>OX941084.1:91232500-92432500 GCA_954870635.1 Arctium minus
CTTCCAAGTTCTTTATCTTTTCAGTCAAAATATTTCTTTCAGCAGTAAGTGTGTCAAACTTTTGTTTCAAATAAGATCTAGCCATATGTTCTTTTTGGACATCTGATGATATAACAGAGATCCTGGATGTGAGCTTAGATATTTCAGATTCAAAGATTTGACGTTCTTGTTCAAAATCTTTTTCTAAATTCTTGTTTTGTTCAGAAATATCTTTGAAAATCCCAACATTTCTCTTTTCATCATTTTTCTTTTCAGTTTCAAAAGACTTTTTCTTTTCTTGAAAAGATTTTCTTTCTTTTTCAAGTAGGTCTTGCAGAACTAAGATTTGTTTGGGAAGTTCAACCGTTTTGTCTTCAATAACTTTTCTCTCTTTAGCAAACGTGTCTCTTTCTGTAATTAAAATCTTTTCAAATTCTGACACTTGCTTCGAGATTTTAATGCATCTTAGCTCAAGATCATTTTTCTCTTGGAGAGCTTTCTTTGAAAAGTCAGACAACTTTTGAGTAGAAGCTTTCTCTAGATTTGCTTTTTCATTATCTGCTTGGAGGCTTTTCATCAGTTCAGCATTCTTTGTCTCCAAAGCAGAAATCTTTTCTTCAAAAGCTTTAAACTTTTGTTGAAGCTCAATTGATTCAGCTTGTAGTTCCGATGATTTCTGTTTAGTTGTCTTCAGTTGGCTTTGAAGATTCACAATCTTTCACTCTTTCAGCTTTATTTCTTTTTCACATGTCTCAATGATATTCTCTTTTAATGCAATATTTCTCTCCTTCTCTTTAATTTCTTTCTCTCTTGCTCTGATGATACCTGCAAAATCAGATTTAGCATGATTAGCACATTTTACACAATCATAAGTTTTATCAGAATTTGACAACTTAGATTTCAACTCCTGAATTTGTTTAAGAAGAACAGAATTTTGATCTTTCAGTTTAATCCGTTCAGCTTCTATTGCCGGTATCTTAGGCATGTACATGATGGCACAGTCTCTTCCTGATAAAATTGTAGACATCTTGAATGTAAAATTAGCTTGAAATTAATGATCGTTAACGAAAATCAAAAAATTTTATATCACTATAAGAAATATGTCCCCCTCCGCAGACTTAGTACGAGGGGTCAAGGGGAAACGCCCTTGCGGGGTTTGGTGGCAGCGCCCCGAGAGAAAAAATTTTCTGACATATTGAATGTATGCTTGAAATGATCGCTCCCAAAATATTCAGATAAAATTTTGACTTGAAAATCAAACTTGAAAAACACTTGAAAAGATCAGAAAATTTTCTAAGGCACAAACTCGCACAACAAAGAAACTCGCAAAACACTGTTCACTTCAATTCGCGCTAACGGGCATGTGCGCGTTCCTGGTTCACGCAAAACAAGGGGTGCGCGTTTGAACTTCTCGCATATAAGGTCATGCGCGAAGTAACTTCTCACAGAACACTTTGTGCGCGTTTTGGTTCCTTTGCGCGTTTTGATGCCTTTGCGCGTTCTATACTTAGAATAATTTTGAAAAACCACTTCGCGTGAAATGCAAACTCGCAAACTGATAGAACTCGCAGATTACTGTACACACTTCTCGCAAACAGTTTTGTGCGTGTTTATACTTCTCGTACAGCAAACTTAGCGCGTATTGGTCAAAACTCGCAAATAACATGAAATCTTCATCATGCGTGTTCTTCTAGGCTAGCGAGTTTAATGATGTGCATGTTATTCCCTTAGCGTGAAGTACAGATCTAGCGTGTTCTTGAGTTTTATACTCTGATCTCGATCAAAACATCGAAAACCTGCAATCAAGACATGTAAATCCACATGGTTGATCGAAATATCAACAAGAACATTTTTCAAACACTTGATTATGATTAAAAACAACAAAAAAATAGTTAATCGATCAAAACAGAGTTCAAACTTTTTAAAACCGAAAATCACAAAAATTCAAAATTGGATGTGATTTGATTCGAATTTCGTGAAACATTCTACACAAAAAAAACATTCTAAAATGAAATTCGAACACTATAGTTCCCTTTTCTTGCATAAAAATATATTTAACACGAAAAATTCGATTGAACAGTAACTTTCAAAACATTTTGCATGTTCTTTGTAAAATCAGAAATTTTCAATCCAATCAAGTGTGTTTAATCCATCTAAATCATCTTGATCTTGCTCTGATACCAATTGAAAGTGTATGATCCCCATATTCAAGCACAAATAAAAAAAATAGATTTGACAGTTTAGATCTAGAGAGAGAGTAGAGAGAAGAAGAACTGAATTTTGATCTTTCAGTTTATCCCGTTCAGCTTCTATTGCCGGTATCTCAAGCATGTACATGATGGCACAATCTCTCCCTGATAAAATTGTAGACATCTTGAATGTAAAATTAGCTTGAAATGAATGATTGTTAACGAAAACTAGAAAATTTTATATCACTATAAGAAATATGTCCCCCTCCGCAGACTTAGTACGAGGGGTCAAAGGGAAACGCCCTTGCGGGGTCTGGTGGCAGCGCCTCGAGAGAAAAAAAATTCTGACATATTGAATGTATGCTTGAAATGATCGTTCCCAAAATATTCAGATAAAAATTTGACTTCAAAATCAAAGTTGAACAACACTTGAAAAGATCAGAAAAATTTCTAAGGCACAAACTCGCACAACAAAGAAACTCGCAAAACACTGTTCACTTCAATTAGCGCTAACGGGCATGTGCGGGTTCCTGGTTCACGCAAAACAAGGGGTGCGCGTTTGAACTTCTCGCATATAAGGTCATGCGCGAAGTAACTTCTCACAGAACACTTTGTGCGCGTTTTGGTTCCTTTGCGCGTTTTGATGCCTTTGCGCGTTCTATACTTAGAATAATTTTGAAAAACCACTTCACGTAAAATGCAAACTCGCAAACTGATAGAACTCGCAGATTACTATACACACTTCTCGCAAACAGTTTTGTGCGTGTTTATACTTCTCGTACAGCAAACTTAGCGCGTATTGGTCAAAACTCACAAATAACATGAAATCTTCATCATGCGTGTTCTTCAAGGCTAGCGAGTTTAATGATGTGCATGTTATTCCCTTAGCGTGAAGTACAGATCTAGCGTGTTCTTGAGTTTTATACTCTGATCTCGATCAAAACATTGAAAACCTGCAATCAAGACATGTAAATCCACAGGGTTGATCGAAATATCAACAAAAACATTTTTCAAACACTTGATTATGATTAAAAACAACAAAAAAATAGTTAATCGATCAAAACAGAGTTCAAACTTTTTAAAACCGAAAATCACAAAAATTCAAAATTGGATGTGATTTGATTCGAATTTCGTGAAACATTCTACACAAAAAAACATTCTAAAATGAAATTCGAACACTATAGTTCCCTTTTCTTGCATAAAAATCTATTTAACAGGAAAAATTCGATTGAACAGTAACTTTCAAAACATTTTGCGTGTTCTTTGTAAAATCAGAAATTTTTGATCCAATCAAGTGTGTTTAATCCATCTGAATCATATTGGTCTTGCTCTGATACCAATTGAAAGTGTATGATCCCAATATTCAAGCACAAATAAAAAAAATAGATTTGACAGTTTAGATCTAGAGAGAGAGTAGAGAGAAGAAGAACTGAATTTTGATCTTTCAGTTTATCCCGTTCAGCTTCTATTTCCGGTATCTCAGGCATGTACATGATGGCAAAGTCTCTCCCTGATAAAATTGTAGACATCTTGAAAGTAAAATTAGCTTGAAATGAATGATCGTTAATGAAAACCAGAAAATTTTATATCACTATAAGAAATATGTCCCCCTCCGCAGACTTAGTACGAGGGGTCAAGGGGCAACGCCCTTGTGGGGTCTGGTGGCAGCACCCCGAGAAAAAAAAAATCTGACATATTGACTGTATGCTTGAAATGATCGTTCCCAAAATATTCAGATAAAAATTTGACTTGAAAATCAAACTTGAACCACACTTGAAAAGATCAGAAAATTTTCTAAGGCGCAAACTCGCACAACAAAGAAACTCGCAAAACACTGTTCACTTCAATTCGCGCTAACGGGCATGTGCGCGTTCCTGGTTCGCACAAAACAAAGGGTACGCGTTTGAACTTCTCGCATATAAGGTCATGCGCGAAGTAACTTCTCACATAACACTTTGTGCGCGTTTTGGTTCCTTTGCGCGTTTTGATGCCTTTGCGCGTTCTATACTTAAAATAATTTTGAAAAACCACTTCGCGTAAAATGCAAACTCGCCAACTGATAGAACTCGCAGATTACTGTACACACTTCTCGAAACAGTTTTGTGCGTGTTTATACTTCTCGTACCGCAAACTTAGCGCGTATTGGTCAAAACTCGCAAATAACATGAAATCTTCATCATGCGTGTTCGTCAAGGCTAGCGAGTTTAATGATGTGCGTGTTCTTCCATTAGCGTGAAGTACAGATCTAGCGTGTTCTTGAGTTTTATACTCTGATCTCGATCAAAACATCGAAAACCTGCAATCAAGACATGTAAATCCACAGGGTTGATCGAAATATCAACAAGAACATTTTTCTAACACTTGATTTTGATTAAAAACAACAAAAAAGTAGTGAATCGATCAAAACAGAGTTCAAACTTTTTAAAACCGAAAATCACAAAAATTCAAAATTGGATGTGATTTGATTCGAATTTCGTGAAACATTCTACACAAGAAACATTCTAAAATGAAATTCGAACACTATAGTGCCCTTTTCTTGCATAAAAATCTATTTAACACGAAAAATTCGATTGAACAGTAACTTTCAAAACATTTTGTGTGTTCTTTGTAAAATTAGAAATTTTCGATCCAATCATGTGTGTTTAATCCATATGAATCATCTTGGTCTTGCTCTGATACCAATTGAAAGTGTATGATCCCAATATTCAAGCAAAAATAAAAAAAATAGATTTGACAGTTTAGATCTAAAGAGAGAGTAGAGAGAAGAAGAACTGAATTTTGATCTTTCAGTTTATCCCGTTCAGCTTCTATTGCCGGTATCTCAGGCATGTACATGATGGCACAGTCTCTCCCTGATAAAATTGTAGACATCTTGAATGTAGAATTAGCTTGAAATGAATGATCGTTAATGAAAATCAGAAAATTTTATATCACTATAAGAAATATGTCCCCCTCCGCAGACTTAGTACGAGGGGTCAAGGGGCAACGCCCTTGTGGGGTCTGGTGGCAGCACCCCGAGAAAAAAAAAATCTGACATATTGACTGTATGCTTGAAATGATCGTTCCCAAAATATTCAGATAAAAATTTGACTTGAAAATCAAACTTGAACCACACTTGAAAAGATCAGAAAATTTTCTAAGGCGCAAACTCGCACAACAAAGAAACTCGCAAAACACTGTTCACTTCAATTCGCGCTAACGTGCATGTGCGCGTTCCTGGTTCGCACAAAACAAAGGGTACGCGTTTGAACTTCTCGCATATAAGGTCATGCGCGAAGTAACTTCTCACATAACACTTTGTGCGCGTTTTGGTTCCTTTGCGCGTTTTGATGCCTTTGCGCGTTCTATACTTAAAATAATTTTGAAAAACCACTTCGCGTAAAATGCAAACTCGCCAACTGATAGAACTCGCAGATTACTGTACACACTTCTCGAAACAGTTTTGTGCGTGTTTATACTTCTCGTACCGCAAACTTAGCGCGTATTGGTCAAAACTCGCAAATAACATGAAATCTTCATCATGCGTGTTCGTCAAGGCTAGCGAGTTTAATGATGTGCGTGTTCTTCCATTAGCGTGAAGTACAGATCTAGCGTGTTCTTGAGTTTTATACTCTGATCTCGATCAAAACATCGAAAACCTGCAATCAAGACATGTAAATCCACAGGGTTGATCGAAATATCAACAAGAACATTTTTCTAACACTTGATTTTGATTAAAAACAACAAAAAAGTAGTGAATCGATCAAAACAGAGTTCAAACTTTTTAAAACCGAAAATCACAAAAATTCAAAATTGGATGTGATTTGATTCGAATTTCGTGAAACATTCTACACAAGAAACATTCTAAAATGAAATTCGAACACTATAGTGCCCTTTTCTTGCATAAAAATCTATTTAACACGAAAAATTCGATTGAACAGTAACTTTCAAAACATTTTGTGTGTTCTTTGTAAAATTAGAAATTTTCGATCCAATCATGTGTGTTTAATCCATATGAATCATCTTGGTCTTGCTCTGATACCAATTGAAAGTGTATGATCCCAATATTCAAGCAAAAATAAAAAAAATAGATTTGACAGTTTAGATCTAAAGAGAGAGTAGAGAGAAGAAGAACTGAATTTTGATCTTTCAGTTTATCCCGTTCAGCTTCTATTGCCGGTATCTCAGGCATGTACATGATGGCACAGTCTCTCCCTGATAAAATTGTAGACATCTTGAATGTAGAATTAGCTTGAAATGAATGATCGTTAATGAAAATCAGAAAATTTTATATCACTATAAGAAATATGTCCCCCTCCGCAGACTTAGTACGAGGGGTCAAGGGGCAACGCCCTTGTGGGGTCTGGTGGCAGCACCCCGAGAAAAAAAAAATCTGACATATTGACTGTATGCTTGAAATGATCGTTCCCAAAATATTCAGATAAAAATTTGACTTGAAAATCAAACTTGAACCACACTTGAAAAGATCAGAAAATTTTCTAAGGCGCAAACTCGCACAACAAAGAAACTCGCAAAACACTGTTCACTTCAATTCGCGCTAACGGGCATGTGCGCGTTCCTGGTTCGCACAAAACAAAGGGTACGCGTTTGAACTTCTCGCATATAAGGTCATGCGCGAAGTAACTTCTCACATAACACTTTGTGCGCGTTTTGGTTCCTTTGCGCGTTTTGATGCCTTTGCGCGTTCTATACTTAAAATAATTTTGAAAAACCACTTCGCGTAAAATGCAAACTCGCCAACTGATAGAACTCGCAGATTACTGTACACACTTCTCGAAACAGTTTTGTGCGTGTTTATACTTCTCGTACCGCAAACTTAGCGCGTATTGGTCAAAACTCGCAAATAACATGAAATCTTCATCATGCGTGTTCGTCAAGGCTAGCGAGTTTAATGATGTGCGTGTTCTTCCATTAGCGTGAAGTACAGATCTAGCGTGTTCTTGAGTTTTATACTCTGATCTCGATCAAAACATCGAAAACCTGCAATCAAGACATGTAAATCCACAGGGTTGATCGAAATATCAACAAGAACATTTTTCTAACACTTGATTTTGATTAAAAACAACAAAAAAGTAGTGAATCGATCAAAACAGAGTTCAAACTTTTTAAAACCGAAAATCACAAAAATTCAAAATTGGATGTGATTTGATTCGAATTTCGTGAAACATTCTACACAAGAAACATTCTAAAATGAAATTCGAACACTATAGTGCCCTTTTCTTGCATAAAAATCTATTTAACACGAAAAATTCGATTGAACAGTAACTTTCAAAACATTTTGTGTGTTCTTTGTAAAATTAGAAATTTTCGATCCAATCATGTGTGTTTAATCCATATGAATCATCTTGGTCTTGCTCTGATACCAATTGAAAGTGTATGATCCCAATATTCAAGCAAAAATAAAAAAAATAGATTTGACAGTTTAGATCTAAAGAGAGAGTAGAGAGAAGAAGAACTGAATTTTGATCTTTCAGTTTATCCCGTTCAGCTTCTATTGCCGGTATCTCAGGCATGTACATGATGGCACAGTCTCTCCCTGATAAAATTGTAGACATCTTGAATGTAGAATTAGCTTGAAATGAATGATCGTTAATGAAAATCAGAAAATTTTATATCACTATAAGAAATATGTCCCCCTCCGCAGACTTAGTACGAGGGGTCAAGGGGCAACGCCCTTGTGGGGTCTGGTGGCAGCACCCCGAGAAAAAAAAATTCTGACATATTGACTGTATGCTTGAAATGATCGTTCCCAAAATATTCAGATAAAAATTTGACTTGAAAATCAAACTTGAACCACACTTGAAAAGATCAGAAAATTTTCTAAGGCGCAAACTCGCACAACAAAGAAACTCGCAAAACACTGTTCACTTCAATTCGCGCTAACGGGCATGTGCGCGTTCCTGGTTCGCACAAAACAAAGGGTACGCGTTTGAACTTCTCGCATATAAGTTCATGCGCGAAGTAACTTCTCACATAACACTTTGTGCGCGTTTTGGTTCCTTTGCGCGTTTTGATGCCTTTGCGCGTTCTATACTTAAAATAATTTTGAAAAACCACTTCGCGTAAAATGCAAACTCGCCAACTGATAGAACTCGCAGATTACTGTACACACTTCTCGAAACAGTTTTGTGCGTGTTTATACTTCTCGTACCGCAAACTTAGCGCGTATTGGTCAAAACTCGCAAATAACATGAAATCTTCATCATGCGTGTTCTTCAAGGCTAGCGAGTTTAATGATGTGGGTGTTCTTCCTTTAGCGTGAAGTACAAATCTAGCGTGTTCTTGAGTTTTATACTCTGATCTCGATCAAAACATCGAAAACCTGCAATCAAGACATGTAAATCCACAGGGTTGATCGAAATATCAACAAGAACATTTTTCTAACACTTGATTTTGATTAAAAACAACAAAAAAATAGTGAATCGATCAAAACAGAGTTCAAACTTTTTAAAACCGAAAATCACAAAAATTCAAAATTGGATGTGATTTGATTCGAATTTCGTGAAACATTCTACACAAGAAACATTCTAAAATAAAATTCGAACACTATAGTTCCCTTTTCTTGTATAAAAATCTATTTAACACGAAAAATTCGATTGAACAGTAACTTTCAAAATATTTTGCGTGTTCTTTGTAAAATCAGAAATTTTCGATCCAATCAAGTGTGTTTAATCCATCTGAATCATTTTGGTCTTGCTCTGATACCAATTGAAAGTGTATGATCCCAATATTCAAGCAAAAATCAAAAAAAATAGATTTGACAGTTTAGATCTAGAGAGAGAGTAGAGAGAAGAAGAATTGAATTTTGATCTTTCAGTTTATCCCGTTCAACTTCTATTGCCGGTATCTCAGGCATGTACATGATGGCACAGTCTCTCCCTGATAAAATTGTAGACATCTTGAATGTAAAATTAGCTTGAAATGAATGATCGTTAACGAAAATCAGAAAATTTTATATCTGATAATCGAAGATCAATGAATCTTTAGAGAGAGAAAGTAGAGAGAGAGAGCTTGAGTGCGCAAAGTGTAAAATCTCAATAATGTGCGTGAAGGTTCTTACAAAGAAACAAGACCAAAGGGACTTAAATACCCTTGGTCAATACTACACAGTATTAGACACTAGACACAGTAACTGACCAAGCCCTATAAATACAATGATTACTATAAAATCAGACCTAACAATCTCCCCCTTAGTAATCATTGACAATTTGGTCTTCAAAAATGATCTTCTAAAACAGCACAAACCATTAAAGCGACTTTAAGAAGCTTTCTGACTTTTAAGAAAAAAAAATTCTTCTCAGCATCTTTCAGATTTAGTTGTCTTTGTTGCCTTGTGCTCTAGACGACACACCTCTTTTAAATGACCTTGAATGAACTGTGGTGATCGGAGCAGAAACAGCAAAAGAAGAAGTTGTAGCTGAGAAAATAGAATCTTTGAGCGAATCTTGATCAGCAGATAAACTTTTGAGCTCTTTGTCTCTTTAAAATCTCCTTGACTTCTCTGATTTCTCCCCCTCATGACCTTGATGAACTGGTTCAACTAGGTCATGCAAATGTTGGAAACGAGACAGCTTAAGATCTGCAAAATCAAAGAAACATAGAAAACAGGGAAGGTTTGCGCATCACGTTGGTTGCGCAAAGTAAGGTTTGCGCGTCACGCTAGATGCGCAAAGTGAGGTTTACGCGTCACGCTAGATGCGCAAAGTGAGTTTTGCGTGACCAACTGATTGCGCAAATCTGACTTGGAGTCCGAAATTTTTTACCTGATTAGCTCTTTGACTCCCCCTACACAAATGCACTAAATTTGACAATTCAAGTTAGCATTCATATAAAGAATCAGATACTCCCCCTCAAAAACTGATATAAACTTTGAAAAATATTCTCTTTGTTCACTCGTCCTTGAATAATGCATAAACCCATTAAAATATATTTATGAGAACACAATGATAAAAAATTAATGTATAAAGAAAAAATATACTGAATATAAATTTTAAAACAACTAAACATATAAAACTTTAAACACTAAACAAATTGAATTCTACTGAGTGAAATATGACAAATTTATCAATCAGTTGAAATCAAATATATGTTGTTGGATAAAGAACAAGTTTTATTGCATATCAAGTTAAAACATGTTCAGTTTCAAAAACTTCCAGCAATCTATTCAGTGTGCTCACATGCGAATCTTCGATTAGCTTCAAGAAAATACAATTCTAAAAATATAATAGAGAACTTTGCATGTACTCACACTAATCCATCAAAAATTAAGATTATCACAAATTTATAGGTTTATCGCAACTTAAACATATCACCAAGTATCATGAGATGTGTGCTCATTGGCATCTTTTTAGCAGTGTGCACATTGGCATCTTAACATGAGTGTGCTCTTTGGCATCTTTTAAGTTCGTGCACTTTGGCATCTTTTGATCAAAAATTTTATTAAGTAAAGAACATGCCGTAAACGTAACTTTCTATCTGACCCTATTGCAGAATTTGGGTCAGCCGCTCCCAGACCAGTTCGCCTTAGGGGACTAGGTGTCAAGCACCCCTTGGAACTTACTCTCCCAGATCAGAAAGGCTACATCGACATATCCTAAACCCATTCATACCAGTAGAACATGACTTTCGATCTGATTCTATTGAAGGATTTGGGTTCGATCACTCCCAGACCAAATGACCTTAGGGGACCAGATGACAATCATCCCGAATAACTTACTTTCCCAAACCAGAAAGGCCACAGGTACAAACTTTTAAACTTGAGATTTCTGAATTTTAAGAAATTAATATTCATCTCAATCACTCAGTTTTACATAAAAGTACTTAACCCATATTTTCATTACAATCAAAATTTTGACTTTTTAGAATTTTCCAAGCATTGTAAACTATAATTATCCCGAATCACACAACTTTAAAGCAGTAATAAAAGTTTCAAACATGTTGCTGACTTTTCGACTTTTGTAAGACTTGAAATTTGATCATATAAAAACTTTAATATAAACAAAAGAACTTGAAAATTTATCCTAGACACATATTTTATTCAAAAGAAAGAAAAAATGTAAAACTTTACTTTATAGAATAAAATTTGAAAAGATTTAAACTTTTAAACTCAATATGCCGAGGTTAAAAATTTTCATTAAAGACCAAATGTAAAGAATTCGGCAAATTGATATTTAGTTGGAACAAAATAAAATTCAGTTATTTCATCTTTCACATTATAAAAATAATTTGTGTCTCAAATTAAAAAAAATTGGGTTATACAAAATTAAGAAAAAGTTGAACAAGCTCATATTCTTGAAAAATAATGAGAAAAACTGGAACACATCATAATCAGAGATAAAATGCAGTGGAAATAAAATTGATGTACTCACAGTATCTCATTTAGTCAGAAGCTTAAATCATTGAAGAACGAGTTCTAAACTGATTTGTTTAGAAGTCGTAGTCTATGAAGTACGGGTCCAGAGCTGAAGTACGCAGAAACCAAATTCCCTTACTCCCCCTTAACATGTGATGCCTGCAACTTTAAATCAGATAAAGATTTGGGTACCCACTTAAATTTGGGCCCATGTTTGTTAGTTGCAGTTCTTATGGGAAAATATTTGTTAGATTTAGCATTTAAAGCACGAGGAATATGATCAGACAAATAATCACAATCATCAGAAGAGAAAGCATAATCGTCAGAACTAGAATCTGAGGAAGAACATGAGATAAGTTTTGAAATTCGAATCATTTGCTTTATAGAGTATTTTGAAATTTTATTACATATAGAAAATGAATCACTGTTGTAAAGTTTGTCTACACATTTATCCCCATCAAAAGTATGTTCATCAGATGTTCGCTTCGCTCTCCAGATCTGCTTCTTTGAATGAGCGCTCAAAGTCCTATCTGTAGGAATTGAATCGGAAGAATTAGAACTGTCAGAAAGAACTGTATCTCGTTTCTTTGACTTCTTTGACCGTCTTCTTTTACGCTTAGGTTTATAATATTGATCATTGAGAGTAAAAGAATCATCAAGAATTTTAGACTTAATATTTAAATCAGAAGAAATAAATTTATCTAAGCAACCAATCTGATCAATTAATAAATCTGAATTTGCCTTGGAGTCTGAATTATTTGGAGAAAAGATTTTAAAATTTGAAACTTCCTTTTCGTTTTCCTTAGAATCAGAAGAAAGACTAGAAATAGAATCTGATTTTGGAGAAAATAATTTTTCTTCAAGACTAGACGTCATGAAAGAAAGAATAATATCAGATTCAATTTTCTTCAAAATATTTTGATCTTCTATCTTATCTTCAAGATCGATGATTTTGCCTTCTAAAACTAACGGAGGAGTATATTTCTTCGAATCATAAATGATTGGAGAAATATTTTTCTTATCAGAATCAGGGGCATAAGAAGAAACAAAATCATCAGAAACTGAAGATTTGATAGAAGATATATCAATTAAACCTTTTCTACCTCTTCTTGATTTATCAGGAAAATATTTGGCATTTTCATAAGTATAAACAAAACGAATTTCATTTTTCTTGTTATTTGACCTTTTCTCATTTTCGACTTCTAAAATTTGCTTTTCACTAGTCCAAAAGAATTTAAACTGAGGAGCATAGTGTGCAAGAGTTAGATAGTCGTATTTATATAAGGTAGGAACTTCGTTTATTACTTTGTTTAAACAATGAGGATTGTCAAAACCAAGTCTCCACCTTTGTTTTAAAGCTTCTTCACTCCTTGGCTTATTCATAAAAAAAAATTGTGCAGATTGTTTCCTTCAATAAAGCTTTTCTTCTAACTTATTTATTTTATCTGAAAATTCATCTTTTACAGAAGTCATTTTAGTCAAAGACTCAAGATAAGTCTTATTTGAATTTTCCAAATCATTCAATTTCTTTTGAAAGATGTCTTTAGTATTTTCTAAAATAGATTTTTCATCTTTCAAAGAAATTTTCAGTTTGTCAATCAAATCTGACTTTTCAGAATTTAGATTCTTTTCAGATAAAAACTTAGAACGTAAATCAGACAAAGCATTAATTATGATATTCATCTGAGAGGTAATGAAATTATAATCAAATTCAGAATATACCTTATCTTCATCTGTTTCAGAATCGTCTGACTGGTCATTTCCAACCAAGCACATCTGAGGGATCTCTACATTGGAAGCTTCGTCGTCAGAATGATCCAGCCAGAATTCTTCTTCCACCAGCAAAGCAGTTCCGTTCTCTCTCTTTTCAGCCAATTCCATTTTCTTCCGGTAGTAAGCTGAGTCCCTAACTTTCTTTGCTCGACACTCTTTTAAGTAGTGGTCCGGCTTTCCACAGTTATAACAAGTAGTAGACTTTGGCTCAGGCACTTTGACTGTTGAACCAGAAGTGAAGCGAGAAGTGTTGGAACTCGAACGAGGTTGGAACATTTTCTGGTAATGCTGAGAGAGAAGGATCATAGCTTTCTGCAAAGCCTCACCATCATCTTCAGTTGACCCGTTGTAAGCGTTTTCAGACAACGCTTGTTCAGTTAATTGCTTTGTGAGGAGTGCAACCGGGTCTACTGATTTCTTCTTTTTCTCAAGTTTGGCCTTTTTCTCTAGCACCAAGCTCTCATCAGTCATAAGAATCTCATATAATTCTTGTATTTGCATAGTGGAGATCCGAACATCATTCCTCAGTCTATGACAAGTTTTGTTCCATTCAGGCTGAAGAGCATTAAGGAATTTCAGATTCGTCTCAAGCTCTGTCTTGATCACATTTATCTTTCGCAAATCATTCAGCACTGCACAGAACCTGTTGAAAACACTCTTTATAGATTCACTGTCTTTGGCCTTGAACTCCTCAAAGTTGTTCATAAACCGAGTATGTCTGAGTTGAGTTGCAATGGATGAACCAAGCATGATCTTTTCCAATTGTGCCCATAACAAATTTGGATAATCTTTGCAATGATCAACTCGGTTATAGACAGAGTTAGGTAAGGCAAGCATCAGATTAGCTTTCAGCTCTCGATCAGCTTTCATTCGTGAAGTCTCTTCAGATGTTGGAGGAGTCTCTTTATTAGGCTTTACGAAAGGTCCTTCAGTTAAAGACTTCATCATGTTATCTCCATTAGCTTGACGCTCAATGAAGTTCAGGAATCTATCTTGCCATTGAGTGAATTCGTTTTCGTCAACTAGGACCGGAGGACGAGTTTCTGTGCCCAATGACATCATAAGGTCACTCGTGTAGAACTTAGCTTGAAAAGCAAATTTTGCAGAATCCATGGATAACAAAAAAAATCAAGACTTTTTTTTTTTTTAAAGACTTGCGCAAACTTGAGGTTTGCGTATGCAGTGAGATCCGCAAAGTCGACTTTGCGTATGCTGAAGGGTACGCAAACTGAGCTTTGCGTATTTAGAGAGATACGCAAATTGAGATTTTCGGAAGACGAAGGATGCGCAAACTGAGGTTTTCGGACCACTAAGGATACGCAAACTGAAGTTTTCGGAACACTAAGGATGCGCAAACTGAGAAACCTTGATGATTCGAGAACTAAGATTTTCGAATGCTTGATGATACGCGAACTGAACTTTTCGGATGCCTCTTGATACGCAAAATGAGTTTTTCGTATGTATCTCGATGCGAAAACCTGAAATACACTAACACAAAGATTAGAAGAACAATGAACTTGCGCAAACCAATATGAATGATGCGCAAACCTATATGAACTTGCGCAAACTGTAGAAAATCAAATATAATGCGCAAGATCGATTATAACAATGAAAATAAAGCAAGTAATTCACAATATGATGAACGAAAACAACTTTCTTACACAATTCAACTAACAAAATCGATTAAAAACTACAAAATCTCAAATTCTATGATGAAACAGTACGTGAACTCGAGTTTCCAGAAAAACAAAAATTTCAAAATTGATGATTAAAACCTGGTTTTTATGCAAACTGATATGAAACAATTATGATCGATTATCAAAAACGAAGCTAAAGAGTCCAAAAACAACACAATTCAATCACAAACACATCCAAATTTTATGAGAAATCAAGAAAACGAGATTTTCTTGATAAATTCAAGAAAATCGATCAAATTTTCGATTTCAATCACAAATTCAGATAACAAAAATCAATCTCTCAATCCACTCAAGATTCAGATGGCTCTGATACCAATTGATAATCCAAGATTAATGAATCTTTAGAGAGAGAAAGTAGAGAGAGAGCTTGAGTGCGCAACGTGTAAAATCTCAATAATGTGCGTGAAGGTTCTTACAAAGAAACAAGACCAAAGGGACTTAAATACCCTTGGTCAATACTACACAGTATTAGACACTAGACACAGTAACTGACCAAGCCCTATAAATACAATGATTACTATAAAATCAGACCTAACAATATCACTATAAGAAATATGTCCCCCTCCGCAGACTTAGTACGAGGGGTCAAGGGGCAACGCCCTTGCGGGATCTGGTGGCAGCGCCCCGAGAGAAAAAATTTTCTGACATATTGAATTTATGCTTGAAATGATCGTTCCCAAAATATTCAGATAAAAATTTGACTTGAAAATCAAACTTGAATAACACTTGAAAAGATCAGAAAATTTTCTAAGGCACAAACTCGCACAACAAAGAAACCCGCAAAACACTGTTCACTTCAATTAGCGCTAACGGGCATGTGCGCGTTCCTGGTTCACGCAAAACAAAGGGTGCGCGTTTGAACTTCTCGCATATAAGGTCATGCGCGAAGTAACTTCTCACATAACACTTTGTGCGCGTTTTGATGCCTTTGCGCGTTCTATACTTAAAATAATTTTGAAAAACCACTTCGCGTAAAATGCAAACTCGCAAACTGATAGAACTCGCAGATTACTGTACACACTTCTCGCAAACAGTTTTGTGCGTGTTTATACTTCTCGTACAGTAAACTTAGCGCGTATTGGTCAAAACTCGCAAATAACATGAAATCTTCATCATGCGTGTTCGTCAAGGCTAGCGAGTTTAATGATGTGCGTGTTCTTCCATTAGCGTGAAGTACAGATCTAGCGTGTTCTTGAGTTTTATACTATGATCTCGATCAAAACATCGAAAACCTGCAATCAAGACATGTAAATCCACAGGGTTGATCGAAATATCAACAAGAACATTTTTCTAACACTTGATTTTGATTAAAAACAACAAAAAAGTAGTGAATCGATCAAAACAGAGTTCAAACTTTTTAAAACCGAAAATCACAAAAATTCAAAATTTGATGTGATTTGATTCGAATTTCGTGAAACATTCTACACAAGAAACATTCTAAAATGAAATTCGAACACTATAGTTCCCTTTTCTTGCATAAAAATCTATTTAACACGAAAAATTCGATTGAACAGTAACTTTCAAAACATTTTACGTGTTCTTTGTAAAATCAGAAATTTTCGATCCAATCAAGTGTGTTTAATCAATCTGAATCATCTTGGTCTTGCTCTGATACCAATTGAAAGTGTATGATCCCAATATTCAAGCACAAATCAAACAAAAATAGATTTGACAGTTTAGATCTAGAGAGAGAGAGTAGAGAGAAGAAGAACTGAATTTTGGTCTTTCAGTTTATCCCGTTCAGCTTCTATTGCCGGTATCTCAGGCATGTACATGATGGCACAGTCTCTCCCTGATAAATTCTAGACATCTTGAATGTAAAATTATCTTGAAATGAATGATCGTTAATGAAAATCAGAAAATTTTATATCACTATAAGAAATATGTCCCCCTCCGCAGACTTAGTACGAGGGGTCAAGGGGCAACGCCCTTGTGGGGTCTGGTGGCAGCACCCCGAGAAAAAAAAAATTCTGACATATTGACTGTATGCTTGAAATGATCGTTCCCAAAATATTCAGATAAAAATTTGACTTGAAAATCAAACTTGAACAACACTTGAAAAGATCAGAAAAATTTCTAAGGCACAAACTCGCACAACAAAGAAACTCGCAAAACACTGTTCACTTCAATTAGCGCTAACGGGCATGTGCGCGTTCCTGGTTCACGCAAAACAAAGGGTGCGCGTTTGAACTTCTCGCATATAAGGTCATGCGCGAAGTAACTTCTCACATAACACTTTGTGCGCGTTTTGGTTCCTTTGCGCGTTTTGATGCCTTTGCGCGTTCTATCCTTAGAATAATTTTGAAAAACCACTTCGCGTAAAATGCAAACTCGCAAACTGATAGAACTCGCAGATTACTGTACACACTTCTCGCAAACAGTTTTGTGCGTGTTTATACTTCTCGTACAGTAAACTTAGCGCGTATTGGTCAAAACTCGCAAATAACATGAAATCTTCATCATGCGTGTTCGTCAAGGCTAGCGAGTTTAATGATGTGCGTGTTCTTCCATTAGCGTGAAGTACAGATCTAGCGTGTTCTTGAGTTTTATACTCTGATCTCGATCAAAACATCGAAAACCTGCAATCAAGACATGTAAATCCACAGGGTTGATCGAAATATCAACAAGAACATTTTTCTAACACTTGATTTTGATTAAAAACAACAAAAAAGTAGTGAATCGATCAAAACAGAGTTCAAACTTTTTAAAACCGAAAATCACAAAAATTCAAATTTTGATGTGATTTGATTCGAATTTCGTGAAACATTCTACACAAGAAACATTCTAAAATGAAATTCGAACACTATAGTTCCCTTTTCTTGCATAAAAATCTATTTAACACGAAAAATTCGATTGAACAGTAACTTTCAAAACATTTTACGTGTTCTTTGTAAAATCAGAAATTTTCGATCCAATCAAGTGTGTTTAATCCATCTGAATCATCTTGGTCTTGCTCTGATACCAATTGAAAGTGTATGATCCCAATATTCAAGCACAAATCAAACAAAAATAGATTTGACAGTTTAGATCTAAAGAGAGAGTAGAGAGAAGAAGAACTGAATTTTGGTCTTTCAGTTTATCCCGTTCAGCTTCTATTGCCGGTATCTCAGGCATGTACATGATGGCACAGTCTCTCCCTGATAAATTCTAGACATCTTGAATGTAAAATTAGCTTGAAATGAATGATCGTTAATGAAAATCAGAAAATTTTATATCACTATAAGAAATATGTCCCCCTCCGCAGACTTAGTACGAGGGGTCAAGGGGCAACGCCCTTGTGGGGTCTGGTGGCAGCACCCCGAGAAAAAAAAAATTCTGACATATTGACTGTATGCTTGAAATGATCGTTCCCAAAATATTCAGATAAAAACTTGACTTGAAAATCAAACTTGAACAACACTTGAAAAGATCAGAAAAATTTCTAAGGCACAAACTCGCACAACAAAGAAACTCGCAAAACACTGTTCACTTCAATTAGCGCTAACGGGCATGTGCGCGTTCCTGGTTCACGCAAAACAAAGGGTGCGCGTTTGAACTTCTCGCATATAAGGTCATGCGCGAAGTAACTTCTCACATAACACTTTGTGCGCGTTTTGGTTCCTTTGCGCGTTTTGATGCCTTTGCGCGTTCTATCCTTAGAATAATTTTGAAAAACCACTTCGCGTAAAATGCAAACTCGCAAACTGATAGAACTCGCAGATTACTGTACACACTTCTCGCAAACAGTTTTGTGCGTGTTTATACTTCTCGTACCGCAAACTTAGCGCGTATTGGTCAAAACTCGCAAATAACATGAAATCTTCATCATGCGTGTTCGTCAAGGCTAGCGAGTTTAATGATGTGCGTGTTCTTCCATTAGCGTGAAGTACAGATCTAGCGTGTTCTTGAGTTTTATACTCTGATCTCGATCAAAACATCGAAAACCTGCAATCAAGACATGTAAATCCACAGGGTTGATCGAAATATCAACAAGAACATTTTTCTAACACTTGATTTTGATTAAAAACAACAAAAAAGTAGTGAATCGATCAAAACAGAGTTCAAACTTTTTAAAACCGAAAATCACAAAAATTCAAAATTTGATGTGATTTGATTCGAATTTCGTGAAACATTCTACACAAGAAACATTCTAAAATGAAATTCGAACACTATAGTTCCCTTTTCTTGCATAAAAATCTATTTAACACGAAAAATTCGATTGAACAGTAACTTTCAAAACATTTTGCGTGTTCTTTGTAAAATCAGAAATTTTCGATCCAATCAAGTGTGTTTAATCCATCTGAATCATCTTGGTCTTGCTCTGATACCAATTGAAAGTGTATGATCCCAATATTCAAGCACAAATCAAACAAAAATAGATTTGACAGTTTAGATCTAGAGAGAGAGTAGAGAGAAGAAGAACTGAATTTTGGTCTTTCAGTTTATCCCGTTCAGCTTCTATTGCCGGTATCTCAGGCATGTACATGATGGCACAGTCTCTCCCTGATAAATTCTAGACATCTTGAATGTAAAATTAGCTTGAAATGAATAATCGTTAATGAAAATCAGAAAATTTTATATCACTATAAGAAATATGTCCCCCTCCGCAGACTTAGTACGAGGGGTCAAGGGGCAACGCCCTTGTGGGGTCTGGTGGCAGCACCCCGAGAAAAAAAAAATCTGACATATTGACTGTATGCTTGAAATGATCGTTCCCAAAATATTCAGATAAAAATTTGACTTGAAAATCAAACTTGAACCACACTTGAAAAGATCAGAAAATTTTCTAAGGCGCAAACTCGCACAACAAAGAAACTCGCAAAACACTGTTCACTTCAATTCGCGCTAACGGGCATGTGCGCGTTCCTGGTTCGCGCAAAACAAAGGGTACGCGTTTGAACTTCTCGCATATAAGGTCATGCGCGAAGTAACTTCTCACATAACACTTTGTGCGCGTTTTGGTTCCTTTGCGCGTTTTGATGCCTTTGCGCGTTCTATACTTAAAATAATTTTGAAAAACCACTTCGCGTAAAATGCAAACTCGCAAACTGATAGAACTCGCAGATTACTGTACACACTTCTCGAAACAGTTTTGTGCGTGTTTATACTTCTCGTACCGCAAACTTAGCGCGTATTGGTCAAAACTCGCAAATAACATGAAATCTTCATCATGCGTGTTCTTCAAGGCTAGCGAGTTTAATGATGTGGGTGTTCTTCCTTTAGCGTGAAGTACAGATCTAGCGTGTTCTTGAGTTTTATACTCTGATCTCGATCAAAACATCGAAAACCTGCAATCAAGACATGTAAATCCACAGGGTTGATCGAAATATCAACAAGAACATTTTTCTAACACTTGATTTTGATTAAAAACAAAAAAAAATAGTGAATCGATCAAAACAGAGTTCAAACTTTTTAAAACCGAAAATCACGAAAATTCAAAATTGGATATGATTTGATTCGAATTTCGTGAAACATTATACACAAGAAACATTCTAAAATGAAATTCGAACACTATAGTTCCCTTTTCTTGCATAAAAATCTATTTAACACGAAAAATTCGATTGAACAGTAACTTTCAAAACATTTTGCGTGTTCTTTGTAAAATCAGAAATTTTCGATCCAATCAAGTGTGTTTAATCCATCTTAATCTTCTTGGTCCTGCTCTGATACCAATTGAAAGTGTATGATCCCAATATTCAAGCACAAATCAAACAAAAAGAGATTTGATAGTTTAGATCTAGAGAGAGAGTAGAGAGAGAAAGTCACAAGTCGTATTGATATTGATATGAAAGATACACACCCACATTACAAAGACTAATCCTATTTATATGAACAACACTTCTCTCATAAGGCTAAACACTCACAATGTAGAAACTCTCACACCACTAAGGTTGACAATGTTGACTTTACAGACTTTGACTTTTCACATTAAATTTTGGATACCATAAAATACACTAACAAATCCAAGCTAGTACCATAACTTCAGAGTCCGCTTTTTCTCGTAAGGAAAAATTGCATCAAAATGGAACCAACTTTATCCACATTCCTAATTTAGGGAACTAACTTTTAAAACCATCATTTAAGGGCCTAGAACAAACTTTACATTTATTTAAGGATCTCAGTGACCTATTGACCTGTTATTGATGACTTGGCCCATATACTTTGCCAACTGAAATTCCACGTCACAATTAGATTTACAAATATAAACTTAAAATGATGACATGTCAGATAAAAAAATTTATTTAAAAAATAAACCACATAAATATTTAGAATATATATATATATATAATCATAACAATAATAATATTTAAAATCCACATAATATTTTATAATCTACCTCCCATAACCCATTCCCCATTCACGGAGAACCCACTAACCCTACTTTCGATGACATAAACCACCCGTCGTCGTCTTCTCCGGCAACCGTCACCTTCTTCTCCAGCGACCATCACCCACATCCAACATTCTTATCTGGCATCTCCTTTTCTCCTCCACCACAATGAGCACCAAATTGAAGGACTCCAAACGGTTTAAAAGGTTCGATTCAGTGGTTTCTAAATAGGTTCACCTCAAATATTTCAGATATGGCTTTTAAATAACTTCCTCAAAGATTTCAGATTTTAGACCTGGGTTCCAAACAATTTCATCTCAAAGATTTCAGATTTTAGATATACATTCCAATCGATTTCATCTCAAAGTTTTCAGAATTTAGATCTGGGTTCCTAACGAATTCGCCTCAAAGTTTTCAGATTTTAGATATGTGTTCTGAACGGTTTCACCTCAAACGATTTCAGATCGGAGATGATGATTGTTGGCCGGAGGAGATGATGGACTATGGTTGTCAACCGGGGAAGACGATGAACAGTGATTTGTAAAACAATTTCACTTTAAAATTTTCATATCTGCATTCTAAATGGGCTTCAAACGATTTTAAAATGATTTCAAATATGTGTTCTAAATGGTTTAAAATTAAAGATGATATGGCATTATTAATATCCACCAAATATATTTTTTATTTCATTATTTGCCATGTCATACTAAGATGACCGGTTACCTACTCAACCGGTCAATGAGTCCCTTAAATAAATATATAAACTTTGCTCAAGACATCTAAATGTTGATTTTGAAAGTTGGTTCCCTAAAATAGGAATGAGGGTAAAGTTGGTTCCATTTCTATGCCGTTTTCCCTTCTCGTAATTGCAGGACCATTTTGGTATGTCGGACAAGACTAACCCCGGAGTCGATAGAGTGTTGCGTACACTTGAAGGATTACTTAGATAGCGTTGATAGACTTCAAGATTAGACATCACTCGAAGTGGAGATTGAAGTTGAAGAAAACTTGGAAGAACACAAAATTGCCATGGGACTAAGTACGCCGCCAACTACCGATACCCAAGATAGTGAAGTCTCACAATATGACGATGATGAGGAACTCGACATTAATGACCTCGCCAAACGGCTCTTCAAATACTTCAATCCTACAGGACTCTTCAATTCAATCCGCCATTTGAATAAGTGTATTTTTAATAATTAATGTAATTTTAAATGTTACCATTACCTCGAAATTATAATAAAACGGATTTTTAAAATGTATTGTGTGATCCAACTACATGTTTTAAAGTGTATTCAAGTATTATTAAAATAATTTAAAATAGTTAAAGAAAATAAAAATACAAAAGACCGATTTTGGGCCCAGCCCAGAACCGGTTACAAATACACTTAACCGGGCCTAGCCCAATTTGCTTGAACCGGGACCAGTTGCCGACAACACTGTTTCGGTCCGAGACCAATTTTTGACCACCTCTACATTAAATAGCATTTTTGAAAATGTAACATGTAAGTTAGTTTATAGCTTATAAAAAGAATTCTCTCTCAATAACCTCAATAAAGTAAACTGACTTATTGTTATTAAATATGACCCGACTTCAAACAGATTTTAAAAGTTGATTATGAAAAACATAAATTCAAAATTGATTTCATTTTAATGTAATTTGCACATTTGCAAATAAATAGCAAGCCTTTTAAACAAATAAAAGAACTGTTTTAATTTAACAAAATATTGTATATTATTCTACAAATGTTCATACTCTTTCTCAAACCAAGTCTACCCAATGTTTTAAAAACCGGTTTTTTGGTTGACCCGATGTGGTGACCGGGTCACGGTTCAACCGGTCCAACCGGGTGGTTGACCCGGTTTCAAGAAATTTTATGTATTTTTTATTTTCTTGCATATATATATATATATATATGTGTGTGTGTATATATATATATGTATGTATATATATGTATATATAAAACCAAGAATTTGATGTCCACAAGTTAAAACATTAAAAATACACATAACAAAAAGGTTTACATTCATCCAAAAACATTAAAAAAACACATAACAACAAGTTTTACATCAATCTAAAAACATAAAAAACACAAATATAAGAAATTGATTTTTTTAACCGGGTCAACCCGGGTTTTTACCGGTTCAACCGGTTCTATAAAAAAACCGACGGTTCAATCCGGGTCATAATTTCCCAAAAAACCGGTCGTAATTGACCCGGTCTCTTCACCAGTTCCCGGTTCAACTGCCGGATCAACCCGGGTTTTAAAACATTGAGTTTACCTCATCCAAAAAGTAAGGTCTAAAAGAGTAAAAAGATATAGACACACACTTGTTTCAAACACACAAAGAAGCTTCATATAAATTAAAGAGTTAGCATTGCAAGGAATGTTTGCAAGTGATTCAAAATTTACAATAGGAAAAAAACATTCTTTTTGCTCGATAACATTTAAATTCAAATGAATATAATCAAGTCGACAAGAACCATTCACAAACGTTATAATGCGGGTCACAAATGACAACAGACAAACATATCAGTTCAAAAAGACCACATATTAGGAGATAAACAATGAATAAACTAATTACTTATATGCCTTTCAATTTCTTTTAACTGAAAAATATCATTTAATGAATCAAACTATGGAGCCGTTTCACCGATTAAGCTTATTCGATAAGCAAAATGCTACAATAATATTGTTAGAAAAGACATTCATCTCTGGTCAAAGAAGCCATCTCTTACCAGATAAGAGACGATTAGGTGCATTTTACCAAAGGCTTACAGAATGAGCATAGCAAGGACTACGAATTATACCTTGTGAAAAGCAAGACAATGATCCAGAGTCTTACCCGGTAAGTTAGATGGTGTCTTTTATCGGGTGGTGGATGCTTACCAACAATCCATTTTGAATGCCCAAAATGTTACCTAATGAGGTAAATGAGGTGGTGATTGTTTTCAATAGGATGATTCGACCGGCGAGCGAATGAAGTGGGTCAACTTTGAAAAGTCCAAAGAGCACAAACTAGCCACGGAACTCTATGCTTGTCTTGTATTGAGGTATACCGCGAAAATATGTGTAAAAGTAGGTACCTCAATAAAGGCAAAAACTTGATTGACTATGACTAAGAAGATAGAAAGGGCTTTTCTCGCTTAGCAAACATTGCTAGTCGATCTACCGGATCAACAACCCAGATTCAAAAAAAAAGGCGGGTAAGCAATTACCCCGTAAGCATTTAGTAAACTATCCCTAGTTATCCCATAAAATAAGGTAAATGTTTAGTAAACCGCCCCTAAGAGTGGTTCCTAACCAGTCCCGTCCTAGGCCAAAATCGTGTACCCAATCCGTATTACGATTTGAGCCAAGCACTAACTAGTCCTCAAACCCAAATCCATATATGATTTGTAACCCGTTGTCCCAACTGGTGTTCAGCAAGAAACCTATCAGCGTTCTGCAGGGGCCGATTAAAAGGTGTCCTACTTTTTGTGTAAGCTTGTTATCTTAGAATAACATTAAGAAAAATAGTAAGCCATTATGACACTTCACTGGATTTTTATAAATATTAGCATCATATAAGCAAATGAAACAAACCCTATGTATCACAAAAGGTCAGAAAAGGCAAAGAGGCTCCATATAAAAATATTAGCATACAAGATCCATTATACGCACCAAGTAACCTCAATAGCAGCTAACCAACGACAAGAGACAATCAAATTTCAATAACTACTACTCTTTTGGCCCCCTTCTTCCTATCACAAACAATATCCATCACACAGTATTACCTACTAACATCACAAAATAAAGAACCGGAATGTTGAAAACAAAAATTGCTCCGTATACCTCACAAGGAGAAAAAGAGCACTCATTCCAGCTTTATTCTGTCCATATCGCCAATCACTGCTTCAAGCTGCAAAAAAATACATAGAAATAGATGAGGATATGTAAATGGTACATGGGCTTGTACGAAGCACCAATCATCGACTACTGTTTTCAATAGTACAGGTAGTAAATGCTCAACGCAACTACATGTTTTTCAAATGTAATGAGGTGTACTATATGCAAAATATGTTTTGCAGCATGCACATTAAATGCTTACTGCTGAAGTAATTGCTTGCTATCATTAGTTTGCATCATCATGATGATGAGGTAAAATAGCGCTCAAGAAAGAGTGTTTCTTAACCTACGTATCATGAAAGATGCATATTACTCCCTACGGTTGATGTCGGTTGACTTGGGACATAGTTAAAGAAAAATGTGAATATTGCTTGCAAAAAGTTCAAAATATCCTTTAACAAAGACAAAACAAAGGAATCATGAACACAAATTAATACTATTAATTTATATGTAGCAATGAGAACAGGCAAATAAGTCTACTTTCCAAAAACGTTGTTGCAATTTTCATGGCCCACAAGCCCTCGTAAACCCATTGAACTTTTCTAGATGAACAAGAACAGAAAAATGTTCCCAAAAATGTTGCAATTTTCATGACACAAGCACTTGGTACATCCCAATGACTTTTTGACAAACCTTAACAATTTGACGCAAAAAGTAATCGCCATATTGCTTGGATGTCTTGGATTCAACCACACGAATCAAGTCCTGCAACAAGATAGTGATGGGTCAAAAGTGATACAAGTGGAAAATTTTGCTCATTGAGCACATCTAATATACAAAATTTAAACAAGCAACTACTAAAATGCACGTGTGCTACTTCGGTCTCCAAATCTCCCGAAACCCTACACTCAACAGCATTTTATTTACGGGGAAAAGATATAGATTAGAGCCCGGCACCAATTTGCAGGAGCGATGTCATTATCTCATTAAGGGGTTGTTTGGTTGCTTAAGTTGGCTATATGGATAAAGGTGGCTGTATGGATTACGTAAAATTATTGTTTGTGTCGTGCTGAATAAACTGTCTGAACAATGAAAATGACCATTTTACCCTTTAATTTATTTTTGGTCCTAAAAATTGCCAAAACAATCAAGAAGCAGCAACTGTTCCTGATACCAGTTTCTCAGCAACCGATTGAAGAAGACAAAACCAAAACAAAATTCATTAAAAAACATGATTGAAGAACAACCGATTGAAGAAGACGACCAAACCGTATTGTTGCATCAAACCTAAACAATCGACTGAAGAACACCAAACCAAATAACAATCTATTAAAGAACATCAAACCCAGAAATGATTCATTAAAGAACATCAAACCCAATAAGATTGAATACCATCAAAAAAAATACCAAACGCTATATTTCACTAAAGAGTACCATCATCTTCATCTTGAGAACATCACACCAATTAGATAGGATGGGATAAACCATAGACATTTGAAAGAAAACTCAACCATTACCGTTAACCAAAAAAATGATTTAACCAGAAATTCTTCAAACGTGATTTGCCCAATAACGTGATTAAGAGAAGATATTAGAAAATTTCCTCAAATCTGCTGATGTTTTCTCTAATCTTGAATCGATACCAACCTCATCCCTTCCGATTTTTCAGAAAACTCGTCAATTTCTATTTACCTCTCAAACCCAAACCCAGGGCATCGATTGCAAGGAAGAGGATGGTGGGGCTGACGGCGAAGAGCAGGGAGGAGTAGGCAAGGCGCTGACGGTGAAGAGCAGGGAGGAGGCAAGCGGCGACAGTGAGGGAAGGGTCAGATTTCTCGATTGAGAGATTTGTTTAAGAGATTTTATAATAAACAGTGATTTTCAGAGGGGTAGGATTGCGAAAATGGTCTGTATGTGGAAGTGCATCCCTTGAAAGCTTGTTCGGTAAGCTCACCTCCAAATTATTAAGTCAGTTCCAAACATCACAATATGGCAGAGCGAATAAGGTGAAGGGTTTATTAAGCCCATTAAGTTGATTCCAAACAGGCCCCAAGACATGTAAGCTTTCGCTCCCTTCATTGTTGATTGTAAACCAGAGAAAAATGAACGAATTGCAATATGGCAAGGTTAACTCCCATAGTCCCATACCATATAATTAGACACTCCACCTATGTTCTCCATAATTGTCAACTTGTCATACTTTGACTCTACATGTAAAATGCCTACTTCCAATTTCTAATCTGTTATGCATATTTAATTTTGATGAAATGAAATTGTCAAAGGATAGAAGTAATAATCATCAATTTAGCATATACAACTTTGTCATTCAAGGTTAGAAGAAGAACTAGTGATCAATTGACAATAATGTTGACGTATGAAATAGTTTAAACAAAATATTTCAGAGATACGTCAAATGTATGGAAAGCCAATATCCTTGGTACAGCTTAATGACAGGGATACCACTACAAGTTAACAGTTGTTCATGAAAATCCCATCTTGTGCCAATACACCTAAATCTTGAGATTTTCCTGCAAAACCTCAGGTGCAAGCCATATAAATCATAATATCAGCACCTAACTTGGTGCTTAAGATCAACTATTTCAGGTGTTACAAGCCTCTTTGCACATTCCATGTCAACCATGATGCAATACTGTTAACGGATATTCATGTTCTTAAGAACTAGTTGTAGATGTTTATTGGCATTAGGCAGAGTGGGTAAATAAATACTCGTGTTTTAAGTAAGAAACCTATTAAGGGTGCTGTAGAAATTGGCAATCAAATGAGTGTTATCGGATATAGCACAGGTTAATGTAATTCAAAAGTTGAATTGGAAGAGACTAGAAATGCAAGTGACTTCTGCAACAGAATATGACTGACAGCAGAAACAAATCTAATTCCAATAAAAACCGATTCAGAGCTTATATGGTTCCTTTGACAACATATGGATCCAAGCATTGTCAGTTTCTACTTTCACCCTTCTTTACAAGTTTCCATGAAGCATCAACTTAAGGAGAAATCTACAACAATCACCAACCTTACCACATTTGATTTTTATTGAACATATATGAGACTCGATGCACTCTCCGAGGACAAAGAGGCGAATTTAATGTCTATAACATCCCCTGTAACCTGAGTGTCACAACCTGTTTATGAATATTTTCAATATATTGTAGCATGTAGAGAAGAATGGTGGCAATGTCAAGTATACTCGTGAAATGCTCCCAACAAGCAGCACCTTCGGTTTATAATTGAGTTGGGAGAAACTTATGAAAACCATGAGAAAAAGCAAACTATATCTTATCACCCAACAAATATTTGCTAAATTGTAACGTCGTATTGCCATCCTTAACAATCATAATGGCCTGAGTTCCTATAGCTTAAAATGGAAGATGAGATGTAGAACTTTGACAAGCGTAAACGAAAAAATAGAACAAAAGGTAAGCACCGCCAAATACATAAAATCAGTTAACAAAAGAGAGAACCTACATCGTCAATGTAGAAATCGATATCAGCATTAGATATGGTTTTTCCATCAGCGCCAACAGAATGTGTTTTGTGCTTGTATGTCATCAAGATTGTCCTGTAAAAAGTACACTGAATGAGATTGATCACAAGACACAAATCATATTAGAATAAGAGATGATCAGAAATCTAACCTTAAAGTGGATTCATCCACTTCCATGTACGTTGCAAGCTTCTCAAGAGAAATAGTTGAATAAACTTTCAAGAAAGTCCTCACAACTGACAGTTGTTGCTGCTGCTTTACCTCATAAAGGAAGAGCTTTAACTGAAGCCTATATGCGTCCTATAACATATTAATCCACAGCAAAAGAGTCATTCACATAAGAGAGACTGGGCGGTCTTTCCTATGTTCATCACAAGAATCAAATGTGTATATATATATATGGATAGATCGACTCTTTAGCAATCCATGGTACTTTAGAAGCAGCCACCCCCAACCCGCTCAAAAAAAAATATTAACCTGACATTGTTAAAGGAATGCTCCAACATGGTAACAAGACTTGAAGCCAAAAGAAAAGGAACAAACAGGAGTTCCACAGTGGCAAATAGCAATTGATTACCCAAGGTTGGATTACAAGAAGGTGAAAGAAAAATAAGAAAGTCCAGACCTATTGCAATTGCAATTGCAAGTTCATGACTACACTTGAGCAAAAAATTCGCACCTGGTTGTAGTTTACAAGTGGCTCTTCATAGCTAGGTGCAGAAGGTGTGATAAATTTCGGGCATGCATATGAGAAAAGCTCATCATAAAGCGCAAATGATTCTTCGTCATATCGTTGCATTCTCAACATTTTTTCACCATACTTCTCCCTTAGTTGAGAATTCACAGTTTCATCAACAAGTTTCACTTGCGGACAAAGAGATAGGCAGATTGTTAGCAGAGCATACATCTGCTCATTCTTCTTTAGTATTTGCTCATACTGTGGCGATTTCTGGTGATACTGCTTAGTCTTGTAAATATACAAAAGGATTTTGTTGAACTCGCGTATGGCCTCTACATACCTGCATAATCACTAATGCATAAGCTACGCTTGTTAACTGAGAAGATGGAACAACAGGATGTTAAACAAGAACCATTTCCACAAATAGCATTTATTTTTGTGCAAGCAGTTCCGTTCACTAACGATAAACCAAGGTTATAAATGGCCTGAGGCAGGTATGGCAGTGAGGTCAAGCCTCAAGCCTTTGGATCCATGGCAAGGCCACGACATTTTCCAAGAAGTGACTTAAGGCTGCAAATCTGCATATATAATATTATACAAGTGTTTTCTACTATTATTCAACGAGAATTGAACAAGTTTAGTTCATAAAAGAACCAAAATAATATATCGACATCATATATACTATAACTTAGATTATATACAAAAAACTATTAAGTAAAACACTAAACAGGTAACAAAATATCAAATACACATCTTACAAAAAAAACGCACATCTGACCATGGCATGCCACAGGGCTTAACATGGCATCATAGACAAGCCTTGTGCCACAGCACACCAGGCAGCCTTTTAGAACACTGGTATAAACGTAACAAACAGAAAAATGATTAGGGAAGCAATCTCAATCATTATGATCTTATAACAAGCCAAAAAAAAAATATTTTTTTGAAAGGCATTATAAGAAGCCAAAAATGCTAATTGCCAAATGAAGCTTTAGAAACCAAGAAAGGCTCCTTCCCTCGTCCATTCTTAATTCTTTAAGGGAAAAAATCCATATGGTCATCTCTCTCCTCTGCAGACCACTGCACACCACCATGAAAGTGTCACAAGTGAATGTGGAGGTAGACAGAAGATTAACGTGGCTGTAGTAGGGTTCATGACTGTCACTTCTTTTTCCTTTATATCCTCCATCCATATTTTGCAAATGAAACCAAATCTGCAAATCCTCTCCCATCCTTCTTTGTCCTTCTCTACGTTTATGTGGCTCTCTTTACAGTGACTTTATTCCAACGTGCCTAGTCACCATTACAGGAACAGAAATTTTTCTTCACATGAAAAGCTAAACAATTCTTATCACTATTTTAGCTGTTCCAAAATTAAAGTCTAATAATTAATTAAACAGCCCTAATCTTCCAACCTATGCTGTTACAGCGGTCAAAATACAAAATATCAGCAGGACCGATATTTGAAATAGCGGATATATCGGTGGTATATCGGTCCAAAAATATCGGTTCATATAATATTTCCTAGAACTATATATATATCATAGTTTTAAAAATCCCAATCGGGACTCGAGGCGTTTTTCCCTTGCGAGGCGAGGCGTAAGTCTCGAGGCGGTCCGAGGCGGTCCGAGGCGGAAGCCTTGAGGCGTGTATATATATATGTGTGTGTGTATGTATAGTACAGACTATATATGTGGAAAACATAATTCCATACCACATAAAACTAATAATAAGCAAAACATAATTCCATGGAGTAGGAAGCTTGACTTCGGTGTGGTGTCTTGCGAAGGAAAGTGAAGTGGAGTAGGAAGCTCTTTCTTTCTTCTAGAGAAGAGGAAAGGACACCCCAAAGTGGGTTTTTGTACTTTTAAATTACTAAAAGTACACTTACTTTTGCTTTTGACTTTCTACCTTTTTAAATAAACTACAAGTTATTATTTTTTATAAAAAGTCACGAGTCTCTCACCAAAAACAGAAAGCATCTGAGGCTTGCGCCTCACCAGCGCCTCAAGCCTCAACGCCTCGAGGCACCACCTCACCGATTGAGGCGTAAGCCTCGTCCAGAGACCATGAGGCTTAAGCCTCATGAGCGGTTTTGGACCGCCTCGCCTCGAGGAAGGCGTAAGCCTCAAACGATTTTGAAAACCATGATATATATATATATATATATGTATATATAATCTATATGTGTATGCATCCATAAACATATCATATGCATTAATTAAAAATATAGTTTCAACATGAAGACATCAACTTAAACAAGTTTCACAAAACAAAATAGGAAGAGTGTTCATAAACGAGCTGATCGCAAGCAATAGGTCCGTCGATCAGAGTCCAAAAGCAGAAGTCGTCGACCAGAGTCCAGAAGCAGAAGAAGTCATGCCTGTGAAGAGGTCGACGAGTGATGGTTGAAAAAAGAAAACCTAACTTGACTAGTTGACTGATATACATAAAGTCATAAAAGCCTAATAATCATTAAGAAAAAGCCCAAACTATCATTAAAAAAAGCCCAAACTGTCATAAAAAAGCCCAAGCAAAAAAAAAACCATCTCAAAAATCGCTATATCGGACCGATATTCATCTCAAAAATCGCTGCAATATCGGCAAATTGGCCGATATTAGCGAAACCGATATTTAGACCGATATTCTACCACCGATATTTCTTGAAGGGCTGATATCCGGTATATCACTGATATATCACCTATATTAACAGCATACCTTCCAACCTAACCTCCTTACCTGGTCACCATTTGTTTATATGGAATTATGGATCATCTAGTTAGTGTCAACTGAGCCCAAATATTTCACAGCATCCAATGCCTTCACACTTTAACTAATTGTAGGTTCATGATAAAAGATATAGACAGGCACAAAGCCCTCAATTGTGTTGTTGCCTATTCAATCACCAGAAACCAAAGATTAATTCAGATTCTCATGAAAGGAAAATTGATTAATTCTCATTGTAAACATATAGGAAAAACATGTGTGTAAACAAACAAGCTGAAGATCCAAGCTATATAGCCATTGAAAATACCTCCGCAACATAAGATTGGCAAACCCATAATGATAGATGGTGGTGATGTGACTGCCAATAACACTGGTGTAAACTCCTTGTTGACTTATGTCGATTGGAAGTAAGCACTTCAGGCCAGTTTGATAATCTCCCAATAAACAATGGACTCTTAGCAAGCCAACCATGCTGAAGTAACCCAAGACCTTCAAGACATTACTTCCACCACTATAATCATATCCATCTGTGGCTGTGAACTGTTCAAGGCCTTCTTTTTCCTGCTCTAGAATCTGAATGATCGAAGACTTCTCCATCAATGCTTGCAAAAAGTTAAGAACACCATACACATTCCAGGCCTGCAAAAGGGTGGAAAACATAATATTCCATTAAAATGAGGTATTAAAATAAATGGAGAAAACAATTTCAGGGTATTTAGTTACGTTTGAAGTATTTTTTGATGAATCCAGGGGCAACCCTGAAACATAACCCAGTGCCTTACCTGATCGTGTTGTCTTAGTAGAGCAATCTCCTGCTCAGTTTTGTTCTTCATTTTAGCCCGATACTGACAGAACGACTGAAATTGATACACAAACTCATCCACCATGTCCCACAACCACTGATTAGGCAACTGCATATTCACGACGCCATGCAACACCACCTGCAAAGAAACAAAATCAACCACATGCACTATACTGATGTATAAAAAGCTTAAATCAGTGCAAAACAGCATATTCCTATTATATAAAAATAATACTTTATGCCAGTAAGCTAGACTCACAGGAGCTTCAGTGGTGAAGCTTTCATAAAGTGAAATGTTTCCTAGCTAAAATGGCAACACAGAACACCAAAAAGTTAGCTATACATGGTTCCCTCCTACACCACAAAAGCACACATGCACATGTATGAACTGAAGGTGGCATAACTTGTTTATCTTTACAATGCATAGCTATACATGTACACAGCTCAAGTTGGTTCTCCAAAAGACTTCATCACCATGGACGAGAGTTCAGGTCAGTAACAGCTCTGAACTTGTTATTAAGTAAACGTGCATAATTTGAGCTCAAAATTTGAGCTCAAAATTTAAGCTTGGGACCAGAGAGATTGAGCAACGATAGAGTGCAGAAAGTCAAAGTCCATACACTTTCAAATAGTAATACGTTTCAAAATCAAATACATTAATATTGGTTGATATGTGACAATTCACTAAATATACATCTCTTCGGTTATGCTTGGGAACAGTTTTTGCCCAGAATCACAATTTACAATGGGGCAAAACAAGGTTCTAAATAGCGTGAGGTGTGGTGTGGCTGCGAGGCCAAGCCTTAAGCCTTAGAAGCCATGGCGAGGCCATGGCGTTTTCAATGTGTTACTTATGGCGGCAAATCTCTGTATCATATATAATATTATATATAAAAACATATGTTTTACTTTTATACTATTATTCAAATGAGTCAATGATAATAAACAAGTTAAATTGGATTATATATTAAAAAGTAGCATATAAGACATTATATAAAGATAAATAAAAATCAAATATCGCATTACAAAAACCGCGCATTAGGCCATGGCGTGACACACGCTTAACATGGAGTGAGACACAAGCCTTGATTCACGGCGTGCCATGGCGGCTGTTGCGACGAGCCTTTTAGAACAGTGGGGCAAAATGAATTGATATTTCAAATAATAAGTTCTAGCATCAGCCATAACACATTAGTGCCCATTCGCTCTAATTTAGCAAAATCTAAAACTACAACAATTTTTTTCCTGATAACTTTTTTGATAATAACCAAAAGATTGGCACCCGTCTCAACCTCAAGGACGACACAGTACCAATGCTGACGACACGACACCAGCATCTGACGATGCCACTCTGGCGAAGAAGCAGGAAGGGCGAAGGACAACAAGAGTGTGATTTAGCAGCTAGGGGATGGGGAGAACTGTTTTTATTTTAGGGAAGAAAGGGGCAAGTGGTGTAATTTGGCATGACTTAATGAAGACAACAGCCCCTTCCTAGCTAAGCTAATATGTCATAGGCTTAATTTACTAATCCCCTGAGGTTTCATGACTAAAATAACCAATCATCTTAAAACAAACCAAAACTTGGGCGAAATCAGGTACAATTAGAACTTACATCAGCTCCATTTGCCCATATATTTCGGATTTCAACCCCCAAACATCATCTTAGTAATACAAATTCATACATGTTTCATTCTTAAGATGCTAGTTTTACAAGCACACACGGTCAGCTATGAGCTCACATGCCCGGCGAACTGACCGTACCCCAAACCGACAAAGGAGAACAAGTAGAGTATACTAGGGCGCTTGAGGGAACCATGTCGAAAGAACTCGGCAAAATTAAGCCTGTGCATAAGTCTTGTGAGTCGTCAGACATAAGCTATAATTCCAAAAAAACACTATTGACGTCATTTAAAAGCCATTCAAGGGAGAAAAGTTCAGCAGAATGAAATAGAGAAAACATGCCTGAAAGAGACTGCAGTAATTATCCCAAGAATCAATCCTCTGCTTGAGAGTCGGGGATAACCTAGCATAAAGGTGGCGATACCACATCTCGCGGTATAGCAAGCAGAACACATGGTCGTTATCCACGTACTGAGCAACGGCTTCAACGGAAGGCCAAGGAGTATCTTTGAACATACGGTCGCTTAGCGTATGGAATGATGTCTCGTACATCTGGTGGATCTCATATACATTTTTCTCCCGAATATGACGGTAGAGGTGGACGACGAATGATTTTACGGGGTCGGGAACAAAGGAAGGGTCATAGGGTATGCCTCCATCGACGGAGGACTGTAATCCATCTTCGTATTCGTAACCGACGGCCGCCATTGTTGCAGAGAGATTAGGGTTCCGACTGCGTAAGGAATGAGTGGTCGATAACAGGTGAGAGTCTGTGTGTGTGCGTGCGTGAGTTGGGCCTCCAGATGATAAAAGGTCGGGATGTGCGAGAGAATTGGGCCTTTATTCTAGAATCCTACGTAGTAAATTACAGATTTCGTGCAGAGATGAAACAACCCATTGTTCGGCAAACTAGCTTATAAGTTAGTTAATAGCTGATAAACTAGTTTTATAAAACACTATTATTAGTAGGTTTTCAATAAGTTAGTTTATAATCTAGCTTATGATCATCCAAACATGTATCAGGAAAAAAAACTAACTGATAAGCTAGCTTTTTTTGTCAAACATAGCCTAAAATGTCAGTTTTTTAAAATTATTATAATCGTATTAGTGCAACATCACGATTTTAATGTTTCCTTTTATTTTATTTTTTTGTTTTTTTTATCAATTTATATTACGATTTTGAATTGTTTTGAGGAATGATAAAGGTTTTTTTATAAATTTGTTTAATTTAGGTTTAATAATATAATGTTTTTTCTAAAAAATTAAGTATTTTGTTAAAATTCAATGATTATCTTATATATTTTAAATTCTTTATATTTAAATTGAGATGTTTATTCTGTTTTAATTATGTTTATCAGTTAGTTATGAATTCAAACATATATCTTTAGAAATTTGTACTCATTAATCATGACTTGTAATCTTGAATTTTAAGTGATGTGTATACTTAATGCATAAAAGCTTGTTTTTAAGAGTTTATTCGATAGCTTAATAATAATGTAATTTATTTTAGGTTTAATAATATAATGTTTTTTTATAAAATAAACATTAAATATTATGTTAGATTTTCTTAATTATATTTTAGATTTTTTTATATTTAAAAATTGATTTTTATCTTGTATTTAGTTATGTGTAGAGTGATTTTAGGGAGTTGAAGTGGGAAGTGATTTTAGAAGAGTTAGGTGGTGTTTGTTTTTTCAGAAAAAGCTCTTAATTGCCCCTTATGTCTGATTCGGTCAGACATAAAATAATTCAGACCGTTTGTTTTTTCTTTCTTATAAAAGTCTCTTAACCCTTAATATCCTCTGAATAATTAAGTGATAACCCAACCACTTAATTACCTCTTATTTCCGCCGAACATCATTTTTCGATTTCAACATCGGTTTTAGCCCAAATACACCCCGAGTTTACAAAAACGCAAAACATGAATATTGTAGATATGTGTGTTGGCTTTCGGAAACATATTGAATCGCTTAAATTGACGCTTCGGTGTTTGATATATTATTAAAACTCCACAACCTCGCAAATCTATTAGCATCCTTCTTTTGATTCTTTTTTTTCCCTTTCCGCCCTTCGATCATCGATGCTCGCTTCAATTGACGTATTTAAGTTGAATTTTTTTAGGGATAAAATAAACAATTATACATATTTGTCAGTTTACAAAAACAAACGGTCTTGTTGATTCAGATTTCAGACTTCAGCACCACCTCTTAAAAATCAGAAGTAAAATCAGATTTCAGACTTCAGCACCTCTTAAAAAACAAACGCCACCTTAAAGTGGTTAGAGATAAAAATTAAAAGTTAATAAATATGATTAAATGTAGTACATAAAGAATTAATGGTTGTTTTTAAGAAATTTTAAGTAATTAGCAGTAAATAGCGGTATATTAAGCTTTAACAATTGTTTTTAAGAGTTTTTTTATAGATGTTTTATAATATAGTATAGATTTGGGTAAAGTATATATATTTTTTAGAGTTATGGTTATCACTAATTATCAACTTCGGTTCCTCTTTTAAACTAATTACACTTTTAGTCATTGTGGTTGTCATTTTGTTTCACTTTTGGTCTCTCTGACTAACTTTAATCAAAATGGTTAATTAACTTAGGGGTATTTTAGTTCATTTACCTTTTCTTTGTCTTTTTCATTTTATTTTAATAGATTACTAGAAGCGTACTCGTGCAATGCAGCGAGATACATCATGATTTTAAGGTTTTATTTTATTTTTTGTCAATTTACGGTACGATTTTGGATGGTTTTGAGAGAGTGATAATGGTTTTTTTATAAACTTGTTTAATTTAGGCTTAATAATATAATGTTTTTTAAATAAAAAAATAAATATTTTGTTAGAATTCAATGATTATCTTATATATTTTATATTTTTTATATTTAAATTGAGATGTTTATCATGTTTTGATTATGTTTAATAGTTATTATGAATTCAAAATATAGCTTTAATAGTTAATTTTGAATTTTAAGTAATGTGTATCAATAAACAGTACTTAATGCATAAAAGCTTGTTTTTAAAAATGTATTCGATATTTTATTAATAATGTAATTTATTTTAAATTTAATACTATAATGTTTTTTTAAAATAAACATTAAATATTCTGTTAGATTTTTTTAATTATATTTTAGATTTTTTGTATTTAAAATTTGATTTTTATCATGTATTTAATTATGCAGGGGAGTGATTTTAGGAAATTAAAATGGGAAATGATTTTAGGGAAGTTAAATTGGTTAGAAATATGGACTGAAAGTTAATAAATAACATTAAATGTAGTACATAAAGCTTTAATGGTTGTTTTTTAAGTAATTAGCATTAAATAACGGTACATTAAACTTTAATAACTGTTTTAAGAGTTTTTTATCCGTGCATTATAATATAGTATAGATATAGATAGATATAGAATAGTAAATTACAATTTTAGTCCTTGTGGTTTGTCTTTTCTATTTTTTTGTCTTTCCTATCTTTTTCATTTGATACATTTATTAGATTAATTCACTACAAAATTTTCGACTTTTTCCGACGGCCAAATCCGTCGGAAATTTGCATTTCCGTCGGATTTTCGGCGGATTTGGTCGGACGGAAACACGGGCGCCGCAAATCAACTTTTTCGGCGGAAATGGATTTTTCAACGGATTTTTTCGCCGAAAACCGAACCGGATTTTTTTAAAATTTTTAATTATTTAATTAATTAAGGAAATAATTTTAATAATTTCCGACGGATTTTCGGCTGAATATTCCGCCGGAAATTATTAATTAATTTATTTATTTTAATAATAAAAAATTGTTTCTCGGATTTTCGGCGGAAATTCTGATTTTTTAATAAAAAAAATTGAAAATTTATTTTATTCAAATTTTTTTGTATCCAAATTTCAAGAATGAAATGAGAAAATTTTGGTTCAAAGATTCAAGCAATCCAAAATAAGATTTAATCATTTTACTTATTTTTTTGGTTAAACTGATTTTAGAACATTTTTAATATTAATTATAGTTAAAATTCATATAAAGAAAAAAAAGTCAGGACCTGCAAATATATATATATATATATATATATTACATAAAAAGCAACATGTTCTTCATCAAGTACCAGCAAATATGAAATAAAATTAGATGCAAGATCTTTTTGATTTCAACACTTTGAATCAAAAAGAATACAAAAATCCAACCATAAACACATCAGAAACAAATCTAAATCAACTGATGTAAAAACCCAAAAGCAAATCTATACCAAAAAACCCTAAAAAAATACAAAAATACAAATAAACCCTCGATCGATTGAATCACCGGCAACAGATTGAACCTTCACCTTTTGAACTATTTCGACTTTTTCCCGTTTGTATGTTTTGCTCTCGTCACAGATTTGTGAGAGCAAAAAGCTCATCCACTGTAAAAAGTTTGTGAAAGAAACAAATCAAGAAAATATTGCATCAAGTAATAGAAACATCAAAGTATCGTAGGACAAGAACGATGAGAGAGGAGAATGAGATGATGTACTAGTGCTATGAGAGACAGAGATGGACGGAGAGGGCGAGGGCGAGAGATGGACGACGGCGGGGAGAGATGGACGGCGGCGGCGGATGCGGAGGCGAGAGGGAGGAGAATGAAATGCATCTAAAGAGGTTGATGAGGGAGGCGTGGTAGCTAGGGATTGTTCTTAGAGAATGTTTCACATTAATATATATTTTGGGAAAATAAAGAGGGGGAACTTTTGGGGCTTTAATTTTTTGGGTAAAAATAGAAGGAGGAACTTTTAGGGGGGAAATGAAAAGGTTTCATCTTTAATTTTTTGTGAAAAATAACAAAGGTAAAATAAAAGAAGTATATATATATATATATGTGTGTAATATATAAATGTAATAATCATAGTTTTTATATATAAAAAATGAAAAATCGTTAAGTTTATAATTGAAAATGGAAAGGTGATAAAAATCAAGTGGGTCATTATTTTTATGACTTTTTTTATAGATTGATTTGTTTTATTAATTGTATGATATTTTTTACACTTAGTGTTTATCTTAAACACGATATTGTATAATTTTTAAACAATGTATTCAGATTGATTTGTTTATATTTCAAACATTAAAATCCAGATAGATTCGTTAAAATTTTAAGGGTGTGTTTGGTATGTAGACATGATAGAATATGATTGAACAGGATCAAGACAGAGTGTTTGGTAAACAAAACTAGACAAAACAGAACAGATAGGAAGATGTTCAAATAAGTTGTTTATATTATATGTGTTCAAAAATAAGTTGTTTATATTATTTAATATATATATATATATATATATATATAGAGAGAGAGAGAGAGAGAGAGAGGTGTTCATTTGAGAAATGGTTCATATATGAACTAATTAACGGAATTATCCGGTGCTTCACGGTCAAAGCCGCAAATGTTGACCAGATTAAGGGCTATGATCATTTCTCTATTAAAGCCAACTAAATCCCTTAAAGCCCAACTTGATTCATTAAAGCCCAACCGGATCTATTAAAGCCCAACCGGGTACTTTAAAGCCCAACTAAATCCCTTAAAGCTCAATTGTATATATTAAAGCCCCACTGGGTACGTTAAAGCCCATCTAAATCCGTTAAAGCCCAATTGGATCCATTAAAGCCCAATCGAATCCACTAAAGCCCAACCGGATACGTTAAAGCCCATCTAGATCCGTTAAAGCCCAATTGGATACGTTAAAGCCCTATTGGATCCATTAAAGCCTAACTTAAACCATTAAAGCCCAATCGGGTACGTTAAAGTCCAACTAAATCCCTTATAGCTCAATTGTATCTATTAAAGCCCAGTGGGTACGTTAAAGCCCATCTAGATCCGTAAAAGCCCAACCGGATCCATTAAAGCCCAACCGGATACGTTAAAGCCCATCTAGATCCGTTAAAAGCCCAACTGGATACGTTAAAGCCAAATTGGATCCATTAAAGCCCAACCGAAACCATTAAAGTCCACCGGGTACGTTAAAGCCCAACTGTGTAGTTAAAGCCCAACTAAATCCCTTAAAGCTCAATTGTATCTATTAAAGCCCCAGTGGGTACGTTAAAGCCCATCTAGATTCGTAAAAGCCCAACTGAATCCATTAAAGCCCAATTGGATCCATTAAAGCCCAACTGGATCCATTTTTTCTTTATATGAATCGGATTTTTTCGAACTACTATCAATTATTTCAGATTCTTCATTCAAATTTCCTACCATTGTTTTTGTATGTATTTATATGTATGAAAAATCGTTTAAAACAATACAAATGTTTTTTAATTAAATTATTTAAAGATATATTTTATTTGTGTTATTTATAACTATTATATAACATATAAAATCATCAAACAACTTTTAGGGATATTTGTCCAGTCATGTCCTATCCAGTCCTAGCCGTACCAAACACAAGACATACATTTGTATTGTCATGTACAGTCTCGTCCAGTCCTGTCGTAGCCTCTTGTTCTGTCCTGTCCAGTCCCGTCCAATCATGTCTGCGTACCAAACGCTACCTTAAAGCCCAATCGGATCCATTAAAGACCAACTTGGTACGTTAAAGCTTAATTATGGATACGTTAAAGCCATACTGGATCCATTAAAGGCCAACCAGATCCACTAAAGCCCAACCGGATCCATTAAAGCCCAACCGGATCCATTAAAGCCCAAATGGATCCATTAAAGCCCAACTGTGTACGTTAAAGCCCAACTAAACCCCTTAAAGCACAACTATATCCATTAAAGCCCCACTTGATACATTATAGCCATTGTAGATCCGTTAAAGCCCAATAGGATCCATTAAAGCCCAATCGACTCCATTAAAGCCCAACTGGGTACGTTAAAACCCAACAAGATACATTAAAGCCACATTGGATCCATTTAACCCAAGTGGATTCCTTAAAGGCCAACCAAATCCATTAAATCCCAACTGTGTACGTTAAAGCCCAACTAAATCCCTTAAAGCTCAACTGTATCCATTAAAGCCCCACTGGGTATATTATAGCCCATCTAGATCCGTTAAAGCCCAATAGGATCTATTAAAGCACAACCGTGTACGGTAAAACCCAACTAGGTACGTTAAAACCCATCTAGATCCGTTAAAGCCCAACCGGATCTATTAAAGCCAACGGATAAATATTTAATTTTTTTAGTGTTTTCGGCGGAATTAAATTTTTTTTTAAATTTTTCTAAGAAAAGAATAAATATTTAATTTTTTAGTGTTTCGGCGGATTTTCGGAGGAATTAATTTTTTTTTAATTTTTTTCTAAAAAAATATTTAATTTTTTTAGTGTTTTCGGCGGAATTAAAATTTTTAAGAAAAAATAAATATTTAATTTTTTTTATTATTTTCGGCGGAATTAATTTTTTTTATTTTTTTTAAAATTTTCTAAGAAAAAAATAAGTATTTAATTTTTTTGTGTTTCGGCGGATCCTTTTCTTTATTTTTTTAAAAAATAAAAAATATCCGCCGAAAATCCGCCGGAAGTTTTATAATTTTTGCAGCGGATTTCCGACGGTTTTTTATTTTTATTTTTTATTATTTTTATTCTTTTAAAAAAATAAATAATTAATTATTTCTGACGGATTTCCGGAGGATTTTAATTAATTAATTTAATTAATTAAAATCCGCCAAAAATAAATAATTAATTATAATTAATAAGAAAAAATATTAAAAAAATTATATTCCGTCGAAAATCCGCCGAAAATAATTGATTTTTTAAAAAAATAAAATAAAAATAATTTTCCGACGGATTTCCGGCGAAAGTCAAAGTGGGTTGACCCGTTTGATTTCCGTCGGAAATCCGCCAAAAATTTCCGGCGGAAAAATCCGCCGGAAAAAGTCTTTTATTTAGTAGTGATTAATTAATGATAATTTTTACTAACAACACATTAAAAATACATGTTTCATTTTGTAAATTACAATATTAGAAAAATATTGTCGATATCTTTAAAATAAATTAATTATTGAATATTTGTAAAATTTTACGCAATTTATTCGATATGTATTTGCAAATCCGTCTACACAAATCTAAAATAAAGTTTTCCTATTTTAAGTCGTGTTTAAAAGATTTATCGTTTTTTTCTTATTTATGTAAGAGAAAAAATTAAAATTTATTTGTGTCTATTAATAAAAAGGATGTAATGTTTTCATATATTTCATTTAATTAAATGTTTTTTTTATAAAGAGGGGGGCGACCCCCCCCCACCCATCAAGAAAAAAAGACAATTTTTAGATTTTTAAGTTTTTTGACAAAACATAAAACAAGGCAACACACGGGTGGAAGCTAAACCGAATCAACCACCAAAAAAGAGCAAAGCTCAAAGCAACAAGAGAGAAGGGCGGAAGAAAAGAGGAGGAGAAAGGAAAGAAAACCAACCACTAGGGAAGGTTCAAGACATGTCTAGCATGCACAACATTAGGGGAAGGCTTCAGAGTCAAGCTGAGAAGCCTAGACCGAACATCATCAGAGATAGTCTTAACCACTGTATAATGCGATCTTCTCTTATTATTGAAGATACGATCATTCATTTCATTCTACAAGTGCTAGACAGTCCCAACCAACACTAAACGACGAATAATATACCAAATGGTCTTTCCTTTGGTGTTTGACTCGAGAATTCTGATAATGTCCTCCCAGTTGTCCAGGACAATAGGGAGGTTCAACATTGGCTTGATGTCAATCCAAACCTGCTTGGGAAAGAAACACTCGAAGAAGAGATGATTATGAGAATCAGACCCATTTTGACAAAACCCACACGAGAGATTCGAGTAGGCCTCCCACGAACGAAGCTTATCATGCGTCTTAAGACGCTGATAAGCTGGCAACCTAGAGGAGGAAAGCATGTCTGGGAATATTCTGCGAGAACTAGACCATGTGATGTCAATCCGTCTTAGGCTCATTGGGGCGGATGCTGAGCCAGACTTCATGCACCGAGAAAGGAGTAAGGTTTCCATCCCGTTTTCTCTAGAGGAGTTTATCCAGGATAAAATGAGAGAGAACTGTTGGATCATAAATTGTATTCAAGATTAAAGTTAAAGTTAAGGGTTTAAATTGCAATTGTGTTAAAGTTAATTAGAGGATTTAATTTGTAATAAGTTAATAGTAATTAGTAGTTGGGCCCAAGCCCATTAGGCTTGTACGCCTAAGTATAAGTAGTTTTGTTTAATTAGGTTTTTAGGTTAATCCTCTTATTCTCATTATTATCATAATATTCACTAGAGAGGTAACCGTATACTCTGTAATATGTGATTTGATCGATATATGTTTGTGGTTACAAAAGTCTGTTTTTTGCATTGAATTTGAGTTATTGTGTGGATTTCTGGACTGAAAATCGTGTTCTGGGTCGAACTCTCAAGAGCATACCGGTCGATATTCAAGTTTAGTCACACCGGTCGACCCAGGTTTGCGCCACCTCTTAATCGCGCAAAACCTTCTTTTGCGCCATACACTACCGGGCGACACTGGTTGCAGCAGCACCCCGGTCGACCTCGGTCACCGCATATCGGTCATAGACACCGGTCTCCTCACATACATTGATCCGGTCGACTTCGGTCACACGACCCCGGTCGATACCGGTCGGGAACATCCCAGTCGTATCACCTCGTACCATATCGGTCAACACATCGATCCGGTCCCGGTCTCATCACAATACCGGTCGAAGCACCTTACCGGTCGACCTCAAGACTCCGGTCGAGCAGGACCCCGGTCAAGCAAGACCCCGATCACTCATTTTTGCACCATTGCCTGGTCGCGCAAACGTTTCTTTGCGCCACCCACTTGTCACGCAAAACGCCTTTTTGCGCGACCCACCTCTCGCGCAATTTCACTTTTGCGCCACCCGCGGTTCACGCAAACCTAACTTCGCGCCACCCATTACTCGCGCATATCTCCTTTTTGCGCGACCCACCTCTAGCGCAATTTTACTTTTGCGCCACTCATTGCTCACGCAAAACTCTCTTTGCGCCAGATACTTTTGCGCCAGTTTTTTCTGTGATTAATTTCTTTGAGATTAATACTGTTTGAGAATTTTGCATTTAATTATTTTTGGAAATTTATTTTTCTGAAAATTTTTAAGTGTAGTTTTTATTCCAATACTTGATTCTAACGATCTCATCTAGTTGATTCTCTTGGTACAGATAAGTTTGATTTCTAACCATACAATTAAGATGTCGAACCAACTTCTCTCAATGGGCTCTCAGTCCAAACCTCCTGTCCTCATGGCTAATGAATATCAGCAATGGAAGAGAAGAATGATTCAGTTTCTAAATCACAAAAACAGAAGTTTCATGGAATCAATCATCAATGGCCCTATAAATCCAATGATTAGAGTACAGGGTCAAGCTGAAACTGCCACCTCTCCAGAAATCCCTGATAGACTTGTCCCTAAACCGTATCAGTACTTCACTGAAAAGGAGAAAGATCAGTACAAGATAGATGAAGAGGCTCTCATTTATCTGACCATGGCAATTCCGAATGACATCTACAACCGTGTAGACAGTCGGAGCTCTGCAAAAGAAGTCTGGGATGAACTATCAAGACAATTTGAAGGAAGTGAAGCCTCCATCCAAGCTAAGCAGAATCTATGCATAAATGCATACGAGGGGTTTCACGCAAAAGAAGGAGAGTTGCTGCTAGATACCTACAACAGATACAACATCATTCTCAATGACTTGCGGAGGAACAATATATCTAAATCAGCTTCTGAGATAAATTACAAGTTCATCAAGAACCTGAATCCTGAGTGGAAGAACTTTGCCATCAACCTCCAGATGTCAAAGAACATGGCTCAAGAAAACGTCACTGATATCTTCTCTACTCTTTCTCAGCATGAGGATGAGGTGAGATCTATTAATAATGAGTCCAATAATCTGAAGGATTCTGTGGCTCTCATAGCTGGCAAAGGAAAGAGTTCAGTTCCTATATCCTCTGTAAGGTCAAAGAAAAAGGTGTCTAAAGCTCTTGTTACTGAGGTTACTGAGTCTGAATCTGCTTCAAGTGATGAAGAACTGGAGATTGATTCTGATCCAGATATACAAAAGTTCTCTGAGGACTTGGCTCTAATTACTCGACGATTCAAGAAGAGCTTTGGCAAGAAGAAATACTACTCAAAGCCAAAGTATGATGGATACAAGAAAGAGAAGTCTGAGATGCGATACAAGACAAGGCATGGAAGGAGAGAGGAAGGACGAGAAGACAGGAAGGAAGATAGAAGAGAAGGAAAGAGAGAGGAGAAGAAAGAATAAAGAAAGGATGAACCAGGAAGATGCTACAACTGCGGCAAATTTGGGCACTGTTGATCCAAACTCTCTCAGTGATTTGATAACGACCCTCTTCTATACTTAGTGAAAATTACGTTTTAATATGTATTAGTGTTTCACCATCAGTGATCAGACTGAGTCTGTTCAGTTATCGCTGATGACCTTTCTTGTAAACATTTCATATGTATTAGTGTTTCACTATCAGCGATCAAACTGAGTCTATTCAGTTATCGCTGGTAGTCTCTGATGTAAACAGCAACGTAATCCCAAAAGACATGTCTCGCGTCAACATATGTTCATAGCTGAATCAAAGACGAAGCCACTGAACAAAGACAAGTCTACTAGTGACCTGATGCGGATATCAGTGAAGCAAAGACGACTCTGCTTATACGCGAAGAAACATGAGGAAAAGCTTCAGCGATAGCTGAACTTTATATCTCTGAAGGAAGAGATATTCAGCGATCAAAAGATCACGTAGCTTATGCCTCAAGTCTCCTTTCGTCTTACCTTGCACAACCAGTACGATGTGTCAGAACGGACACGTCTCTGCCACAAATCGTACAACAACTCTGTCAACTACACTGTTCATAATACGGCCGAAAGCATGTCTCCCAAAGTCAGACTCCCAAAGCCAATCACTGAACGCCACGTGTAAAGTGCCCTGCCATGCATTTAATGCATAGGGTATAAATAGAAAGATTACCTCTCCATCTGAGAGAGTGCTCAATCCTTGAACTCCATATAGAAACCCTTGTTTTCTATCTCTCTTAATCCCCCATTCTGTGAAATTCTTGTGCAATCATCTTAGTGTTTCTTAAGTTTGTTTAGATTGAGTCTGTCTTAATCTTATTCCGCAACAAACTTGTAAATTGTAGTTTGATTTATCAATAAACAATTTATTAAACTTTAATTTCTGTGTTTGTATTCAACCCCCCCCCTTCTACAAACTTGTTAAGCACCTTCGGGACCAACAAGTGGTATCAGAGCAGTTTGTTTAATCTAATAAACAAGATCTTGCTGTATACTCTTCCTTGCTATTCTAAAATGGCACTAAACACAAACACAAACTACTATGATAATGGTTCACTTTCTAAACCTCCTCGATTTAGCAGAGATAACTTTTCTCTATGGAAAAATCGAATGATGCTATTTCTTGAAGGTGCAGATCCTACTATACCTGAATATATAGAAAACGGACCCTATGGACCTGTTAGAATTATAGCTGCGGTTCCCGCTACTGCCACCACTGAAGTTGTCCCTGAACGATATGTCGTTAAGGAAATAAGACAGTGGAGTGATGAAGATAAAAAGAAGGTAGGAATAGATGCAAGAGCAAAAACAATTATCTCAATGGCTCTGCCTGATGAAGTTTTCCATTCCATCATGCATCTGAAAACTTCTAAAGAAATGTGGGAAACCATATGTGTTCAATATGAGGGCACCACTGAAATTCAAGAGACTCGAAAGATTAACTTGGTAAGACAGTATGAAAGTTTTATCGCTGGTAAGAATGAATCTCTTTCTGACATTCATCAGCGGTTTAACTGCCTGATCATTGACCTAAGAACTGTTGGAAGGACCTATTCTAATTCTGAGGTCCTAACAAAATTCTTGGAAAGTCTTCCTGAAAGCTGGGACAGTTATTCAATATGTCTTAAGCTGACAAAAGACTTACATACTCTCTCTCTAAGCACTCTGTATGGAATATTGCTCAACTATGAGCAATCTAATCTCCTGAAGAAGAATCTTGTAAAAGATTCTAAAGACTCCAAAAGCACTCCTGTTGCTTTAGTCTCGTCAGAGATAATTCCATCTCAGCGATCTACTCTCACCATCACTGAGTTAGATTCTGAATCTGAGGATCTATCAGACCCTGATCTTTCAGAGTTTAATGAGTCCTTAGCACTCTTGGCAAACTCTTTTAAGAGATTTGCAAGAAAAAGTAACTTCCGAAGAAGTAAACCTCTCTCTCTTACTGAAAAGCCAAAATCAACTCCGGTTGATAAGGCTACAGCCACTTGCTATAACTGCGAAAAAATTGGACATTTTGCTAGTGAGTGCAGGTCGAAAAAGGTCTTCAAACCTTCTACCTCAAGAAGATCCAGTGATGACAAATACCATAAGCTGAAGAACAAATATCAAAAGCTGAAAAGCTATCAACGAAAAGGTAAAGGTCTCATCACTGAAGAACATGACTGGGCTGAATCAGAAGAATCATCTTCTGATGAAGAAGAAGTCGCTAATCTTTGCCTCATGGCTGAGATTAAAGAAGAAGTAGAAGAACCATCTGAACCTTCTATGAGCTACATATCATCTCAGGTATCTATCTCTACAAATCCCTCTCTGCCTGAAGCTGAGAGAAGTCGCGCTGTTGATGTGCTGACGATTGACCTTTATAATGCTCTAAACGACAAAACTCAAGCTGAAAATAAAAATATATATTTAACTCAAGAGCTAGAGAAATGTCATGAAAAGATCAGTGAACTAAATCTTTTAGAAGAAAAGTTGAAAGATCAAGTCATTATAAATGAAATCATCAGCATTGAACGCGAACAAGCCATCGCTGCTCTAAAAGCAGAAAAGGCTCATGTTGAAAAATGGTGCAAATCATCAACAAAGATCTCTGAGATAATAAATGCTCAAACTCCTGAAAGTGATAGAACTGGTCTTGGTTTTTGGACACCACAGGATGATCCTAAAGAAGAAAGTTCCTCGCTTAAGTTTGGAACTTTTGTCACATCTTTCTTTGACACTTCTTATAATCAATTCTATCCCTGTTCTTCTTCAAATCCCATCTCTGAGGAAAAATCCAAAGACACTAAGTCTACGGATAAAGGAAAGTCCATTCTCCTTCCTCAGAAGACAACCAGGAAAGCAAAGCTGAAAATTCCTTCTAAACCTTCAGCTAAGCAATCCTCTAGCTCTGTGATAGAAATTTTTGATCTCTGTCCTCCAAAGCTAAAGATTGACCTTAGACCAATAAGATCTGAAGAAATGAAAATCCCTCCCATATCTCATGAGAAAAGCCTTCTCGGACCTGGTCCTGCTCATCTTAAACTTGCAAAACCTTCTACTGATCCTAAAACCATTTTCAAATACAGAAAATGTTATCACTGTGGTTTTACTGATCATATTGCAAGTAAATGTCCAAATACCACCAAAGCTGATAAAACAGCTAAAGTGAAGAAAAATGCCTCTAAGGCAAAGAAAGTCACCAAAGTTGAAAAATCAACCAAAGAGAAATATACCACTAAGGTTAAGAAATTAACCAAAGTGAAGATTACCACTGAAGCTGAATCTTCATCAGCTGTGAAGACTGCTGAATCTTCCTTATCCACTAACTCTGAAGGACCCATTGAAAAGTGGGTACCAAACAACGCTTAATCTTCCTTATGTATGCAGGGATCAAAGGGCATCTGGTATCTCGATAGTGGATGTTCTCGTCATATGATTGGACAAAGAGACCTGCTCACTGAATACAAGGAAGAGAAAGGTCCCTCTGTGACCTTTGGTGGAAATGGAAAAGGATTTACCCGAGGGTTTGGTGTCCTCAGCAATGGGACAACTACCTTTCGAAGAGTCGCTTATGTAGATGGACTGAAGCACAACCTTCTAAGCATCAGTCAGCTATGTGACAAAGACTATGAAGTTCGCTTTTCTAAGAAAGCATGTTCAGTGGTAGATGAAAAAGGAAAACTTGCTCTCAGTGGTTATCGCAGAGAAAATGTCTATGTAATAGATATGGACTCTACTATCACTGAAAACTTATGTTTTCTCTCTAAGGCCTCTTCTGATGTCAACTGGCTATGGCATAAAAGGCTCTCTCATCTAAATTTCAAAACCCTGAATTCTCTCTCTTCTAAGGAACTGGTTTCTGGTCTTCCTCAGCACTCATATGCTAAAGAATCTCTCTGCTCAGCATGTGAAAAAGGAAAACAAACAAAAGCTAGTTTCAAGTCAAAACAAGTTTCCTCAGTGACAAGTCCTCTTCAGCTCTTGCATATGGATCTATTTGGCCCTGTCAACATCCAATTAATAACTGGAAAGAAATATACGCTTGTCATTGTAGATGAATATTCTCGCTACACCTGGGTTATCTTTCTTCGCTGTAAGAGTGATACTCCAGAAGAACTAATATCTTTTGTGAAAAAGATGGAAGTGCTGAACAATCTTACTGTTTGTTCAATAAGAAGTGATCATGGAACTTAATTCAAAAATAGTTCCCTGAACAATTTCTTTGAGAACAAGGGAATCTCTCACAACTTCTCTTCAGTAAGAACACCTCAGCAAAATGGAGTCACTGAAAGAAGAAACAGAACGATCATAGAAGCTGCTAGATCAATGCTCAACGATTCTCACCTCCCTACTCAATTTTGGGCAGAAGCTGTAAACACTGCATGTTTTACTCAAAATAGATCGCTGATAATAAAGCAATTTGGGAAGACAACTTATGAACTTTTTCTTGGAAGGAAGCCTTCTATCAACTTTGTTAGTCCCAAAGAAGTAAACAAGTATTGTAAAAGGGGGGGGGGGGTTGAATACAATACCACAAAATTACTTAATTTTAATTCTTTTATTGATAATAAATATCAAGAATTACACATAGAGAAAATAAAGATTGTTGCGGAATAAGAATAGTTAAGAACTACTCTAAACAATCTAACACTTAGAAGATATTAAGAACACAAAGACTTAAACCTTAAGGAAATAAAAGACAACTATCAACCTGCTTGAAATCTTGTGAATGCCAAAGCTTGAGCTGAAAGCGTAAGTAGCAAGGTGCTACTTCCATCCTTTATATACTATCCAATGTAATGAGTGCAAAGGACAAGTAGGAGTAAAGGCTTTGGTGGTTGAGAGGTTGACAATAAATTATAAGATATTTGATGTGACTTGTCACAATACAAAAGGTAACTTTTGTACTATGAAAGTACAATATCTAAATAAAATATTCTTGGGAAAATCTTTTTGAGATCTATTAGAAAAATAAACATCTAATCAAATTAAGACTAAATGTAAATCTTCTAAAGGAAGAGAGAAGCTTCCATTCCCATTGTCAGAAGATCATTGGGAAAGAGGAAGTATGTCAAATCATGAGGATTTAACATAAATGTTCGTACCAGATAAAGAAGCAATCTGTACGAGGATCGGCAGATGAGGGTTGTGCCGAACAACGATTATTCGGCAACATAGAAAGGACATACCGAATAGGAAATCGGCATGTGGAGAGTTTGCCGAATAAGAATCGGCAAAGAGGGTGATCTGCCGAATAGAAGTCGGCAGGTCAGGCTTAGTTCTCTTTGAGGTCCATCTCAATCCGCATTGTAGATTTCCTTCATGTTGGATTCGGTTTATCTTCGACTCACCGATCTGTTAAACTAACTAAGCTATTACAAAGAACCATAAAACAAAATACAAGGTTCAATCATCAATAAAGACCAAGGAGAGGTTATCTTTAAATCTTAGATGACCCAACAATCTCCCCCTATTTGATGATAACATCTCATACAACATAGAAGTTAATGAATAATGCATTTTGACCCTTTTTCATATTTTTGGGTTCTTTTTCACATAGACCATTCTTTTTGTTTATATTTGGATTTTCTAGAGTATCCGACATTTACAAGTATAAACGAATGAAATAAAAAATTTTACAAAATTTACGATAAGACACAAAAGCTCAATGTATTAATCTTTTTAAGAAGATTACAATACAGAGGAAAACAAAATAAATATAAGCATAAAACTACACCGAGTTTATTCAAAAGAGAAATGCGGTTCAACATCCCTCTTCTTTAGTTCGTCGGTAGTAGCCACATAGAAGTCCTTAGCCGACATTGGAATTATTTGAATAATCCCGTGGAGAAAGGTTGTGTCGGCAATAGGGATTTGGCTTGATCTGAAGAAGGAGATCTGCCCAAGCACATCGTTGAAGAAAATACCATGAGTAGGCTCAGAAATCACAGTGGTTGAAGGATGAGGAACCGGAGTCGGTAAGGACAGATCCAGATTTGAGGTTTTCGGAACCTTTCCTTCTTTAGCCATTTGAGCAAACACATCTTCCTTTTTGGATTTTGGCTTGGATTTGGGAGGAGGACGATCAAACCTAAGACTTTCGATGAGCTTCTCTTCAGTCGGAGAGTGAACAATGTTATACGTCTTTCGGTACGTCCTGAACTTCGTTTGGAGATCTGTAAGAAATTTATCAACCTCAGGCTTGAGAGTATTTCGGCTTTTATTCAAACAGATACCAATTTCCATCCATTAGGCAACTCCAAACCGAACAAGAGAATCCAGTCTGTCCATAGAACTTGAAGCATCCTCCCTTATAATCCTTAGCCGAATGACATTGCAGCTAGAAGACGGTTTGATAATTTTGACATCTGTGATTTTTGCAGAGGATCGGCGTCTAGAGAGAGCTTTGTGGTACCAATCGATACACAAAGACTTTATTTCTTCATTTATCTTCGCCGATTCCTCCAGAGCACTCACCTGAGCTTTGATTGTGTCGGTAGGATTTTCTTCGGCAGCAAGTTTAAAAGCCAGGTCGGTATCTCTGTCCCGAGCAATTTGAGCAAGCTTTGCAGCTTTTAGTTCCTCTTCGGATAAGCCCAAAACAGAAGAGGTAGTCTTTAGGGGAGGAAGGTGAAGACCAGTACCATCTGCAGCTTTCTTTATTAAAGCATCTTTTTGACGCTTTTCTTCAGCAGCTACTTCATTTGGTGATAAAACAGTTTTGCCCTTATCCTTTTTGGGCTTTTTCTCCCCCTCAGACTCTTCGACCACCAAGGGGTGATCGGTGCCCTTCTCTTCAGTAGCAGAAGGTTCGGTAGCAGCAGCAGCAGTGGGTTCGGTAGCAGCAGAGACTTCGGCAGAAGCAGAGGATTTTCCCTGACTCGTACTGACTATATGAACCCGAGGTAGTTGCTCCCCCTGAATTTGTTGCTCCCCCTCAGTTGATTTCTCCCCCTCAGAACGAGCCGGGGAAGAAACACCAGCTTTAGCCGACACACGGCCAAGACGGCGATCAACACGCTCCAATACTGTGCGATCATCAGGAGTGAACGCGGACTCGGTGATGTCGATGTCCAGAGATTGAGCACAGTATTGAGCAACATCGGCAGGCATAGAATCAAGACGCCGATTTATATGCTGAAGAGCAGTGAGAATTTGAGAATTAACAGATTCTTGTGCCAGGGCCTGCTTCCGAAGATTGATGAGATCCTGATCCCGTGCATCAGAGGCTGCCTTTAGAGCGGCCACTGACAAAGTCAAGGAGGTATTTTGATCATTGAGCCTGACCACCTCCTTGAGGAGAGATTCTATAGTGGCAGAGAGAGGGGTACGAAGACCATCAATTTGGTTATGCACGACATCCAAACACCGAAAGATGTCGCGATTGAGACCAACAACCTCAGAATTTTGCTCTTTGACGAGCTGCAGAAGTTCGGCAAGAGAGATGTTGTTTGCATCCAAAGAATGAAGAAGGGCCGGTTCACGCAAGGACTTGCGTAGCTGTTCAAACTGAGCACCTAGCATCCGTACTTGCCGATTGGAGTCAACAATTTCGGCAAACAACTCGGCAGATATGGTGATCGGTACTTGTGCAGAAGCTCTACCCTTTTCGGCAGAGGAGGGTTTCGGTGAGGGGGATTTCTGTGGTGAAGATTTCGGGGAGGGGGTCTTCTTCGGTGAGGGTTTTGGAGAAGGGGATTTCATCGGTGAGGAAGTGGGAGAGAAGAGCCGTCGGTGCATTTCCTGGGATAAAACCCCGGTTTGTGCAATATCATCGGGATTGACCCCGGGTGATAGGCTGTGCGGTGAGGAAGCAGAATGTCGGTCCGGAGAGAAGACCAACTCATCTTCAACCTCCACATAAAGAGGAGGAGGAGAAGGAATATGCGGGGACTCCTTTTGTACATCCAAATCTTGTTGAGAAGGTTTGGAGGAGGTGGGAGTGGGTTTAACAGATCCCCGTGGCCCTGGAGGGGAAAGTTCAACAGCTACCGATTGTTGAGAATCGGTAGATGGAGTGTGAGGCTCGGCCGAAGGTTTCCTAAGTTTCTTAGAGCGAGACTTAGGAGGGGAGGTTGAGCCCCGTCGCTTAACAGAAATAGAAGGGGGTATGACTGGGGTAGCCACCGAAGGATTCGTCGGTGGCAGAGTCATGAGAGCAAGTGCGACGTTTCCGGTGGCCTTTTTCTTTTTAATAGCCACCGACTTAGCTCGGGAAGTTTTTGGGGGAGAAGGGACCACCGATTTGGATGGCTTAGGAGAAGATGAAGGCCTTTCGGATTCACCTTCGGCAAGCGTTCCCCAAATCGGATTGGGAGAAGAAATGAAAGAGAGCATACCTGAGGTGAGCGTAGAGTCGGTAGGCTTGATCGGTTTGAAAATAGATTGCTTGCTAATTTGAGAAATTGGTAAGTCAAACTCGATCATCGGTTCGGGGAGAGCCGCATCGGCACGCAGATGTGCAGATAGCTTGTGGTTGATGATGAGAGAGATGAAGCGGGGAAGTGCCACATTGTGATTTCTGGGAGGAGAGATGGCGGTAATCAAGGAGTCGAAGAATACCTGTGCAAAGTCAATCCTCCTCATAAAAATAAGGGCATGAGCAAGACGAGTGATAGCGGCCGGAGATTGATCCCATCCCGAAGTTTTGTGGGAAAGACAGTATAGGAGGTGAGAAAAGAAGTAGTTCCATAATGCACCCATATTCTTTCGAAGGAGAGTGCCGGAACCCTTGGTTTTGCCTTCGTGCACATACTGGAGAGCGGTAACAACCTCATCATGCTCTTGATGAGTAGGGAAAGGAGCATATACATTAAACTCTGGTATTTGGAGAACCGAGCGAATATCATCCACCCCAAAAGAGAGATCGGGGTGTTCTTCAGAGGATAGAACGGAAGCAGACACCTGGTGAGTAGTAGAGTCATACTTGCAGGTCAACCAAAAGTTACCAAGGAGCATTGTACTCATCTTGGTGGATGAAGTGAGAGCATGGCATATTGGAGATCTTTGGAGAAAGATGGAGACTTGGTTGAACTCTGGGTGATCAACATCCGCAGAGAGACGAGCAACTTGGTTGCAAGCAGGGAAAGTGAGAGACTCACGAGTTAGAGGAGTAGCAACCTTTGAAGCTTTCGAGGTTTTTGAAGACGCCATGGAAGAGAGAGAGGGTTGCAGGTTTTTAGAGGAAAAATAGAGGAAGAAGATAAAAACGAAGGTAAAAAAAATGAAAAGCAAGCAAAGAGAAGTATAAATAGGTTAGAAAAGAAGAGGGAAAGGTGAGAATTCAAAAGCCAAAAAAATGGTAATGATGGTACAACGCAAACGTGCGTAATGGGGAAGTGGAAGGGCCGAAAAACGACTTAGTGTCAGGTCGTGGACGTCCCATCTACTGATGCACGAACCCTGTAGTGCCACGTTGCATAAGCCCATAGGGTATGGAAAAGGTGCCGAAGATATTCGGTATGAGAGAAGTGGATAAGGATGACACATCATACACTACGGAAAAAGAGAGATGCCGAAATATGAGAGATATTTCGGTAAGAAATATTCGATATATAGAGATACCGAATAGAGAAGATACGATCTTTCGGTGAGGTCGTTGGTACCGAAATATTAGAGAAATTTCGGTAGGAAGTAGAGAAGTACCGAAGTATGTGAGGTAATTCGGTAAGTGGTATACCGAAATTTGAAAAGATAGATACCGAAATATGAAGGAATTTCGGTAAGATTGAGTCCGGTATGTGTAAGTACCAGAATGTGCCGAAAGGAAATCTTCGGTAAAAGAGGTACCGTCAATTATTGGGCATTTTTTTTTACGATAAATTTAACATACCTAAGGATCCCACAAGGAAGTTGAAACGTGCCTCATCCAGTGGTTTTGTAAAGAGGTCTGCAAGTTGAAGATCTGTCGGAATGAAGTGAAGTTCAATATCACCTTTAGAGATATGATCTCTTATAAAGTGATACCGAATATCAATGTGTTTAGATCTGGAATGCAGTACTGGATTGTTGGCAATGGCTATGGCACTAGAATTGTCACATAGAATCGGTATATGAGAATAAGCTTTGGCATAATCTTGTAGTTGGTTCTTCATCCACAAGATTTGAGCACAACAACTTCCAGCTGCAACATATTCGGCTTCGGCAGTGGAGGTGGATACCGAATTTTGCTTCTTACTGGACCAACTGACTAAGTTTCCACCTAGTAATTGACAGCTGCCAGTTGTACTTTTTCTGTCAACCTTAGACCCTGCAAAGTCAGAATCTGAATAGCCAATTAGATCAAAACCTGAGTCCTTGGGATACCAAAGACCCAGATTCATGGTCCCCTTTAGGTACCGAAAAATACGTTTTACAGCCGCCAAGTGAGATTCCTTGGGATTGGCTTGATAACGTGCACAAAGACACGTAGCATACATGATGTCAGGTCTACTAGCAGTAAGATAAAGAAGAGACCCTATCATTCCTCGATAATTCGTGATATCTACCGACTTGCCGGTGGAATCTGCATGAATTTTTAAAGGTGGTGCCATTGGAGTTTTCATGGGAGAACAATTTTCAAAATCAAACTTTTTCAAAAGATCACGAATATATTTATTCTGACAAATGAAAATACCTTCAGAGGATTGTTTAATTTGAAGACCAAGAAAGAAAGTAAGTTCACCCATCATACTCATCTCATATTTGCTTTTCATGAGAGAGGCAAACTCTTGACAAAGATTTTCATCAGTGGCACCGAAAATGATATCATCCACATAGATTTGAACAAGAATGATATTACCGTTTGTTTTCTTGAGAAAAAGAGTATTATCAATTTTACCTCTGGTATATCGGTTGGATAGAAGAAAATCAGACAAGGTGTCATACCAAGCACAAGGAGCTTGTTTCAGACCATAGAGAGCTTTGTCAAGTCTGAACACATGGTACGGATGAGCTGGATCTTCAAAGCCAGGTGGTTGTTTCACATAGACTTCTTCAGCAAGTTCTCCATTGAGAAAAGCACTCTTAACATCCATTTGAAAGACCCGGAAGTTTTTTGTGAGCAGCATGAGCAAGAAAGATTCTTATTGCCTCAAGTCTCGCAACAGGAGCAAAGGTTTCATCATAATCAATACCTTCCTTCTGCCTATATCCTTGAGCAACAAGCCTGGCTTTATTCCGGATTACAGTACCGACGTCGTCCATTTTGTTTCGGAAAACCCACTTAGTACCTATAATGGTTTTACCGAAAGGTCTTGGCACAAGTCTCCAGACTTTGTTTCTCTCAAATTGAGACAACTCTTCTTGCATGGCAGTGACCCAACAAGAATCTGCTAGAGCTTCTTCAATTTTCTTGGGTTCGTTAACGGATAGAAAATTCACATAGAGACAGATGTTTCCAATACTTCTTCTAGTTTGGACACCTGCTAGCTGATCTCCGATAATTTGATTTATCGGATGATCTTTGGTCCATTTTAAAGCTGGGGGAAGAGGTGCAGGAACTGTGTTTGGAAAGTATGAAGGTGAAGGATCGGTAGGTATAGGATGAATATGATGAAGAGGAGAAGTACGTAAGGTGGTTTCGGTAGGAGATATGGGTTCGGCAGTTGGTAAAGGTTCTACCGAACCATGATGGAGAGAAGTAGATGGTACAGAAAATGGGACATATGAAGGTCCTGAAGAGAGAATATTTGGAGACTCTTCTCCAACACAGGAAATAATTCATTCATGAAGTTCAGTGTCATCACAAGATAGAGAGGATGTTTTGTGATCATCAAACTTCACATGTATTGACTCATCAATACATTTTCTTCTTAGATTATATACTCTGTAGGCTTTAGAGGAGAGAGAATAACCCACAAATATGCCTTCATCAGCTTTGGGATCAAATTTCCCAAGCTGCTCTCGATCATTTAAGATAAAGCAAAGGCAGCCGAAAACATGAAGAAAACCAATGTTTGGTTTTCTGCCATAGAAGACTTCATAGGAAGTCTTGTTGTGCCTTTTCACAATGATGGATCGATTTTGAGTGAAACATGCTGTATTGACAGCTTCAGCCCAAAAATAGGTTGGAAGATTTGATTCACTTATCATGGATCTTGCAGCTTCACATAGCGTACGATTCTTTCTTTCTACAACACCATTTTGTTGTGGAGATCTTACTGCTGCAAAGTTTTGAGAAATACCTTTGTCACAAAGAAAGGCATCTAAAGTAGCATTTCTGAATTCGGTTCCATTGTCACTTCTGATAGATCTGACTAATTGACCGTTGAGAACTTCAGATTTCTTGATAAAGTTGATGATTTCTTCAGGTGTATCACTTTTATACCTGAGAAAGAATACCCAAGTGTAACGTGTGTATTCATCAATAATTACAAGAATGTACCTTTTTCCACCTAGGCTAGGTGTGTTGACAGGCCCACAAAGATCCATATGCAGCATCTGTAGAGGAGTAGAAATAGAAAAACACTGTTTTGATTTGAAAGAAGATTTTGTCAGTTTGCCTTTCTCACAAGCTGCACAAAGCTTTTCTTTTGAGAAAGAAATTTTTGGCAAGCCAACAACAAGCTCTTTGTTGGAGAGAGCATTTAACGTTTTGAAGTTGAGATGAGAGAGACGTTTATGCCAGAGCCAGTTTTTCTTTTCAGAGTTTTCAGAAATGAAGCAGATGCTTTCCTTTTCAGTTGATTTGTCATCCATATTGATGACGTACACATTATCCTTTCTAAAACCAGATAGGACAGTGTGAAACTGTTTATCAGTGATGAGACAATCAATTTCTCTGAAAATTACATAGAAACCTAAATCACATAGTTGACTAATGCTTAAAAGATTATGCATCAGTCCCTTCACATAGGCAACTTTGTTAAAAGTAATGGTACCGTTAGAAAGAGTTCCATAACCTTTAGTGGAACCGCGAGAGTTATCACCAAAAGTTACAGTTGGTCCCTTTTCTTTCACAAAGTTTAGAAGAAGAGATTTGTTCCCAGTCATATGACGTGAGCATCCGCTATCAAGATACCAAGTTTGATGATGCTCATAGACCTGAGAAGAAGAGGAAGAGCACTCAGCATTGAAGTTCATCCTAGAATAGGAGTCTTTAGGTTCTTTATCAAGTTTGGCCATAAGACATTTACTTGACACTTCTTTCTCACTGTCGGAAGTGGGTTCGTCTGTCCAATCTAGAGTTTCAGCCATCAAGCCTTTGCCTTTTCGTTGAGAGTTGAAATTTCTTTCTTTCTCTCTTCTATATTTGGCTTTGTATTTGTCGGCTTTGTTGGTAAGTTCTTTGAAGGAAGAAGATGGAGAAGGTTTTCTTGGATGCGATCTTCCAGTAGAATTAGATCGAAGATGTCTTCTTTTAGAAGAGTTAGAAGAATTCGATATGGAAATCCTAGAAGAATTGCTTCTGCATTCAGATGCAAAATGGCCTTTCTTACCACATGCATAGCAATCCTCCTTTGATTTGTTCAAGGAGTTTCTAGAAAAAGAAAAATTTCTGTTTCTTTGAAATTTATTAGAAGAATTCTTTCGAGATTTAGAGAAATTTGCAAGCATACCCATTTCCTCTGTCAATAGATTGACAGATGGATTTTCTCCTTCATCATTAGCTTCACTTAGATAAGCTTCCGAGGAGTGATTCAGATTTTCATGACTTTCTCTATCTGAATCATCAGAAGGGTAGGTTATACGAGGAATACACACAGATTTCTTGGAGCCATCACTGATAAGAGCCATAGAGGGGGCTCTTATTTCTTTATAGATGGTTTTCCTTTGAAGTTGGGTTTGTTCGTGATTAAGAAACATACCATAGAGAGAAGTGAGAGGAAGGCTTTCCAAGTCCCTGGAAGTCTTAATGCACGTGGAAAGAGTATTCCAGAAATCTGGAAGACCATCCATGAATTTGCATATGATTTCCTCGTTGTCATAAAGTTTTCCAACAAGTTTTAATTCATTTAAGAGACTGTTAAAACGGTTGTAATAGGAGGGAAGAGATTCTCCCTTTTCATGAGAGAAAAATTCGTATCTACGTACGAGAGAGATCTTTTTAGATTTCTTTACTTCATTTGTACCTTCGTACAAAACACATAGAGTTGACCACATATCTTTTGCCGTTTTAAGACTGACAAGAGATTGGTATACTTCATCAGGAAGGGATTGAGCAATGATGGTTCGCACTTTGGAATCAAGTCCAACTGTGCGCTTATCTTCATCATTGTATTCTTTGGTCGTTTTTAAGACATATCGACCAGTTGCAGAAGTTCTTTCCTCCTCTGAAGAGTCATCGGAAACTTGAAAGAGATTGTCCTTTTTCTTTTCTTTATCCTTAGGAGTTTTGACAAATCTATCCCAGACTTTTGGGATAAGAGGACCGTCACTAAGGATGGTAAGATATCGACTGTCAGCTCCTTCAAGGAAGAGCATCATCCTACTTTTCCATAAGGAGAAGTTGTTCGAGTTGAACTTAGGAGGTTTAACAGTAGATCCATTGTCAGAGTAAAAAGAATTTTGAGAAGAAGTCTCAGGTTTTGTAGAAGGAGAAGTCATTACGGATCTGGTTTATCAGATTAAACCAACCGCTTTGATACCACTTGTTAGTCCCAAAGAAGTAAACAAGTATTGTAAAAGGGGGGGGGGTTGAATACAATACCACAAAATTACTTAATTTTAATTCTTTTATTGATAATAAATATCAAGAATTACACATAGAGAAAATAAAGATTGTTGCGGAATAAGAATAGTTAAGAACTACTCTAAACAATCTAACACTTAGAAGATATTAAGAACACAAAGACTTAAACCTTAAGGAAATAAAAGACAACTATCAACCTGCTTGAAATCTTGTGAATGCCAAAGCTTGAGCTGAAAGCGTAAGTAGCAAGGTGCTACTTCCATCCTTTATATACTATCCAATGTAATGAGTGCAAAGGACAAGTAGGAGTAAAGGCTTTGGTGGTTGAGAGGTTGACAATAAATTATAAGATATTTGATGTGACTTGTCACAATACAAAAGGTAACTTTTGTACTATGAAAGTACAATATCTAAATAAAATATTCTTGGGAAAATCTTTTTGAGATCTATTAGAAAAATAAACATCTAATCAAATTAAGACTAAATGTAAATCTTCTAAAGGAAGAGAGAAGCTTCCATTCCCATTGTCAGAAGATCATTGGGAAAGAGGAAGTATGTCAAATCATGAGGATTTAACATAAATGTTCGTACCAGATAAAGAAGCAATCTGTACGAGGATCGGCAGATGAGGGTTGTGCCGAACAACGATTATTCGGCAACATAGAAAGGACATACCGAATAGAAAATCGGCATGTGGAGAGTTTGCCGAATAAGAATCGGCAAAGAGGGTGATCTGCCGAATAGAAGTCGGCAGGTCAGGCTTAGTTCTCTTTGAGGTCCATCTCAATCCGCATTGTAGATTTCCTTCATGTTGGATTCGGTTTATCTTCGACTCACCGATCTGTTAAACTAACTAAGCTATTACAAAGAACCATAAAACAAAATACAAGGTTCAATCATCAATAAAGACCAAGGAGAGGTTATCTTTAAATCTTAGATGACCCAACAAGCTTTCTTCATATCTTTGGTTGTCAGTGCTTTATCTTAAACAACAGAGATCAACTTGGAAAGTTCGACCCAAAAGCCGATGATGGAATATTTCTAGGATATTCCTCCATCTCCAAAGCATACAGAGTTTTCAACAAGAGAAGACAAACCGTAGAAGAAACAATTCACGTCACTTTTGATGAAACTCGCTCAACAAACTCTAAACCAATCACTGACAATTAAGAGTTAAATGTTTGGATGCTTTCTCACTACAGAGAAACATAACCTTTCTTCTCAAATCATCAGCATTCTAATCCTTCAACCGCTGATGATGATCCGAACATTATACATCCTACCGCTGAATCCACCTCATGGGTCTCAGCAGAACCTCTAAACACATTACTACCATCAAATCTGCCTTCGTCTGAAAACCTTTCTAGTGAATCTACTCAACAGTTAATCGCTGATGAACCTCAAACGTCCTCATCAGTAAACATTCCAATTGTTGATCCAACCTCTGAGTTAAGCAATCATGCTCCTGCTCAGCGATGGACCAAAGATCACCCAATAGATCAAATTCTTGGTGATCTCGAAGCAGGTATTCAGACACGACGAAGCTCAGGTAATATCTGTCTCTTTGTAAATTTTCTCTCTTTAATAGAACCAAAGAAGACTGATGATGCCCTCAGAGATCCAAACTGGGTCAGCGCTATGCAAGAAGAGCTGACTGAGTTCTCTCGAAACAAAGTTTGGAATCTCGTTCCTAGACCATCTGATAAAACTGTAATAGGCACCAAATGGGTGTTTAGAAACAAGTTAGATGAACATGGAACTGTAACCCGCAACAAGGCTCGACTTGTTGCTCAGGGATACAGACAAGAGGAAGGCATAGACTATGGTGAAACCTTTGCCCCTGTGGTCAGGCTCGAAGCAATTCGACTATTCTTAGCTTATGTAGTCTATAAAGACTTCATCGTTTATCAAATGGACGTAAAATCAACGTTCCTAAATGGAAAGCTAAATGAAGAAGTCTATGTAGAACAACCACCAGGGTTTTATGACCCTAAGTATCCAAATTATGTTTATAAACTGGATAAGGCTCTCTATGGTCTAAAACAAGCCCCTCGTGCTTGGTATGACACTCTCTCATCTTTTCTTATCTCTGAAAATTTTGAACGTGGCAAGATTGATAATACGTTATTTTTTAGAAAGATAAAAGGTCATATAATTCTTGTACAAATATATGTCGATGACATAATATTTGGTTCTACTAACCTATCTCTGTGTACTCGCTTCGCTGAAAGAATGAAGAAAGAATATAAAATGAGTATGATGGGTGAGCTGACATATTTTCTTGGTCTTCAGATTAAACAATCTGACAAAGGTACTTTTATCTGCCAAGGTAAGTATGTTAAAGATATGCTGAAGAAGTTTGATCTCACACAAACTTCAGCGATGAAAACTCCTATGGCACCACCCCTGACACTTAACAAAGATCCTTCTGGTAAACCTGTTAATGTCACTGCCTATAGAGGAATGATAGGCTCCCTGCTGTATCTAACAGCGAGCCGACCTGACATTATGTACTCTACTTGTTTATGTGCACGCTATCAATCTGAACCCAAGGAATCCCATCTGATCGCTGTAAAGCGAATTTTCAGATATCTGAAAGGAACTCCTAACCTCGGTCTTTGGTATCCCAAAGACTCAGGGTTCGATCTAACTGGTTATTCTGATAGTGATTTTGCAGGCTGTAAACTTGACAGAAAGAGTACCACTGGTGGATGTCAACTTCTGGGAGGAAAGCTGGTAAGCTGGACAAGCAAGAAGCAAAATTCTGTGTCCACTTCCACAGCTGAAGCTGAATACGTAGCGGCTGGAAGCTGTTGTTCTCAAATCTTGTGGATGAGAAATCAACTATTAGATTATGACCTTCAGCTGTCAAAGATTCCTATCTATTGCGACAGCACTAGTGCTATCGCTATAGCAAATAATCCAGTGCTACATTAAAAAACGAAACACATTGAGATCAGATATCACTTTATCAGAGATCATGTGATGAATGGTGATATTGAACTTCACTTTATCCCTACTGACTTTCAGCTTGCTGATTTATTCACCAAACCTCTTGATGAGACAAGGTTCAACTTTCTCATCAGTGAGCTTGGAATGCTGAACCTCGAAGAATAATTCTTCAGCGTTCATGTATTGTGTCAGTAATCAAAAGTTCCCCTCTCATCATTCTCTCTGATAAACATTCTGACTCTCAGGTATGTTCTCTCCTTTCCCTCAAAGATGTTTTTCTTCAAAATATAAACTTTAATCACTGAACTTTCTTCAAATGATTAAAAGCTTTTTGAAAAATACATTAATCACTGATATTTCTAGTCAGTGATCCTTTAAAAGGAAAATCTATCCCTATCTTTACAATCAGGGATACTTTTAAAAAGGAAAATCTATCGCTGACTTTTCTTCAGTGATAATTTCAAAACGGACAAATAAACAGTCTCTCTTCTATGACGTCATTTGAACCGACAATCCACGACATGCCTTTTCTGACACGTTCGTCCGTTGCTCTTCTATCCAATCAACTTCGTGGAACGTGTCAATGTCATGATGATCCTTTCTTTTCCCGCTTCATTCCTATTCTCTCTCTTCTCTCTCTTCGTATAAAAGGAATTCTTCTCTCCTTTATACGGTTTACGCTTTCAAAACTGTCAACGCAAGAAACATTTTCTCTCTCAAGAACACTTAAGCAATTAAACCCAGAATATTGAACCTGCAACTCTTCTTCTTCAAAATAAACAGGTCTATTTCATGTTTATGTGCATTGTTCGTATGCTTTATATTCTTTTTTAAATCCTACTCGTTCTTGTTCTTCATGGATTTTATAAAACGTTTTTAAAAAAAAAACTAAAGATCATTATTTCTGATTTTATGTTTTTCAATAAAAACCTTTTGGGTTTTAAAGTGTTCTTCATTCTTTCTACCCAGAACACTATTTTTCTATTCCTAAAAATAACTTGATATTTTTCCAGTTTCCCTTCTTCTATGGCAACTGGTAATCATATTATTTTTAATCTAAATCATTTCTTCTATTATGCTTCTTTCCATAACAGAAATGACACAGTCTTCAATCGTTGCTTCCAAGCATGTACGATTCGCTCTCACTGAAGTTGAGATTACTAAATGTAATCATTTGGCAAGACTCGAGTTCAAAGCTGACAAATACCCACATCTGGTGGAAGCTGCTAAATTCCTCAAGCAGTCATGTATAGCTTACGCGATCACTGTGGATCCTAAGCCTTCCAAGACTCTACTCCAGCAGTTCTGGTTCACTGCTGATGCAACTGAACTCACCAACAAGAAAGGTGAACGAGTCCCTGCTATCTCTTTCAGCACGGACTTGGGGCCAGGGAGCATGACCGCTCTTAGCCTCAGGAAATCTTTAAGATTCCCTGACAAACCAAAGAGTGGGTTCGACGCACTCCCCACTGATGATGAGCTGATATCATTTCTGGACGCAATGGGTTATTGTTGGGAAAACAAACCGAGATCTTCTATTCCCAACAAGAAGCTCACCAAGATCCTCAAAGCTCAGATGCCCTCACAACTGAACTTTATCTTCTCGCACATAATTCAGTGCATGAGCGGGAAGAGTGGTTCGCTGGATCAAGCCAGCAAAACACAACTGCAGATGGCCTACTCCGTTATCGCTGGTCAAAACTTTGACTACGCCACAACAATCTTTGAAGACCTGAGGTCGAGATTAGAGAAGCCTGAACGAGATCCCAAGATCTCGTACGTACGTTTCATATGTACGTACATCAAGTTCCTCTATCCCAACACCTATCCCACCAAAGATGATGGCACCTTTGCCAGGGTAGGTCAACGATCACTGGAGGTAAAGCCACTCGCCGACGAGGTAAGTATCTCTCTCCTTCGCTCTCGTCTCTCTCTCCATTCTTCTTCATCTTCAGTGACCACGCAGACGGTTCCTTCGTCTGCTATCCCTGTCGCTACCACTACTTCTAAACGACCATCAGCTAGTCCGATTGGTCCTTCCAAAAAGGCCAAAAAGACTAAGGAAAGTACACCCTCTAGTACTATACCTGAGGGAGCTTCTCAACAAGCTACCTTAGATGCATTTGTGGGTCTTTCCTCCACAACTTCAGCAGTCACTCATACTGCCGTATCAGCGATCTCGATCGCTGTCACATCATCAGTGACCCCACCTACTATCTCATTCGCTGAGATTAACCCCATCCCTACTTCTATCCCCAAAACTCTTCCCTTTTCTACTCATTTGGTCTCTGAACCCGCTACCTCTTCTTTCCCTATAGGACCTGAACATCAAACTTTTGAGGAATCTATGCAGTTCTACAAAATGTTTGATACGTCAGGTACACCTATAGGATTAAACACTTCTTTCCCCACCTCTCCAAATAAGCCCGTATCTGAACTAACATTATTTTCAGGTCCTAGTTTGGCGTCTGTTGACACGCATGTCAACAGTCTGGGAGAGAAGGTGGACGCCCTCACCAACACCATCAACGACACCACCAGCGCCGTCAATCAGGCTGGTGAGGAGCTGAAGAAGTTGACCGCGACCTGCTCATCTAAAGCTGAGAACTCACAACTTTCAGCTGTTGAAGAACAAGTCGTCCAACTCAAAGTCCTCTCAACTCTTTCAGGGGAGATTTGAGTCTCTTACCGCTGAAGTTCGGGGTCTCTCTTCAAAGGTTGACCTCTGCACGTCCCTTCTTTAGCAAATTCTACAAAAGGTGAATGCACCAGCTCCAGCGCTGCCTCCCTCCTTCACTGAAGATGATCGGACCAACCTCAACATCGCTGTTGAATTCATCCATGATGCCACGTGCGACATCCCTGCGGTTGAAGACCGGGTCAAGCGTCTGGAGGCTGACGTCCAAGTGCTAAAAGCTTCAACAGCAACTCCGGCAGTTGAGCAACCTCCCACCACTGATAATGACAAAGTGGGGGAGAAAGCTGTAGAAACATCTATCGCTGCTGCTGGGGAAGCTAAGACTCCAAAGAAACCTCCCTCTCAATCTGAGGGGGAGAAGGTAAAAGAATCCTCATCTATTCATTCTATTCTCTTTGAAGATGATGAGGAAGAAGACGATGAAGAGGAAGATGATCTAGATCTTGATAATCAAGAAAAGGATCAACCCTTCGATGACGATGACGACGATGAAGAAGACCGATCTATGTGGTTCTCCAAGCCGAACGTCGCATCAGGGACAACTTCGCAAGAGGCTGTCAAAGCAGGGGTGAGAGGTGATACATCTTCAAGCGCTCCTTCGCAAAGCAAAGACAAGAAACAATTGCTGAAGAATGCTTGAGGACTGGATCACAATCTGAGGGGGAGCATCCTTCTCAGGTATGTCTTTCAATTGTACCACTCTCCTACTCTTTCCAAACCCCTATTTCCTTCTAGCCTTTATCTCTCTTTTTCTAAAAATATACACTTATCCCTTCTTTCCTTCATTTTCTATCCAGACAGTTCTTACCCCTGCTTAAGGGTTCTGAACTACAAATAATTCCAGCTACTATCGCTGAAGAAATAATCCCAATCTCTATCACTGAGATTGATGAAGAAGAAGAAGAAGAATATTCCCAGGTCCATCCAGGAAGGCCCTCTCAACCATCTCATTGGTCAGAGGAAGTGGTGAAGAAAAGAGTTGAAATGATCGCTCAACTAGAAAGTCAACGGCTGAAAGTCCCTCTTCAAACATCCACAGAGCTTGACTTTCTCACTGAAGCCGAAAGAGAAGAATCTGCCAAAGCTGAGAATCTGATCGCTGAATGCATACAAGATGCCCAACTCGCTTTAAAGATTCAATCTTCTCTAGTCAAGGACAAAAAGCTGAAAAGCAAGCCTGTGGAAGTTCAAGCTGCACTGCTGAAAGAAATTGAAGAGGAACGCTCCAAAGAACAAGAGATCAACGATAGGTCTATCGAATGGTGCAAACAGAAGATGGATTATCGTTCTGATCTTCTTCCGATATCAGCCGTGACTATCTCTGGTCGCAAGAAGAAGGATCAACTCTCAGTGACCATGAAGATTACCAGAGAGTATGGAACCCAAAAAGCTATGTACGTATCCAAACTTGAGAGCTTCGGATTTACGGAATGGTTAGAGTTCTGGGATGCGCTGAAGAAATCCAAATCTACATACAGAGGCTACGTTGAAGGACTTCTTGAAGCCCTCATAAATAGAGTCGCTTCTGTACTAAAGCTGCCATCTCCTCTTCCTCCCAAATCTTTGAAACTCAAGAGAAGAATTGGGTCCTCCTCCTCTGAAGACATCGCCATCATCAGGAATGAAACTTCTATCAAATTTTCAAAAGATGCACTGTTTGGTCCTCCTCCCGATCTTTCAGTTCTGGATCTATCTCTGCCTCCTGGTGGTACTTTCCAAGGTGGTCAAGTAATTGACGATCCTTATGGAGTGTTCTTCAGAGATGATGATGAGGAACTCAGATTTCAAAGAGTCTCTGAGATTCCTATCTGTCCTCTGAATCATCTCAAGGATCTCTTATGCTTATGGTGTGACTTCTCCCCTGCTACTGAGAAAATCAAAGAAATTATCAGCCAAGAATCTTTGAAACGAAGACAGAAAGGAGAAGAAATACCTGAGTATATGATCAATCCTCCTAAGTCTTCTTTTAATAGCTGATAGATTAGTTTCCTTTTCTGTAATCTATTAGTTATACTTACAGTAGTTAGTTATTTAATTGTACTTATGATTTTCATCTTGTAATTCTATCCCTGAATTAAATGAAAATTGCAGTGATGTACTTAACCCTATCAGTACTGTAAAAGATCCCTCAAAATAGTAATTGGGACATGCATGCTATGAGTCCTTTTTATTCCTATATTTTGAATCATAAAGTAATTTTCTTTAATTACTTTGTCATTATCAAATAGGGGGAGATTGTTGATCCAAACTCTCTCAGTGATTTGATAACGACCCTCTTCTATACTTAGTGAAAATTACGTTTTAATATGTATTAGTGTTTCACCATCAGCGATCAGACTGAGTCTGTTCAGTTATCGCTGATGACCTTTCTTGTAAACATTTCATATGTATTAGTGTTTCACTATCAGCGATCAAACTGAGTCTATTCAGTTATCGCTGGTAGTCTCTGATGTAAACAGCAACGTAATCCCAAAAGACATGTCTCGCGTCAACATATGTTCATAGCTGAATCAAAGACGAAGCCACTGAACAAAGACAAGTCTACTAGTGACCTGATGCGGATATCAGTGAAGAAAAGACGACTCTACTTATACGCGAAGGAACATGAGGAAAAGCTTCAGCGATAGCTGAACTTTATATCTCTGAAGGAAGAGATATTCAGCGATCAAAAGATCACGTAGCTTATGCCTCAAGTCTCCTTTTGTCTTACCTTGCACAACCAGTACGATGTGTCAGAACGGACACGTCTCTGCCACAAATCGTACAACAACTCTGTCAACTACACTGTTCATAATACGGCCGAAAGCATGTCTCCCAAAGTCAGACTCCCAAAGCCAATCACCGAACGCCACGTGTAAAGTGCCCTGCCATGCATTTAATGCATATGGTATAAATAGAAAGATTACCTCTCCATCTGAGAGAGTGCTCAATCCTTGAACTCCATATAGAAACCCTTGTTTTCTATCTCTCTTAATCCCCCATTCTCTGAAATTCTTGTGCAATCATCTTAGTGTTTCTTAAGTTTGTTTAGATTGAGTCTGTTTTAATCTTATTCCGCAACAAACTTGTAAATTGTAGTTTGATTTATCAATAAACAATTTATTAAACTTTAATTTCTGTGTTTGTATTCAACCCCCCCCCCCCCTTCTACAAACTTGTTAAGCACCTTCGGGACCAACAGGCACTTCTCCAGAGATTACAAGTTCAGGAAAGTGAAGAACTCAGAATATTATGCAAGAAAGTCACTCATTGCCAAGAAAGCTGAAGAAGGAAAAGTGCTTATGGCTGAAGAAGAAAACTGGTTGTTCCAAAGTTTTGATGACGAGGAGCAGGCGCACTTCACCCAAGTATCTTACATGGCAAAAATGGATGGTGACGATGAAGATTCTGAGGCACATTCCGAAGATGCGAACTCTGAGGTAAGTGATAATTCTGAACTTATTGAATATTTGATGACCCAAATACATAATATGAAAGATGAATTTGCTTTATTGAAATGTAAACTTTGCTCTGCACATCAATCAGTCTTGAGTTTTCGTGATGAAAACGCTTTACTGAAAGTTGTTGTGGAAGAAAAAGAAAAAGAAAAGGATGGTTTAAAAGCCGAAAAGGAATCTTTAAAAAGAAAATTATCTGGCTTAGAAAAGGATCTTGTAAATCTTAATGCTGAAAAGGGTGAGTTTAAAATCAAGTTTGAAGTTTGTTATCAAGTAAGAAATGAAGCTTTCGCCAAAATCAAGCAATTGGAGGATATTAACATGAAACGAGGTCAGACTGAGCAGACATTAAATCTGTTGACCAATAATCTCCAAGATGAAAGGTTTTATAAACTTAAACCTGGTTTGGGTCTGCCAATTAACGATGTTTTGAAAAAGGCACCGAAGCACTTGTATAATTTTGATAAACTTGGCTCCACAATCAGACCCATTCCTAACATTCGTGAAACTTTTGTTGAAGCAAGTACTCCTAAACCTTTTACAGAGACCAAAGGTCGAGAAGAAATGGGAGAGAACAAGTCTTGTGGCACTGATTCTCAAAATTCTTTTAAATCAATTGGTTTTTCATATAGTGATTTGAATAAAAGCTATGAGACTCAAAAAATCGAATTTACCAAGTCTGAATCACTATTCACCACACCTTCAAAAGAATCAGTCAGCACCAACACAGTTCCACCTGAGACTGAATGCAAATATGATGAGTATGAATCGGATGTCGATCCATCAAATATACCATCCGTCTCAAATCCCATTGCTCCTAAACCTTTACTTGTTGAAGAGGTTGAAGAAGAAACTGCTATCACGAATGAATCTTGTTCTAAAAATGACAAAATGGAGTTTATTGAAAACATGACCGAGGAAAGGTTTTCTGAAATGATGAATGCTTCAGATTCTGATCCCGTTTCTACTGCAAAGGAGTCAAATTCTGTAAGTGATCATACATCTGAATTGATGAAGCAAATTGATATGTTGCAACAGTCTCTTGATGAGGTTGAAGATGAAAACTTTGATCTCAAATTTAAACTTGGAAAATCTTTGAAAGAAAATCAAGAGCTTTGCACAGAGATCAATGATTTGAAAATTACTTTGTTTAAGAATGCTTCAAATGATACACATATGTTCAATGATCCAAGCTGGAAGGTAAGAACTAATCCAGAACTTGATGCTCCTGCAAAACCTTCAGTTGTTTACTCTGAGTGTCCTGAATATCCACCTAGTATTTTTGAGAAGGATGAAACTTCAAGTAACTCTAGAAAAGAACCACCCTCTAAGATAGAGACTAACAAGGTTCATGTTTCTGTTTCAGATATAAAAGGAAATGGAGTTGGGAGGAGTAAGAAGGATAAAGTTACTATTTTGAATAAAAATGATAGTTTGATTTCTAGTGAATCTTGTGTTACAAACAGTTGTATTTCAGACAGTGTTATTTTGAAAAGTAATTCTTTTGATGGACATAAATGTAAGATTTGTTCCGATAAATCTAAGTTTATGAATTTTGCTCGAAAGAATCTATATTGCAAATACTGCTGGGATAATTCTTTCAAATACTACTCCACTCCTAAGTCCAAGAAGAATAAAAGAAAAGCTAAACTGAGCCTTAAGTCTAATTCTAATTCTAATTCTTCCACACAACCCAAAGTGTTTCGGGCTAAGGTTACCAATCCAAGTTCTAAAAAGCACTTTCAGGAATTAAATGTTAAAATGGTTTGGAAATGGGTTCCAAAACCCCGTTATGAATGTAGAGTGAAAGTTAAACCAACTGATATTCCTGAATTGCTTGATGCTAACCGCGAAGGACCCATCTTGATATAGGTACCTAAGCAAAACTAATTGTCTCTTTTGCAGGCCTGTCGACTGTGGGTGATAGATTCCGGATGTTCACGCCACATGACATGATTCAAGCACCTCTTGCATAACTATATGGAGGAGCCTGCCGGAGCAGTTCGTTTTGCAAATTCTGAAGTAGAAGGACACGTCAGAGGATATGGAATGCTCGATAATGGAGTTGTGAAGATTCAGAAAGTGCTATATGTTGAAGGACTTGATCATAATCTGTTTAGCACCAGTCACTTCTGTGATATGAAATATCAAGTTCGCTTCATAACAACTCATTGCTATCTAGAGGATCCAGATGGTTACGAAGTCTTCAAAGCAGAACTCCATGGAAATCTATATTATGTAGATTTTCCAACACTGTCTGCCACACGTCCAGTATGCCTATTAGCCAAAGCATCGAAAGCACAATCATGAACGTGGCATCGACGTTTGTCTCATCAGAATTTCAGATCAATAGCTAAGCTACAGAGATAAGGTCTGGTCAAAGGTCTACCAGAAATGAGGTTCGAAAAAGACTCACTATGTTCCGCATGTGAGTTGGGCAAAATGAAGCGAAGCTCATTCAAGTCCAAGACTGAATCATCGACTCATCTGCACTGGAACTTCTTCATATGGACCCTTGTGGCCCAATGCGAACAACATCTATCAACGACAAGAAGTACATCTTAGTAATGATAGATGACTATTCAAGGTATACATGGCTCGAGTTTCTTCCCAACAAGTCAGATGCGCCAGAATTGATCATTGCTTTTAGCAAGCGCATTCAAGTACATCTTCAATTACCAGTTCGAACTATTCACAACGATAACGGCACGGAGTTCAAGAATGACACCTTGCAGAGCTATCTTATCTCTGTAGGAATTTCACATAACTTCTCCGCAACCTACACTCCACAACAAAACGACATTGTTGAACGGAAGAACCGCACTCTTGTTGAAGCTGCTCGTACTATGCTTGCATATTCAGATCTACCCATGTATCTTTGGGCTGAGGCATTCGCGACAGCCTGTTTCACACATAATCGTACCATCGTGGTCAAACATTTTGACAAAACAACATATGAGTTAACCAAAAATCGTAAACCTAACATCAAATTCCTTCGTGTTTTTGGTTGCTGGTGTTACATTCTGCGAGAACGTCAAGGTCTATCAAAGTTTGATAAGAAAGCGGATGAAGGATATCTTGTTGGATACTCTCTGCCATCCAAAGCTTATCGAATTTACATTATTCGAACTAAGACAGTTGTTGAGAGCATGAATGTCTCTTTTGATGAGAATTCTACTCGGACTTCTGGACACAACAGTTCAGAACTCGGACTTAAGAACAAAGCTTCTATTCACTCCAGAATAGAACCAGTGTCTAAAGAATCTTCTTCTAACTCTAACTCTAATTCATCTGAGTTAAATTTGTTGTTTATTGATGCATTCGATGATATTTGTGCAGATTTTGACAAAGGCATATCAATGTCAACAACAACCTCGGAGGTCCCTACTATTTCTGAAGACATGTCTGGACCGTCCAAAGCTGACTCTACTAATGCTGAATCTGTCTCTGCAGATAATTCTTCTGGAAATGAAGTCACAAGTACTTCAGCTGCTACTCCAGAAGCTTCAGTATCAGAAACACCAGTACAAGATGTCTCGAGTACATCTGTGGATCTACCTTCCGTGCATGAAGAATATAATGCATCAAAAACGCAACAAACAGTTGAATCCTTACCAAGCACACATCGTTGGACTAAGGATCATCCCCTGCATAACGTGATAGGTGACGTACAATCTGGTGTCACAACACGGTCAGCGTCAGCTAATTTCTGCATGTTTTCAAGCTTCCTTAGTTCCCTAGAACCAAAGAAAGCATCAGAAGCTCTACGTGATCCCTTCTGGATTTCTGCTATGCAAGACGAGCTTCTGCAATTCGAACGGAACAAGGTATGGCGCTTGATCCCACTACCTAAAGGTAAAACTGTTATTGGAACAGAGTGGGTATTCAGAAACAAGAAAGACGAGTCTGGAGTAGTTGTGAGAAACAAAGCTCGTTTGGTTGCAAAAGGGTACTGTCAACAGGAGGGCATTGACTATGATGAAACATTCGCCCCTGTTGCAAGGATTGAAGCCACCAGAATCTTCTTAGCATATGCAGCGCACAAAAAATTTACAGTCTATCAAATGGACGTAAAGTCAACTTTCCTGAATGACGTTCTGCATGAGGAGGTCTACGTGGCACAACCTGAAGGTTTCGTTTATCCTCATCACCCTGATCATGTCTATGTGTTAGACAAAGCGCTTTATGGTCTTAAACAAGCACCACGAACCTGGTATGAAACTCTCACTAAATTTCTCTTAGCTTCTGGTTTCAAGAAAGGTACGGTTGATACTACCTTATTTCTTAAAAGGCAAGGTGAGGACTTGGTTCTTATTCAGATTTATGTTGACGACATAATATTTGGGTCGACAAATCAGAAATTTTGCAAGAACTTTTCTAAAATAATGGAAACAAAGTTTGAAATGTCGATGATGGGTGAATTAAATTTCTTTCTTGGATTACAAGTAAAACAATTACCCGAAGGCATTTTCATTAATCAAGCTAAATACATAAAAGATATATTAAGAAAGTTCCATATGTCAGATAGTTCAGTCATGAAAACACCAATGGCTACTGGTACACTCTTAGACGCAGATCCCTCCGGGAAACCTGTTGATCAAAAGGTGTATCACAGCATGATTGGTTCTTTACTTTATCTAACTGCCAGTCGCCCAGATATAATGTTCGCCGCATGTTTTTGTGCGAGATATGTTGGTCCCGGAGGTGCTTAACAAGTTTGTAGAGGGGGGGGGGGTTGAATACAAACACAGAATTTAAAGTTTAATAAATTGTTTATTGATAAATCAAATATAATTTACAAGTTTGTTGTGGAATAAGATTAAGACAGACTCAATCTAAACAAACTTAAGAAACTAAGATGGTTGCACAAGAATATAGAGAATGGGGGATTGAGAGTATAGAAAACAAGGATTTCTATAATGTAGAAAGATGAAGGCCAGAGGTGAGCACACCCTCAGATGGAGAGGTAATCTTTCTATTTATACCCTATGCATTAAATGCATGGCAGGGCACTTTACACGTGTCCTTCATTGATTGGCTGAGAGAGTCTGACTTTGGGAGACATCCTTTCGGCCGTATCATGAACAGTGTAGTTGACAGAGTTGTTGTACAAATTGTGGCAGAGGTATGTCCGTTATGACACATCGTACTGGTTGTGCAAGGTAAGACAAAAGGAGACTTGAGGCATAAACTTCGTGATCGTTTGATCGCTGAATATCTTTTCCTTCATAGATATAAAGAGGTTCAGCTATCGCTGAAGCTTTTCCTCATGTTCCTTCGCGTATAAGTAGATTCGTCTTTGTTTCACTGATATCCGCATCAGGTCATTAGTAGACTTGTCTTTGTTCAGCAGCTTTGTCTTCGATTCAGCTATGAACATCTGTTGACGCGAGACTTGTCTTCAGGGATTACGTTACTGTTTACATCAGAAATTATCAGCGATAACTGAACAGACTCAGTCTGATCACTGATAGTGAAACACTAATACATATAAATGTTTGTAAGAAAGACTATCAGCGATAGCTGAACAGACTCAGTCTGATCGCTGATGGTGAAACACTAATACATATTTAAACGTAATTTTCACTAAGTATAAAAGAGGGTCGTTATCAAATCACTGAGAGAGTTTGGATCAACAATCTCCCCCTATTTGATAATGACAAAGTAACTGAAGAAAATTACTTTATAGTTCAAAATAAGGATTAATCAGGACTCATAACATACATGTCCCAATTACTATTTTGAGGGATCTTTTACAGTACTGATAGAGTTAAGTACTTCACTGAAATTTTCATAAATTCAAGAAAAGAATTACAAGGTATGAAAATTACAAGTACAAGTGATGTACTAACTACTGTAAGTTTTACTAATAGATACAGAAAGTCGGAAACTAATCTATCAGCTATCTAAAGAAGACTTAGGAGGATTGATCATATACTCAGGTATTTCTTCTCCTTTTTACCTTCGATCTGAAGATTCTTGAGAGATGATTGCCTTGATCGGTTCAACAGAAGAAGAGAAGTCACACCATAGGCATAAGAGATACTTGAGATGATTGAGGGGTCATATAGGAATTTTAGATACTCTTTGAAATCTGAGCTCTTCCTCATCATCTCTGAAGAAGATTCCAAAAGGTTCTTTGAGTACTTTCCCTGCAACATATGGTCCACCAGGGGGAAGAGATAGATTGAGAACAGAGAGATCAGGAGGGGGATCGAACAGAGCTTCTCTTGAGAACTTGATGGAGGTTTCATTTCTGATCACCGCAACATTTTCAGACGAGGAGGAGACAGGCTTTCTTTTGATTTGCTTTGACTTAGAAGGAAGAGCAGATGGCACCTTTAGGACTGCAGCGACTCTGTTGATGAGAGCATCATTTATCCCTTCAACATAGCCTCTGTAGGTTGACTTTGATTTCTTCAGCGCATCTTTGAACTCAAGCCATTCCATATAGCCGAAGCTTTCCAGCTTTGAAACGTACATAGCCTTGCAACTTCCATCCTCTCTAGTAATCTCCATAGTGACAAAAACTTTATCCTTCTTCTTTCTCCCAGAGATGACAACTGCTACGATCTTCATTGGGTCAGAATAATAATCGATTTTATGCTTGCACCAATCGACTGTGTTATCGCTGACCGCTAGTTCTTTTGAGCGCTCCTCTTCAATCTCTTTCAAGAGAGCAGGCTGGACTTCAACTGGTTTCTTCTTCAGCTTCTTGTCTTTGACTTGAGAAGACTGAATCTTGAGAGGAAGAGAGACATCTCTTTGAAAATCAGCTATCAGCTTCTCAACCCTGACAGATTCTTTGATTTCAGCATCAGTCAGGAACTCTAGATCTGTTGATTGAGTAGGGACCTTCAGTCGTTGATTCTCTAGATGAGAGATCATATCTGTTCGTCTCTTCATCTCTTCCTCTGACCAGTGAGATGGTCTAGAGGGCCTTCCTGGATGTTGCAGGGTTTCTTCTTCTTCTTCTTCTTCTTCTTCTTCATCAATCTCTCTTTCAGAGATTGGAATTATTTCTTCATCAGCTTTGAGAGCTAGGATTATTTGTAGTTCTTTACCCTTAAGCAGGGGAGAGAACTGTCTGGACAGAAAATAGAAAGAAAGGAGTTAGTGTATGTTTTGGAAAGAGAGCTAGAAAGAGATAGAGGGTTTGTAGAAAGAAACAGGGACAAGTGAGAGGCATACCTGAGAAGGATTCTCCTCAGATAGTGAAACTGTCTTCAGGTTTCCCTCAGCAACCGCACCTTTGGGTTTGCTTTGGGAAGGGGTTCCTGAGGATGTTGCATGACTCCCCCCTGCTGTGAGAACTTCTTTCGAAGTTATCACTGAAGATGTGATGGCTGCAGAACACCATAAGGACTGATCTTCTTCATCTTCATCATCATCATCTTCTTGATGAGGTTGCTCTTCCTCTTGATCTTCAAGATCAAGATCTTCTTCTTCTTCATCGTCCTCCTCTTCTTCTTCGACAAAGTCTTTGAATGAAGAAAGGACTTGGTCAGCAACCTTCTCCCCCTCAACATGAGAAGGAGGATCTTCAAGTTGAACCTCAGCAACTTCAGCTGTTGTCTCCCCCTCTTTAATTTCTTCAGCTGCTTTCTCCCCCTCTTTGTCATTATCAGCGAGGGAGAGATCTTTGGATGGAGAGGAAGGTTGTGCAGAGGCCAACTTTCAGACTTCAACCTCCAGACTGTCTAGCCGTCCTTCAATCACTGGGATATCTGAAGTAGCCAGATGAATAAATTCAATAGCTATGTGTAGTTGGGTGCGATCGTCCGATGTGAAGGAAGGAGAAAGAGTCGGAGCTGGTGCATTCAGCTTGTCAAGGACTTGCTGAAGAAGAGCTGTGCAGGAATCCACTTTTGTGGATAGAGCATCTATCTGTCGCTGAGTATCCTCCTTTACTCTGACAATCTCTTCATGAAGAGTGGAGAATTGAGAGGCTTCAACTTTGGTGGAGCAGGCAGCTGTCAAAGTTTTCAGTTTTTCACCAACGGTATTGACTGCGCTGGTGGTTTCGTTGACAGCGGCGGTAAGAGAAACCACCTTTTCACCCAAACTGTTGACATTCGCGTCAACAGTTGCCAAACTAGGACCTGAAAGAAAAGTTAGCATCTGAGTAACAAGCTTAGATGGAGAGATGGGAGAGGTATAGGTGGATTTAGGTATACCTGATGATTCAAACATTTTGTAAAATTGCATGTCTCTTTCAAAGGTTTGAGCATCAGGTCCTAAAAATTCAACATGAGGTTGCTGCATGAGAGGAGGGTCAGAGACCAAAGAAATAGAGGGATTAGAGATGGGGATATAAGAAGTTTGGGGTTGAAAAGGTACCTCAGTTGATTGAAGAACTGAGATTTCAGGTTGAGTCACTGTTGTTGTGACAACGACCGAGGTTGCTGGCACGGTTGATGTTATCACAGCAGCAGACGTGGAGGAGAGGACCACGAAATCATCCAAGGAAGTTTGTTGAGAAACTTCCTCATGCATTGAACTAGAGGCGCTTGTCTCCTTAGTCACTTTGGCCTTTTTCGAAGGGCCAAAGGAACTAACTGATGGGCGTTTGGAACCAGTGGTAGCGGCAGGGTTAGCAGAAGAATGAACCTCCTGCGTGGCCGCTGAAGTAGAAGAATGGAGAGAGAGGCGAGAGCGTAGGGTAGAAATACTTACCTCGTTTCCAGCGGTTTGACTTCTAGAGAACGCTGACCCACTTTGGCGAAGGAGCCATCAGCAGTAGTGGGATAAGCGTTGGCGTAGAAGAACTTCAGGTATGCACAGATGAACCGTACATATGGGATCTTTGGATCCCTCTCCGTCTTCTCTATCTTTGACCTTAGATCGTCAAAGATAGCAGTGGCAAAGTCAAAGTTTTTGCCAGCGATTACCGAGTAGGCCATCTGGAGCTGTACCTTGCTGCCCTGATCAAGGGAACCACTTTTCCCACTCATGCATTGAATGAAGTGAGAAAAGATATAGTTCAGCTGAGAAGGCATGTTCGCCTTCTTGATGAGAGTCAGCTTCTTGTTGGGGATAGTGGAGCGGGGCTTGTTGTCCCAGCAATACTCCATATCATCCAGAAACCGGATGAGTTCAACGTCAGTAGGAAGATCTTCAAAGCCACTCTTAGGTTTGTCAGGAAACCTGTGAGCCTTTCTTAAGCTGAAAGCGGTCATCATTCCTTTGCCGAGGTCAGTGCAGAAAGAAATGGCAGGGACCTGATCACCTTTCTTGTTGGTGATGGTCGATTCTTCAGCTGTGAACCAAAACTGTTGAAGTAGAGTTTTGGATCAATAGTGAGAGCGTAAGCAATGCAAGATTGCTTCAGAAATTTAGCAACATCCACTAGGTGTGGGTATTTTATTCCATCGAAGTCTAGGCGTCCAAGATGATTGTTCTTAGGGACTTCAGAGTCAGTGATGGCGAACTTGACGTTTTTAGAGGAAACAAGTGTTGACTGTGCCATTGCTGAATAAGGAAAGAAATAAAGAATAGAAGGGAATGATTAAAGTCTAAAAATAAAGAAGTTTTTACCAGATTAAGATAAAAACAAAAAATATTTGAAGATTAAGACATTGTTCTTAGTTTAAGAAGGAAGAACAATGAGAAAACCAAAGGTTTTGAAAGAATAAAATCAAAAAGAATGATTATAGTGAGTAGAAATCTTATAAAAATCCATAATGATGGAACATAAGTAGGATTAAGTAACAAGATTTAAGTAAAAGGAAGATCAAAATAACCTTTAATCCTTAAGGAAGAAGATGCAAATGATTTGAAAGATGTTCTTGCAAATGATTGAGAGAGTTCTTGCTTGAAAAGGATTTCCAGAGAGTGTAAAAGATAAGAATGAAAAGAAACATTCCTTTTATACGTAGAGAGTAGGAGAGAGAAAGAGGCGGGAATACAAATGTTCATCATGACATGGACACGTCCCACGAAGTTGATTGGATAGAAGGGCAACGGACGAACGTGTCAAAAAAAGGCATGTCGTGGATTGTCGGTTCAAATGACGTCATAGGAGAGAGAAAAACGTTTCATTTGTCCTTTTGAAATTATCTCTGAAGAAAAGTCAGAGATAGGTTTTCCTTCGAAAGAATCCCTGATGAAAATTCAGAGATTGATTTTTATTTTAGAAGGATCACTGAAGAGAAAACTCAATGATAGATTTTGTTTTTCAAAAAAAACTTTTAATCATGATTAAAGAAAACTTCAGTGATCAAAGTTTTATTTAAAACGTCTTACTGACTGAAGATTCAGTGATTGAAAGTAAGAGAACATACATGAGAGTCAGAGTTTTAATCAGAGATTGAATGATAAAGGGGAACTTATAATCACTGACTTAATGCATGAACGCTGAAGATTTACTCTTCGAGATTCATCATTCCAAGCTCATTGATGAGAAAGTTGAACCTTGTCTCATCAAGAGGTTTGGTGAATAAATCAGCAAGATGATAGTCAGTAGGGATGAAATGAAGTTCAATATCACCATTCATCACATGATCTCTGATAAAATGATACCTGATCTCTATGTGTTTAGTCTTTGAATGTAGCACTGGATTGTTTGCTATAGCGATAGCACTAGTGCTGTCGCAATAGATTGGAATCTTTGATAGCTGAAGGTCATAGTCTAATAGTTGATTTCTCATCCATAAGACCTGAGCACAACAACTTCCAGCGGCTACGTATTCAGCTTCAGCTGTGGAATTGGACACTGAATTTTTGTTTTTGCTTGTCCAACTTACCAACTTTCCTCCTAGGAGTTGACATCCACCCGTGGTGCTCTTTCTATCGAGTTTACAACCTGCAAAATCACTATAAGAATTTCCAGTTAGATCGAACCCTGAGTCTTTGGGATACCAAAGACCGAGATTAGGAGTCCCTTTCAGATATCTGAAAATTCGCTTAACAACGATAAGATGAGATTCCTTGGGTTCAGATTGATAGCATGCACATAAACAAGTAGAGTACATGATGTTAGGTCGGCTCGCTGTAAGGTGCAGCAGGGAGCCTATCATTCCTCTATAGGCAGTGACATTAACAGGTTTTCCAGACGGATCTTTGTTAAGTGTCAGGGGAGGTGCCATAGGAGTCTTCATCGCTGAAGTTTGTGTTAAATCAAACTTCTTCAGCATGTCTTTAACATACTTACCTTGGCTGATAAAAGTACCTTTGTCAGATTGTTTGATCTGAAGACCAAGAAAATATGTCAGCTCACCCATCATACTCATTTTGTATTCTTTCTTCATTCTTTCAGCGAATCGAGTACACAGCGATGGGTTAGTAGAACCAAATATGATGTCATCGACATATATTTGTACAAGAATAATATGACTTTTTATCTTTCTGAAAAATAAAGTATTATCAATTTTGCCACGTTCAAAATTTTCAGAGATAAGAAAGGATGAGAGAGTGTCATACCAAGCACGAGGGGCTTGTTTGAGACCATAGAGAGCCTTATCCAATTTATAAACATAATTTGGATACTTAGGGTCATAAAACCCTGGAGGTTGTTCTACATAAACTTCTTCATTCAGCTTTCCATTTAGGAACGCTGATTTTACATCCATTTGATACACAATGAAGTCTTTATAGACTGCATAAGCTAAGAATAGTCGAATTGATTCGAGCCTAGCTACAGGGGCAAAGGTTTCATCATAGTCTATGCCTTCCTCTTGTCTGTATCCCTGAGCAACAAGTCGAGCCTTGTTACGGGTTACAGTTCCATGTTCATCTAACTTGTTTATAAACACCCATTTGGTGCCTATAACAGTTTTGTCAGATGGTCTAGGAACGAGATTCCAAACTATGTTACGAGTAAACTTAGTCAGCTCTTCTTGCATAGCACTGACCCGATTTGGATCTCTAAGGGCATCATCAGCCTTCTTTGGTTCTATTAAAGAAATAAAGTTAACAAAGAGACATATATTACCTGAACTTCGTCGTGTCTGAATACCTGCATCGGGATCACCAAGGATTTGATCAATGGGGTGATCTCTGGTCCATCGCTGAGAGGGGCATGATCGCTTACTTCAGAGATTGGATCAACAATAGGAATGTTCACTAATGAAGAAGCTTGAGGCTCATCAACGATCAACTGTTGAGTTTCAGACATGCCATTGTTTTCTGAGAGATGTTCAGATAAAGATGGTTCTGATGGTCTTCTCTTGTTGAAAAGTGACATGAATTGTTTCTTCCACAGATTGTCTTCTCTTGTTGAAAACTTTGTAGGCTTTGGAGATGGAGGAATATCCTAGAAATATTCCATCATCAGCTTTTGGGTCGAACTTTCCAAGCTGATCTTTGTTGTTTATAATAAAGCACTGACAACCAAAGATATGAAGAAAGCTGATAGAGGGCTTTCTTCCATGAAAAAGTTCATAAGATGTCTTTCCAAATTGCTTTACGATCAGCGATCTGTTTTAAGTAAAACATGCAGTGTTTACAACTTCAGCCCAAAATTGAGTAGGGAGATGAGAATCGCTGAGCATTGACCTAGCAGCTTCAATGATCGTTCTGTTTCTTCTTTCAGCGACTCCGTTTTGCTGAGGTGTTCTTACTGAAGAGAAGTTGTGAGAAATTCCCTTGTTCTCAAAGAAATTGTTCAGATAACTATTTTTGAATTCAGTTCCATGATCACTTCTTATTAAACGAACAATAAGGTTATTCAACACTTCCATCTTCTTAACGAAGGATATTAGTTCTTCTGGAGTATCACTCTTGCAGCAAAGAAAGATAACCCAGGTGTAGCGAGAGTATTCATCTATAATGACAAGCGTATATTTCTTTCCAGCTATTGATTGGATGTTGACAGGGCCAAACAAATCCATATGTAAGAGCTGAAGAGGACTTGTCACTGAGGAAACTTGTTTAGACTTGAAACTAGCTTTTGTCTGTTTTTCTTTTTCACATGCTAAACAGAGAGATTCTTTAGCATATGAGTGCCGAGGGAGACCAGAAACCAGTTCCTTAGAAAAGAGAAAATTAAGGGTTTTGAAGTTCAGATGAGAGAGCCTTTTGTGCCATAGCCAGTTGACATCAGAAGAGGCTTTAGAGAGAAAACACACATTCTCAGTGGTGGTAGAGTCCATATCTATTACATAGACATTTTCTTTACGAAAACCACTGAGAGCCAGTTTTCCTTTCTCATTCACCACTGAACACGCTTTCTTAGAAAACCGAACTTCATAGTCTTTGTCACATAGTTGACTGATGCTTAGAAGATTATGCTTCAGTACATCTACATAAGCGACTCTTCTGAAGGTAGTTGTCCCATTTCTGAGGACACCAAACCCTCGGGTATATCCTTTTCCATTTCCACCAAAGGTCACAGAGGGACCTTTCTCTTCCTTGTATTCAGTGAGCAGGTCTTTTTGTCCAGTCATATGATGAGAACATCCACTATCGAGATACCAAATGCCCTTTGATCCCTGCACACATAAGGAATATTAAGCTTTGTTTGGTACCCACTTTTCAATGGGTCCTTTGGGGTTAGTGGAGATGGAAGGTTCAGTAATCTTCACAGCAGATGAAGATTCAGCTTCAGTGGTAATCTTCACTTTGGTTAATTTCTTAACCTTAGTGGTATTATTCACCTTGGTCATTTTTTCAGCTTTGATGACCTTCTCAGCCTTGGAGGCATTCATCTTCACTTTGGCTGATTTATCAGCTTTAGTGGCAGTTGGACATTTGCTTGCAATATGGTCAGTAAATCCATAGTGATAGCATTTTCTATATTTGAATGTGGTTTTAGGACCAGTAGTGAAAGGTTTTGAGAATTTAAGATGAGCAGGGGCAGGTCTAAGAATGCTTTTAGCATGAGATCTGGGAGGAATTTTGATTTCTTCAGATCTCTTAGGCTTGAGATCAATCTTTAGCTTTGGAGGACAGAGATCAAAGATTTCTATCACAGAGCTAGAGGATTGATTTGCTGAAGGTTTAGAGGGAACTTTCAGCTTTGCTTTCTTGGAAGCCTTCTGAGGACGAAGAATGGATTTTCCTTTATCCGCAGACTTAGAGCCTTTGGATTTTTCCTCAGGGATAGAATTAGAAGAAGAAGGATAAAACTGATTATAAGAAGTGTCAGAGATAGAAGTGACAAATGTTCCAAACTTAAGCATGGAACAGTCTTCTTTAGGCTCATCCTGTGGTTTCCAAAAACCAAGACCGGTTTTATCACCACCAGTAGTTTGAGCATTTGTTATCTCAGTTATCTTTGTTGAAGAATTGCACCATTTTTCAACAGTAGCCTTTTCTGCTTTTAGAGCAGCGATGGCTTGTTCGCGTTCTTTGCTGATGATTTTATTTACAACAACTTGATCTTTCAAACTTTCCTCTAAAAGAGTCAGTTCTCTGATCTTTTCATGGCATTTTTCCAACTATTCAGTTAAGTCATTGTTTTTGCTTTCAGCTAGAGATTTGCCATTTAGAACATTGTAAAGATCAATCGTCAGCACATTAACTGCGCGACTTCTCTCTGATTCAGGTAGAGAGGGATTAGTAGAGATAGATACCTGAGATGATATATAGCTCATAGAAGTTTCAGATTGTTCTTCCACTTCTTCTTTAATCTCAGCCATAAGGCTAAGATTAGCGACTTGTTCTTCATCAGAACTTGATTCTTCTGATTCAGCCCAGTCATGTTCTTCAGCAATGAGACCTTTACCTTTTCGCTTGTAGCTTTTCAGCTTGTGATATTTGTCTTTCAGATTTAGATATTTGTCATCGCTGGATCTTATTGAGGTAGAAGGTTTGAAGACTTTCTTCGACCTGCACTCACTTGCAAAGTGTCCAATCTTTTCACAGTTAAAGCAAGTAGCAATAGCCTTATCAACAGGGGTTGATTTTGGTTTGTCAGTGAGAGAGAGAGGCTTATTTCTTCTAAAATTGCTCTTTATTGAAAATATCTTAAAAGAGTTTGTCAAAAGTGCTAAGGACTCATCAAACTCTGAAAGATCAGTGTCTGATAGATCCTCAGATTCAGAATCTAACTCAGTGATGGTGAGAGTAGATCGCTGAGATGGAATTATCTCTGAAGAGACTAAAGCAACAGGAGTGCTTTTGGAGTCTTTAGAATCTTTTATAAGATTCTTCTTCAACCGGTTTGGTTGCTCATATTTAAGCAATATTCCATACAAGGTGCTGAGAGAAAGAGAGTTTAAGTCTTTTGTCAGCTTGAGACATATTGAATAACTGTCCCAGCATTCAGGAAGACATTCCAAGAATTTTGTTAGGACCTCAGAATTAGAATAGGTCCTACCAACGGTTCTTAGATCAATGATTAAGCAGTTAAACCGCTGATGAACATCAGAGAGAGATTCACTCTTACCAGCGACAAAACTTTCATACTTTCTTACCAAGTTAATCTTTCGAGTCTCTTGGATTTCAGTGGTGCCTTCATATTGAACACATATGGTTTCCCACATTTCTTTAGAAGTTTTAAGATGGATGATGGAATAGAAAACTTCATCAGACAGAGCCATAGAGATAATGGTCTTTGCCCTTGCATCAATACCAACCTTCTTTTTGTCCTCATCACTCCATTGTCTGATTTCCTTAGCAATATAGCGTTCAGGAATAAATGGAGTGGTAGCAGTAGCTGGAACGGCAGCTATGATTTGGACAGGTTCATATGGTCCGTTTGCTACGTACTCAGGTATAGTGGGATCTGCACCTTCAAGAAATAGCATCATTCGATTCTTCCACAGAGAGAAGTTATCTCTGCTAAATCGAGGAGGTTTGGAAAGTGAACCATTATCATAGTAGTTTGTGTTTGTGTTAAGTGCCATGTTAGAATAGCAAGGAAGAGAATAAAGCAAGATCTTGTTTATCAGATTAAACAGTCTGCTCTGATACCACTTGTTGGTCCCGGAGGTGCTTAAAAAGTTTGTAGAAGGGGGGGGGGGGTTGAATACAAACACATAATTTAAAGTTTAATAAATTGTTTATTGATAAATCAAATACAATTTACAAGTTTGTTTAAAAATGCGGAATAAGATTAAGACAGACTCAATCTAAACAAACTTAAGAAACACTAAGATGGTTGCACAAGAATATAGAGAATGGGGGATTGAGAGTATAGAAAACAAGGATTTCTATAATGTAGAAAGATGAAGGCCAGAGGTGAGCACACCCTCAGATGGAGAGGAAATCTTTCTATTTATACCCTATGCATTAAATGCATGGCAGGGCACTTTACACGTGTCCTTCATTGATTGACTGAGAGAGTCTGACTTTGGGAGACATGCTTTCGGCCGTATCATGAACAGTGTAGTTGACAGAGTTGTTGTATGAATTGTGGCAGAGGTATGTCCGTTATGACACATCGTACTGGTTGTGCAAGGTAAGACAAAAGGAGACTTGAGGCATAAGCTTCGTGATCGTTTGATCGCTGAATATCTCTTCCTTCAGAGATATAAAGAGGTTCAGCTATCGCTGAAGCTTTTCCTCATGTTCCTTCACGTATAAGTAGTTCGTCTTTGTTTCACTGATATCCGCATCAGGTCATTAGTAGACTTGTCTTTGTTCAGCAGCTTTGTCTTCGGTTCAGCTATGAACATCTGTTGACGCGAGACTTATCTTCAGGGATTACGTTACTGTTTACATCAGAAATTATCAGCGATAACTGAACAGACTCAGTCTGATCACTGATAGTGAAACACTAATACATATAAATGTTTGTAAGAAAGACTATCAACGATAACTGAACAGACTCAGTCTGATCGCTGATGGTGAAACACTAATACATATTTAAACGTAATTTTCACTAAGTATAAAAGAGGGTCATTATCAAATCACTGAGAGAGTTTGGATCAACAAGATATCAGTCTAATCCTAAAGAGTCGCACTATAATGCTGTTAAGCGAATCCTTAGATATCTCAAAGGCACTCCTAATTTAGGCCTTTGGTATCCAAAGGATTCTCGTTTTGAACTAACTGCCTTTACAGATGCTGATCATGCAGGATGTAAGCTAGACCGAAAAAGCACCTCTGGATCATGTCAATTTATCGGTGACAAACTTGTGAGTTGGACCTCAAAGAAACAAAACTGTGTTTCAACATCCACTGCCGAGGCTGAATATGTAGCTGCTTCTAGCTGCTGTTCCCAAGTCCTCTGGATGAAGACACAGTTAAGGGACTTTGGATACAACTACAAGCGCATCCCTATTTATTGTGATTCCAAGAGTGCAATCGCCATAACTGCTAACCCGGTTCAGCATTCAAAGACCAAGCATATAGATGTACGCTATCACTTCATCAAAGATCATGTAGAAAAAGGTGATATCGAAATGCACTTTGTTCAAACTGACTTCCAGTTAGCTGATCTTTTCACCAAGCCGTTGGATGAAAAGAGGTTCCAATTTCTCATCAGCAAACTTGGTATGTTGAACATGTCATCTTAGACCTTACTCATGATTCGAGGGGGAGTATTCTGAATCTTAATCTTGTGTTTTATTCTTCAACAGTTGCTAACGATCAGGAATCATTTTCACAAATGATTACCATGATTTCTTTTATATGCAGGTGTGTTCAAGTGACTATGGCTTCTAATCACATCTGATTAGAACCCGCACTTCAGTGTTTTATTTTTCTGCTTTAAAAAAAATATATATGTATATATATATATATCTTAAGGTGAGGGGGAGCTTAATTGTCAAAGAGCTTAATTGAAAAACTCCTTTAGAGCTTAATTGTCAAACTCTTTTAGTTTGAGGGGGATAATTGCATTGTCAAACATCTTATGTTTTGACTTCTCCAAATTTTTATTCTTCATGTTTGTATTCCTTTGTGCTTTCATGTACAAAAGACTGTTGAACAACACGTTCTTTTAGGAAAATACAAGGGATTCAGTGTGTGAGCTTAACAGAACTTCCATGGATTCACGATAACCAGTGTTTCCTACCCAGGAAGTATTCCCTGAGTGATTGAGGGGAGAGGGGTCAAAAGAATTGAGTGATGGTGTGTGAAGAGGTAAAATGGAAAAGAAAGATTGGTTAGAAGTGAGAATTAAAAGATTAAAAGAAAGAGGGTGAGAGAACAGAGTAAAAGAATATCAGACTCTGCACCAAACTTCTTTCTGAGCCGGGCAGCCACATTATCTGTTGTTTTACATTTCTTCGTGATTGACATTGAAAAAGGCAACTAGCCCATGCCATCTCTTGCATACAACCCCACCAGCTACTCATTCTTTTCTCAAAAAGAGAATGTTTCACATTTTTTGGGGAAGCAGCACATACGCTATTGGTTCTTCATTTGGAAGATACTAATATTGAAAAAGAAGGGAAGTTGTCCCACCTTTGAACCCTTTCTCATGCACATTGAGTCTTTGTATAATTTGTTGCTGTCTCAACAAATTTACATATTTTGAGCCTATATTGAAAATCAATCATCTATGCTTAATTCTTTCATACATATGCACGAACACAAAGAAATTTGTTTTCTGTCAGAACGTTCATAGAGAACCATGTGTTATTCGATGATTGAATGGAAGTCCTGGGGAGTCAACATCAAAATCAGCTCCTTATACAGTAACTTTGTGTTACTCAGTGACTTTGTGTCACTGACAGACATTCCAAACTGAGTCATTTGTTGATTCAGGGTTACCACATTTATTTTATTTGAATCTGAAAAGATTGAAATAATCACTTTCTCCATTTGGAGAGACTGCTCTTATTTCCACACAGGGATCTATACATGAATACAACGCTTAATTAATGACTATACAAAAAGGAGAAGATTGTTTTTGCTATGTTTTGATGATGATGATCCTCACCACTCATCAAAAAGGGGGAGAATAATCAATAAAGGGAGAATATACAAAGGGGGAGAATATAATCTGAAGATTGCTGAAGTTTTCAAAGAATTCAAAGTGTCTGAGCTTATTTGTTTTATCAAAAGCTTGACTGAAGATGATCGTCAGAAGGACACTTCTTGTAAAGAAAGAGAAAGATGAAGACTGTATCTGAAGTTTTCAAGAAAAGTGAAGACCCGAAGACAATTGCCAATTTTTTTTTAATCTTGAATCCAAAGGTGGAGATTGTTGGATCATAAATTGTATTCAAGATTAAAGTTAAAGTTAAGGGTTTTAATTGCAATTGTGTTAAAGTTAATTAGAGGGTTTAATTTGTAATAAGTTAATAGTTATTAGTAGTTGGGCCAAAGCTCATTAGGCTTGTACGCCTAAGTATAAGTAGTTTTGTTTAATTAGGTTTTTAGGCTAATCCTCTTATTCTCATTATTATCATAATATTCATTAGAGAGGTAGCCGTATACTCTGTAATCTGTACGCATCAAGGTAGGAAGAACACACACAAGGTTTTCATTGATTAATCAAGGGATCGTGGTATGTTATTCTGATTTAATTATCTCTTGATCTATATTGTGTGGTGTGTTTAATTATCAACTAGTTATCTGGGTTTAACAAGAACCAGGGGATCAATACGACCAAGGGGGGAGGTAGGGTTATCCCGCATCTGAGGACAGACCCAACTACCGTTAAGAATAATGTCTATAACCCTAACATTCATAGAGAGATTAGCATTAAAAATGTTGCGAGGGGTTATAGACCTACAGAGAGGACCGACAGGATGCCATTTATCAAACCAGGTAGAGGTGGTCACACCATTGCCAATCTGAGAGACAATGCAGTCTCGAATTTTATCCCGCATACCCAGGATTTTCCTCCAACCCCATCCGACATCACTTCGGATTGGGGCATCCCAAAAGATACGATCTTTAAGCCTGTAAGAGTGGATCCATTTAACCCATTTCGAATCCTTATTGGTAAGGATTCTCCACGTGTGGGAGGCAATGAGAGCAAGATTCCAACTGGCAAGGATCCTGATACCGAGACCACCTTGAGACTTGGGAAGGCAGACAGTCTTCCAAGAAACTTTAGCTTTCCCTCTTTTAAGCTCAACGTGACACCAAAGGAAGTCGCGCATAAGATTCTCAATCTCCCTGGTGATGGAGATTGGGGGGACAAAGATAGAGGCCCAATAGATTTGCATAGAGGACAGGACCGAGAGAATAAGCTGGAGCCTACCGGCAAAGGAAAGAGACTTGTTCCTCCAATCATTAAGCCTAGATTTCACTTTATCAACCAGACATTTGCAGTCTTTGTGATAAAGGCGAGTGGTGATAAGCGGGACACCAAGGTATCTGACAGGGAGGGAAAAGAAAGCCTCACTCTTGACCGCACTAGGGTAGAGGCCAGAAACAACAGAAAACTCAGAAAGAGAATCTTTGAGAATCTGAGCAGAAGTACAATCATCATGACAGAAAAGAATAAGATCATCAACAAAGCAAATGTGAGTGATTTCCTGCTCCTCGCAATTTCGGTGGAAGGTAAAAGAGTCAGTTTCGACAATCTTCCTTTTGATCATAAGGTTGAGGACCTCCATGACCAAAGTGAAAAGATAGGGGATCCCCTTGCCGAAGGCCCCTCTGGACCTTGAAAAAACCATGTAAATTGCCATTAACGCTAACCGAATAGGACGCAGTGGAAACACACGTCATATTCCAGTCAATCATGGTCAGAGGGAAACCAAAACCGAAAAGAGCGGTGCGAAGAAAAAACTAGTCCACGTTATGGATATCAACTTTAAAAGCACATCGAGCCCCGCCGATACTTATGATAACCGCACATAAGCTCTTGGACAAGCAAAACATTGTTTGTGATGAGACGTCCCGGGATGAAAGCAGACTGATTCTCATTGACCAACAAAGGAAGGTGATCTTTGATCCGGTCCCCAAGAATCTTGTGTGTGTCCCACAATCAGTGCAAATGATCAAGATGACATATGAATTGAACAATTTTATTTCAACATCAAATTTGAATACAACATAGAGAACTTTCAATACTCTCTCTCTAAAACACTACACGCATATAACCTTCTCCTAACCTAATAAGTCTACAAACGAAAAATTATTTATACTAAGAATACTTACAAAGCAATACACTTACAACATTAACTAACTTTGACTTTGACTTTATTACAAAGACTTTGACTTTCTGCTTAAATGGGCTTTAACTTGAGCTCTTTTTGACTTGACTTTCATCTTGAACTTCAGCCTTCATGATCTTGTATCCAACATATTTGAGCACTAACAATCTCCCCCTTTGGATTCAAGATCATCTTCCAAAACAATCTCCTCCTTTGTAAACTTCTTTCAACAAGAATCATCTTCAGAAAAATAAGCATTGAAGCATAATCTCCCCTCGTTGTTCGATCTTTAACAAATTTCATCTTTTTCAATAAGCTTTAACAATCTCTCCAAAAGGTTGTAGAAACCTCTTTCCGACTCCAGAAAGAAATTATCATCAGATTTAGCTCAGTTTGCTTTAGCAGATAATCTTTAGAGAAAATTTCAGTAAATTCTAGCAAACTTCCCAGTCTCTGAACTTTCTCTTTCGATTTTGTACAATTCCCACATAACTTGCATTCTTTGACAAAATCTTGCAACGAACTTTCTTCAAATCATTTTTCTTGAAATTGCGTATCCCATAACTTCCTTTTCAGTTCTTGATCAACTCCAAAACTGTTCTTCAACTTTAAACTTTTCTTCAACCAACATTTCTTGAAAATAGCTTCTCCATTTCTTGAGTCTCTCCCCCTTTTTGATGATGCTGAACAGATAAATCATCAAAACTTCACCAAGAAATGTCATTAATCTTTTCTGACCATCGATCTTTATCACAAGAGCTTATGATTATCCGTCAATTCATAAGGTATTCATCCGAATCTTTTCAAATTCAGACAAATATGAATGTAACACCTGAATCAACAAATGAATCAGTTAAGAATGTCTGACAGTAGCACAAAGCCACTGTGTGTAACAAATACACTTTGGAAAAGAGTTTTTTGATGATCACTCCCCCAGGTCTTCCATTCAATAATCGAATAACACAAGGTTAAACTATGAACGTTTAGACAGAAAAACGAATTTCCTGTGTGTACGTGCTTGTGTATGAAAGAATTAAGCACATGATGATTGCTTTTAATAAAAGGCTCAAAATGTGTAAACCATTAAGACAACAACAGTATTACACGGACTCAATTGTGCATGATCAAAGTGTGAAGGTGGGACAAACTTCCTTCTTTTTCAGTATCCAGATTTTCCAAATGAAAATCAGATAGATTATGTGATGCATCCCCATGAAAAATTGAAACATCTTCTTTTTAAGAAAAAGATGAGTAACTGGTGGGGTTAAGTCAAGAGTTGGCATGGGATAGTTGCCTGTTTTAATGATGTTTACGAAGAATTGTGAAACAACAGTAATATGGCTGCCCGACTCATAAAAAGTTGGTGCAAAGTTTGATATTCTTTTACTCTGATCTCTCACTCTCTTTGTTTTTAACATTGTAGCTCACTTCTAACCAAACTCTCTTTTACATTTTACCTCATCACACATACCCACACTCAGATCTTTTGACTCCTCGCCTCTCGATCACTCAAGGATAACTTCTTGGGTAGGAAACACTGGTTAGCGTGAATCCATAGAAGTTCTGTTAAGCTCACACAATTCCCATGTATTTTATCCTATAAGCAAAAATGTTTCTCAAATGGTTTAACTTGTACAGTTAAAGCACATAGTGAAATACATGTAAGATATATTTGTGCTCATAAATGTAATAATGAAGATTTGAGCATGTTAATCATGGAAGATATTTCAAAACAAGGATATTGAATAAATGAAACTAATACAAGAAACTTGTTTGAAAAGCTGACATTGTATGATAAGATCAAATATGAATGATTTTTAAATCAAGGCTTAGGTCATGAAAAATGAATATTGTCTATATGAATCATATATAGACATTCTTGAAAGAAACGTTTTGAATGAAATCGCGCTCAAATATCAATAAAGTTCAAACGGGGTGTATCACCATCGAAAAATTGGTTAATTTGAGACATGGTGATAACATAAACAACAAAAATACTAAACCGGTGTGTGTGAATACTTGAAAGTATATGGAAAAGATAATACACAAGTATTTATCTTTGGAAACACACGGTTTGTTTAACAATTAAGCTCATGAAAATGAAAACATTTAAAATCACACTTCTAAATTCATGAAATCTGTTTAAGAATCGAGAAGTGGTTTGAACATTTAAGAACATGTTTTCATGTCTGAAAGTTGTCTATCTTTTAAACACGTATGAGATTAATATTAGAATATTTCTTACGCTCATCTCAAATTTCATGAAGTCAGATCAAAAGTCACGATGGATATGATCATGTAAGCTCCCCCTCAAAATCTGCATTCAGCCAAAAATCGTCAAAGCACAAAGTCTTATTCACAAAATTTATTGAAACATAAAAGACATAAAAGCATTAAAACTTGTTAAGAACGAGTTCAGATCATATGTAATTAGAAGTTCTTGTCCTTACTCCCCCCGAAAATATGCATCATAACATATATCAGTGTAAGAAATATGCAAAATTTTCTTACTTCCCCTAAAATGTAGATCATCTTATCTTTGTCTCACACTTCCCCTGAAATCATGAACATAACCTTTCAGTGCAGATATCTTTCAGATTAAAAGTAAAGAAATGAAGAAGAATAACAAAATCTAAACTGTACTAGGTAACAATAGATTAAGTCTTGAGGTTTAGCATGCCAAGTTTCGAAATGAGAAAGTTAAATCTCTTTTCGTCAAGAGGCTTGGTAAACAAATCAACAAGTTGATAATCTGTGTTCACAAAGTAAAGTTCGATTGTACCTTTTTCAACATTGTCTTTGATAAAATGATATCTCATGTCGATGTGCTTGGTTATCGTATGTTGAACAGGGTTTGCAGATATTGCAATAGCGCTCTTTGAATCACAGTAGATCGGGATGTTGTTGTACTTGAAACCATAATCTCGGAGTTGTGTTCTCATCCACAACACTTGAGAACAGCAGCTAGCTGCAACTACGTACTCTGCCTCAGCTGTTGAAGTAGATACACAGTTGTTTCTGCAAAGCCCAACTCACGAGTTTATCGCCTAAGAATTGTATGTCCCGAAGTACTCTTCCTGTCAAGCATACAACCTGCATGATCTGCGTCTGAAAACACTGTAAGCTCAAAACCAGTATCTTTAGGATACCGCATACCAAGATCTGCAGTGCCTTTCAGATACCTAAATATACGCTTTACCGCTGAAAGATGGGATTCTTTAGGTGAAGCCTGATTGTAGATCCCAGATATATTGCAATCACGATATAATAATCAATCAACTATAAGAATCAATCACAACTGCTGGTCATCTGATTAGATTTATCAGTAAAGGGTTTAGGTTTACAGAGAGAATATCTGATACGGCTAAGTAAACCTTTCTAATGACCATTAACCTCTTATCCACCTAAAACTAGGTTTAGCAAACCTCCATATATGAAACGTGTAAGGCCTAATGGGCTTGAGGCCCAATTACAAAACAACTTTCAACTAAATACAATTCAACCCCTATAAATGCGTTATACAACTTTCAACGCACTAGGACTTTCAGTCCTAACAATCTCCCCCTAAAGTTGAATAAGGCATTTATCATCTTGAAATCTTCAAACTTGATCTTCTTTCCCTCTTGAATCTTTGAAAAATGTTGGTGTTGCATGTCTTCATGTCTTTCAAAACTCCCCCTTGAATAAAGCTCTTCGTCTTCATAGTTTCAACTTTGTAACCAGATTCAATGTACAATAGCCTTGACTGAACGCACTATTGAGCAACTTTCAACTGTAGAAACTCAACTGTTAGAGCATAAATATGTTGGATACAAGATCATAGAAGACAGAAGGTCAAAGTCAAGCAAGTTTAAGCAGAAAGTCAACTCTCATGCAATGTCAAAGTCATTGTCTTTGTTGTCTAATCTTTGTAAGCGTGTAATTTTGTTTTCTGTTGTTAGTTATATGACTAGCATGTTCAAATAGGTAGAGAGAGTTGCTCATAATGGAGATCTTACACAGATTATAGAGAGAGAAAGTTTGTACGAATTGTTTGAATTGAATTCAACAACACAGGTTGAGTTTTAATCTTGATTAATCTGGTTTTGTTTGTGATAGATAATCAATAAGAACTTGAATCCAGAGACTATCAATTGGTATCAGAGCAGATCCATATCAAAATCAAGAAAATTGGAAATTCGACACTGTTTCATTGAGTCCAAATTCGATTTTAAGAATTTGAATGTAATTTTTGAGTTGTAATTGGTTCATTATGTTCGAATTATGGTCTAGAATCATTCTTGTATAGGTTTGAAAAGGATTGCACTGTAATTTTGGAGAATTTGATGATTTTATTAGTTTTTGTTTTCACGAGTTCGATGCACTGAAATTGAGTCAATGTGTATGATTGTGTGATTTTATTTGAAATTCACCATTAGATTTTGATTCTAGAAGTATAAGAGATTGAGTTGTCGAAGTCTTGAATCTAAATTCGAAGTAGAGATGAGTTTGTAAGAATTTCATAGGTTATTTTTCACGAAGATTCCAAGAACTCGCAAGTTTCTCAAGAACTAGCAGATCATATGAAGAACTCGCAGAATGTTCAAGGATTTCGCATAGTTGTCATTTCTGAATAATCACAAGTGTAGAATTCTCAAGAGAGTAATCCGCGAATTTCACAGGATTCGTATATGTGTCTCTTGCAAATTACATAGAATTCGCATTGGCTATCTGCGAATTGCTAAGAATTCGCATAAGCTTAAAAAGTTGTTTTAAAAATTCGCAGATCTTTTGTCTACGAAAAATATAGAATTCGCAGGTGTCTTGGTGAGAAAAGTTATTAAAAAATAATTCAAGGACAAAATTCGCAGAGTAGTGTCTTGCGAATTTCATAGGATTCGCAGAAGTGTAGCTTGCAAATTATAAAGGTGGTTTACGTAATCTGCGAATTCTGAAGAACCTACGAATTCTTGTTTGGTTTTTCTTTTATCTACGAATTCTGAAGCTTATGAATTCTTGATTGGTGTTGTTTGCAAATTCTAAAGATTATTTGATATTGTGTGAGAATTCTGTGTGTTTCTCAGTGTGTGCGAATTCCATACTTGTTGATTTTTTGGAAAGTTCATTTATGATTCTTTTTCAAGATTTCTGTATTTTTACTTGATTTCATTTTGGACTAACGATCAGTTTCAAGTTTCTTATTGAATATTTCTTAACACAGGATGACTTCCAAGGACGCTCTCTCTATTGGTACGGATGTCAAGCCTCCTGTTCTATTCAAGGGTGAATATGAACAGTGGAAGAATCGTTTTCTAGACTTTGTTGACAGACATGCTAACGGAGAAAACATTTTGCTGTCAATTATTGAAAGTCCAATGGTACCACCAACTGTAGAGATACCAGACGATGAATCTTTAGATAGTGAGGATGGTGATGAGGACAAAGTAAGAAAAATTAAGACTGTTCCAAAAGAGTTTGCACAGTATTCTGATGAGCAGAAAAGCAGATTTAAAGCTGATAAGCAAACAAGATCTCTTCTACTTCAGAGTATACCAAATGAGATTTATATTAAGATAGACAACTACAAAGCGAATGCTAAAAAGATGTGGGATCAGTTGCAGAAGATGATGATGGGCTCTAAGGTGGGAAATCAAATGAAAGTAGCTAACTGTATCAACAGCTACGAGGAGTTTAAAGCCAAGGAAAGTGAGAGCTTGGAGGAAACTTATGATTGATTCGTGCTTCTTCTAAATGAATTATCAAAGAACAAAGTAAAGAAGAAGCATATCGAGAACAATGTCAAGTTCCTTAGCATTTTGCAGCCGGAGTGGAAGAAGCATACCCGTCGGATGAAACAAATGAAAGATTTGAGTGACATACCCCTCCACGAAGTTTATGAGACTTTGAGATAGAATGAGGAGGAGGTTGAAGAGAAAAGAGTTGAGAAGAAGAAAACTGAGAAAGTGTCAGATCCCATAGCCTTGGTAGCTGGAGAGAAGGAGAAAGAGAAGAAAGAGAAGAAAAAGAAGAAGAAAGTAGTGATTCCCAGTTCTGATTCTAGTTCTGATTCAGATAGTGATGATGGTGAAAACCTCAAGAAAGCTATGCTCCTATTGACCCGTGCATTTCAGAAGAAGTTCTACAAGAAACCGGGGTCAAACTCTCAGAGGTACTCTTCGTCTGGATCAAAGAACTATGAACATCAGGAAAGAGTTGAAGGTAAAAGATTTGAGGAGAAAGATATGTGGACAGAAAGCCCGAGGAGAAGAAAAGATATGTGAATGAATATGGTAGTGTTGAGAAAAGGAATGAAGAGCTGATAAAGTGCTATAATTGCGGGAAGGTTGGCTATTTTGCAAAGGACTGTCGAAAGCCAATTGTCAGAAATGCTGAATATTACAAGCAGAAGATGTTGCTTGCTACATAAAAGGAAGCGGGGAAAGTTTTGATGGTTGAAGACGAATTTTGGCTAGATCATTCAGATGAAGAAGAAAGAGAAGAAACTGCTCACATGTGTTTGATGGGCAACACAGTGAAGTAAGATGATTCTGATGAAGAAATAGCTGATGAGGTACATAATATTTCTAAATCTGATTTTATGCTAAAATTGAAGCTATGACAGCCGAACTTCAAGATCTTCAAAATAAACTGAAAAAGGAAAAAATCAGAGTTGAAAAGAAAAATCAAAAGATCTTTGAACTTAACAAGCAAGTTGTTGGGAACAAAGATCTAATTGATTCTCTACGCAAATTTGTTTCTGATTTTAAACAAGAAAAAGATTGTTATGAAAGTAAGATTTCTGATTTTGTTTCTAAGATTTCTAAATTTTGAGAAACAAGAATCTATACTAAAAGCTCACAAATTGCAGGTAGAAAACAAGAGCTTAACAAAGAAGGTAAATGGTTTGGAAGCCAAATTGTATGCACGAGGACAAACAGATCAAACCATTTTTCTAAACACCCTTAATGAAGAGGCTGATGTAAAAGAAAAGTGGGGACATGGTTTTGAAAATCCTCACTATCTTAAGAAAGCCATCAGAAAACAACCAACATTGTATAATTTTGATTTTCTTTTTGCTTCTGGTAAATATCATCATTTAAAACCCAAATTTGTTTCCATGTCATTGGATGAGGTTGAGGCTAAAGAAGATGAGAAAAGAAAGAATTTTAAGAAAATGCAACTAACATTTTGCTATCAAAAGCTAAATGATAGTTATCTTTCTAAAAAACCAAAGGTTCTTTCAAATGATTATTTTGCTAGCTATTCTATTTCTGAGATGGAGGCAAAACCGATTGAGGCTAAAATTTATGTTCCTCCACTCGTATTAGAAAACAAAATAATTGAGCTAGAAAGTACTTTATCTGATGAAAGAATTTTGAGTGAATTAACACAAGATGTATTTTCTATTGTATTAAAGAACACAATTTTTAAAATTGAATTTAATAAGTGTTCAACATCTTCTACTGCACCTCACACTTCTGAATCTGATTTTGATGACTTATTTGCGTCTGCAAATGATTTTCTTAATTCTGATGAAGGGTGTATAGATGAAATTGATATGTTTGACTTTAATGCTCAACTTCCAGATCATTCTACTTTTGTTTGTAATTCTGAAGTATTACCAAGTGTATTTGAAATTGGTGAATCATCGACTAAGGTTGATGAACCAGTATCTATGAGTACTGATTACTATCAGTCTGGTAAGAAACAAAAGAAACAAAACTCACAGAAACAGATCAACACTGGTAAACTAAAGAAAAGACAATCTCAGAAATCTGATTTTCCTAACAAATCTAAATCTTTTGTTTCAGATTTAAAGAAGAAAAGATCAGAAGGTCGAACTGAATGGCGACCAAAACAGAAGATAGATGAGAGTTCTGAATCAATTCCTGATATGGATTGTAATAGATACACTAGTAGTTCTTATGATGTAGTTGGTAGTGTTGCTTCAAATAAACAAAACCTTGTAATTCCTTACAAGCGATATTCAATAAAGCAATTACTCCGATTATCTCAATCTACTACTAAGTCATATACTTATAGACGGAATGATTTTGTTCTTCCACCGATTTTCTGATGATTGGTTTGGTACTTATCATGTTTGTTCTTCTAAGCCATATGTTTCAAACATTTTTCAAAAGTTCAGAGGATCCATTTATAAATGGATACCAAAATCTTGTGCTAAACTGAAAGGACCCGTTTTTAAATGGGTACCTAAATCTGTTATTCTCTGATTTCTCTTATGCAGACCCGTCATATGTGGTACTTACATAGCGGGTGTTCCAAGCATATGATTGGGCAAAAGGATTTATTGTCTAATTATACAGAGAAACTATGTGGGAATGTACGTTTTGGCAACGACTAGTTCTCACCGATTCTCGGATATGGTGACGTGATACAAGAGAATGTAACGATAACGAAGGTGAGTTACGTAGAAGGATTAGGACATAACCTATTCAGTATTGGCCAGTTCTGCGACAAAGGATTAGAGGTAAATTTCAAAGCTAAGAGTTGCTCGGTGCGTACTAAAGATGGCAAAGAACTCTTAGTTGGCACTCGAAAGTCCAACCTCTACACGATAAATTTGTCAAAGGTCCAGACTGACAATCAGGTTTGTCTACTAACAAAAGCATCGATGCAGCAAAGTTGGCTTTAGCACCGAAGGCTATCGCACCTGAATTTTCGGTACATGAACAAATTAGTCAAAGGCAGATTGGTGAAAGGTCTTCCTGAGCTGAGATATGAGAAAGAACATCTATATGCAGCATGTGAAAAGGGTAAAATGAAGAGGGAAACTCACAAGCCAAAACCCAAACCAAGTACAAGTTCTACACTTGAGTTGTTACACATGGATTTGTGTGGTCCAATGAGAACTCAAAGCATAGGAGGAAAGAAGTATGTTTTAGTAATAGTGGACGATTATTCGCGTTACACATGGGTAAAGTTTCTAAGGACAAAAGATGAGACGCCCGAAGTACTCATCAACTTTTTGAAGACTACCCAGGTGAACTTGCAGAGGTCAGTAAAGCTTCTAAGGACGGATAACGGCACAAAGTTTAAGAACAAAATTGTTGTAGATTATCTCGAATCGATCGGGATAACACATCAATTCTCTGCTGCTAGGATGCCAGAACAAAATGGAGTAGTAGAAAGACGCAGTTGAACGCTAGTCGAGACCGCTCGTACTATGCTCAGTCAATCAGATCTACCTCTATTTCTGTGGGCAGAAGCTGTCTCTACTGCATGTTATACGCAGAATCGCTCCATTATTCATAGACGGTTTGGTAAAACTCCTTATGTATTGATTAACAATCGTACACCTAACATTAAACACTTTAATATTTTTGGATGTAGGTGCTTCGTATTGAATGATAGAGAGAACTTGAACAAGTTCGGAACGAAGGCTGAAGAAGGAATCTTCATTGAATATTCACAGACATCTGCTGCATATAGGATATATATGAAGAGCTCAAAGACTGTTATCGAAAACGTCAATGTCACATTTGATGAGGATGTGGCTTCTGAAAAACACAATTCAGAACCCGTACTTACCGGAGTGTTAGCTTTTGGACATATCAGTCCAGAACCTGTGTCTAATGTGGTTAATTTGGATAAAGCTTCAACTTCTACATCTCATTTATCTGAATTAGATTTATTGTTTGAATTATTTTATGATGAGTTTCTAGGATCTAAACTTCCTAAATCTGTTGTGATTGACATGTCTGAAAAATCAAGTTGTCAACGTCCAATCATTTCAGAAGTATCTACTGAACTAGTTCCCCTGGTTCAGACATAAACTCCAATTCAAATAAATACTCCTTCAGTTGAAGTTGCACCTGAACATGTTGAAGCAGAAGTTCCTACTTCAGTTGGATGTACTGTGATGGATAATCAACAGACTGAATAAGCTGTCCCAACTGAAACTTTTGTACAAGACACTTCAACTGCATCCCCAAACAATGCTGAACAAGAAGAAGCTGAAAGTGGATATCTAGATGAGAGTTATGATCAATCTACATCGAATCCGCTCCCTCACGAACATAAGTGGACCAAAGAGCACCCGATAAGCCAAATCATTGGAGATATATCAAAACCGGTGCAAACTAGGTCTGCGACACTAAACATATGTATGCATGATTCCTTTCTAAGCAAGATAGAGCCTACTCGTGTATCTGAAGCTCTAGCTGACTCTGATTGGGTTACTGCAATGCAAGAGGATCTGAACCAGTGTGAAGCTTTGAAAGTCTGGAGACTTGTACCAAGACCTGAAGATAAATCTATAATTGGTACAAAATGGGTATTGAAAAACAAGAAGGATGAAGATGGTATCGTAATTCGAAACAAAGCACGACTTGTCGCAAAATGCTACCGGCAAGAGGAAGGCATTGATTATGATGAGACTTACGCTCCAGTAGCGCGTATTGAAGCAATAAGGATGTTCCTTGCTTACACCACTCATAAAATATTCACTGTCTACCAAATGGACGTGAAGACTGCCTTTCTGAATGGAATTCTTAAGGAGGAAGTCTATGTCTCACAACCAGAAGGCTTTGTGAATCCAGATAAACCAGATCATGTCTACATCTTGGATAAAGCACTTTACTGTCTTAAACAAGCGCCTCGAGCCTGGTATGAGGTATTATCAAAGTTTTTGGTCAAGTCGGGCTTCACAAAAGGTAAAATTGATACTACTTTATTCATTAAAAAGGAAAAAGCCGATATTATTCTTATTCAGATATATGTGGATGACATTATATTTGGCTCTACAAATCCCAAATTTTGTAAGAATTTTTGAAACCTCATGGTGTCTAGATTTCAAATGAGTATGATGGGAGAGATGAACTTCTTTCTCGGATTACAAGTAAAACAATTTTCAACGGGGATTTTTATAAACCAAGCCAAGTACATTTTTGATATTCTTCGGAAATTCAAAATGGAAACTTGTAAACCAATTGGAACCCCGATGGCACCGGGAACTAAGATCGGCATGGATCCTTCGGGAAAACCTGTTGATGTTTGAACCTTGAGAGGAATGATTGGTTCTTTAATGTATTTAACTTCAAGTAGGCCAGATATTATGTTCTCTACATGTTTATGTGCAAGATATCAGGCTAATCCAAAAGAATCCCATATGTCTGCAGTTAAGCGCATATTTAGATATCTGAAGGGGACTGCAGATCTTGGTCTGTGGTATCCTAAAGATACTGGTTTTGAACTAACAACTTACTCAGATGCAGATCATGCTGGATGTATATTAGACAGGAAGAGCACATCGGGTCATATACAATTCCTTGGAGATAAACTCGTAAGTTGGGCATCAAAGAAACAACTGTGTGTTTCCACTTCAACGGCTGAGGCAAAGTATGTTGCTGTTGCAAGCTGCTGCTCTCAGGTGTTGTGGATGAGGACACAACTACGAGATTATGGCTTCAAATTTGACAAGATTCCGATTTATTGTGACTCTAAGAGCGCTATTGCAATATCAACAAATCCTGTACAACATACAAAGACAAAACACATAGATATCCGATATCATTTTATCAAAGACAATGTTGAAAAAGGTACAATAGAACTTTATTTTGTAAACACTGATTATCAGCTTGCTGATTTCTTTACCAAGCCTCTCGACGAAAAGAGATTTAATTTTCTTATCTCGAAACTTGGTATGCTAAATCTCATGACATAATCTGTGATTACCTATTAAAGTTTTTCTTATTGTTATTTTTCTTCATTTCTTTATCTTTATTCTAAAAAGATATATGCACTAAAGGGTATTCGTGTTTTCAGGGGGTGTGAGAGAAGATAAAAATATGATCTACAATCATTTGAGGGGGAGTTCATATATTTTTGCATATGTTTAACTGATAAATTTTTATGATGCATAAATGCAGGGGGAGTTAGAGTATGAAAGATAAGGAGTAAGAATTATGATTTCTGATTATTTCAGATCAGAACTCATACATTCAATGTTTTACTGCTTTATGCCATTTTTTTTTCAATAAAGTTGTGAATAAACTTTGTGCTTTGACGGACTTTCTGACTGTTTGCAGATTGAGAGGATGCTTACAAGATCAATCTTCTATGACTTGAAGCTTGACTTGATGAGATTTAAGATCGAGTGAAAGGTTTATTTCTTATCTTAATATCATATATGGTTGAAAGAAGAACAACTTTCAATCATAGAAAACATGTTCTTAATTGTTCAAACCACTTCCCGATTCTTAAACAGATTTTATGAATTGGAAGTGTGATTTTAAATGTTTTCATTTTACTTGTGCTTAAATGTTAACAAACCGTGTGTTTCCAAAGATAAATACTTGTGTATTACCTTGTCTATATACTGTCAAGTATTCACACACACCGGTTTAATTTTTGTTGAATTCGTTCTTACCATGTCTCTAAATTGAAACAAAATTTTCGATGGTAAGATACCCCGATTGCATTTCAATGAATTTTGAGCGTGATTTCATTTCTAAACGTTCTTTCAAGAATGTCTATATTTTTGGTTCATATAGACAATATCCGATTTTTGCTGACCTAAGCCTTAATTGCTAAATCATTTCTATTTTGATCTTTATCATACAATGTCATATTTTCAAACAAGTTTCTTGTATTCATTTTCATTCTTTCAATATACTTGTTTGAAATATCTTCAATGTTTAAAATACTCAAATCTTCTTGATTATATCTATGAGCATACAGACATCTGACTTGTATATTTGTGCTTTAACTGATAAAGTTAAACCAATTTTGAGCAACAATGTGCTTTCATAGGAAAATATGGGTTCATTGTGTAGGACTTAAATGAAACTTCTATGGATTCACGTTAACCAGTGTTTCCTACCCAAAAAGTTAATCTTTAGTGATCGAGTGTGAGGAGTTTATAAAGAAATGAGTGTGGGTTGAGTGATGAGGTAAAATGGAAATGAGAGTTTGGTTAGAAGCGAGCTTAATGTTTAAAAAGAAAGAGGGTGAAAGATCAGAGTAAAAGAATATCAAACTCTGCACCAACTATTTTCTGAGCCGGGCAGCCACATTACTAGTGTTTCACAATTTTTCGTGAACATTATTGAAACAGGCAACTAGCCCATGCCAACTCTTGCTAAAAACCCCACTAGCCACTCATTTTCCTCTTAAAAAGAAAGTGTTTCATATTTCAAGGGGACACAACATATAATCTATCTGGTTTTCATTTGGAAAATATGGATATTGAAAAAGAAGGAAGTCTGCCCCACCTTCGCACTTCGATCATGCACAATTGAGTCTGTGTTTAATTACTGTTGTCTCAGTGGTTTACACAATTTTGAGCCTTATAAAAAGCAATCATCATGTGCTTAATTCTTTCTAATACTTGCACGAATACACAAGGAATATGTTTTCTTGTCATAACGTTCATAGAAATATCTTTGTGATGTTTCGATGATTGAATGGAAGCCCTGGGGGAGTGAACATCAAAAAGCTCCTTTCCAATGTGTATCAGTTACACACAGTGACTTCATGTTACTGACAGACATATTAACTGATTCATTTGTTGATTCAGGTGTTACACTCTAATTTGTCTAGATTTGAAAAGATCTAGATGAATACCTTATTTTGGATCGACTGAGAATCAGAGGTTCTTGTGTTCAAAAGATCAGTGGTCAGAATTGATAATGACATTTCTTGGAGAAAGTTTTGATGATCTCAATGCTGCAATCATCAAAAAGGGGGAGACAAAATCAAGAAATATTTGTGTTCAAGAGTTATTAGTTTGAAGTTTGGAAAAGATTGAAAGTTCAAAAGAGCAAATTCAAAGATTTCTGAAGATAAGCTGAGTTTACAGAAATTTTCTTTGAAGATTATTTGCTGAAGTAGTCTGAGCTGAAACTGTAGATAATTTCTTTCTAAAGTCTGAAAGAGGTTTGAGATAATCTTAGGGAGATCGTTGAAGAGAAAGTTTACCATTTTTGGGGAGATTGTTACTATTTGATTGAAGAATAGATTTTGGGAATAATACAATTGATTTAAAGATGATCAGAGTTAACAGAATTTGATAAATAATTTGTGTACTTAAAAAGAGAAGATTGAATTGCTAAATCTTTTAGAGATGATCTTGAATCCAAAGGGGGATATTGTTAGAGCAAAAATATGTTGGATACAAGATCATAGAAGACAGAAGGTCAAAGTCAAGCAAGTTTAAGCAGAAAGTCAACTCTCATGCAATGTCAAAGTCATTGTATTTGTTGTCTAATCTTTGTAAGCGTGTAATTTTGTTTTCTGTTGTTAGTTATATGACTAGCTTGTTCAGATAGGTAGAGAGAGTTGCTCATAACAGAGATCTTACACAGATTGTAGAGAGAGAAAGTTAGAGAGAGAAAGTTTGTACGAATTGTTTGAATTGAATTTAATAACACAGGTTGAGTTTTAATCTTGATTAATCTTGTTTTGTTTGTGATAGATAATCAATAAGAACTTGAATTCAGGGACTATCATCAATACATCGGATCAACACACAAGAAAGATAATGTACGAGTTACGTGACATTCCACGGTGCAACTTCAGTTTAAAAACAAAGAATTTGTCTCTGAACCGCGAGTTGAATAAACTTTCAGCTTAAGAACTTGTTTCAATCAACTCGTAGGTGGGACAAACTTGTAGTAGACACCACATGATACAGGATAGAAGAACCAATAAAATATTTTCTGCTCAGCTGCAATCTTTGAATCCAAAGGCTTTTCAGCCTCAGATTGAAGAAATTTTGTTACTCCTCCTCAGATTTTGCTAACTCCCCCTCAACATGATAATCTGTGTCTTTGAATTGTTTGTCGTTCTCCCCCTCATGATGATTAGGAGAATCTTGAGCATCATGTAACTTCAAATACTAAATGTATGAGTAGCAAAATCCCAAATAAAACGATTCAGTAACCAAGGGTAACAGCTAACACAGAACACAATAGTAACTGTTATCACAACAATTAAAATAATTGTGTGGCCTATTTTCAGAGTTGGCATCGATGTATCTCTGATAGTACTTCCAATTATCACCGAAGTAAAATATTAAAAAATTACTTCTCAAACTGTTCTGGCAATATCACAAAGATATGCAAGGGGAATCAAAAAGATTCGTGCGTGTGTGAAAGAAGTATAAATCAAATCGATTAGGCTCAAAGATTGATTGAACCTGGGACGCAAGTTAGAAATCAATAGACACAGTGAGATGAATATGAAGTTCGGAGACCGGAGCTGATGTCTTCCTTTTTCAATATCTAAGACCTCCGAGTGAGGAATAGATAGATTATGTGCTAAATCTCCATGCATATATGAAACAAGTATCTTTTGAGAGATACTTGAGTGGTTGGGTGGGGTGACACGAGTTATCGACACTGGGTCCATGTCTGTTTCAATATCCATCTCCAAAGAACGAGAATGAATAGATTATGTGGTAACCAGAATAACTCACTCGGTTTGGTAAGGACCAATAATTCTTTTAAGTCATGTCACATCCTCACCCAATTCTTTTCACTCCGAACTCATCTATCAATCTAGATCCCTCACTGATATCTATGAAATGGATGTGTTTCTTGGGTAGGTCCTTCCGGTTCTGGATTGACCATAGAAACATTAAAAGCCCTAACACTCCTTTAACTCGCCAAAATAAAACATTGATGTACAAGTCAAAACCTTGTAGTACGAGTCCTGAACCGAAGTGTTCAGAAGTCGATATGAAAATTTAAACAAACATGGTACTCCCCCTCAAAAGTGGCATAACCCTTGATTGTATTCATGTGACATGAATAATCTGAATTAAATCACACATGACATTCCTGCAAAACAGATTAAGAAGATTTTGGTTTTGGTATCTATGCTGTGATGGATCCTTGATGGTTAGTTGCCTTAGCTTTTAAGCTATTAAACTGAGGATTGGGGATGCTATAAGTACCATACCAATTATTAATATACCTCAAATCCACAAAGTCACTATTTCTACAGTGAGTGCAACAGATCTTTGCTCAATTTAGACTGATCAACTTTCCTGTAGAATAAACATAAGTAGGTGAATCAGTCTTGGAAATATATGACTTTGTATCAACTACAGGAGAATCATGAGACTTATTTCCTTCACTGACTTCTGTAGTTGGTTTCATTCTCTAAACCATCTTTACTTTTCTGGAGAAATGATTATATGAAGAATCATTAAGCTCGCAATCAAAAGAACTGGAGTAGTAAGTATGTCTTTTGTTAGAGGTGCCAGTCTTTCTTTGTTTCTGTGAACGTCTTTTAGATTTTTTCTTTGAAGATTTGTTCATAAAAACCTTTTGAGAGGCAGATGTTGAACATTCGCCTTTATAAAATTTGACCGGTGGCTTACCAGTTGAATCCAAAAACTCAACATAACTTGGGAGTTTTGGTTCGAAATCAAACTGGTCTAACTTTCTGTCTGAACATACCTCTGAATTCAAGAATGTTGAGAATTCCTTTTCCTCATCAGATGTGACATTATTACTTGTGGGAGTCGAAAAACTGGATGGATTTGTGTTTTTCAAAGGATCATTTGCGGAAGCATTTTGAAAATCAGAACGACGATCCTTCTTGAAACACTCCAACTGAGGCTCTTTTCCTTTATCAGAAAAATTTGGTGAAGAATAACCCAGAAAAGCTTTACAGGAAGAGGTATCTGAGGGTGGATAAGAATGTTCTGACAGATTAATTTTCTTCCCTTGGAGTGAGTCAAGCTTAGCTTGAAGCTCAGCTTTGTGAAATTGTTCTTTCAGCAGATCTGCTGCCAAGGTAGACAATTGAGAAGTGAGCTTGTTTACCTCTGTCAGAAAGTATTCTTTTTCCTCCCTAGATCCAGATTCCTTTTGATTGGAATTGACGCAATCGAGTTTGGATAACAACTCCTGTTTTTCCTTTTGAAAATTGAGTCTTTCCTATTTAAATGACTCTTCTAACTGAACAATTTTCTTTTCTAAAATCAGAGGTGGAACATAGATCTTGTGGTCCATTGGTTCCTCCTCAGTTTCAATGTTTTTGAATCAAGTTCAGCCTGAGAATAGCTTCGAAAATAGTCATTTGACAGAAAACATGTTTTTTCGGTGTTGTATGACGCATTCAATGAGTCATAAACAAAAGGAAGTTGCATTGTGGTAGTGTTTTTCCTTCTCAAAGTTTCCAGTTTCGGATCCTCATCAACAAGTGGTTTGGTCCATCTGATTTTGTACTCTAGGTAGGTCTTGTCCACTCCCAAAAATTCGAAAGCATATAACGTGGGAACTTTGGTCAAGGCCTTTTTCAGATGATGTGGGTTATCGTAACCGAGACCCGTCTCTGAATATTTGAATTCTTTGGGTGCATTCAGATGCATTGTTTGTCTAGATTGACCAATTTTGTAAAGCTTCAGCTCGAGATCCTTTAATTGGTCAGTTAACCTTTGATTTTCATTTTTATAAGACACACTTTTACTCACAATATCAATTTTATCATTTTCTGACATACGAAGCTTGTAAATAAGATCATCTACTTTAGTCTTTAACTCTTCAGACTCTTTTGAAAAACTCTCACACTCTTCCTTTAGATTTGAAATTTTGCACAAGTTTCCAGCATTTTCTATGCGTTGATTATCATATTTGTCAAGTAGTTTTTCAACTCTAGCTTCTAAACAAGAAACTCTCTTTTAGCTCAGAATAAGTTGGATGAGACATTGTTACCTGAAAAAACTTGAAGTCCAGGGGTTAAACTTGATAAGAGATGAAACTTTAAAGTACAGGGACAAAAAGTGACACTAACTGAAACTTAAAACTAGAGGGACTAAAAATGAAAAAAAATCAAATTGCACTGATATGATCGTGAGACAAAGTATATGATCCAATTTTTTTTTAATCACAACTTGGACCCGGGAGACGAGGACCCGGGCGACACGGACCCGGGCAACGAGGACCCGGGAGACATGGACCCGGTCGACGAGGACCCGGTCGATGAGAACCCGAGCGACGACAAAGACCCAGTCGACAAAGGACCCAGGGAGGATCCGAGAGACAACACCCCGGTTGAAAGGACAACCCGGTCGACTTCAACCCGGGGGCAAGGTAAGTCCGGGCGATTAACCTAGATCTTTTGTTCTTCGACAAAAGCGGCGATCGAACCAAATAATCAGATAACCTTAAACAGATTAACCAAATCGAAACGATTCCTAACTCTAACTTTAATTTCAGAACACAAATTTCAGAAAATCGATATGCAAAAAGTCGATATGCAGAAAATCGATATGACTGAACTCAAAAACTTATTAAACCCGGAAAAAATCGAATATAGCATACTGAACTCAGAAAATCGATTATAAACCCAATTGCATATAAACCCAGAAAATCAATATACCAGTTAACAAACAATTTACTAGCGACCGATATGCAAACCCAGAAAATCAGTTTATGCAGATATAAACCCAGATCGATATTTTGATCACAGAGAAAAACTCATAGAATAAGCAAATCAGTACTCAATCACAACCAGATATCGATTTTACCAATATAAGCGATTAAAGGGTTTTAGACAAACCTTTTTGGATCAAAATTCTTTTCTCTTTGATCTGATACCAATTGTAGATCCCAGATATAGTGCATTCACGATATAATAATCAATCAACAATAAGAATCAATCACAACTGCTGGTCATATGATTAGATTTATCAGTAAAGGGTTTAGGTTTACAGAGAGAATATCTGATACGGCTAAGTAAACCTTTCTAATGACCATTAACCTCTTCTCCACCTAAAACTAGGTTTAGCAAACCTATATATATGAAACGTGTAAGGCCTAATGGGCATGAGCCCAATTACAAAACAACTTTCAACTAAATACAATTCAACCCCTATAAATGCGTTATACAACTTTCAACGCAGTAGGACTTTCAGTCCTAACACTGATATCTAGCACATAAACATGTAGAAAACATAATATCTGGTCTACTCGCCATCAAGTACATATGATATTCCCAAACAAACAGATTTCAATCACAAATCACAAGTTTATTTCATTGATCTTGACGTTTCTCTCTCTACAATCAGTTTCTCTCTCTAGAAACTCTCTCAAAGTTATATGAAAATATCAAAGAATCTAACCTAATATTACAAAGACACATCCTATTATACCTCCTAACTACATGTTAACAACAACTAACTACACTTTGACTTATATTGACTTTTAAGCTATTTTGACAATTACATTGACTTTGACACCTTTGACTTTACAAACAATTTACAACTTTGACCTTTTAATCTTGAATTCAATTCTCACTCAACAATATCCCCCTTTGGATTCAAGATTAAAAAAAAATTGACATTAATCATCAGGTCTTCTTTTCTCAGAAAAATCTTCATCAGATAATCTTTCACGACTTTAACATCTTCAAATCTTTGACACATTGATTGAACTTTGACAACACTTTCAAGTTAATCTCCCTCTTTGGATTCCTTGATTACTCTTGACAGTCTTCACCTTTGATTACAACAATACAATAAGCTCTTCAGAAACATCATCAACTTGACTTTCTTTAATCATTGATTTGACAAACTTTTCTTCCTTTATCACATATTGCTTGACTTTGCTTTCTCATTATTGTACTCTCCCCCTTTTAACCAATCAATCATCTGACTTTAATTTCTCATCCTTGTATTTTTCCACTTTGTAACATCTAGCTTGACTTTCGCTTTAAAATGGATCTGACTTTGAAATCTTTAATCATCTTCCCCTTCTTGATAAGATCAACTTTAATCTGGCTTTGAAATCTTGAAATTCTCCCCCTTTTTGATGAGTTATGAGAATCAGAATCATCAAAACATTTCAATGTCAGCTTTGTCTTTGAGGTATCTCCCCCTTTAGGAACAAATAAGCACAGTCTTCATGAACAATCTCTCCCATGTAAAAAAAATTCAATCTCCTCCAATCTGATCTGATAGAAAGTTTCTGCCGTCAATTCATAAATGTATTCATCCGAATCTTTTCAAATTCAGACAAATATGGAATGGTAACCCTGAATCAACGAATGAAACAGTTAGAATGCCTGTCAGTAACACAAAGTTACTAAGTACAATGGATGTACTATATAAGGAGCTTGGTTGATGTTCACTCCCCAGGACTTCCATTCAATCATCAAAAAACACAAGGTTAATCTACGAACGTTCTGACAGAAAAATGAATTTTCTGTGTGTACGTGCTTGTGTATGAAAGAATTTAGCACAATGATTGATTTTTAATAAGGCTCAAAATAATGTAAACCATTGAGACAACAACAGTTATACATAGATTCAATGTGCATGAGAAAGGGTCGAAGGTGGGGCTGTGATCCCAGGTTTCAAGCAATCATGCACAAATCACAATAACAATCAAGATCAAGATGAGAGAAATTGAGTCACAAGGTTAGTCGTATTCATATGTCTAACATACTATTACATGAATGACTCAGACAAAATGCGTAGATAAAAGCTTACTAAACATGCATACTAAAACAAGACAAAGAAACTACTTATATAGGGTCAAACAAAGACTTGACCTCTACACAAGCATATATGAAAAGTAAACTAAACAAAGTAAACTACTTACAAATTGACTCAAAACTATGATCTAACAATCTCCCCCTTTTTGAGCAATTTGAAAGTCTTCAACGTGTCCATTTCCTCATACAAGTTCTCCTTATTCCCAAATATCCTTCAAACCTTCTGATTGCTTGTCTGAATCTGATTCTATCCTTGATTGCATTAATAACATCCTCAGTAAAGATCCTTTCCAATCTAGGCATATGATCATTCTCAGCTAATCTCTTCTTTTCACTTTCCTCATACTTGGCCTGCAACTTTTTAAGAACAACTTCTAAAGTACCATCAGAGTACTTTAGAATCTCAACAGCTTTCATAAATATTTTCTCTTTCTTGTCCACATTCTCATACACAACTCCAAGTTCTGGCTCTCTTAGAACTGTGTAGAGTGGAGTCTTCTCAAGTAGAGGATGTGTCATGTCAGGCTTAAGCAAATTAATCCTCTTCTGATTTGTTTCTATGCCCAGCTAGAAGTCATACATATAAGTATAGTAGATATGCCTTCTGATAAATCTCTTAATAGTATCTAGAGGAAATACTATCTCAGAATGCCTGATTGTTCTGTCTCTGAAATCATGGTACATGAATTCAATATCCCAGAAGTGAATATTGGCAAAATCAACTTCATTGAAGAAATAAATCTCCAAATTATTTCTTTGAACAGTGAATTCTGGATGCCAAATCTTCTTGTATTGCTTCATGGTCACCTTGGTAACTTCAATAATTTCTGATCTGGTTCTAACATCTTTACAAGTTCTCCCCATATTCTGAAGCATTATGATGTAATCTTTTTGGTATTCTGGAGAATGATCTTGAATTCCTAGAAGTTGAGCTTGATCAATCTGCCTAATGTAGCTCACATAGATCTTAACTCCCTCTTCAAGATATGGTACACGTATTCATCATAACTAGTAAAAGGACCAAATTCATCATAACTAGTAAAAGGAGTAGAACCCACCTCAGGAGTACCTGAAGGACCTGCTTCAGCTTGTGGAAATTCTGGCACAAGTGGTGCTTCTCTGACAAACTCCGTTTGATTTTCTAGGCTTCCAGGCTTTCTCTGGTATGGCAATTCCTCTTCAACATGGACATCAGAAACATGAACATCAGCAATAGAATCAAGATTGACATTAGGCTCAACAACATCATATTGAACAATATTGGGATCAGGAAATTCAAACTCTTTGAAGGATGGCACGGTTGGAACAACACTAGGTTCAGGCAAATGAACATGAACATGACTTAGATGTAGTTCCTTAGGAGTGCTCTGAGAAAACATGGCATTTAGTGCATATGTGTCTCTATCCTCAAACAAATCATCCAGAACACTAGCATCATGAGATGGTAGGACCTCAGCTCTCTTCACAATCTCAGTAACTTCCACCACCTCATCATCTGATGGAATTTCAACAAAATCAACTTTCTGTCCTTCCTCCTTGATCTTCGAATACATTTCATATTTGGCATGAACTTCAGCAAAAGTTTCATCTTCAAGAGCTATCACATCAGGATTTGGCAAACCTGTAATCTCCAAAATTTCTTGCCTTGTTGCAATCTTAGGTTTTTCAACCCTTGATTCAACACTTTCTTTAGCATACAACACCAACTGATCATTTTGCTCATTACCATGATCATCTCCCTTTTCCACACTTTCAACATTTACAACTCTCTCCTCCATCAATTCTGTACCACCAGAACCTCCAGCAGCTGCTTGTTTCTCCCTTATCTCCCCCTTATGATCATTATCTAGATCATGATCATGTTCTATGGTAGAAACAGTTGCTTGGGCTTTGCAAGAAGTTTGAACTACCTGTTTGAGATCAGATAGAGCAAACAAGATGTCAGATTTAAAAGAATGAAACTCTGAAGCACTAACCACATCTGCTGATTGCACAGATTGTGGCGGTTGACTTTGATGGTGGGATTGCAGAAGGGTAAGTTGATCTGCATCATGCTGAGTATCCGGAGCTTGAGATAATAACTTTGCAAGCAACAAAGATTTAAGCTCATCGATGGCTAGATCAGCAGGTTGAGTGTATGGAGTTTGCTGACTTTGATGGATAGGCTCAGATTGAGATATTGGATCTTTCCCTTTTAACAAACGCTTAATACCTCCAATCTCCTCCTCAATCTTCTCAAACACCCTGTTTTCAACAGCCTTTAAGGCGCCGTCGAGCATTTCCTTTGACACAAAGTCAGGGTTAGTAACACCGGTATCATGTAGATTAACCGTTTGCATGTCAGCTGTGGAAACAACTACATGTCCTGTTTTCATCGTTGGCAAAGACGTGTCGATGACAGGTGTTAGAGCATATTTGTTGGATACAAGATCATAGAAGTTGAATGTCAAAGTCAAGCCAAGTCAAAGCTGAAAGTCAACTCTCAATGAGAAAGTCAAAGTCATCTTATAATTAGTCAAAAGTCAAAGTTGTAGTTTACTTTATGTTTTAACGCGTGTTGTTTGTTTTTCCTTTAATAGACTTGTGACTTGTTGTAACATACATGTAACTAGAAGAATACACAGAGCCTTAGAGAGAGAAAGGTTCTTGTACGAATTATGAATTGAGATTGGAATAACAGGTTGAGTTTTAATCTGTGTAACCATCTTGTTTGTTTGTGTTGTTTTAATAAGAACTTGATAATTGGGACATTAACAATTGGTATCAGAGCAGATCGAAATTTAGAAAAACAAGGATCAATTTCAAATTTTGTTGTCGACAGTTCAAGAACACGCTACTTACTGTTCAAATTCTGTTTTCATAGTTCCAGCGATGTTTTTGATTTGATTTTGGTATCTTCGTATTCGTTTTTGCATATAGATCGATTTTGGTTTGATTTACTTAGATCAATTTACACTGTTTAGATGTGAATTTTGGATTATATTATTTTTGTTCAAAGTCGAGAAAAGTGCACTGTGTTGGAATCAATTTTGTAACATTTAGTGTTTTAGATTGAAATTTGTATTGTAATCAGATCGAAACATGTTCTAAGAGGTTCCTGCAAAATTTCAAGCCAATTGAAGAAGGTTTGAATCGAAATCAGTGAAGAAAGTTCGAGTTTTTGGTTTACATGTCAAGAACTCGCTAGATTCGAAGAACACGTAGAGGAAGAACTCACATCTCAAGAACTCGCAAAGGGTAAAACTCGCAAGATTGAAAGAACACACACAAGGACAAAATTCGTGAAATCATGAAGAACTCTCACGTAGTGTTGTGCGAGAAGTAGGAACTCGCAAGAGGCTTTGTGCGAGTTCTTACTGTTCATCATCCGTATCGTGCGTGAAGTATCCCTGCGAGAAGTGATTTTTTTTGCGTGTTTCTATTTTTGCGCGAAGTAGTTTTTGTCAAAATTTTTCTAAGTTCAAAACTCGCAAGAGGTTCTGCGAGAAGTGATTCTTGCGTGTTTCCATTTAGCGCGAACCTGATTTAGAAATTTTTTCTAAGTGTTGAACTCGCAAGCTTCTGCGAGAAGTGATAAAACTCGCACATAGTTGTGTGCGAGAACCTAGAACTCGCATAAAGCATCGTGCGTGAACCTGAGTTCACGCATCCTTTGTCGTGCGTGAACCACAAACTCGCACAACCCTGTGTGCGAGAAGTGAGTTCACTTGGTCCTTCTTTGTGCGTGAAGCTTAAACGCGCATAAAGGGTCTTGCGCGAAGTATTCTTTTCTGTGTTATGTGCTTTCTGTACTTAGAAAAATTTTCTGATATTTTTTCTAAAATTTGACCAAGTTTGATTTTTTGTAGATCCAGTTTATTTCTGAATTTTTGACGATCATTCAATACAATGTTAAACAAGATGAGTTTTTTCGATGATGAAGAAAAGATTGCCAAGATCAGAATAGAGAACAAAAATCTCGCTTCTTCAGTTGACTATTATTCGAAATGATCAAAAAGATATAATGATGAAAAGAAAATACTGCGAGAAGAAGTCAGTGCATTAAAGATGATTAATGAAGATCTTCTGAAACAGACTTCTGAGCTGAATAAAGATAAGATACTGATTTTGGAAGCCGAGAATACAGAGCTGATTAGAAAGATCTCAGACTTGGAAGATCAAATTGTTAAGTCCAGCAAAGAAATACTGTTGATAAGAATGAGGAGAAGGTAAAGAGTTTGGAAACTGTTAATGTTGAGCTTCAAAAGAAAATATCAGATTTAGAGCAAAAGATAGCCAAAGATAGAGATGTGTTTGAGAATGAAAAGAAACAGTTTGCAAAGAAGTTTTCTGAATTTTCCAGGAAGAGTTTTGAAGAGAAGAAAATGGTTGAGCTTAAATGTTCTAAGCTTTCTCAACAAGTATCTGACTTTGAGAAAGTGATCATTCTGGAAAGAGACAAGTTTGAGAAGGAGAAGAAGACCATAGAACAGAAGAATGCTGAGAATGGTTTTGAGGAAGAAAGAAACATTTTTGAGACTGAAATAAAGAAGCTTACTGATAAGTTATCTGAACTATCAGCTTGTGCACTAAAAGAGCAGAAAACGAAGTCTGAGTTTCAAGAAAAGATTGACCTGCTCGTCAAAGAAAGAGACAATTATTCTTTGAAGATAAAAGAGCTTGAAGACATTGTTTCAAAGGTGGTGGTGACTGAGAAAACGACTCCAGAGTCACAAATCCACACACCTAGAAATGATTCAGCTGATTCTGAATGTTCATTCAAGACAACTGCAAGCTCACATAAGAAAACTGTTTCTTCAAAAAGGTCAGTTTACTCATTTGATCAGATTCGTACTACTAACATTTTCTTTGATAAAAATGTAGATGGTTCAGATACATACATAAGAAGAAGAAGATGGAGATATGAAGAATAGAAACTGGTCTGGAAAGTGAAACCAGTTGATGGTGAAAAGAATGATGAGAAGAAGGATGAAAGGAAAGGAAACAAATCATTTGTACATGCATCAAAAGCAAAGAAGAACAATGTGCGGAAAGGTAAACCTGATTTTGTTTACTCGAGAGATCAGTTGATCAGGTTCTCTAAAAAGAAGTATTGTTCTTAGTGTCGTACTTATGATTTTGTTCATAAAGTTTCTGATCATTACTGGTATGGTTCTTACTCTGTTACTCCTAATAGAACTGCAACTCACAAACATGGACCCAAATACTAGTGGGTACCAAAGCCGAAAGATGAATCTGTGTTGCAGGCACCTCAAGTCAAGGGGGAGTAAGAGAACCAAGGCTTCTGAATACTACAGTTCAGGACCCGTACCTCAATGATAAGGAGTTTGACTTCTAAACACAACATTTTAGGACTCGTACTTCAATGAACAAAAGATGTGATACTCCCGTGCTTATATGAGAATTGTACTCCGATGCTTAAATGAGACGATCAACCTTCAAGGAGGAGTACATATTTTTCTGGAAATATGCATTTGCAAGATATGATGATCTACACTTCAGGGGGAGTTATAGATCACTGTCATGTTTTTTACCGACATATTTTATGATGCATAATTTCAGGGGGTGTATATGATTTCTGATTAAATCTGATCAGAACTCGTACATTCAAAGTTTTATTTCTTTTTATCATTTACTTTTCGATAAAGTTTTGTGAATAAAACTTTGCACTTTGACGACTTTGTGACTTTTACAGATTTGAGAGTGAGCTTACAAGATCATATCTTATATGACTTGAAGCTTGACTTCATGAGATTTAAGACTGAGCGAAAAGGTATTATTTCTAATCTTAATCTCATACGTGTCTGAAAGATGGACAACTTTCAGATATGAAAACATGTTCTTAAATGTTCAAACCACTTCTGATTCTTAAATGATTTTCTGAATATAGAAGTGTGATTTTTAAATGTTTTCTTTTTTACTTGTGCTTACATGCTAATAAACCGTGTGTTTCCAAAGATAAATACTTGTGTATTATCTTTTCCATATATTGTCAAGTATTCATACACACCGGTTTAATATATTTGTTGAATTTGTTCTTACCATGTCTCTAAATTGAAACAAATTTTCGATGGTAAGACACCCCGATTGAACTTCAATGAATTTTGAGCGTGATTTCATTTCAAAACGTTCTTTCATGACTTGTCTATATATTGATTCATATAGATAAATATCCAATTTTTGCTGATCTAAGCCTTACTCAATAAATCATTATATTTGATCATTTTCATACAAGGTCAGATTTTCAAACAAGTTTCTTGTCTTCATTTCATTCATTCAATATACTTGTTTTGAAAAGTCTTCAATGTTTAGAATGCTCAAATTTTCATGATTATTTCATTGAGCATACAGTCATCTGACATATATTTTGTGCCTTAATTGAAAAGTTAAACCAATTGAACAACATATTCTTTTAGGACAAACATGGGTTCATTGTGTGAGCTTAATTGAAACTTCTATGGATTCACGTTAACCAGTGTTTCCTACCCAAGAAGTTAATCATTGAGTGATCGAATGTGTGATGAGTCAAATACTGAGTGTGGGTTGTGTGATGAGGTAAAATGTAAATGAGAGTTTGGTTAGAAGTGAGCTTAATGTTAAAAATAAAGAGGGTGAGAGAACAGAGTAAAAGAATATCAAACTCTGCACCAACTTTTTTTGAGACGGGCAACCACATTGCTAGTGTTTCACAATTATTCGTGAACATTATTGAAACAGGCAACTTGCCCATGCCAACTCTTGATAAAACCCCACCAACTACTCATTTTCTTCTCAACAAGAAAATGTTTCATATTTTCAAGGGGACGTAACACATAATCTATCTGGTTTTCATTTGGAAAATCTGGATATTGAAAAAGAAGTAAGTCTGCCCCACCTTTGCACTTCGATCATGCACAATAGAGTCTGTGTTTAATTACTGTTGTCTTAGTGGTTTACACAATTTTGAGCCTATATAAATCAATCATATGATTTAATTCTTTCAAACACTTGAACGAACACACAAGGAATACGTTTTCTTGTCATAACGTTCATAGAAATTCCTTTGTGGTGTTTCAATGATTGAATGGAAGACATGGGGGAGTGAATATCACAAAAGCTCCTTTCTAACGTGTATTCGTTACACACAGTGACTTCGTGTTACTGACAGACATTATAACTGATTCATTTGTTGATTCAGGTGTTACACTCATAATTTATCTGAATTTGCAAAGATTCGGATGAATATCTCTTTGGATTGATAGATGGTTAGAGGCTCAGTATGAAAGATCAGTGGTCAGCTCATATTATCAATGACATTTCTTATATAGTTTTGATAAACCCAAGATCTATCTAAATCTTTAGAGAGAGAAAGTAGAGAGAGAAAGATACGCAGAAAGCTTTATGTATTTCATTATCAGTGCCAAGTTCTTACAAGCTTATTACCACATCTTATTACAACTACTTACTTATTACAAGACAAAGACACAAAGGGCCTTATATACCCTAGGCCTAAATAGACAAAAAAGGCAAGCTAAACTACAGATAAAGCCACAAGTAATAATTACATTGATTACTACAAAATTAGACTTAACAATATCCCCCTTAGTAATCAATGGCGCTGAGATCTTCTTTGATGTCTAAATAACCCGATCAGGACCTCTAAGCGACTTCAAGAAGCACGGAAATTTAATATTTCTTCCAATCTCTATTGCCTTTGCTGTCTAGACAAGGAAGGACCTGATTGTAACACGCTTGGAGAAATTTTCATATTAGATTCAGAAACAGGAACCTCAACTTGTGCTCTTTACAACACACCTCTTTCAAATGTACAAGATAGATCTGCAGTGGTCGGAGCTAAGACAACAAAAAGGCTTGATGTGATTGGAGAAGCATTATCTCGATTAGATCTTTCAATGTTGACTACTGATTGAAAAAAAAACACTAATCTACCATCTGAAAATCAAAGATACAAAAGAATCTGATGAAGAATCTGATTTATCTCCCCAAGTCTGATATAAACTTTTTCATTTGAACTTGAACTTTGATACAAATTTTAATCATTTGAACCTGAACTTTGATACATCTCCCCCTTTTTGATGAATTGTGAGAATCAAAATCATCAAAACTTTTCAAAATTAGATATGTCTTTGTAACATCTCCCCCAAATAAACAAGTAAGCACTGTCTTTATGATCTGAATGAGCCGTCAATTCATGAATGTATTCATCTGAATCTTTTCAAATTCAAACAGATTATGAATGGTAAACCTAAATCAACAAATGAAACAGTTAGGAATGCCTGTCAGTAGCACAAATCCACTGTGTACAACGAATGTACAATTTAAGGAGCTGGTTTTATGATGACTCCCCAGGACTTCCATTCAATCATTGAAAAACACAAGGTATTTTCTATGAATGTTCTGACAGAAAAACACATTTTCTGTGTGCTCGTGCTTGTGATATAAAAGAATTAGCACAATGATTGTGTTTCATAAGGCTCAAAATATGTAAACCATTGAAACAACAATGATTATACATGGACTCAATTGTGCATGATGAAGGGTCGAAGGTGGGGCAACTTTCCTTCTTTTCAATATCAATATCTTCCAAGTGAAGAACCAATAGCATATGTGCTGCTTCCCCAGAAAATGTGAAACATTCTCTTTTTAAGAAAAGAATGAGTAGCTGGTGGGGTTGTATGCAAGAGATGGCATGGGCTCACTGCCTATTTCAATGAGGGTCACCAAAGAAATATGAACCAATCCGTAATGTGGCTGCTCGACTCAGAAAGAAGTTTGGTGCAGAGTTTATATTATTTTACTCTGTTCTCTCACCCTCTTTCTTTTAATCATATAAGCTCACATCTAACCAATATCTCATTTCCATTTTACCTCTTCACACACCAACACTCAATCTTTTTACCCCTCTTCCCTCAATTACTCAGGGAATACTTCCTGGGTAGGAAACACTGGTTATCGTGAATCCATGGAAGTTCTGTTAAGCTCACACAATGAATCCCATGTCCTAAAAAAATGTAATGCCTCAATGATTTTCTTGTCATGAAAGTACAAGAAATAAATGTCAGTGAATGTATGCTCATTAAGAATCAGAATGAAATTTGAGCATAATAAGCATTGAAGATTTCTCAAAACTTTATATGAATGAACATTTATGAAAGAATAGAAATGTTTTGAGATTCTGACATTGATTAAGATCAGATCAAAATATCATGAAGAATAATAATTGGGAAATCAAAGACGAATGTTGTTTATATGAACAATATATAAACATTTTAACAATGAAAGCACATGGAATAATAAAATGACGTTTGATTCAAACAACATTGAATACAATCGAGTGTATTACCATAGAAAGATTAAACTTTTGATACATGGTAATAACAAAGTTCAAGAAAAATTTACTGAACCGTTATGTATGAATACTTGACAAAGTATATAAAAAGAAAATACACAAGTATTTTTCTTTAAAGAACACACAGTCAGTTATACAATTAAGTATCCAAAATCAAAACCATTTAAAATCACACTTCACAATTCATGAAAAACTTTGAAGAATAGGAAGTGGTTTGAACATTTAAAAAAAAAGTTCACAAGTGAAAGTTGTTCATCTTTCAACAAGTGATAGAGTGTAAGGATTAGAAAGATATACCTGTAAATCAGAATCCTTAACTCCCCCTGGAATGAATATTTTCATTTAAAAGTTCTTTCCCTTTAAATCTGTAAAACACAATTTATCAGAAAAATATAACAATGAAAGTATAACGCAAAAACTTCTAACTCCCCCTCAAATCAAAAACTTCTAGAAAAGATAGTATCTGATTAGCATCCTCCAGAAGAAAATATTTGAGTACGGGTTCTGATCTGATATAATCAGAAGCCAACACCTTTACTCCCCCTTAAATTAAGCATCTAAAATGTGTCAGTGAAAAAGCACATGATAGAGATCTACAAATCTATTTATAAATGTAGTTCATCATATCTATCGGATGCAAAATGTTTCAGACAAGTATGTACTCCCCCTTAACGGTTGATTTCATCATTCGAGTACTGGAGTACAATCTTTTATCAACACAGGAGTAAGGTCTTTTGATCACTAAAGTACGAGTCCTAAACTGTTGTGTTTAGAAGTCAAACTCCGTTGAAGTACTGGTCCTAAGCTAATTTGCTTAGAAGCCTTTGTTCTCCTACTCCCCCTTGACAGTAGGTGCCTGCAACATAGAATTAATTTTAGGTTTTGGTACCCACTGGTATTTGGGTCCATGAATGTATTTGTACCCACTTTGTTCTCCTACTCCCCCTTGACAGTAGGTGCCTGCAACACAGAATTAATTTTAGGCTTTGGTACCCACTGGTATTTGGGTCCATGAATGTTAGTTGCAGTTCGAATGGGAGTAATTGAATAAAAACCATACCAGAAATGATCACTGGTCTTGTGAATAGGATCATGTGTACGACAATAAGAACAATAGTATTTCTTACCTGACAACCTGATTAATTGATCTCTCGAGTAGATATGATCAGGTTTACCTTTACGCGCATTGTTCTTCTTGACATTAGATGCATGTACACATGACTTTTTACCTTTCAACTCATCTTTCTTCCCATCTTTCTTCTCATCTTCAACTGGTTTCTTTCTCCAGATCAATTCTTCTTCTTTGTATCTCCTTCTTCGTTGATGTGTACCTGAACCATCTATATTTCTATCATAGAAAAGGTTAGTACTACGAATCTTATTAGAAGATTTAACTGACCTTTGTGAAGAAACAGTTTTCTGATTTAAACTTGATGCTGTCTTTTCAAGATCTTTAATCTTTGAAGCAAAGCTTTCTCTTTCTTTGACAAGCAGGTTAATCTTCGTCTTGCATTCAGACTTCGTTTTCTTCTCTTTCAGCACACACTCAGAAAGTTCAGATAACTTCTCTGTTAGCTTCTTTATTTCTGTCTCAAATATATTTCTTTCTTCTTCAAATCCCTTTTCAGCATTGTTTCTCTGGCCGAATATTTCTTTGAAGAATCCAACATTTTTTTGTTCAATGGCCTTCTTTTCTTTTGCAAACTTCTCTCTTTCAAGGATGATTACTTTCTCAAAGTCAGATACTTGTTGAGAAAGCTTTATACATTTAAGCTCAACTTTTTTCTTCTCATCAGCACATTTTCTTGAAAAATCTGAGAACTTCTTTGCAAATGATTTCTTTTTAGTCTCAAAATCGGATTTGTCTTTAGCAAGCTTTTGCTCCAAATCAGATATATTCTTCTGAAGGTTAGCGTTAGCATCTTCTAAACTTTTAATCTTCTCATCATTCTTTTCAACAGATACTGCTTGCTGGAATTGCACAATCTGATTTTCAAAATCAGAGATCTTTCTTTTCAGCTCAGAATTCTCAAATTCCAATTCTCTTCCTTTTAATACCACATTTGGCCCTAACATTAACCATTCTAGAGAATCTCACAACTCTTTTCCTGTCGTATTGGAAATATTTATATGATCAGAAAGTTGATGAGAAATTTCACGAGAAATACTACCTGACACATAATTTCGAGCTATATTATCAGCCCTCTGTCTTTTCTCCTGTTTCTCAGTACAATCTTCTATCAGATTTTGAGATTTCATCTCTCCTTCAGTCAATGATAATCTGATATAGTAACCCAACTCATGTTTATCCACAAAATTCAAAAAATTAACTTTCCACTCTTCATATTTTCCTTTGCACAATATTGGTGCCTTCATCTTTGCACTAAGTGAAGCTAATGCAAAATTCAGAAACTCGCTAAGAGCAGATGGCGCAAAATTCATAAATTCTCTAAAGGCAGTAGCTAAGTCTGGAAGCAAAAAGGCTATCGCAAGAAGGTGGCGCAAAATAGAGGTTTGCATGAAGAGAAGGTGGCGTAAATTATAGATTTGCGCGAAGAACTGATGGCGAAAACCAGTGTGAGTGTCTCGACCGATGTGGAGAGGACCGGTGTCCTGTGCCGACCGGTGTGGAGAGGACCAGTGTGGGTGTGCCGACCGATGTCCAAGCTTTGACCGGGGCCTCCCTCCTTCGACCGATGTCCCTCCTTCGACCGAGGTCTAAGAACAATGAAAAACTGAAGAATCCGGCTCAAAAAGAACTTTTCGCTAATAGACAAGGCGCAAAAAGAACTTTGCGCAGAACACTGAATCTGAAGACGATCCCATGAGACTGGCGTAAATCATGATGAGATTGGCGCAAAAGATGGATGACTTTGATCTGGAAGATAACCACAATCAGTTGATGTTGGCGCAAAATGTGGATCTGGCGCAAACTCAAGAAAACCTTCTAATTCGATTACAGACACAAATCTGATGGATTATACCTACACAGATACGATCGAAATCTGTTTTCTAATCAAAATATACACCCAATTTGAACAGTACTCCACAAAATCGAACTTTGACAATCGAACAGTACGCTTTAACGAACAGTTTCAAAACTATGAAATTCTTAAAATTGATCTTCAAAAATCGATTTTCTTAAAATTGATCTTAAAATTGATCCCATGAGACTGGCGTAAATCATGATGAGATTGGCGCAAAAGATGGATGACTTTGATCTGGAAGATAACCACAATCAGATGATGTTGGCGCAAAATGTGGATCTGGCGCAAACTCAAGAAAACCTTCTAATTCGATTACAGACACAAATCTGATGAATTATACCTACACAGATACGATCGAAATCTGTTTTCTAATCAAAATATACACCCAATTTGAACAGTACTCCACAAAATCGAACTTTGACAATCGAACAGTACGCTTTAACGAACAGTTTCAAAACTATGAAATTCTTAAAATTGATCTTCAAAAATCGATTTTCTTGCAAATTGAAGTGAAACAAACTTGATATACCAGAGATTGCGAATTCAACAAACCGACTTTCAAGAAAAACGAATCAAATTTCAGTAAAAATTTGTAAAAAATTCAGAAAATGAGATTTTCTTGATCAAGATCAAGAAAATCGATCAAATTCTCTGAATTATTAACAAATTCAGAATGAAAAATGTTTCTCTCAATTCTCTCAGATTCAGATTGGCTCTGATACCAATTGATAAACCCAAGATCTATCTAAATCTTTAGAGAGAGAAAGTAGAGAGAGAAAGGTACGTAGAAAGCTTCATGTATTTCATAATCAGTGCCAAGTTCCTACAAGCTTATTACCACATCTTATTACAACTACTTACGTATTACAAGACAAAGACACAAAGGGCCTTATATAACCTAGGCCTAAACAGACAAAAAAGGCAAGCTAAACTACAGATAAAGTCACAAGTAATAATTACATTGATTACTACAAAATTAGACTTAACAAGTTTTGATGATTTCATGCCCCATTCATCAAAAAGGGGGAGAAGTTTTGTTAAAGAAATGTATGAAAACAAAAGTTTGTGTTTGTTATGGGAGATGATCAAGGCATGTGTGAGAAATTTCAAGAATTGTTGAAGGTGAAAGAAAAGTTCAAAGAATGATTGCAAAGTTTTGACAAAGACTGTACAAGTTTGATCAAGCAAGTTCAAAGATTTCTGAAGATGTGCTGAATTTTACAGAAATTTTCTTTGAAGATAATTTGCTAAAGCAAACCGAGCTAAAACAGAAGATAATTTCTTTCTTGAGTCTGAAAGAGGTTTTTGTTAACCTTGGGGGAGATTGTTATATGTTTGAAGACAGACTTTGGGAAGAATTCAGAAAAGTTGTGAAGACTCTATGTCAAAGAAAAACAAAGGAAATTGTTTTGAGCATAAACAAGGAGATAGAATTTCAGTGTTGATTCTTGCTAAAGATCTACAAAGTGGGAGATTATGTTGCTAAATCTTTTTGAGATGATCTTGAATCCAAAGGGGGAGATTGTTAGAGCATATTTGTTGGATACAAGATCATAGAAGCTGAATGTCAAAGTCAAGCCAAGTCAAAGCTGAAAGTTAACTCTCAATGAGAAAGTCAAAGTCATCTTATAATTAGTCAAAAGTCAAAGTTGTAGTTTACTTTATGTTTTAACGCGTGTTGTTTGTTTTTACTTTAATAGACTTGTGAGTTGTTGTAACATACATGTAACTAGAAGAATACGTAGAGCCTTAGAGAGAGAAAGTTAGAGAGAGAAAGTTTCCTGTACGAATTATGAATTGAGATTGGAATAACAGGTTGAGTTTTAATCTGTGTAACCGTCTTGTTTGTTTGTGTTGTTTTAATAAGAAGTTGATAATTGGGACATTATCAACAGGACTTCCATCTGATCCTCGTAGTCCAGATTGCGGATCTACTACAGATGTTCCGATTGGGTCACAAAGACTTCCGATGGTAGCAATATCAATAAGTGTCCTAGGAATAATAATCGGTAAACGATAAGGCACTAGACTCAATTGTGCATCAAATAAAGACGAGAACTGGACTGGTGTTCTCTTGTTTCAATATCTTGATCCTCCGAATGAGAACCCAGTAGATTATGTGCTATTTCCCCGTGTGAAGTTGAAACTATTTCTTTTTGAGAAGAAATAGAGTGGCTGGCTGAGGTGTGCAACTGCATAAGCGGGCTACTTATGTCTTCACTTGCACGCAACACATGCGACGAAGTGGTTGATTTGGTTACCCTTTGGGATAAGTAGGTTCGGCGTTACACACGCTCACCATGTTCTTTTCCTTCAGTTCCACTCTCTCTCTCCAAGTTTTCAACTAAGTCTCCCTCAGTCCTCCTTATATCTCCAGTAACTGTAGTAATAACAATATCGACTTGAATCTGATTATCCACTTCCATGGCATCAGTACCATAGAATGGTTCAAATAAGTCTGCTTGATCATCAACTTGAGCATCAGAATGAACATTAACAACTTGTTCATCAGATTGAACATTCACTTGAGTATCATCTTGAATATTAACATCATCATCATTTCCATCATCATCATCTGATTCACCACCTTCAGAAATCTCAGTATCTGTATCTGTCTATTCATCATCTTTGGAACTAGAAGAAGAAGGAACTACACTTGTTTCACTACCACTGCCTGCCTGTTCTTGTGCAAGATCTAGTTGATTATCAGAGCCATGACCTTCATCGGCAGGAGGTGTCACTGAACGTAGGGTAACAACCCGTGACCCTGAAGCCTCAAGTCTTGGTCTCCGACCCCCTCTAGATTCCCTCTCAGTGTTTTTTATCTTCTCTCCCCGTTTCTGTACCCGTGAGGTATCAGAAACCCTCACTGACTCCACTCTCCTAGGGATGGAGCCTTGGGTAGGGATAACCGGTTCTGGTCGTCCCATAAACTCTCTATAATCTACTACGCTCTCACATTCTGGATCTGCATAATCTAATAAACCTTCAGGCACAGGCATAGTGTATGAAAACTCCCTTTTCTGCTTCATCAAGTATCTCATCTCATTATATGGAGCATGAGGATGATATCCCCTCTTTGGTATTTGTGGATTACTCCTCAACATACTTCTGACAATAAGAGCCATAAACCTCTGATATGGTACATAGTTCGGTGCTTTGGATGTCTTCTTAGAAACCACTTTCTCATACAACTCAATCTAGAAGATTTGTGCATAATCTATGTGCAGGTCATGAACAATGGAATAGAAGAGCTTCAGAATGTGAATACTGGCATTATCTGTGCCATATATCTTTGCTGTCAGACATCGGTTGATGACAAAGAATAGGGTATAGTAGAATGGCGGCAAATTGTTCTTTTTGAAGTGACTAACTTGAGTCATCTGGCCCAGATACCCAATATCTCTTATTCCTTTGAATACTTCACTGTCTGTTGGCAGCTCATCATATGAAGTTCTGCCTTCCCTAGCATTCTCAGCAGGTAGACTCAGAATAAACCTCAGTCTTTCTAGGGTCAAGACAGATGTGAAATGATCTATTTCCAGCTTGAAAACAGGTAGCCTCTCTCCTTGCTCCTTGACATGAGTAAACCTGATTGTCTTCCAAGCTTGTTGCATATACAGTTCTGGAACTACTGCTACTGCAGTGAGAGCATTCCTTAAAGGATGGTTCCTCAAAATATCCAGTACCAGGGGTTCAATGCAGATACTGAATTAGAGATGATGATTTTTTGGTTGCTGGGGTTTCATCTCAGCAGGTGATATGAGAAACAGATATGGATTTGCATCATGTGGAACTTGGAAATCAGATCTGGATGATGGCATTGGGCATTGTTCAGAAGCCTCCTGATGTGGTGAATGTTCACCAGTCTGAACATGCTGGTCTACTGATTGATCTTCCATTGGTACCTGAAAAGATTGAACAATAGTGGACAAGGTCCAAATGGGTTAGTGAAAAATGAGTTTTTACACTTGAAAATCAGATTTTGAAAAGCACTAAGTACAGAATTCGCATGATAGGGATCTGCGAATTCTTAACTTAGGAATTCAAGGAAATAACAAGAATTCGTATGAATGAGAATTCGTAGGACATAATTCGTATGTTGCAATATACGAATTGAACACTTGAAAAAAATTGACAATGAGAAAACCCTAGAATTCGTATGAAACAAATATGCGAATTCTTCACTTCAAAAATATTTGACACTGAGAACAGAATTCGTATGAAACTATTATCTCAAGAATTCACATGGACTTCAAAATTCATGAAAAATTTCTAAGTGTAAATATGAACATCAAGAACATTTTATGAATAACTTCATATCTTTACACGAAACCCAAATTATGAAAACTTCATATTTTGAAATATAACCCTAAATCTTGTGTCCTTTAAGAGCGATTGGTGATTAAAAACAATTTTAACCAATAATCTTTGTGAATAAATCGTATTTCGACCATCGATTTTGAAATTTATCCAAGAACATCAAGAACAGTCGAATGGTCAGATTCAAAATCCAATCCCAAACATATCGATTTAGGTTAACATTCATGATTATTTGGGTTCGATTATATCATTTTAATATTATTTTCAATTCAAATTAAGAACTAGTCATTAATCAAGATCAAGATTATAAAAAAAAATTCAAAGTCCAGACGAGTTTTCCTGAAGATGAACAGTTCCATAAAATTCAAAATTCTAAGTTCTAATCCAGATAGGGTTCCCTATAAGAAATCAAATATACACAAGATATACGATAAACAAACTACAAATCATTAAGAACAAACCTTTGAATCAAAGAAACAAGAAGAAATTGAAGACAAAGATGAAAGTTCGCAAGAAAGGGTTTTAGGGTTCGGTGCTCTGAAAAATTTGTAAGTCTAAATGATGTGCAAAAAGTGAAGGTTTCATATAGAATGACCCTATTTATACTCAGGAATGAGTTTGACACATGGCACGAGGTGATTGGACCTCCCACTTTTCGCAAATGACTCAGAAACGAATTGTCTTGAAAAATAAGACAATGTGTGTGAGAATTTGCATGAATCAAGTATGCGAATTATGTGTAAGCCTAAGAATTCATATGTCAGTGAGATGCGAATTCTTCACTTTTCGCATATAGGCACATGCGAATAGTTAGAATTCGTATCACTCTGGTATGCGAGTTCCCAATAATTCGTGTAACACACATCTGCGAATTCCTTAGATTTCGTATGATAGTGTTATGCGAATTCTTGACTTAGCAACATTTCCAACTTTTGAAAAACATTCTAAATGAGGAAACTTGCTAATTTTGGAAACTTTTTTCAAAACTTGCCAAAAATAGAAACTTTCCATAAATGGAAATTTTCCAAAAATGACAGTTTTCACTTAATTTTAATTCCAAAAACATTACACACACTTCACACTTACAACCCTTTTCAGATTTGATCTGTTGAACTCCCCCTTGACTTGATGTCTTTTTCTTCTGATTCTTGTCAAAGCTTTGTTCTATTTTGATATATCTTTTTGTTTTTTCTTTGCAAGCTCCCCCTTGATATGTTGTGGATCTTTCTTCACAGTATGGATATGCTCCCCCTTCATATCTACATACAGGTAAAAATATAACTATTAAGATCAGTTTTACTAAAACAAGCTCCCCATTTATATGATATAACAATTAAGCTTTTCTCAACTTCAATTCACACAATTTATATTTAATCAATGAAAACTCCCTGTAATGAATAACATTCAAGGTCTTGTTAGAATCTTTGACATTGAAGTCCGAGTCCTAGACTGCTGTGTCTAGAAGTCATAATTCTTCAACAATGAGGATTGAGTCCTAAGCTTCTTTGCTTAGAAGTCATTATCCTTGCTCACTCCTTCTTGAGTGGAGGTTCCTGCATCACAGGTTGTACAGGTTTTGGTACCCAGATGAGTTTGGGTCCACTCTGGTTAGTATGTGAAAACTTCTTTGAGCGGTTTCCACTTCTGTGATAAGCAATATCAGTAAACTTCTTATGAGAAAAATATCTTTTGTGAATTTGTGCTTTATGAACAAAATTATCACTACAACTATAAGAACAACAAAGTTTTCTTTTTGCTAACCTGATCAGAGGCTTGTTAGACTTGATAGCATCAGGTGCAAAAGATTTACCTTTTTCAACTCTGTTCTTCTTTCTAAGTTCAGCTTCTATAGATGATTTCTGGTATTTTACTGACTCTAGAGAACCTTTGACAACCCAGATCATCTTCTCTTTTTTGGAAGCTTTGAGTTCAGAAGCATATCTATCAACAAATTTAACATAGAAAGAACTAGAAGATTTAATATGATTTGTTTTCAAAATATCTGATTTAACAGTCTTTTGCTTGAAAACCATCTTTTGAAATAAGCTATTTACCGATTGAAATGAGCAAACTGATTCACTTGCATCATTATCATAAGAAGATAATACAGGTGTTTCAGATGCTAACTTGTCAGATAAATCAACATTAGCTTTCTCAAGTTGATTGATATTGTCATTCAACTTGGCTTTTTCATTGCACATTTTATGAAACTTGATTTGCAAATCAGATTTATTCTTCTGTCCCTTTTGAATATCTGTAGATAAGACAACTAACTTGTTAGTAAGTTTAGAAATCTCAGATTCAAAGAATTTTCTTTCAGTTTCAAATTCTTTCTCCAAGTTCTGATTTTCCTCAGAAATCTCTTTGAATAACACAGTATTTTTCTTTTCAATACTTTTTCTTTCTCTTTCAAAGACATCTCTCTTAGTAATAACTATTTTTCCAAAATTAGAAACTTGTTTAGAAAGTTTTGCACATTTGAGTTCTAAATCTTTCTTCTCTGACTCAGCTTTCCTTGAAAGTTTAGATAACTTCAGGTTGAAAGTTTTCTCTAGTTCAACTTTCTCATTTTTGAATCTCTCATCAACTTTCTTCAACCACTCTTTTCCTTTAGCTTCATAAGATGATACTTGTGTCTCAGCCTTGGTGAGTTTGACATTCGAGGTGTCAATTTCTGCTTTCAGCTTTGAGTTTTGAGCTTTGAGCTTTTCATTCTTAACTTTGAGCTCTTCAAGTTCAACTTCCATCTTTGGAATTTCGGGCATATATGACAATGCACAGTCCCTGTTAGTGAGAAATAGATTTCCCTTCTCATCTGTGTAAAGCATGATTAGTATCTTTGAAAAATATAGCTTGAAATGATCTTTTGTCAGAAAAACAAAAAAAATTGAAGTAAAAATATAGAAAAATCACTTAGAATGAATTACAAGTCAAGAATTCGTATACTACTCATAACACAAAATTCGCATGCAAGAATTCGTATCACACAATTCGCATAGCACACACATTCAAAAATTCGTATGAAGCAATTCGCATAAAAAAGGATACTAAAAGGATACGAAATTTGAGCTTTTCGCATACAAGCATGTGCGAGTTCTAACTTTTCGCATGAAGGCTTGTGCGAATTCTGTGAAATTCGTATAATACTCAAATGAGAATCCCTTCAAACTCGTATGTCTCTCAGATGCGAATTCCTTGAAATTCGTACGTATCTCTTGTGAGAATTCTTAGCTTTTCGTACATACACTTGTACGAATTTCTTCCTTAACAACTTTTCTTCTCTAAGGTGTACGAATTCCTCCCTTAAGACCAATAGAAACAACTATTATGCGAATTCCATGTCTATGCGAGTTCTACGTGCGAGTTCATCATCATGTCTGCGAATTCTTTGGATCTTGAGTCCATTTTCCAACTTTTCATAAGAAATCCAATCAAACCTTGATGTTTGACTATGAAACTTTGAATAATCACTCTCTATATCATCGCGAAAAACCCTTCAAAGTGAATTTCATCAAGATCAACTGTAGAAGTGGGAATCGATCTTTGACAGTCCGCAAATGTAGACTTTCTAAAAATACAAAGATTGATCCAATTCAATCAATCTGTTGATCAATTGAATTTCTAACCAAAACAAAGATTGTTCTTCTTTTATGTACGATTACAACGAACACAAATTTACATCACAAACACCACTAAATCAAAATCTTGATTTTGATGTAACAGTGATTTTCTAAAAAATGAAAATTCGATCTTTCTGTCTTTAAATCATTATACAAATCTTTCTGAATTTTCTGATCAGGCTCTGATACCAATTGTGATCCCAGGTTTCAAGCAATCATGCACAAATCATAATAACAATCAAGATCAAGATGAGAGAAATTGAGTCACAAGGTTAGTCGTATTCATATATCTAACATACTATTACATGATTGACTCAGACAGAATGCGTAGACAAAAGCTTACTAAACATGCATACTAAAACAAGACAAAGAAACTACTTATATAGGGTCAAACAAAGACTTGACCTCTACACAAGCATACATGAAAAGTCAACTAAACAAAGTAAACTACTTACAAATTGACTCAAAACTATGATCTAACAGGGGCAACTTTCCTTCCTTTTCAATATTAGCATCTTCCAAGTGAAGATCCAATAGAGTATGTGTTGCTTCCCCAGAAAAATATGAAACATTCTTTTGTTAAGAAAATAATGACTAGCTGGTGGGGTTGTTTGCAAGAGTTGGCATGGGCTAGTTGCCTATTTCAATGAAGGTCACAAAGAAGTGTGAACCAACAGATTATGAGGCTGCCTAACTCAGAAAAAGTTTGGTGCAGAGTTTGATATTCTTTTACTCTTATCTCTCACCCTATTTCTTTTAAACATTTGAGCTCGCTTCTAACCTAACACTCATTTCCATTTTACCTCAGCACACACCCACTCTCAATTCTTTTGACCCCTCTCCCCTAAATCACTCAAGGATTACTTCCGGGGTAGGAAACGCTGGTTATCGTGAATCCATGGAAGTCTTTTAAGCACTCACACTGAGTCCCATGTATTTTGTCCTAAAAGAATATGTTGCTCAATGATTATCTTGACAATTAAGTACAAGAAATCATAGTCAGTGTATGTATGCTCAAGAATGATAAGAATGAAATTTGAGCAATTGAAACCTTTAAGATTTCTCAAAACTTTGAACATTTAAGATCATTCAATTACAAGGTTTTGAGAATCTGACAATGATTTAATCAGATCAAATATCATGAAATTTGGGGTATCAAAGAACGAAAGTTGTTTATATTAATGATATATAAACATATTATCAATGAAAGTACATTTATAGTAAGAAATGACGTCTGCTTTCAAACAACATTGAATACAACCGGGAGTATTACCATCAAAAGATTTATCTTTTGAGACATGGTAATAACAAAGTCAATCAGAATGTACTGAACCGATGTGTGTATGAATACTTGACAATATATGGACAAGATAATACACAAGTATTAATCTTTTGGAAACACACGGTCAGATAATCATCAAAGTATCCAAAAACATTTAAAAGAACACCTCTCAATTCATGAAACAAATTTAAGAATAAGAAGTGGTTTGAACATTTAAGAAAACGATTTTCACAAGCGAAAGTTGTTCTTCTTTCAACAAGTGATAGAAATTAAGATTCAGAAATGTATACCTTCAATGTAGACATCTTAACTCCCCCTAAAATGAATATTACCTTTTAAGCATCCTTGACAAAACTTCGGATATGCTCCCCCTCGATATCTGTACAAAGTCAATTTATCAGAAAAATATGACAGTTAAAGTATAAGTAACTTTTATATTTTCCCTCTAAAAGATATGACTGTGAAAATTCTCATAAACTTCCTCTCAAAATAAAACTTCTTTAAAAGATGTGATCTATGAAGCATCCTTTCAGAAGAAAAACATTTGAGAACGGGTTCTGAACTGATTTATCCAAAAGCCATTGTTACAATTCTCCGGTGAGAATAGTAATTCCGTCTAAAATGTAACAATGAATTTATCATTTAATCTCCCCCTGAAAAATTTGAAAAATATATCAGTAAAAAGATAAAACATATAAGCTCCCCTTTAACATATGCATAATCCTTAATCATTAAACCGAGTTCTGAATTACTAGGATTGAAGTGAATTCAGAAGTCAAACTCCCCCTGAAAATTTGTATTCACAAATTTATCAGAAGAAATAATATATACTCCCCCTCGAAGATTGATCATCTTTTATGTGTCGGAGTACAATTATTTGACATTGAAGTCTGAGTCCTGAGCTGCTTTACTCAGAAGTCATTCATCTTGACATTGAAGATCGGGTCCTGATCTGTTGTAGTCAGAAACCATGCTTTGATCTTTGAAGATAGAGTCCTGATCTGTACATGATCAAAAGTCATTGTTTTTTCTCCCCTTTAGTCTTTATGTGCCTGCAACACAGATTTAGCTTTTGGTACCCACTGGTATTTGGGTCTTGATTTGTTAGTTGCAGTTCTATTAGGAGAGATGTAGTAAGAACCATACCAGTTATCCACATAATTTTTGCTTAAAAAATCATTTGCACCACAGTAAGAACAATTAATTTTCTTTTGTGCTAACCTGATCAATTGATTAACAATATAAACAAGATCAGGTTTGCCAAAAGTTTTACCTTTAGGAGCATTGTTCTTCTTTGCAATCGGTGTATGCACAAATGATTTCTGATCCTTTTTCTCATATGCGGATCCTTTCACTCTCCAAATCCACTTTTCTTTTTCTTTCTCATCTTTCCTTCTCCAAAACATTTTCTGCTGAGATTTGTTCGTTTTGATGTTACCTGAACCATCAATAGATTTGTCATAGAAAAGGTTAGTAGGACGAATCTATTCTTTATGTTTAGAAGTATGATTATCATCTGTAATAACAAACAAAGGATTATTAGAAATTATTAATTCCAGTTTTATCAAGTTCTTACTACAATCAATCATAATAACAAGATGATACAAATTGATCAAACTACCTGTTTCAATTAATCACACGATTCGTATACAAAACTCTCTCTCTGTTACTTTCTCTCAGTTCACTTTCTCTCTCTAAACGGAATGCTTACTATTCAGTTTCTAGTTACATCTACTTACACAACCTAACTACATATCTATTAAAAAGAAACTAAACACACGCTTACAACAAAAACAACATACTTTGACTTTTGACATATTACAAGGGACTTTGACTTTCACTTGAGAGTTGACTTTGAGCTTTGACTTGCTTGACTTTGACCTCCAGTCTTCATGATCTTGTATCCAACAAATATGTGCACTAACAATCTCCCCCTTTGGATTCAATATCATCTCAAAAAGATTTTGCAATTCAATCTCTCCTTTTGGCTCACTTTGTGCAATCTCCCTTTTTGTACAAAAATTACAGTCTCCCCCTTTGTTGCAATGAAAAACTTTATCAACTTATCTTCCCTTTGTGCTCTTTAAGAAACATAACAATCTCCTCCAAGATAGTAGAAACCACTTTCAGAAATTGGAAGAAAAAATATCTTCAGATTCAGCCTGGATTGCTTCAACAAATTGTCTTCAAAGAAAATTTCAGTAAAATCTGCTCATATTCTGAAATCTTTGACTTTTTCTCTTTTCAGCTTCCAACAATCTTCAACAAATTCACAAATCTTGACAAAACTTTCTTGATCACTTCACACGTTTCTTGATCCTCTCCCGTATCTATAACATTTCTTGATTCGCTCTCCCCCTTTTTGATGAATGAAGCATGAAATTATCAAAACTCTTTTCAAGAAATGTCTTTGATCTGTTCTGACCACTGATGTTTTATCACTGAGCCTCTGACCATCTATCGAACCAAAAGATATTCATCCAAATCTTTGCAAACTAAGACAAATTATGAGTGTAACACATGAATCAACAAATGAATCAGTTAAAGTGCTTATCAGTAACATGAAGTCACTGTGTGTAATGAATACACATTGGAAAGGAGCTTTTGTGATGTTCACTCCCCCAGGTCTTCCATTCAATCATCGAAACACCACAAAGGAATTTCTATGAACGTTATGACAAGAAAACATATTCCTTGTGTGTTCGTGCATGTGTTTGAAAGAATTAAGCACAGATGATTGCTTGTTATAAGGCTCAAAATTGTGTAAACCATTGAGATAATAATAGTTAAACACATACTCGATTGTGCATGATTGATAGTCCAAGATCAATGAATCTTTAGAGAGAGAAAGTAGAGAGAGAGAGAGCTTGAGTGCGCAAAGTGTAAAATCTCAATAATGTGCGTGAAGGTTCTTACACGGAACAAAGACCAAAGGGACTTAAATACCCTTGGTCAGATACAACACAGATAGACTAAAAACACATTATATGACCAAGCCCTATAAATACAATGATTACTATAAAATCAGACATAACAATCTCCCCCTTAGTAATCATTGGCGCTTTGGTCTTCAAAAATCATCTTCTAAAACAGCACAGACCATTAAAGAGACTTTGTGAAGCTTTATGACTTTTAAGAAAAAATTTCTTCTCAGCATCTTTCAGATTAAGTTGTCTTTGCTGCCTTGAGCTCTAGACGACACACCTTTTTGAATGATCTTGAATGAACGGTGGTGGTCGGAGTAGAAACAGCAAAAGAATTAGTTGTAGCTGAGAGAATAGAATCTTTGAGCGGATCTTGATCAACAGATAAACGTTTGTGCTATTTGTCTCTTTATCATCTCCTTAACATCTCTTAATTCTCCCCCTCATGACCTTGATGATCAGGATCAACTTGGTCATGAGGGGGAGAAGTCAAGGAGAAGTTAACGAGACAAAGAGCTAAAATGTTTATCTGCTGATCAAGATTCGCTCAAAGATTCTATTCTCTTAGCTACAACTGATTCTTTTGCTGTTCCTGCTCCGAACACCACAGTTCATTCAAGATCATTCAAAAGAGGTGTATCGTTTAGAGCTCAAGCAGCAAAGACAATTTCAATCTGAAAGATGCTGAGAAGAAATTTTTCTTTAAAAAGTCAGATAGCTTCACAAAGTCGCTTTATTGGTCCATGCTGTTTTTGAAGACCAAAGCGCCAATGATTACTAAGGGGGATATTGTTAGGTCTGATTTTATAGTAATCATTGTATTTATAGGGCTTGGTCAAATACTGTGTCTATTGTCTATCTGTGTTGTATCTGACCAAGGGTATTTAAGTCCCTTTGGTCTTTGTTCCTTGTAAGAACTTTCACGCACATTAATCACATTCTCTGTTTTGCGTATCAAAGCTCTCTCTCTACTTTCTCTCTCTACAGATTCATTGATCTTGGACTATCAATGATCGAAGTGCAAAGGTGAGACAAACTTCCTTTTTTTTCAATATCCAGATTTTCCAAATGAAAACCAGATAGATTATGTGCTGCGTCCCCTTGAAATATTGAAACATCTTCTATTTCAGTAAAAGATGAGTATCTGGTGGGGTTTTAAACAAGAGTTGGCATGGGCTAGTTGCCTGTTTCAATAATGTTCACGAAGAGTTGTGAAACACTAGTAATGTGGTTGCCCGACTCAGAAAAAGTTGGTGCAGAGTTTGATATTCTTTTACTCTGTTCTCTCACCCTCTTTCTTTTTAATCATTGAGCTCACTTCTAACCAAACTCTCTTTTTCATTTTACCTTATCACTCAACCCACACTCAATATTTTGACTCCTCACTCTTCGATCACTCGAGGCTTAACTTCTTGGGTAGGAAACACTAGTTAACGTGAATTCATAGAAGTTTCATTTATGTCCTCACACAATGAACCCATGTTGTCCTATAAAACCATGTTGCTTAAAATGGTTTAACTTTGTAGTTAAAGCACAAAGTACATGTCAGATGTCTGTATGCTCATAACGATAATCATGAAGATTTGAGCATTTTAAACATTGAAGATATTTCAAACAAGTATATTGAATGAATGAAATGAATACAAGAAACTTGTTTGAAAATCTGACATTGTATGAAAAAGATCAAAATATCTGAATGATTTATCAATTAAGGCTTAGGTCAGTAAAAATTGAAATTGTCTATACGAATCAAGATATAGACACTCTTGAAAATAACGTTTCGAAATAAATCAACGCTCAAACTTTGAATATCAATCGGGGTGTATCACCATCGAAAAAATTTGTTCAATTTGAGACATGGTGATAACATATTCAAAACGTTAAACAGGTGTGTGTGAATAGTTGACAGTATATGAAAAAGATAATACACAAGTATTAGTCTTTGGAAACACACGGTTTATTAACCATTAAAGCTCATATAACCATGAAAACATTTAAAAATCACACTTCTATATTCATGAAATCGTTTTAAGAATCAGAAGTGGTTTGAATATTTAAGAACATGTTTTCATATCTGAAAGTTGTCCATCTTTCAGACACGTATGAGATTAGGATTAGAAATAAACCTTTTCGCGCAGTCTTAAATCTCATCAAGTCAGCTCTAAGTCATATATCATATGATCGTTTAAGCTTCCACTCAATTTTGCAACAGTCACAAGTCGTCAAAGTGCAAAACTTTATTCACAACATTTATTGAAAAGTAAATGACATAAAGAAGTAAAACTTTGAATGTACGAGTTCTGATCAGATGTAATCAGAAGTCATATTCATTACTCTTTACTCTTACTCCCCCTTCACTTATGCATCAGAAAAATTTATTAGTGATAATCATATGCAGAAATATAAACTCCCCCTCAAATGAATGTAGATCATCTTTTCATCTTCTCTCACTCCCCCTGAAATCATGAACATACCTTAAAGTGCAGATATCTTTCAGATTAAAAATAAAGAGATGAAGAAAAATAACAATAACAAAAACTTTAGTAGGTAATCACGGATTATGTCTTGAGATTTAGCATACCAAGTTTTGAAACGAGAAAATTAAATCTCTTTTCATCGAGAGGCTTGGTAAATAAATTTGCATGTTGTAATAAGTGTTTACAAAATAAAGTTCGATTGTACCTTTTTCGACATTATCCTTAATAAAATGATATTGGACATCTATGTGTTTGGTCTTCGTATGTTGAACAGGATTCACAGATATAACAATAACGCTCTTTGAATCACAGTATATCGGGATCTTGTCAAATTTGAAGCCATAATCTCGTAGTTGCATCCTCATCCACAACACTTGAGAACAACAACTCGCCGCAACGACGTATTCTGCCTCAACTGTTGACATGGATACACAGAGTTGTTTCTTTGATGCCCAACTCACGAGTTTATCGCCCAGAAATTGTATGTGCCCCGACGTACTTTTCCTATCCAACATACAACCTACATGATCTGCATCTGAGTAGGCTGTCAGTTCAAAACTAGTATCCTTAGGATACCACAGACCAAGATCTGTAGTTCCCTTCAGATATCTAAAAATTCTTTTTACTGCAGACATATGGGATTCTTTAGGATTAGCCTATATCTAGCACATAGACATGTAAAGAACATAATATCTGGCCTACTAGAAGTTAAATACATCAAATAACCAATCATCCCTCTATAAGTTCTAACATCGACAACTTTTCTCGAAGGATCAGTGCCAATCTTAGATCCTGGTGCCATTGAGGTTCCAATAGGTGTACAATTTTCCATTTTGAATTTTCTAAGAATATCGAAAATGTACTTTGATTGATTAATGAAGATCCCCGTTGAACTTGCAGCTGATTTAAATGAACATTCTGATGCAGCTATCATCTCTTGGTGATTGAACAATTGATTCTGGCATTTTTTGCTCAGTCAGCTTCACCTTGAACATGATCCCTTCAAGTTCTTTGATCTTTATCGACAAACTGTTTCTTTCCTTTGAAAGTAGATCAAACTTCTTGTGCAATTCAGACTTCGTCTTCTTCTCCTTCATAACAGTTGATGACAGTTCAGATAGTTTTCCTGTCAACTTCTTTATCTCATCTTCAAACACTCTTCTTTCTTCCTCAAAGTCTTTCTCTACAAACTTTCTTTGTTCAGATATTTCTATAAAGACTCCAACATTCTTCTGCTCAATTTCCTTCTTCTCTTTCTCAAACTTATCTCTCTCCAGAATGATAACTTTCTCAAAGTCTGTCACTTGTTGAGAAAGTTTGACACATTTGAGTTCCACAACTTTCTTTTCTTCAAACACTTTTCTTGAAAAATCAGAAAATTTCTGAGCAAATCCTCTTCTTTCTTTCTCAAATTCTTCTCTTTCCTTTTCAAACTTCTTGACTGAGTCATCTTGTTTAAATTTGACAATTTTAGCTTCCAATTCCAAAATCTTCTTTTTCAGCTCAATATTAACTCTTTCCAAATCATTTCTTTTTCTTTCAATCTTTTTTATCTCCTCTTGAGTTCTTGTGATGTCTTTCTCTTGGGTTGCTTTCTCTTTCATCATGTTTATCTTAACCTCAAGACTAAAGACTTTATCTCTCAACTTGTCTCTTTTAGAGAATATTTGTGAATTTGTCTTTCTTAGCCCGTCAAAAGTCTCTCCAACAATGTTTGCTCTTCGCCTGAGATCATGAATCTCTTTTTGCATCAACTCCTTCTTTGACCATGTAGAATTTGCATTTAGTCCTTCAAACTTCTTTAGCTTTGTTTGCAGATTTGAAATCTCTTTTTCTTTAGATTCAATTATCCCTGAAAAATTTATTTTGGAGTTAGCAACACAATCTGAGCAAATAAAATCTTTCTTTAAAATTTTAGAATTATCTTTCAATTTGTTAATCTGATCAAGAAGAGATGAATTCTGAATTTTTAGATTCTTGTTTTCTGCTTCAAGGGCTGGAATATCTGGCATATAAGCGATAGCATAGTCTCTTTTTGTCAACACAATATTTCCCTTCTCATCAGTATATGGCATCTTGAAATCTGTAGAAAAATGAGCTAGAAATGATCGTTAACAAAAATCAGAAACTTTAATCACACTTAGAAATATGTCCCCCTACGCAAACTTAGCACGGGGGTCTCGCTACCCGGTTAGCGGGTGGGGTTAAGGGGAAACACCCTTGTGGGGTCGAGGGGCAACGCCCCTAGAGAATTTTTTTTGACAATTAAATCTCATATTGCAGCTTGAAAAAATTTGACTAAGTATAGATTTCGCAGGCTGAAGGAATTTTCGCACACACACTAGAATTCCCACACCACGAGGAATTCACACGACTTGAGATGCGAATTCTATGAAATTCGCATACTGTTGTATGCGAATTCTAAGCAATTCGCACGCTATTATATGCGAATTCTTGCCTTACTCAAAACTTGAACCTCAAACTTTTCGCATCGATACGAATTCCATACTTAGAAAAATTTTCAACAAAGTATGCGAATTATTGACAATTCGTATCACTCTTATATGCGAATTCTGCACTTTTCGCACGCAGACTTATACGAATTCTGAACTTTTCGTATATAGGCCTATGCGAATTCTTCACTTTTCGTTCAACACTGTTATGCGAATTCTGTCCTTAGAACATTTTCAATTTGTTTCATGCGAATTCATCACTATACGAGTTCTTCGGGCGAGTTCTTCATTGATTATGCGAATTCTTCAGATCTCAACTTCGAAAATCACAAATTCAGCCTAAAATCGATCTAAACCTCAATCAATTCACAAGATTGATCACGATTATGTTCTGAACAAACCTTTGGCACCAATTTAACCAAAACAATACAGAATCTGTTAGAGCAGAAATATATTGGATACAAGATCATGAAGACTGAAGGTCAAAGTACAAGAAGTCAAAGCTGAGAAAGTCAACTCTCATGGAAAGTCAAAGTCCTTGTTAATAAAGTCAAAGTCAACTCGTATTTGTTTTTGTTTCCTTGTTATTAGTAGTGGGTATAAATACTTTGATTTGCTGTTTAATAGATATATGACTAGAAATTGGATTTGAATACGCAGAGAGAGTTTTAGAGAGAGAAACAAAGTTGTTGAGAGAGAAAGAGAGAAATACATTTGTAATAGTTTGATTTGTGATTTGAATCAAATCAGGTAGTGATTTCATTTTGTTTTGTTTGATTTGTTTGCAATTAGAATCTTGATTTCAAGGAATAACAATTGGTATCAGAGCAGATCTGAATTGAAATCAATTTTACCAGAAAATGTTCGACAATGTTACATTGAAGTTCAGATTCGATTTTGAGTATTTGTATGTTTTAGAGTTTGTAATTGATCAGCTTATGATCGAATCATGTTTTAGAATGAGTTTGTATAGGTAATTTCATGAATTGCACTGTAATTTTTGATATTTTGATGAATTTGTTGTTTTTTCATTCTCACGAGTTCGAATATTGTGAATTGAATCTATTTGTATTCATTAGTACTCAATATTGAAATTCACTGTTAGAATTTGTTTCTAGTTGTTTTAGAGTTCATTGTGTCAAAGTTTCAGGTTGTAATTCATTGATTAGATGAGTTTTTGAGATTTTCAAAGTGTATTTTGTTCGAAAGTTTGAAGAATTCGTAACCAGATATGAAGAACTCGCAAGTTCTTCAAGAACTCACAAGGTTATCCAAAAATTCGTAGAGTGGTTGGGTTTCGTAGAGTTAATCAAAGGATTCGCAGAAATCTTTAATTATAATTCGCTTTGTGTTTGTTTTTGGAAAAAGTCTTAAGTGTAAAATTCGCAGATACTTATGTTGCTAATTTTCTAGGATTCTCAGGTCTTTATATTGAGAATTCTTAAGAATTTGCATTTGTTTGTTTGCGAATTGCTAAGAATTCGCAGAAGTCTGAATTTTTGTGAGAAAAGGTTTTTCTTAAAAAGTTTACAAGGATAGGATTCGCAGGTGTAAGTTTTATGAATTTTGTGAATTCCTATGGATTCGTAAGTTTGAGAGTTACGAATTATGAAATTGGTTTTTGTTGAGTTGTCTGCGAATTTTGAAGTGTCTTGCGAATTCTCATGTTTTATGATTCCTTATTGTTTGCGAATTCAGCGTGGTTTGTTTTGAATGCGAATTTTTAGTAACTCACTATAGATTGCGAATTTCTTATACTTCAGAAGTGTTTTGCGAATTCTAGACTTGAGATTTTTTTGGAAATTTCATTTATGTATTCTCACTTTATTTCATTTGGACTAACGATCAATTTCAAGTTTGTTATTGCATATTTTTTCAAATCAGGATGACATCAAGAGAAGCTCTCGCCATCGGAACTGATACAAAACCACCAGTACTCTTCAAGGGAGAGTATGAGCAATGGAAAGATAGATTCATGGACTTCATAGATAGACACGCATTGGGTGAACTTATCAAGATATCTTTGGAGGAAGGAATTATGCCAATTCCAACAACGACCCGTACTATTGGAAATGAGCAGATAGAATATCAACTTAAGTTTAATGCATTCACTGATGAGGAGAAAGATAGAGCAAGAGATGATAAATTGGAAAAGTCTTTCATTCTTCAAGGCATACCAAACGAGATATATGTTAAGATTGACAACTACAATGCTACCGGAAAGCAAATGTGGGATCAACTGGAGAAGATGATGCTTCGATCAAAAGTTGGGAACCCACTCAAAATATCCAACTGCCTCAATAACTATGAAGAGTTCAAGGCTAAGGAGGGTGAATCACTGGAGGCTACTTATGACCGATTTGTGACTTTGTTGAACGAACTCAGTAAGAACAAAGTGAATAAGTCACAAATTGAGCTTAATGTCAAGTTCCTTAGTATCTTGCAGCCTGAGTGGAAGAGATTTACTAGGCAAATGAAGGACTTGAATGAAATACCACTCCATGAAGTCTATGAAACTCTTAGTTGTTGATCCAGTTGCTCTAGTTGTGAAAAAGAAGAGTGTGAGCCTTAAGAAGAAAAAGAAAGTGATACTTTCTGAATCAGAAGAGGCAGGGAGTGAAGATAACTCTGATTCAGATGACTGTGAAAGCTTGAAGCAGGCCATGCTGATGCTGACAAAAGCTTTTCAAAAAAAGTTTTACAAAAAGCCTAGCTCAAACAGTCGAAGGTATTCTTCTGGGTCTAAGAACTTTGAACACAAGGAGAGAATTGAAGGAAAGAGAATGGAAGAAAAGAAGCCTGCAGAAGAGAAAAAACAGCCAGAACCTACAAAGTGCTACAACTGTGGCAAACTGGGTCATTTTGCTAAGGATTGCAGAAAGCCCAAAATCAGGAACTCCGAGTACTATAAGAACAAAATGCTTCTAGCCAAGCAACAGGAGGCTGGAAAAGCATTGATGGCAGAGGATGAATTTTGGCTTGATCACTCTGACGAAGAGGTTGAGAAAGAAGAGAGAACTCATATTTGTTTTATGCGTAAGATAGTGAATGAAGCTGAAGAAAATGCAGAATCTGATGAAGAGGATAACGAAGAGGTATGTGATATGACTGAATCAGATTTTTTAAATCAAATGCATGCTATGATGACTAAACTCCAAGAATTAGAGTCTAAACTTAAGCGTGAAAAAGGTGTTATTAAAGATAAAAATCAATCTATACAAAAACTTAGCAATGATATTGCTGAGAAGAATGTATTGATTGAAGCATTACATAAAAACATTGACACCAGTCCGAAAGAGAAGACTATAATTCACAAAGAGTTATCTGAAACTGTTTCAAAATATAGACTGTGTGAGTTTGATTTAAAAGAGCTTACTAATGTATTCTTCGCTTTCAGAAGAAAACAAATCTTTACTTGACAAAGTGAATGCTTTGGAAGGGAAGTTATACACATTGGGTCAAACTGAACAAACCATTCATCTAAACAAACCCAAAGAGAACAAAGAGTGTTGGGGACTCGGTTATGAGAATCCACACTATCTTAAAAAGGGTAAATCTGAAGTTCCTGCACTTTATGATTTTACATTTTTAAGTCTAGCATCAAGATACCCTGATCTTCATGTTGAGTGGACTAAACTATCTGAAGAAGATGAAGCCAAGGAAAATGAGAAAAGAAAGACCATAACTAAAGTTCAACTTCCATTTCGTTATGAGAAGTTGAATAATAGTTATAGTTCTAATAAATCAAAATTTCTTTCAAATGACTATTTTGAGAGTTATTCCTCAAAAGAGTTGGAGGCAAAGCCTATTGAAGGTAAAATTTATGTTCCTCCTCTCGTGTTAGAAAGTAAAATTTCTGAACTTGAGAATACTCTGACAGAAGAAAGAATTTTGATGGATTTAGAACAAAATGTGTTCTTAACTGTGTTGAAAAATTCTGTTTTTCTAATTCTTCTAAAGCTTCAAATTCTGATGATATGTCTAGTTTACTTAATGATGGATTTGATTTTTTAAACTCTGATGGTGATTTAGATGAATGTATTGTTCAATTTGATTTTAATTCTAAACTTCCTGATCATTCATCTTTTGTTATTAATTCTTTTGGATTACCAAGTGCGTACGAAAAAGGTGAAACATCAACGAAAGTTGATAAATCAATTCCTGTGAAAACCAAAGTTGCCAAAGGTAAGAAGAAGAAATCTGGGCATTCACAGAATCAGATCACCACTGGTAAGTCAAATAAGAAGCATTTGTTTGATTCTCACCGGTCTAACTCTGAAGTTTCAAAATTTTCAGATATGAAAAAGAAAAGGCATGGAGTTAAGTCTGAGTGGCAACCAAAGCAGAAGAAAGATGAGAATGCTAAATCATTTTCTAGTGTTGATTGTAATAAGAACACTACTAGTAAAGATGATATAATTGTGGATGTTGCTAATTCTAAAATAAAACTTGTAAATTCTTACAAGAAATATTCACGACAACAATTATTCCAGTTATCTTTGTCTACTAGAAAGTTTTCCAATTGTGAGACATGATTATGCTTCTCGGAAATATTCTGATGTTTGGTTTGGGACATATTATGTATATTCTTATCGTTCTAATTCTTCATATGGTTTTCAAAAGAAAAGTGGACCCAAGTTTAAATGGGTGTCAAAATCATGTGCTAACTCTGTTGAATCCAAATACAAATAGATACCAAAGAAAAAGGATGAATCTGTGTTACAGGAAAGTCAAGTCAAGGTTGAGTAAGAGACTTATGGCTCTTGAATACAACAGTTCAAGACCCGTACTTCAATGATCAAACGACTTTACTCCTAAGCTGAATGATATTGTACTCCTAGATACATATCTGAGAAGATCAACATTCAAGGGGGAGTACATATTTGTCTGAAAGTTATGCTTTCAAAAGCTATGGTGATCTACATTTGAGGGGGAGTTAATGCTTATATTTTACACCGATAATTTTTCTGATGCATAATTTCAGGGGGAGTAAAGGTGATGACTTCTGATTATTTTAGATCAGAACTCATACTTTAATCGTTTTACTGCTTTATGTTTTTTAATTTTGAATAAATTTTGTGAATAAAAGTTGCTTTGACATGACTTTGAGACTTGTGCAGAATGAGAGAAGCTTACAAGATCATATCTTTAGAACTTTAAGCCTGACTTCATGAGATTTAAGACTGCTTAGAAAGGTTAATGTTAGTGTATTTTATTGTATCCAAGATTTAGTGTGAAAAGTCAAGTCTAGAAAAGTCAACAATGTCAAAGTCTATCTTAGTCAAAGTTTAGTTAAGTCATTCTTAGAGTCATTTGTGGTTAAGCATATGACTTTAGTTCCTTGTATAAATAGCTTGTGCCTTGTAAATCTTGTAACAAAGCATTCATTGTCAGATATATGAATATAGAAGAATTTCTCTCTCTACTCTCTCTACTCTGTCTACTCTCTCTCTAAATCTTGAATGTTAAATCTTGTTTTAGATTGAGAATTGCTTGATTGTGATTACAATATCAATTGGTATTAGAGCAAACAAGAAGGAGTAGATTTAAGATCGATTGTGAAGATTTTTTTTTTGAAATATTTTTGGCGGACTGAAAACTACTGTTTGATTTCGATTTATCGTGTTTTTACACAATTAAATCAAGAAATTGATTTGATTGTGTACGTTTTATCAATAGGATCAACTTTCGTTCAGATCACCTAGACAAATTTCAACTTTAGATTGATCAATTTGATCAAAATGTTGGTTTCGTGAATAGTTGAAGTCGTACACTGTAATTCGATTTAATCACTGTAATTTTCTATTTCTTGGGTAATTTCAGTGTTGTAATCTTGTTTCGCATTGTATTTTGGACTAATTGTGTGTTTTTCAGATTCAGAAATCAAGTTTTACTTGATTTTTGATCGATCAGACTTAGAACACGCAAGGAAAACCCAAGAACACACAAGATCTGTGAAACGCGCAAGTTTATCGCAAGAACGCGCACGTTTTTCGCAAGAACGCGAAAGTTGAAGATTCGGCGTCAAACGCGCAAGGCGTTATTAGCGAGTTCATAGAACACGCAAGTCAAAGGCTGCGTGTTTTACTCCTTGTTCTGCGAGTTTCCGCGAGATATCATCTGCGAGTTTACTTGCGAGTTTGCTAAAACGCGCAAGTAAGCATCTGCGAGTTCAAGAAACGCGCACAGTACGGTCTGCGAGTTCTTCAGGAACAGTGTTTTGCGCATTTCAGTGGTCTGCGTGTTTCAAGCATTTCAGCGGTCTGCGAGTTTGTCCGAAATAGTGTTTTGCGAGTTTATTCGAATAAACTCTGCGAGTTTGAGAAAATGTTCATCTGCGAGTTTTAGCTTGCGAGTTTGATTAGAAAGCGCAAGTAGGCATTTGCGAGTTCTAGAAACGCGCATGTTACCATTTGCGAGTTTATCAGAAACAGTGTTTTGCGCATTCAAGCGTCTGCGAGTTTCAAGTTTTTCAGTGGTCTGCGAGTTTTAGTACTTGGTCAATTTTCACCAGTTGTTTCAAATTTGATCAGTTTTGAATTTTACACACCGAGTGTAATCTGCACTTCTTGAACGATCTTTCATATTCAAGCTCATATATCTTTCAAGATGCCAAAGACAGATGAGAGAGGAAATACAGTATTGTCAGCAAGAGATATGGCAGTATTGTACATGCCTGAGATACATGTTCTAGAAGCAGAAAGAGACAAACTGAAAAATCAGAATTCAAAGCTTCAAAAGCATATTCAGGAGTTGAAATTAAATTTGTCAAATTCTGATAAAACTCCTGTTTGTGCAAAATGTACTGAAATTACTAAATATGATTTTGCAGGTATCATCAGCGCAAGAGAGAAGGAAATTAAAGAACAAGAGAAAAAGATTAAAGATAGAGAGAAAATGATGGAAATAAAAGATAATACCATTCAGTCTCTTGAAGAAGTAATCAAGCTCAAGGAGTCTTATGTTAAAAATATTCAAAGCCAACTGAAGAAAACTGAACAAAGATCTTCAGATCTACAAGATGAATCAGTTAAGCTTCAACAAAAGTATATGGCTTCTGAAGAAAATGTATATGCATTGAAAGTAAAAAATGCTGATTTGATGAAAAGTATCAAAGAAGATAAAGCTAAAGCGAATCTTCAAAGAATGTAGAGCTGAAAACAAGATGAATCAGTCAAGCTTCAATTCAAGTTTAAGGCTTTTGAAGAACCGATATCTGCTCTGGAGATGAAGAATGCAGAACTGAAAACAAGCCTCCAAGCAGAAAAAGAAAAATCAAATGCGAAGACATCTTCTACTCAACAGTCATCTGAACTTTCTAAGAAAACTTTACAAGAGACAAAGGATTTGGAGTTGAGATGCATTAAACTTTCCAAGCAAGTGTCTGATTTTGAAAAGATTCTAATTACTGAAAGAGACACATTTGCTAAGGAAAGAAAAGTTCTTGAAAACAAAATTACTGAACTTCCCAATCAGATTTCTACTTTACAAGACTTGCTCGAAAAAGAAAGACAAATCTTCAAAGAAAACAAAAACTCTTATGAGCTTGAAAAGAGAAATGCTGAAAAGAGAAATACTGGGATTTTCAAAGATATTTCTGAAAAAAACAAGAACTTGGAAAAAGATTTTGAGTTTGAACGTTCACATTTTGAATCTGAGATATCAAAGCTCCAATCCAAATTAACTGCTGTCATCAGATTATCAAAAAGAACAAAAGGCCAAATCTGATTTGAAACAAAAGTTTGACACACTTTCAGATGAAAGAAACATTTTGACTAAAAAGATAAATGACTTGGAAGCTGCAAACATTGAATTATCTAATAAAGTAACAACTGATGTGATTAGCCAATCACCTGTTGATAACTCAACAGAATCAGTCTGTTCTTTCAAAACAACTTCAAGTTCTATTCATGATCAAAATGTTTTCAAAAAGAACAGTGTCAAACCTAAAATTGTCAAATCAAGTCAGATTCGACCATCAAATCTATTTTATGACAAATCTGTTGATGGACCAGCGAGCTTCTCGGCCGGTAAACCTTGTTGATAGGCCTTAATCTTTGACCTTTCATCGGGGACCAGATGTCCCACCAAATTCAGTTTCTCCAAGAAGAGTCTGGAGTATTCGACAATGGACATAGTCCCTTTCCTCAAATTTCGGAACTCCCGCTCTAGCTTGTCCAACGAACGCTCGCTACAGTATTTATCCATGATTTTATCTTTGAACACCGACCAAGTTAGCTTAGACAGAACTTCCAGAGTGAGAACGGATCGGGTGAGATTCCACCAAATCAGAGCCTCTCCCCGAAGTAGTTGAGAAGCAAATTTGACCCGTTGAGAGGGATCACAATCACTGGCCTCAAAGGCCATCTCTACCTCCTTGAGCCAATACATACAAGCAACCGGGTTGTCGGAACCCGCAAACTCCTTCGGGTGGCACCCCAGAAACGCCTTGTAGGTGCACCCCTTAGTTTTCATCTTGTTCCCATCATCAGATGGGTCTTCAACAGATACCACATTTGGTCCACCCGACCCCACAACAATGTTTTCCGCCATTGTTTCTGGTTGTCGGTTACTGGCGTCTCGATCTTCTAAGAGTTTCATGAAGAACTCTTGTTGTTGGGCCATGGCGGAGTTCATGGCCACCATCATGCTATCCCGTATCCGAGTCTCCATAGTCACCTCTTCCATGATAGCATTATTCGTGTTGAGGTTCCGGCGAGGAATATGTTCAGGTCCGCCTCCCAAGATTCTGGGTACGGAAATTCCATCAGAGGTTGCCCCCACCAGGGGTCGTACAGCTGCAGATTCCACTTCCGGTTGCCCCTCTGGCGTCTCCGGTAACCTACTTCAAGTGTTTACCATCCCAATCTGCCATACACGCACGAGAAATAGATTGAGAAAAGACTAAATGAGTTAAACTCATTATACGTACTAATACCTTCATCAATTATCATAATAATAGTAAACCAACTATGCTCATGTAACAATGCATTCATAATAGCAGTAGCTAAGTGAAATTATGAACGAACCATACACAAGAATTCTTGTCACCATCATCACAACTTTTAATTAAATTAATTCCGTAATCCTAACACTCTCCCCACCTAGGATTGCTACCCAAGCGGACAGTGAAGTCATAAAGTCTAAAGATTAAGTCTAGATATGCTAAACAATACTTAGTTCACTTAAACTAAAGCTCTGATACCAACTTATAACACCTTAAAAATAGGGATAACAAAAATCCGAAAAACGGATATGTGGTATAGAAATTGCCAAAGCACGAGCCTCCCAAAAATGGGGAAATAATACAAACCTGTTTTAATCACAATTGTAATTTCAACGGACAATAAATTAACAACCAACTAATCTAATTTCTACAACTAGAAAAGAGATTACAAAAGGGTTGTCATCTATAGTTCCAAAAGTTCTTCTATCCAAAGAATGTCCATTTGCAAGTATTCCCTAATCTCTCCCCCAAGATCTATGCTAGCTTAGGACCGGCGCCGCTAGAACTTGAGATACACATCGATACCAAACAAGTGTTAGGCCAAAAAACCCAGTGAGTTAAACAATAATAATCATGCATGAACAGTTACAATTCTTATCAACAGTTAACCAGAATTCAACATATGTGGAGTCAATAGGGTAGACGCATAACACCAATCAAGTTCCACCCAAAGAGTCGATATACCTTGATGCCCTCTATCAAGAGACACCCGAAAGGACCGACACATCCGAGGACTACAACCATGGCATTACCCCAAATGGCTAAGGTCTAGGCACATACCATCGCGGTGGCGCCCAAGACTACATCCTCCTAGTGTCTACTGACTTGGTTCGTCCAACATATTGTATAGGAGGTTTTGAGGCTTATTTCAACAAAAACATTTCGATACCAACCATGGGTACTATGTTACCATCCTATCACATAAGTCCATTATGAGACCCGAAAGATAAACATGTTCATCATGCATATAAATTATATCACCAAAAAGGGTTCCAACTAGAAACCATCTCAATACCGAGACATATGTACATTTATCATATCAAAGTACACCTATCATATATTCAAGAGGAAATCTCCAAATACTTGTACATTTAGAGTAAGACATTGCATATCATATAAAACCACAATTCCAACATATCTTCATGAGAAAACCCAAATACTTGAACATATAGAGATAAATAACAACAAATAGAAGGATATGATGTGCATCTAGTTTTAACAAAGGTTCAGTAAACTCACTATCTAGGTTTTTGACCAAAACCTAGAAAAGATGAAACCCTAGAAGTTGGAGGATGAACTTGGAGATGAGAAGTTGAGCCTTGAGAGGAGTTATTGCAAGCAATCAATACCTAACCACCAAGACGGTTTGCATTTAAGAGGATTAGGGTTTGATGAGGGAAGAAATTAGTTTTCTTGGGAGAAAAATCGCCAAAGTGAGAGAGAGATATCAGAGTTATGAGAGAAAAACGTATAAAAGGGGTTTTGGAGACCAGCAGGTGCTCCCGCGGCTTATGCCGCGTCTTGCAACCTGCAGCGTAAGTCGCCCGCGTGCCCCAAAGGGTCGACTCTAGTGGCTTGTGCCGCGACTTCCACCCGCGGCATAAGTCGCGCGGTTCCTCAAGTGTGCACAAACCAGTGTGTTACGCAGCTTGTGCCGCGACTTCCACCCGTGGCATAAGTCGCGTGACTCACTGCCAACGCAATCTGGTCTAAGCTTACAAGCAACACCAAACAACCAATTCAAACATAAATAGCAATTAAGCATATAAACACTACTTTTATAAATGCATAACCATAATATTTATGAAACCTTACACTTACCTGAAATTCCGGATGTTACAGTACCAAAACCTAAATCTGTGTTGCAGGCACCAAATGTTTAAGGGGGAGCATATAACAATGGCTCTTGAATAATTCAGTTCAAGACCCGGACTTCAAAGTTAAAAGATTTTGACTTCTAAGTACTACAACTTAGAACTCAGACTTCAATGTCAAAGGCAATGGCTTCTAAACACTTCGGTTTAGAATTCGAACTTTAATGTAAAGGATTGTGGCTTCTGATCACATGACAGATCTGGACCCATTCTTCAATGTTCAGACATGGATATTTTGCAAATATCCAGGGGAAGCTTAAAAGAAAACAAATCATGATATATTGATTTGAGGGGGAGCTTAAAGGTAAATATCTTCTAATCTAGATCTCTGATTGTTTGGAAGAAGAACAACTTTCAAGCATGAAAAACAGTTTCTTAAATGTTCAAACCACTTCTCTATTCTCAAAAGATTTCATGAATTAAGAAGTGTGATTTTAAATGTTTTTCATTATTGAGCTTTAATGTTTAACTGACCGTATGTTTCCAAAGATCAATACTTGCGTATTATCTTGTCTATATACTGTAAAGTATTCACACACATCGGTTCAGTACTTCATTTGAATTTGTTATTACCATGTCTCATAACGAAAAAAAAATTCGATGGTAATTCCCTCGTTTGATTTCAAATGTTGTTGAGCATCATTCATCATTTCAAAATTTGTGCGTTCATTGCTAAATTGTTTATATTTGTTCATATAAACAAAATATCCAATTCTTTGATACCCTAACCATTTTATTTGATCTGATTGATACATTATCAGATTCTCAAAACAATTCTCTTGATTTCATTTCATTCATTCAATATCCTTGTTTTGAGAGATCTTCATTGTTCAATTGCTCAAATCTCATGAGCATACATTTTGACAATGTTATCATACATTTTGTGCTTAACCGTTCAAGTTAAATTGTTGAGCAACCATTCTTTATTGGACTTACATGGGATTCGTGTGTGAGCTTATAAGAACTTCCATGGATTCACGTAAACCTGTGTTTCCTACCCCGGAAGTTATCCTTGAGTGATTGAGGGGTGAGGGGTCAAAATCAAAGAGTGGGGGAGATAACTCATCCGATTGAGTTTTTCTCATTATGTGGAGCGGTAAAATGTAAAAGAGAGTTTGGTTAGAAGTGAGCATAATGTTAATAAGAAAGAGGGTGTGAGATCAGAGTTAAAAGAATATCAAAACTTTGCACCAACCACTTTCTGAGTCGGGCAGCCACATCTTCTGATTAGTTCACATTCTTTGGTGACCATCATTGAAACAGGCAGTGAGCCCATGCCAACTCTTGCAATTACCCCACCAACCACTCATTTCTTTCCCGACAAAGAAATGTTTCATTTTCATTGGGGAGCAACACATATGCTATCTAATCTTCACTCGGAAGATTTAGATATTGAAAAAGAAGGAAAGTTGCCCCACCTTCGCACCTCTTTCATGCACATTGAGTCCATGTAATATTTGTTGCTGTCTCAACAGTTTACACAATTTGAGCCTTATGAAACACAATCATTGTGCTAAATTCTTTCATACACAAGCACGAGCACACAGAAAATTTGTTTTTCTGTCAGAACATTCATAGATAAACCTTGTGTTTTTCAATGATTGAATGGAAGTCCTGGGGAGTCATCATCAAACCAACTCCTTAAATTGTACATTCGTTGTACACAGTAACTCCATGTTACTGACAGACACTCCTAACTGTTTCATTTGTTTAATCAGGGTTACCAAGTTCATTATATCTGAATTTGAAAAGATTTGGGTATATATAGTTCATGATTCAGTTATTCAGATCAAAGGGCGGCAACTGTCAAATTATCATAAAGGAGGAGATTGTTACGTTGAATACAAAGGGGGATGATCAAAGAGAATGTTGAAATTGAAGATGTTTTGATGATTATGGTGCTCACAATCATCAAAAAGGGGGAGATATCTACAAAGATCAACTTCAAAGACTGAAAAAGAGACAAATTTCTAAAGATTCAATTTCAAAGACAAAAAGTGAAGATGATTTTGAAAGTTCAAATCAAATGAAAAGAAATCATTCTCAAAAGATTCTGAAGACAAGTCCAAATTAAGATGATCTGAGAAAGTTTGTTTTTCTGAAGACGGTCAAGAGATCAAAGAGATGAAGATACAAAGTTCAAAGATTCCTCAAAGTTTTCAAAAGATTCCTCTGAAGATTTCAATAAGTTTAAAGAGTTGAAAGATGAAAATTTCTGATGTTTCAAAAGATTTTTAAAGAATTCAGATTCGTTTTCAAGACTTGTTGACTTTCTGAGATGCAAAGTGTTAAAGACTTTTCAAGATTCTTCAAAGAGTGAAAGGCTGAAGATTGTTAAAGTCTCATAGTTCAAAGTTGTCAAAGACAAAAGTTGAAGAATCAAGCGCTGAAGACTAATGTCAATTTTTTTAATCTTGAATACAAAGGGGGAGATTGTTAGTGTATTTTATTGTATCCAAGATTTAGTGTGAAAAGTCAACAATGTCAAAGTCTATCTTAGTCAAAGTTTAGTTAAGTCTTTCTTAGAGTCATTTGTGGTTAAGCATATGACTTTAGTTCCTTGTATAAATAGCTTGTGCCTTGTAAATCTTGTAACTAAGCATTCATTGTCAGATATATGAATATAGAAGAATTTCTCTCTCTACTCTCTCTCTAAATCTTGAATGTTAAATCTTGTTTTAGATTGAGAATTGCTTGATTATGATTGGGATTACAATATCAGTTAAATTTCTTATCTTAATCTCATATATGGTTGAAAGAATGACAACTTTCAATCATAGAAAACATGTTCTTAAATGTTCAAACCACTTCCCGATTCTTAAACAAGATTTCATGATATGGAAGTGAGATTTTAAATGTTTTTAAAAAAAATTACTTGTACTTACATGATTATAAACCATGTGTTTCTAAAGATAAATACTTGTGTATTGTATTTTCTTTATACTTTCAAGTATTCATACACACTGGTTTAACTTATTGTTCACATTGTTCTTACCATGTCTCAAATTTGACACATATTTTTCGATGGTAAGACACCCCGCTTGTACTTTAAAGAATTTTAAGCGATATTTCATTTCTGAACGTCATTTCAAGAATGTCTATATTTTGGTTCATATAGACAATATCCTTTATTCTTGACCATAAGCCTTGGTTGATACATCATTTTATTTCTGATCATTTTCATACAATGTCAGATTTTCAAACAAGTTTCTTGCATTCTTATCTATTCATTAAATATACTTGTTTGAAAATATTTCCATGTTTAAAAATGCTCATATCTTCATGATTATATTCTGAGCATATATACATCTGACTTGTATTTGTCCTTTAACTGATAAAGTTAAACAATTTTGAGCAACATATGCTTTATAGGAAAATATGGGTTCTTTGTGCTAGGACTTAAATGAACTTCTAAGGATTCACGTTAACCAGTGTCTCCTACCTAATAAGTTAATCCATAGTGATTGAGTGTGAGGTGTCAAAAAGAAATGATGTGTTATCCCGACCGATTCGAGATAATATTCAACAGTTTTGTTCTTAAACTCTGTGTCGTTATCTGTTCTTAGAAGCTTGACTGGTGTTTGAAGATTTACTTGGGTAGTCTTTAAGAAACTGATGATGACTGTTAAGTTTAAATATTGTATCCAATATTTAATAGAAAAGTCAAAGATGTAAAAGTCAACATTGTCAAAGTATTGTAAAAGTCAAAGCTTGTATTAGTTTTACTTAGCCTTTAAGTCTTGTTTAGTTGATGGTATAAATAGGTGTTTGGTTTGTTAATCTTGTAACAACGAAGCTCATATTGTAATATCAGACTTATGAATACGAGATCTACTTTCTCTCTCTACTCTCTCTCTAGACTTTAATATTGATTTTATGAGAATTACTTGATTGTATCGGGATTTTATGATTAACAATGACTTCGGGTGTCTCATCTTTAGATCTCAGAAATTTGACCCAAGTATATCGTGAATAATCGTCCACAATAACTAAGACATACTTCTTGCCGCTTATGCTTTGTGTTCTCATTGGACCATAGAGATCCATGTGAAGCAATTCCATTGGAGAAGTTGTACTCTGTTCAGGCTTTGGCTTGTGAGAAGCTCTCTTCATATTTCCTTTCTCACATGTTGCGCATAGGTGTTCTTTCTCATACTTTAGCTCAGGAAGTCCTTTGACTAGCTTTCCCGTGACCAGTTTATTGATGTAGCGAAAATTCAGGTGAGATAGCCTTCGGTGCCATAACCAACTCTGTTGCAGCAAGGCTTTTGATAATAGACAAACCTGATTGTTAGTCTGGACTTTTGACAAATTGATCGTGTAGAGGTTGGACTTTCTAGTGCCGACCAAGAGTTCTTTGCCATCTTCAATACGTACAGAACACCTCTTGGCCTTGAAATTTACCTCTAAATCTTTGTCGCAGAACTGGCCAATACTGAATAGGTTATGCCCTAAACCTTCCACGTAACTCACCTTCGTAATCGTCACATTATCTTGTATCACGTCACCGTAGCCGAGAATCGGTGAAAACTGATCGTTGCCAAAACGTACATTCCCACAGAATTTCTCTGTATAATTAGACAATAAATCCTTTTTCCCTGTCATATGCTTGGAACACCCGCTATCCAAGTACCACATATGACGGGTCTGCATAAGAGAAATCAGGGAATAACAACTTTAGGTACCCATTTAAAAGTGAGTCCTAACGGATTAGCACAAGATTTTGGTATCCATTTATATATGGATTGTCAGGATCGAAATTCAAACAAGAATTTAACACACACTCAGAAACTATGTTAAAGGAGTCGCGGAAAAACACTTTAACAGTAAATCAATGGAGCAATATCAGGATGAAAATCACAAGTTATATTGATTTAACTTAATGATTACAAGCAAAACCTCAATCTGTTGAACAGGTTCAACAGACGTTCAATACTTCTCTATTGAAAGGACTTCTAAGAACCTTGAGGTTAATTCTCTCTAAAAACAAAACGTATATCTAAAACTCTATCAATGTGTATTCTAAACTATGCCTTCTATACAGTATATAAACAAGACAGATTACAAGATAATTATAAAAGAAAAATTAATCTTCATGATCCAGTCCATAATTATCTTCAAATCTCCTTGACTTTCGCATTAATCAACTCATTCCATCATTATCTTCTCCGCAACTTTAATCTTCATAAGCAGTAGTAATTACTCAACAGTATTAACCATCTTGCAGTACTAACATGCTAGCAGTACTAACCATGTTAGCAGTATTAATCTCACCAGCAGTAGTAATATTGAACTAGCAGTATTAATTACACAAGAAGTAGTATCTGACAGTATTAATCATCCTTAGCTCATTTCAGACCCAACAATCTCCCCCTAACTTAACTTTTCAGATTGAGAAGTTAAGTTCTTCAAAATTTGGTCTTCATGATACTTTCAAAACTTAAGCTCAATTCCCAAGATTAGGATCCAAACCTAAGCTTTGATTGATGATTCTTTTTACTACTATCTTGGCCATTTCAGACTCCTTTGAACATACCATCTTAGCATTTAACATACCTTGCAATTTGGCTTTGCTGTGATCATAAATTTTATCCACCAGGTAGTACTCATGATAAGATCTGTCAACAGTGATGACATAGACTCCACACCTTTCAAATAGCATCCAATTGTCTATTCTTTGGAATTTATTCTCCAGATGCATATCTCTGACAACATGTTGAACTTTGCTAGGATCAAACATCATGCATAAGTACTCCATGGCTAATCTTATTAAGCTCATTCCTGCTCCTGTCAAATCCTTTTCATACAAGCTCATTCCAACCTTGAACATTTCTTCTAAGTCAGATCTGGAACAACTTCTAATGATTTTGCCCCAAGTAGAGTAAACCTCATACTTGTCTCCCATCCTTTTAATTCTGAAGTATTTATTCCTTTGATCTTCCAGGATATCCCAATGGATAATTTCAGGGGCTCGGACTGATATTGGGTCAGCTTTTACAGGTTCACTATGAGTCACTGTCATATACAAACCAACATGTACCTCAGATTGTTCAGATTGTTCAGCACCTTGTTGACTTGATTGTTCTTCAGGGGTTGCAACAACAGGTTCAACTTCTTTTTGCACTTCTTCAATCCTTGGCCTTTGGGTTTGTTTCTTTGAAGCTATGGTTTTCATTCTTTTGACAGCTTTGACTGTTTGAGCAAGAGTTTCTTCTTTCTGTTCTTCTTCCACTTCTTTTGTAGAAGTGGTTTCCTCACTCTCAAGAAAAGGTTGTTGGATATGCAGATCATGCCTTTCTTTCATTTTCCTTTCAACCTCAATCCTTTAAGTAAAGTCTCCTTGTAGCTTGGTCATTTCTTTCTTGTAAATCTCTTCAATTCTGCCATAAGACATACCAGTGAACATGCCTTCTTTAACACCAACTGATCCTTTTAGAAAGTTGATCATTTTCCTCCTTTCTTGGTTGGCAACAAAAGTCTTTGAAGGTTGTCTTTTCTTTGTCTGTGCTGGCTGCCTTGGCATAGATACTTTTGCTTGGACTTTCTTGGCTTCAGCTGCAGCCCTCAAACTCCTTTGGTACTCCTCATTGAGCTTTTTAGACAGATCTAAAGCAATTTGCCTATCTTTGGCAGTTTGAGACTCTTCTTCTGCTTCTATTTTAGCTTGCAGCTGTTTGGCTACCTCTTCATCTAGATCTATTTGAACTGACTTCTTTGTTTTCTTCAGAGGTTCCACTACCTTTTCTTTTCCTTTTCTCTTTACCTCAGCATCAGTTATTTCTTTTCTCTTCTTTTCAAATCCTCCTTCTTTGATTTCCACTCCCTTGGCCTTTTGAGTAGCCTTGGGAGTGTTTGTTTTTGCCTTCATCAGTGTTTCAGCAATCTCTATCTCTTCAACTGTCAGCCCTGTTTCTGCTGCTGCTTTTTCAGTTTCTACTGCAGCTTCAGTTACTGCTTCTGCTTCAGTTACTGCTGCTACTTCTGTTTTTGCTGCTTTGCTGCTTTCTGCTTTTGTACCCATTTCTGCTTCTTTTCCCATCTCCCCCTCAAACTGAGATTCATCCTCTTTGGTCTCCCCCTTTTTGAAAGAATCATGATCTGTGCTCCTTTTCTTCAGCACAAACTTTGATTTCTTCTTTTTGAGCACTAACTTCATCACCAGCTTTTTGAGTTTTGCAATCTGCTCTTGTTGGCCAGTTATGACCTGTTGCATTGCCTTTATTTTGTGCCCTTGAGAAATGACATCCATATTGATATTGGCTATGGTTTCCATCAATTCATCGTATGTATATCTATCCTCACCACCTTTAGGTGCGTTTACCACCCTTGGAGGATCCTTGGAACGTTTAGTAGAGGTCTCCTGCCTAGCAGAAGCATCCTCTACCCCCTTGGTTTCTTGGCACCTGGAACCTTTAGATGATTGCTCACCCAAAGTTGCCGTGGGGAAGGTCTTAAAGATGTTCACACTGTCCTGCCCTGCACTTTGTGCAAAGTCAGTAGTGTGAGCCTCACTGCCCACATGCTCTTCCTCCTCCTTATTGAGCACATTCTTGGGGTTGGGAGACACCCCTTGGGTTTCCCTTTGGATATTCTCTGATGGAAAATGCTCCATCAGAGGGCTTTTAGGCTTTGGGGGTGAAGATACTAGAAGGGAAGGAACCTTCTGTACCTTTTTCCTCGTGTATGTATGAGTAATGGGTGATGTTGGCTTCTTTAGAAGGGACTGAGGGATACGCTTTGTAGTGGAAGGTGTGGGTAGGTCATCAGTGGGTTGGTCTAACGTGGGCTTTGACCCTGATGCCTCACCTTGAGAGTGGGACACAACCATCATTGTAGAGAACAATGGTGTGTCTATACCAGAGAAGTCCTTACTGGGCCTCTTCATATTTGAGAACACTTTCCCCTTTGGGAGTTTTGGTACATATACCTCCTTGAAGGTAGGTAAATTCGTCAATTCCTTATTAAGTACTTCTTGTATAAACCTTGGATACATATAAAAGCTTTTTGATTTGGTATCCAGGTTTGACATTAAATCGTTTAAGATCATTTGAGAGAAATTAAACTTTCCAGAGGTCGCTAAGCAGACCAAAGCATAGGCTATGGTGCTGCTGAACTCACTCCAGCCAGTTGTTTTTCTTGAAATGCAGTGTTGTAGGGTATGAACAAAGAATCTCCACTGAGGTGAAAATTTGTTCTTGAAGAACTTGAATACCTCTGTGGGACCTTCATAGCCCATTCGATTTATTGCAGCAAAAAGATCTTCCTTATGTAGAGAAGTAATACCTACGACATCATCTAGGCGTAGATGTGTACGGATGCAGCCTTCAGTAATGGTCAGAGGTTTATCACAAACACTTGATTTGATGACCTGATTGCCATCTTCAGTGTGAATGGTAGCATTCTCCCAAAACTGTTGCATGTGTTCCACATAGATTGTGGGATTGACAGATAATGCGTATGCGACGTGTGAGGATTTGAGAAAATCCACAATATGATGAAACCCCGCAGCTTGCTTGGGTTTCTGTAGCATTGCTAACTCGTTGTGATCATCCACAAACACGAGACCTGCCATTAGTTCTTAAGTCGATTGAGCACTAGGGTGCAATCACTGGAAAGCAAGAGTTAGGACTAGAGAAGATGAATAAGCAAAAGAAATTCAAAGAGCCGTTTTGATATATTGGCAGGCATGAAGGGTATTTATAGGGTACATGTTTCAGTTAAGAGCAGTAGAAAATACCCTAGCAACATTAACACATACCCACAGTATTAACTTACATTAGCAGTAGTAACACTTACCAGCAACATTAACACAAACTAGCAGTAGTAACACATACCAGCAGTATTAACACAGGCTAGCAGTAGTAACACATACCAGCAGTATTAACACAGAAGAGTAGTAGTAACACATACCAGCAGTATTAACACAGTCTAGCAGTATTAACTCTTTTGGCAGTAGAAACAAGACAAGCAGTAGTAACATTGCACTGGCAGTATAAACCGCCTAGCAGTAGTAACCATACTTGATCCTATTTGACCATAGTCCAGCATTTGATTCTGAATCCAGAGGACTTGTGAACAGCAACTTGCAACAGCTATATACTTTGCTTCTGTTGTAGAGGTGGACACTGTGGTTTGTTTCTTGCACTGCCATGACACTCGTCTTGCACCCAAAAATTGACATCCCCCTGAAGTTGACTTTCTATCCAAATTTGCACCACCCAAGTCACTGTCTGAATAAGCAAGTAGGTCAAATGGTGAGTCATGAGGATACCAAAGACCTAATATAGGTTGGCCTTTGAGATATCTGAATATCCTCTTGACTGCTTGAAAGTGTGACTGCTTAGGCCTTACTTGAAATCTTGCACACACACAAACAGGAAACATGATATCTGGTCTTGAAGCAGTGAGATACATGAGGGATGGATCTATAGTGATGAACATCCACATCCTCCCCCTCAAGATCTGCAGTGATCTGTTTGTGTGTCTCCATGGGTGTGCTTGCAGGCTTTGAATATGAGAATCCAAACTTAGTAAGAATGTCCTGCACATACTTGGATTGGCTTATAAATATCCCATCTTTCTTCTGCTTAACTTGTAGCCCAAGGAAGAAAGTAAGTTCACCCATAGAACTCATCTTGAATCTCTTGTGCATCAATTCTTCAAAATCTCTGCACATTTGATCTTTTGTGGATCCAAAGATAATATCATCCACATAGATTTGCACTATAAGGATGTCCTTCTTCTTCATCTGAATGAACAGTGTCTTGTCTATGTTTCCTCTTTGAAAACCATTTTCCAAGAGATAGGTAGACAAAGTGTCATACCATGCCCTTGGTGCTTGATGTAGCCCATAGAGTGCCTTCTTCAATTTGTATACTCTGTCAGGATAATTTGGATTCTCAAACACTGGAGGCTGACAGACATACACTTCTTCTTCAATTCTCCCATACAGGAAAGCACTCTTTACATCCATCTGGTAGACCCTGAACTTCATGAAAGAAGCATAGGCTAAAAATAGCCCGATTGCCTCAATCCTGGCCACTGGTGCAAATACCTCTTCATAATCAATTCCCCCTTCTTGAGTATACCCTTGTGCCACTAATCTGGCCTTGTTCTTTATTACTATTCATCTCTCATCTTTCTTGTTCCTGAAGATCCATTTAGTGCCTATAGCTCTGTGTCCTTTTGGAAGGTCAACCAAATCCCATACATTTTGCAGCACAAACTGCAGTAGCTCCTCTTGCATTGCTTCTATCCAGCTTGGATCCTTCATCGCATCATATGCCTTTTTGGGTTCAACCTGTGATAGAAAGCAAGATAGTAATCCTGATTGTATGTCCTTCAATCCTCCCAACTTGCTTTGATTCCTTGTGATTATAGGAGAATTGATGTCACCAATCACCAATTGAGTAGGATGATTTTTCTGAACTCTTGTTTGATGAACAACCTCTTCATTAATATCTGCTTCCAGATTAGAGTCATTCTTTTCAGGAGTGCTGCCACCAAAAACTGAAGAGTTATCATCATCTGTGTCATCTTCTTCCAAGCATGGCATCTCAGGACCTTTGATTCTTAAATCTGAGGGTTGATCTTCCTTTTCACCTCTGTCGTCTTCATTCTGAGTTGGTTCAGTGTCCTTTGAATCTGAAGTATCTTTCTTATTTTGGTCACAAAATTCAACAGGATCAGCAATAGGTGTTGGGAACAGCACAAACTCTTGTCTTGGTACTTGTACCTTTTCTGTTGGGAACAGAAGATGTGAACAAGTCTTTAATGCTGCTAGTTCAGAATTACTACTGCTAGAAGACTTCAAAGTTAATACTGCTGAGTATTACTACTGCTAGTAGAATTAATACTGCTAGTCAAAGTTAGTGCTGCTTGAACAAAGTTAGTACTGCTTAGCTAGTTAGTACTGCTAGTGGTTAGTGCTGCTTAGTAGTTAATGCTGCCAAGACTTAATGCTGCTTATAAGGTAATGATGAAGAGATCGTGATAAACAAGGATATTTTGAAGATAATGATGGAAGATATACTGAAGATATTTTATTTATTGTAATTATCTTTTTATTCAGTATATGTACAGATTAGATAGAATAGTTTAAAAGAGATTAATTCATTCATTCTATTCTTTAGAAAAAATCAACCTCAAGGCATAGATCCTAATTCTAGAGAAGTAGAATTCGTCTTGAAAGAGCTTGTTCTTCAAGATTGAGGTTGAGTGTGTAATCTTGTGATTTTAATACAAGTTTGCAAAGTGTTTATCATATACTGTTTGTTTACTGTTTTATTGAATATCAAAGTGTTATTCCGCAACTTCTTTGATATTGTTTCTGAGTATTCATAATTCTTGTTGAGAATTCGATCCTGACAAGTGGTATCAAAGCCTGTTCTCTCATAAACATCTATTCATTCATCATGGAAAACTTTGCAGAATCAAACAGTACTCTAGTCTCAAAGGTTCCAATGCTCAGACCCAATGAATTCGATATGTGGAAGATCAGAATCAAGCAGTACATACTCCTCACTGACTATTCTATGTGGGACATCATTGAGAATGGCCCTTCTGAAGCAGGAAAAATTGGTGCAGATGGAAAGAGAACTCCACCAAAAACTGATGCTGAAAGAAAGACTAGACAGACAGAGATGAAAGCCTTGAGCACTTTGCTCTTGGCTATCCCCAATGAATACCAACATCAGTTCTGCAACTGCACTGATGCAGAGATGCTCTAGAATGCTCTAGAGAAAAGATTCTCAGGTACCAAAAGTACCAAGAGAAATCAAAAAGCTATTCTGAAGCAACAATATGAGAACTTTATGTCAACCAAGAATGAGTCCATGACTCAAACTTTTGACAGGTTCAATAAACTCATTGGTGAACTTGCTACAGTGGGAGTACAAATTGATCAAGATGATCTGAACAGAAAGTTTCTAAGGTCCCTGAGTGATGAATGGACTATGTATACTGTGTCTTTTAGACAGAATGATCAACTAGAAGAAAAGGAACTTGATGATCTGTATAATGATCTAAGAGTTTTTGAAACTGAGGTAGAGGCTAAGAAGAGGCCTTCTGGGTATGTTCACAATGCTGCACTCCTTTCAGCATCAACAGATTCTACTTTCATCCCTGAATCAGTTAGTGCTGCAAATGGAGCACCTCAAGAGAAAGGCACTGACACTGTATTTGAAGCCTTTCTAGCAAGTCATGGAAACTCTTCCCTCATTAATGATGACTTGGAACAACTCCATCCAGATGATCTTGAAGAGATGGACATTAAATGGCAGATGGCCATGCTCTCTATGAGAGTTAAGAAGTTCATCAAAAGAACTGGAAGGAACAACTTCTCACAAAGAAGAGAAGATGGAGCAGGTTTTGACAAGTCAAAGGTGGAATGCTATAAATGCCATCAGAAGGGACACTTTGCTAGAGAATGCAGAAGTGGAATGCCTCAAAAACAAGCTCAATCTGGAAGCTTCAATAATAACAGAAACTCTGCACAAGCCCTTGTCTCTCAACAAGGCATGGGGTTTGATTGGAGTGATCAAGCTGAAGAGGCCATTCAGAACCAAGCTCTAATGGCAGAGGTGTCTGATCTCCCAACAGAGGTAACTTCCAATCTTTGTTCTCAAAATTGCATTAACACTGTTAAGAGGTATAGGGATCACAATCAGAACATGAGTGATAACCTTAAGAGATTGGAAAAGGACATAAAAGATTATGTCAGGATAGTTGAGAGATTTGAAGAGCAGATTAAGGGTTTTCAAGCCAATGAGCTTCAACACTCTTATGACACAAACTACTGGAAGTGGGAGAAGAATGACTTAGAACTCCAACTGACCAGATCCAAAGAGGAGAATGAGAAGATAAAAAGAGAGTTTGAGAAAGCCAAGCTGGATATTGAGAAATTTTCAAATGCTTCTAAAGCAATGGACTCTTTGCTCCAAACTCAAATCCATGACAAACTTAGAAGAGGAATAGGGTACAATACCACTCCACCACCCTATAACAACAACTACATCCCTCCTAGTTCAGATTAGTTAGAAACAAAGGATAGGAAGGACCTACCTAAGGGAGCCACTGAGATAGATCCCTTAGATGAAGTAGTTGTTAAGGATAAAACTGAGAAAGAAGGTGTCAAGGAAAAAGACAACACTGTGAGTGGTGAGATTCCTATAGAAAACCAGATAATCACCAATGAGGGATGTGGAAAGCATTGGATCAAGTCCAAAGAAATAGAGAAGACTGAGGAAGAGAACAAGAAGGTTCACTATAAGCAGACCACTGTTGTGAACCCTATCCCTTGCAAACAGTGTGCATGCAATAAATTTAAACCCCAAAAACATGATAAACCAAGGGGAAACCAGAGAAACTGGAACAACCAATGGGCACAAAAACAAGGCATTGATTTGAGTAAAATTAATAGACCAAAGCCTTGTTTCATATGTGGAAAGTTAAACCATTTGGCTAAGTACTGTTACTTTAACCCAATTAACCAACAGATGAACTTTCAAAGATTTGTGCAAAAACCTGTTGGTTATAGGAAGGCTGGAAAGAAACATGTGGTGAAGAAATCTGTTGAAAATAAAGGCCCCATGAAGAAAAAGATTTTGAATGAAAGTATTAAAATGTGGGTGCCTAGAAGCACTAAAACTGTTAGTGCTGCTGATAGAGATAGTACTGCTAGAAGCATTACTGCTGCTATCAGTGTTAGTACTGCTGAAAGTTTTAATGTTGCTAATATTGTTAGTACTTCTTCAAAGATAAATACTGCTAACACAGTTAATGCTGCTAAAACAGTTACTACTTCTAATAAGGTTAGTACTGCTAAGTATGCAAGCACTGCTAATGCAGTTAGTACTTCTAAAACCAGTACTACTTCTAGCAAATGTGTTTCCAAGCCTATCATTGTGACAAAGTACTCCAGAAATGAGGAGTTAAAGTTTCAAAATCTTGTCAAGAAAGAATGCAAGTATTTTGATGAGAAAGGGATACCCAAGACCACTTTGGCTTGGGTTCCTAATTCAAACTAACTGATTTATCTTATGTGCAGGGCAACCAACAGCTCAAGGGAAAGAGCATTTGGCATGTTGATAGTGGTTGCTCTAGGCACATGACAGGCAACATGTCATACCTTCAGGATTTCAAGCATATCAATGGAGGACATGTTGCTTTTGGAAATAATCTTACTGGTGGTAAAATAAGTGGCAAAGGAAATGTCACAAAAGGTAAAATGACATTTGAGGATGTCTACTATGTTGATCAATTAAAGTACAACCTGTTAAGTGTATCACAGGTTTGTGACAAACAACATAGCATATTATTTACAAACACAGAGTGTATGATCCTTGCTCCAGCGTTCAAGGTAGTTGATGAAAGCATGATACTACTTAGAACTCCAAGAAAGGACAATGTTTATTGTCTAGATATGGACAATGTTGATAGTGATTCATCCCTGAACTGTCTTGTTTCAAAAGCTTCTGTGGATGAATCCTCTCTTTGGCACAGAAGGATGTGTCACATGAATTTCAAGACTATGAACAAACTTGTTAAAAACAACCTTGTAAGAGGTTTACCATCAAAAGTCTTTTCATGTGATGATCATTGCTTGTCTTTAAGGCAAACAGCACAAAACTTCTCATAAGACCAAAGAGTTAAATTCTATTTCTTCTTGTCTCAAATTACTGCATATGGATCTGTTTGGTCCTACAAATGTTATGAGTATAGGCAAGAAATCTTACTGCTTGGTTATTGTTGATGATTACTCCAGATTTACTTGGGTATATTTTCTAAGGACTAAGGATGAGACAAGTGGACTGATCAAATCCTTTATCCTAAGAATTGAAAACCAAACTAATCAAAAAGTAAAAGTCATTAGATCAGATAATGGGACTGAATTTAAAAATCTTGATCTAAACACCTTTTGTGAAGAGAAAGGCATTGAGAGACAATATAGTGCCCCTAGGACTCCTCAACAGAATGGAGTTGCTGAGAGGAGAAATAGGACACTAATAGAGGCTGCTAGATCTCTGTTGGCTGATTCAAAATTGCCAATTACCTTCTGGGCTGAAGCAGTTAATACTGCTTGTTATGTCCAAAACAGAGTTCTAGTAGTCAAGCCAAAGAACAAGACTCCATATGAGCTTTTAAATAAAAGAAAATCATTTATTGGATTTTTCAAACCCTTTGGGTGTCCTTGTACTATTCTCAAAACCAAATCTCACTTAGGTAAGTTTGATAGCAAAGCAGATGATGGATTTCTTGTTGGTTACTCATCTCAGAGTAAGGCTTACAGAGTCTTTAACTCTTCTTCTAGAATAATTGAAGAAAGTGACAATGTCAAATGCAATGAGAACACACCAAATCCAATTGGGTCTGGTCCTCAGTGGCTATTTGACATTGATTCACTAACTAACTCTTTTGGTGTCAGTAGTGATGATTATGTAGGTTTAGGGAGTGGAGGATCAGGAACTACACAAGTTCAAGACAGCTTATCTCAATCTGTGATCTTTCCCATACCCACAGTGGATCCTGTTGAAGACTGTGAAAAGGAACCATCTACTGAACCAAGTCAGAGTGAAGACGAAAGTAGAGATGAGGAGACTCAAGACAATAAAGAATCAGAAGTAGCTGCTGAAAACACCTCAGTTGAGTTAAATGACTCCAATCTAGAGGTGGGACTTAATGAAGAATCTAATCATCACACCAGAATTCAAAAGAATCATCCTCCACAACTGGTAATAGGAGATATATCCTCTCCTATGATGACTAGAAATCAAAGCAGGCTGCAAGAATTGCAAGATCAACAGCATACAGTGCTTTCTTGCTTTTTATCCCAGCTTGAGCCTAAGAAGGCACATGATGCTATGAAAGAATCCAGTTGGATAGAAGCAATGCAAGAAGAGCTACTGCAATTCAAGCTGCAAGATGTTTGGGATCTAGTAGACCTTCCTAAAGGCCAAAGAGCAATAGGAACAAAATGGGTCTTCAGGAATAAGAGAGATGAAAGAGGTATTGTGATAAGGAATAAAGCAAGGTTGGTGGCACAAGGGTATACACAAGAAGAGGGAATAGACTATGATGAAGTATTTGCACCTGTGGCCAGGATAGAAGCAATTAGATTATTCCTGGCTTATGCTTCTTATATGAAATTCAAAGTCTATCAAATGGATGTGAAAAGTGCATTTCTTTATGGCTCAATTGAAGAAGAAGTATATGTCTGTCAACCACCAGGGTTTGAAAACCCAAGCTATCGAGACAGGGTATACAAATTGAAGAAAGCACTTTATGGATTGCATCAAGCTCCAAGAGCATGGTATGACACTCTGTCATCCTATCTCTTGGAAAATGGCTTTGAAAGAGGAGTCATTGATAAGACTCTATTTATCAAAAGAAAGAAGAAGGATATATTGCTGGTCCAAATCTATGTTGATGACATCATTTTTGGATCCACAAGAGACAACATGTGCAAGGAGTTTGAGGAACTAATGCATCAAAGGTTCAAAATGAGTTCCATGGGGGAACTTACCTTTTTCCTTGGACTCCAAGTTCAACAGAAGTCAGATGGAATCTTTATCTGTCAGTCCAAGTATGTGCAGGACATTCTAACCAAGTTTGGTTTCTCAGATTCAAAACCTGCCAGCACACCTATGGAGACACACAAGCAGATAACAGCAGATCTTGAGGGGGAGGATATGGATGTTCATCATTATAGATCCATGATTGGCTCTCTCATGTATCTTACAGCCTCTAGGCCAGATATAATGTTTCCAGTCTGTGTATGTGCAAGATTTCAAGTTAGGCCAAAGCAATCTCACTATCAAGCTGTAAAGAGGATATTCAGATATCTCAAAGGGCAACCCAGATTGGGACTTTGGTATCCTCATGACTCATCCTTTGACCTACTTGCATACTCAAATAGTGATCTAGGTGGAGCAAACTTGGACAGAAAATCTACTTCTGGAGGATGTCAATTTTTGGGTGCAATACTAGTGTCTTGGCAGTGCAAGAAACAAACCACAGTGTCCACATCTACAACAGAGGCAGAGTACATAGCAGCTGCAAGTTGCTGTTCTCAAGTTTTATGGGTTCAAAATCAAATGCTGGACTATGGGGTAACCTTTCTACACACTCCAATTTTTATTGATAACAGCAGTGCTATTAGCATTGTGAATAATCCAGTCAAGCACTCAAAAACAAAGCACATTGAAATCAGGTATCACTTCATAAGAGACTGTAATGAAAAGAAACTTATTCAAGTTGTAAAGGTTCATACCGACAACCAGTTTGCTGATCTATTCACCAAAGCCTTTGATGTGGGTAGATTCACCTTCTTGGTAACAAGTGTGGGAATGATCAACTCTGAATAAACTCCTTCTCAAAAAGTAGTTCAATACCTGTATATTATGTATTCTTGGTGGTCCTAATCTTTCTTTTCTGGGACTTCATAGCAGTCCTCAGTTCATCATAAGTTGAAAAGAGTAAGTATTATTAACACTGCAAGTGCATTATTAATACTGCCAGTGCATTATTAATACTGCCAGTGTATTATTAATACTGCTAGCAGTTAATACTGCTAGTAGTTAATACTGCTTTCAGTTAATACTGCTAGTGGTTAATACTGCTTTCAGTTAATACTGCTAGTAGTTAATACTGCTTTCAGTTAATACTGCTTTCAGTTAATACTGCTAGTGGTTAATACTGCTTTCAGTTAATACTGCTAGTAGTTAATACTGCTTTCGGTTAATACTGCTTATGTCCCGAATACTATAAATACTCGTTGCCCGCCTAAAATCTCATAACGACTCTTTGCATACTGTTCACTTGCGCTCTAAACCCTTTCTCTCTCAAGTTCAAAGTTTTCAGGCAAGAACCTTCAAGGTCAATGGCATCCTTGGCGTTCATAGACGAGCACAATGAAATCGCGATGCTCCAAAAGCCAAAACAAGCTGAAGGTTTTCACCAGATAGTCGACTTTCTGAAATCAAGCCATATTGCCCATGCCCTCACTCTATCTCCTACCATCTTCATAGAGCATCAGAGGCAATTCTGGGCAAATGCCACCATTGTTACTGAGAATGGTGCGCAAATGATCAAAACAAGGGTGTGTGACAAACCCTTGACAGTTACTGAAGAGGTACTTCGCATCAGTCTACGTCTAGACGATGCCTCTGGTATATCTTCTATTTCTAATGATGAACTGTTTTCTACTCTTACAAGAATGGGGTATGGAGGCCCATTGGGGGTGTTCAAGTTCTCAAAAGCAAAATTTTCACCCCAATGGCGTTTCTTTGTCCATATCCTCATGCACTGTATATCCAAAAAGACTACTGGATGGAGTGAGTTCAGCAGTTCCATTGCTTATGCTTTGGTTTGTTTGGCCACTGCCAGAAGGTACAATTTTTCACAAATGATTTTCAATGATCTTGTCTCAAACATGGGAAACAAAAAGAGCTTTTATATGTATCCCAGGTTTGTTCAAGCAGTAATCAACCATGAATTGACGGATATTCCTCATTCTGATGGAATATATGTACCAAAACCCCCTAAAGGCAAGGTTTTCTCAAATATGAGAAGATCTGCTGGGGACTCGGAAGGAGTAGACACCCCATTGTTCTCTATAATGATGGTGGTGTCCCAAACTAATGAAGGTATGGTAGCAGGGTCAAGGCCCCCATTAGACCAACCCACTGCTAGCCAATCCCAGCCTTCCCTCTCTCAACTTTTCCCTCAGTCCTTTGCTGCTAAACCCACTCCCATAATATCCAAGACTTATGTCAAGAGAAAGGTACACAAGGCTCCTTCCCTTGGTGTACCTACTATTAACCAAGAGCCTCTAAGCCCTCTAAGGGAGAATTCTCCTTTAGAGAATATCCAAAGGGAAACCACAGGGGTGTCTCCCAACCCCAAGGAGGTGATCTCTGAGGAGGAGGTTGAGCATATGGGTACTGAGGCTGCCACTACTTCTGCTAGCACAGAGAAGGACAGTGGTAACATAAATAAGACCTCCCCCATGGCAACTTTGAATGAGCAATCATTCAAAGGTCCCTGGTGCCAAGAAACCAAGGGGGTGGACAGTGCTTCTGCTAGGCAGAAGAATTCCACTACAAAAAGATCCAAGGATCCCTCAAGGATGGGCAAAACATCCAAAAAGGGTGAGGACAGAACTGACACTGATGAATTGATGGCAAAACATTCCAAGGATCCTTCAAGGGTGGGTAAAACACCTAAAGAAGGTGAGGATAGATATACTTACTGGGAATTGATTGAAGCATTAGCCAACATCAATGTTGATGTGGTTAATCAAGGAAAGGAAATTAAAGAATTGCAGCAAGTGGTCATCTCCCAACAAGAGCAGATTTCCAAACTCAAACAATTGGTAGGAAAACTCATTGCCAAGAAAAGGAGAAAGCAGTTTGTTCTAAGGAGGAGAAATGGGGCAAACAAAAAGGAGGAAAATGCTTCCAAAAAAGGGGGAGAATTCAAGCTCAGAACAAGTAGATCAACAGAATGAGGGGGATATTGTTGAAGAAAGGGCTAAATTTGTTGAAGAAAAGGCAGCAGCAGAAACAACCCCAGCAGCAGAAACTGTTACTACTACTAAGCCAAAACAAGCAGCAGAAACTGTTAGTGCTGCTGAAACTACACAAGCAGCAGTAACAGGATTGACATCTGAAGAGGTTGAAGTAGCAGAGATGCTGGTAAAAGCAAAGAATGACACTCCCAAAGCAAAGGGAGTGGTCATAAATGAAGGGGGAGCAAAGAAATCAGAAAAGAAAGACATGGCTGCAGATGTAAAAAGAAAAGGGAAAGAAAAGATGATAGAAACTGATCAACCAACTAAAAAGCAAAAGATGATTGAATCAGATGAAGCATTAGCCAAGAAACTGCAAGAAGAGTTAGAGCAAGAAGAGAAATAGCAGGTTGAGAAAGACAGAGAGATAGCAAGAGCACTAGCCAATGAACTAAATGAAGCATTTCAGAAAGGGTTGGAAACAGAGAAAGCTAAGCAAAGAGCAATAAGCTTGAGAAAGGCTATGATGGCCAAATCAAGTGCAAAGAAGAGAAGACCTTCACAAACTTACCTTGCAACTCAGGAAAGGAACAAGATGATAACTTTTTTGAGGAGTGCAATTGGTGTGAAGAAAGAAATGTTCATAAAGATGACTTTTGATCAAGTCAAGGTACTATATGAGAAAGAAATGGGAAAGTTGAAGAATAATGAAAAGGACAGAGTGGAGTTTGAAAAGAAAGCTAAGGAGAGGCATGATGTGAATATCAATAAACCCTTCCCTGAAAGTGAAGAGGGAACTCCAACAAAGAAAAAGGTAGAGATTAAGGAAGAAGAGACTCTAGCTCAGAAGATCAAGAAGATAAAAAGAGTTAAGTCTATTGCTTCCAAAGGCCCTAGATCAGAAGAAAGGAAAAAGGAAGAAAAGAAGAAAGAAGCTACTATAGGACAAGGGCAAAGGATTCTGAAGAGAACCAAGATGATGGCCAACAAAAAGAAAGTTGTCAAGAAGTCTAGAATAGAAGAAGAAAAGAAAGTTGAATCTCAGGAAGAAATACCACAGAGTTCAGATGTAAACATGTACATGGTGGTAATGGATAAAATTTCAAAGCCTATTTCAGCTGAACCTGTTGGATTCAAACCTCCTGAAGTTATCCTCTGGGATATTATGGAGGTGGATGGCAAAGAATACATTAGATTGAAAAGAAAGGATGAGAAGTATGAAGTCTACAGCACCTGGAGCAAAATTATCAGAGAGTGTTCAAGATCTGATTTGGAAGAAATGTTTGCAGTGGGGATGAAAGTTCATGCAGATCAGTTGACAGCTCCAGGGTTACCAATTGTGAAGCTAGTTATGGAATATTTGTGCATGTTGTTCAAACCAGAAGCAGTAAAGCATTTGATAAGAGATGTATTGAAAGCTGTTAGAGGATGGACTCTATATGAAAGGAGTGGAGTCTACGAACTGGCATTGGATACTTTTCACATGGAGTATTACTTGGTGGACAGGGTATACAATCATACAAATCTGAAGCTTCATGCCATGTTAAATAAGAAGTTGAGTTGTGCACCAAATTCAGAAATGGCAAAGTACTTAATTCAAAGAACTATTAATCAGAGCATGGGACTGGATCCTAACCTTGGAGTAGATCAATGAAGATTTTGGAAGCATTTGAAGAACTTGACTTCTCTTTCTAAAAGTCAAGTTAGGGGGAGATTGTTGGGAACTGAAGATGTGAACAAGTCTTTAATGCTGCTAGTTCAGAATTACTACTGCTAGAAGACTTCAAAGTTAATACTGCTGAGTATTACTACTGCTAGTAGAATTAATACTGCTAGTCAAAGTTAGTGCTGCTTGAACAAAGTTAGTACTGCTTAGCTAGTTAGTACTGCTAGTGGTTAGTGCTGCTTAGTAGTTAATGCTGCCAAGACTTAATGCTGCTTATAAGGTAATGATGAAGAGATCGTGATAAACAAGGATATTTTGAAGATAATGATGGAAGATATACTGAAGATATTTTATTTATTGTAATTATCTTTTTATTCAGTATATGTACAGATTAGATAGAATAGTTTAAAAGAGATTAATTCATTCATTCTATTCTTTAGAAAAAATCAACCTCAAGGCATAGATCCTAATTCTAGAGAAGTAGAATTCGTCTTGAAAGAGCTTGTTCTTCAAGATTGAGGTTGAGTGTGTAATCTTGTGATTTTAATACAAGTTTGCAAAGTGTTTATCATATACTGTTTGTTTACTGTTTTATTGAATATCAAAGTGTTATTCCGCAACTTCTTTGATATTGTTTCTGAGTATTCATAATTCTTGTTGAGAATTCGATCCTGACAAGTGGTATCAAAGCCTGTTCTCTCATAAACATCTATTCATTCATCATGGAAAACTTTGCAGAATCAAACAGTACTCTAGTCTCAAAGGTTCCAATGCTCAGACCCAATGAATTCGATATGTGGAAGATCAGAATCAAGCAGTACATACTCCTCACTGACTATTCTATGTGGGACATCATTGAGAATGGCCCTTCTGAAGCAGGAAAAATTGGTGCAGATGGAAAGAGAACTCCACCAAAAACTGATGCTGAAAGAAAGACTAGACAGACAGAGATGAAAGCCTTGAGCACTTTGCTCTTGGCTATCCCCAATGAATACCAACATCAGTTCTGCAACTGCACTGATGCAGAGATGCTCTAGAATGCTCTAGAGAAAAGATTCTCAGGTACCAAAAGTACCAAGAGAAATCAAAAAGCTATTCTGAAGCAACAATATGAGAACTTTATGTCAACCAAGAATGAGTCCATGACTCAAACTTTTGACAGGTTCAATAAACTCATTGGTGAACTTGCTACAGTGGGAGTACAAATTGATCAAGATGATCTGAACAGAAAGTTTCTAAGGTCCCTGAGTGATGAATGGACTATGTATACTGTGTCTTTTAGACAGAATGATCAACTAGAAGAAAAGGAACTTGATGATCTGTATAATGATCTAAGAGTTTTTGAAACTGAGGTAGAGGCTAAGAAGAGGCCTTCTGGGTATGTTCACAATGCTGCACTCCTTTCAGCATCAACAGATTCTACTTTCATCCCTGAATCAGTTAGTGCTGCAAATGGAGCACCTCAAGAGAAAGGCACTGACACTGTATTTGAAGCCTTTCTAGCAAGTCATGGAAACTCTTCCCTCATTAATGATGACTTGGAACAACTCCATCCAGATGATCTTGAAGAGATGGACATTAAATGGCAGATGGCCATGCTCTCTATGAGAGTTAAGAAGTTCATCAAAAGAACTGGAAGGAACAACTTCTCACAAAGAAGAGAAGATGGAGCAGGTTTTGACAAGTCAAAGGTGGAATGCTATAAATGCCATCAGAAGGGACACTTTGCTAGAGAATGCAGAAGTGGAATGCCTCAAAAACAAGCTCAATCTGGAAGCTTCAATAATAACAGAAACTCTGCACAAGCCCTTGTCTCTCAACAAGGCATGGGGTTTGATTAGAGTGATCAAGCTGAAGAGGCCATTCAGAACCAAGCTCTAATGGCAGAGGTGTCTGATCTCCCAACAGAGGTAACTTCCAATCTTTGTTCTCAAAATTGCATTAACACTGTTAAGAGGTATAGGGATCACAATCAGAACATGAGTGATAACCTTAAGAGATTGGAAAAGGACATAAAAGATTATGTCAGGATAGTTGAGAGATTTGAAGAGCAGATTAAGGGTTTTCAAGCCAATGAGCTTCAACACTCTTATGACACAAACTACTGGAAGTGGGAGAAGAATGACTTAGAACTCCAACTGACCAGATCCAAAGAGGAGAATGAGAAGATAAAAAGAGAGTTTGAGAAAGCCAAGCTGGATATTGAGAAATTTTCAAATGCTTCTAAAGCAATGGACTCTTTGCTCCAAACTCAAATCCATGACAAACTTAGAAGAGGAATAGGGTACAATACCACTCCACCACCCTATAACAACAACTACATCCCTCCTAGTTCAGATTAGTTAGAAACAAAGGATAGGAAGGACCTACCTAAGGGAGCCACTGAGATAGATCCCTTAGATGAAGTAGTTGTTAAGGATAAAACTGAGAAAGAAGGTGTCAAGGAAAAAGACAACACTGTGAGTGGTGAGATTCCTATAGAAAACCACATAATCACCAATGGGGGATGTGGAAAGCATTGGATCAAGTCCAAAGAAATAGAGAAGACTGAGGAAGAGAACAAGAAGGTTCACTATAAGCAGACCACTGTTGTGAACCCTATCCCTTGCAAACAGTGTGCATGCAATAAATTTAAACCCCAAAAACATGATAAACCAAGGGGAAACCAGAGAAACTGGAACAACCAATGGGCACAAAAACAAGGCATTGATTTGAGTAAAATTAATAGACCAAAGCCTTGTTTCATATGTGGAAAGTTAAACCATTTGGCTAAGTACTGTTACTTTAACCCAATTAACCAACAGATGAACTTTCAAAGATTTGTGCAAAAACCTGTTGGTTATAGGAAGGCTGGAAAGAAACATGTGGTGAAGAAATCTGTTGAAAATAAAGGCCCCATGAAGAAAAAGATTTTGAATGAAAGTATTAAAATGTGGGTGCCTAGAAGCACTAAAACTGTTAGTGCTGCTGATAGAGATAGTACTGCTAGAAGCATTACTGCTGCTATCAGTGTTAGTACTGCTGAAAGTTTTAATGTTGCTAATATTGTTAGTACTTCTTCAAAGATAAATACTGCTAACACAGTTAATGCTGCTAAAACAGTTACTACTTCTAATAAGGTTAGTACTGCTAAGTATGCAAGCACTGCTAATGCAGTTAGTACTTCTAAAACCAGTACTACTTCTAGCAAATGTGTTTCCAAGCCTATCATTGTGACAAAGTACTCCAGAAATGAGGAGTTAAAGTTTCAAAATCTTGTCAAGAAAGAATGCAAGTATTTTGATGAGAAAGGGATACCCAAGACCACTTTGGCTTGGGTTCCTAATTCAAACTAACTGATTTATCTTATGTGCAGGGCAACCAACAGCTCAAGGGAAAAAGCATTTGGCATGTTGATAGTGGTTGCTCTAGGCACATGACAGGCAACATGTCATACCTTCAGGATTTCAAGCATATCAATGGAGGACATGTTGCTTTTGGAAATAATCTTACTGGTGGTAAAATAAGTGGCAAAGGAAATGTCACAAAAGGTAAAATGACATTTGAGGATGTCTACTATGTTGATCAATTAAAGTACAACCTGTTAAGTGTATCACAGGTTTGTGACAAACAACATAGCATATTATTTACAAACACAGAGTGTATGATCCTTGCTCCAGGGTTCAAGGTAGTTGATGAAAGCATGATACTACTTAGAACTCCAAGAAAGGACAATGTTTATTGTCTAGATATGGACAATGTTGATAGTGATTCATCCCTGAACTGTCTTGTTTCAAAAGCTTCTGTGGATGAATCCTCTCTTTGGCACAGAAGGATGTGTCACATGAATTTCAAGACTATGAACAAACTTGTTAAAAACAACCTTGTAAGAGGTTTACCATCAAAAGTCTTTTCATGTGATGATCATTGCTTGTCTTTAAGGAAAACAGCACAAAACTTCTCATAAGACCAAAGAGTTAAATTCTATTTCTTCTTGTCTCAAATTACTGCATATGGATCTGTTTGGTCCTACAAATGTTATGAGTATAGGCAAGAAATTTTACTGCTTGGTTATTGTTGATGATTACTCCAGATTTACTTGGGTATATTTTCTAAGGACTAAGGATGAGACAAGTGGACTGATCAAATCCTTTATCCTAAGAATTGAAAACCAAACTAATCAAAAAGTAAAAGTCATTAGATCAGATAATGGGACTGAATTTAAAAATCTTGATCTAAACACCTTTTGTGAAGAGAAAGGCATTGAGAGACAATATAGTGCCCCTAGGACTCCTCAACAGAATGGAGTTGCTGAGAGGAGAAATAGGACACTAATAGAGGCTGCTAGATCTCTGTTGGCTGATTCAAAATTGCCAATTACCTTCTGGGCTGAAGCAGTTAATACTGCTTGTTATGTCCAAAACAGAGTTCTAGTAGTCAAGCCAAAGAACAAGACTCCATATGAGCTTTTAAATAAAAGAAAACCATTTATTGGATTTTTCAAACCCTTTGGGTGTCCTTGTACTATTCTCAAAACCAAATCTCACTTAGGTAAGTTTGATAGCAAAGCAGATGATGGATTTCTTGTTGGTTACTCATCTCAGAGTAAGGCTTACAGAGTCTTTAACTCTTCTTCTAGAATAATTGAAGAAAGTGACAATGTCAAATGCAATGAGAACACACCAAATCCAATTGGGTCTGGTCCTCAGTGGCTATTTGACATTGATTCACTAACTAACTCTTTTGGTGTCAGTAGTGATGATTATGCAGGTTTAGGGAGTGGAGGATCAGGAACTACACAAGTTCAAGACAGCTTATCTCAATCTGTGATCTTTCCCATACCCACAGTGGATCCTGTTGAAGACTGTGAAAAGGAACCATCTACTGAACCAAGTCAGAGTGAAGACGAAAGTAGAGATGAGGAGACTCAAGACAATAAAGAATCAGAAGTAGCTGCTGAAAACACCTCAGTTGAGTTAAATGACTCCAATCTAGAGGTGGGACTTAATGAAGAATCTAATCATCACACCAGAATTCAAAAGAATCATCCTCCACAACTGGTAATAGGAGATATATCCTCTCCTATGATGACTAGAAATCAAAGCAGGCTGCAAGAATTGCAAGATCAACAACATACAGTGCTTTCTTGCTTTTTATCCCAGCTTGAGCCTAAGAAGGCACATGATGCTATGAAAGAATCCAGTTGGATAGAAGCAATGCAAGAAGAGCTACTGCAATTCAAGCTGCAAGATGTTTGGGATCTAGTAGACCTTCCTAAAGGCCAAAGAGCAATAGGAACAAAATGGGTCTTCAGGAATAAGAGAGATGAAAGAGGTATTGTGATAAGGAATAAAGCAAGGTTGGTGGCACAAGGGTATACACAAGAAGAGGGAATAGACTATGATGAAGTATTTGCACCTGTGGCCAGGATAGAAGCAATTAGATTATTCCTGGCTTATGCTTCTTATATGAAATTCAAAGTCTATCAAATGGATGTGAAAAGTGCATTTCTTTATGGCTCAATTGAAGAAGAAGTATATGTCTGTCAACCACCAGGGTTTGAAAACCCAAGCTATCGAGACAGGGTATACAAATTGAAGAAAGCACTTTATGGATTGCATCAAGCTCCAAGAGCATGGTATGACACTCTGTCATCCTATCTCTTGGAAAATGGCTTTGAAAGAGGAGTCATTGATAAGACTCTATTTATCAAAAGAAAGAAGAAGGATATATTGCTGGTCCAAATCTATGTTGATGACATCATTTTTGGATCCACAAGAGACAACATGTGCAAGGAGTTTGAGGAACTAATGCATCAAAGGTTCAAAATGAGTTCCATGGGGGAACTTACCTTTTTCCTTGGACTCCAAGTTCAACAGAAGTCAGATGGAATCTTTATCTGTCAGTCCAAGTATGTGCAGGACATTCTAACCAAGTTTGGTTTCTCAGATTCAAAACCTGCCAGCACACCTATGGAGACACACAAGCAGATAACAGCAGATCTTGAGGGGGAGGATATGGATGTTCATCATTATAGATCCATGATTGGCTCTCTCATGTATCTTACAGCCTCTAGGCCAGATATAATGTTTCCAGTCTGTGTATGTGCAAGATTTCAAGTTAGGCCAAAGCAATCTCACTATCAAGCTGTAAAGAGGATATTCAGATATCTCAAAGGGCAACTCAGATTGGGACTTTGGTATCCTCATGACTCATCCTTTGACCTACTTGCATACTCAGATAGTGATCTAGGTGGAGCAAACTTGGACAGAAAATCTACTTCTGGAGGATGTCAATTTTTGGGTGCAAGACTAGTGTCTTGGCAGTGCAAGAAACAAACCACAGTGTCCACATCTACAACAGAGGCAGAGTACATAGCAGCTGCAAGTTGCTGTTCTCAAGTTTTATGGGTTCAAAATCAAATGCTGGACTATGGGGTAACCTTTCTACACACTCCAATTTTTATTGATAACAGCAGTGCTATTAGCATTGTGAATAATCCAGTCAAGCACTCAAAAACAAAGCACATTGAAATCAGGTATCACTTCATAAGAGACTGTAATGAAAAGAAACTTATTCAAGTTGTAAAGGTTCATACCGACAACCAGTTTGCTGATCTATTCACCAAAGCCTTTGATGTGGGTAGATTCACCTTCTTGGTAACAAGTGTGGGAATGATCAACTCTGAATAAACTCCTTCTCAAAAAGTAGTTCAATACCTGTATATTATGTATTCTTGGTGGTCCTAATCTTTCTTTTCTGGGACTTCATAGCAGTCCTCAGTTCATCATAAGTTGAAAAGAGTAAGTATTATTAACACTGCAAGTGCATTATTAATACTGCCAGTGCATTATTAATACTGCCAGTCTATTATTAATACTGCTAGCAGTTAATACTGCTAGTAGTTAATACTGCTTTCAGTTAATACTGCTAGTGGTTAATACTGCTTTCAGTTAATACTGCTAGTAGTTAATACTGCTTTCAGTTAATACTGCTAGTGGTTAATACTGCTTTCAGTTAATACTGCTAGTAGTTAATACTGCTTTCGGTTAATACTGCTTATGTCCCGAATACTATAAATACTCGTTGCCCGCCTAAAATCTCATAACGACTCTTTGCATACTGTTCACTTGCGCTCTAAACCCTTTCTCTCTCAAGTTCAAAGTTTTCAGGCAAGAACCTTCAAGGTCAATGGCATCCTTGGCGTTCATAGACGAGCACAATGAAATCGCGATGCTCCAAAAGCCAAAACAAGCTGAAGGTTTTCACCAGATAGTCGACTTTCTGAAATCAAGCCATATTGCCCATGCCCTCACTCTATCTCCTACCATCTTCATAGAGCATCAGAGGCAATTCTGGGCAAATGCCACCATTGTTACTGAGAATGGTGCGCAAATGATCAAAACAAGGGTGTGTGACAAACCCTTGACAGTTACTGAAGAGGTACTTCGCATCAGTCTACGTCTAGACGATGCCTCTGGTATATCTTCTATTTCTAATGATGAACTGTTTTCTACTCTTACAAGAATGGGGTATGGAGGCCCATTGGGGGTGTTCAAGTTCTCAAAAGCAAAATTTTCACCCCAATGGCGTTTCTTTGTCCATATCCTCATGCACTGTATATCCAAAAAGACTACTGGATGGAGTGAGTTCAGCAGTCCCATTGCTTATGCTTTGGTTTGTTTGGCCACTGCCAGAAGGTACAATTTTTCACAAATGATTTTCAATGATCTTGTCTCAAACATGGGAAACAAAAAGAGCTTTTATATGTATCCCAGGTTTTTTCAAGCAGTAATCAACCATGAATTGACGGATATTCCTCATTCTGATGGAATATATGTACCAAAACCCCCTAAAGGCAAGGTTTTCTCAAATATGAGAAGATCTGCTGGGGACTCGGAAGGAGTAGACACCCCATTGTTCTCTATAATGATGGTGGTGTCCCAAACTAATGAAGGTATGGTAGCAGGGTCAAGGCCCCCATTAGACCAACCCACTGCTAGCCAATCCCAACCTTCCCTCTCTCAACTTTTCCCTCAGTCCTTTGCTGCTAAACCCACTCCCATAATATCCAAGACTTATGTCAAGAGAAAGGTACACAAGGCTCCTTCCCTTGGTGTACCTACTATTAACCAAGAGCCTCTAAGCCCTCTAAGGGAGAATTCTCCTTTAGAGAATATCCAAAGGGAAACCACAGGGGTGTCTCCCAACCCCAAGGAGGTGCTCTTTGAGGAGGAGGTTGAGCATATGGGTACTGAGGCTGCCACTACTTCTGCTAGCACAGAGAAGGACAGTGGTAACATAAATAAGACCTCCCCCATGGAAACTTTGAATGAGCAATCATTCAAAGGTCCCTGGTGCCAAGAAACCAAGGGGGTGGACAGTGCTTCTGCTAGGCAGAAGAATTCCACTACAAAAAGATCCAAGGATCCCTCAAGGATGGGCAAAACATCCAAAAAGGGTGAGGACAGAACTGACACTGATGAATTGATGGTAAAACATTCCAAGGATCCTTCAAGGGTGGGTAAAACACCTAAAGAAGGTGAGGATAGATATACTTACTGGGAATTGATTGAAGCATTAGCCAACATCAATGTTGATGTGGTTAATCAAGGAAAGGAAATTAAAGAATTGCAGCAAGTGGTCATCTCCCAACAAGAGCAGATTTCCAAACTCAAACAATTGGTAGGAAAACTCATTGCCAAGAAAAGGAGAAAGCAGTTTGTTCTAAGGAGGAGGTGAAAAGTACTAACCATGTTAGCAGTATTAATCTCACCAGCAGTAGTAATATTGAACTAGCAGTATTAATTACACAAGAAGTAGTATCTGGCAGTATTAATCATCCTTAGCTCATTTCAGACCCAACATGGATCTTATGAACTTTTGAAAAATCTTTGAAACATATGGCTTATAAGAACAAACATGATAAGTACCAAACCAAACATCAGAAAATCGGTGAGAAATAAAATCATTCCGTCTATAATTAGATGACATAGTAGTAGATCGAGATGATCGGAGTAATTGCTTTATTGAATATCGCTTGTAAGGAATTACAAGGTTTTGTTTATTGGAAGCAACACTACCAACTACATCAAAAGAACTACCAGTAGATCTATTACAAAAAGTACAGGAAATGATTTGGCTTTCTCATCAATCTTCCGTTTCGTTCGCCACTCTTGTCGTTCTTCAGAACTTCTATTTTTCACTAAAACATAAGATTTAGATCTGTTAAGAAAATCATATTTCTAAGATTGTCTTTTTGTAAGCTTACCAGTGTTGTTCTATTTCTGTGAGCGTCGTTTCTTTTGCTTCTTACCTTTTGCATAGTAATCAGCATTCACAGAAACTGATTCACCAACCGTAGTTGATGATTCACTAACTTCATGCACACTTGGTAATGCTTCACCATTTATAACAAAAGTAGAATGATCTGGAAGTTGAGCATTAAAGTCAAACATATCAATCTCATCTACACACCCTTCATCAGAATTTAAAAAATCATTTGCATACGCAAATAAGTCATCAAGATCAACTTCAGAAGTTTGAGGTGCTTTACAAGATATAGAACACTCTTAAGATTCAATTTTAAAAACTGTGTTCTTTATAACAAATGAAAATACAACTTTTTCAATGTCAACCAATATTCTTTCATCAGATAAAACATTTTCAAGTTCGATTATTTTGCTTTCTAAAATGAGTGGAGGAACATAAATTTTAGCTTTTATAGGTTTTGCCTCCAACTCTTTTATCGAATAGCTTTCAAAATAATCATTTCAAAGAGATTTTGGTTGTTCTAAAATATAACTATCATTCAGCTTTTGATAGCAGAATGGTAGTTGCATTTTCTTTAAGTTCTTTCTTTTCTCATCTTCTTTTGCCTCAATCTCATCCGGTGATTTGGTAACAAATTTGGGTTTCAAATAAGTATATTTAGCAGCCGCATATAGAAAATCAAAATTATATAAAGCAGGTTGTTTTCTGGTGGCTTTCTTAAGATAGTGTGGGTTTTCGTAACCGAGACCCCACTTCTCTTTAACATCAGATTCCTCATTAGGGGTGTTTAAAAATATGGTTTGATCTGTTTGGCCTCGTGCATAAAATTTGGATTCCGAACCATTTACCTTCTTTGTTAAAGAATCAGACTTAGAAATCTTAGAAACAAAATCAGAAATCTTACTTTCAAAACAATCTTTTTCTTGTTTAAAAATAGAAACATAATTGTTTAAAGAATCAATTAAATCTTTGTTCCCAACAACTACTTTGTTAAGATCAAAGATCTTTTGATTTTTCTTTGCAATTCTGCTCTTTTCCTTTTTCAGTTTATTTTGAAGATCTTGAAGTTCGACCATCATGGCTTCAATTTTGGTCATAAAATCAGATTTGGAAAGATTAAGTACCTCATCAGCTGTCTCTTCATCAGAATCATCATACTTCACCGTGCCGCCCATCAAGCACATATGGGTTGTTTCGTCCTTCTCTTCTTCATCATCTGAATGATCTAACCAGAACTCATCTTCAGCCATGAGTGCCTTTCCAGCCTCTTGTTGCTTGGCCAAGAGCATCTTGTTCTTGTAGTATTCTGAATTTCGAACTTTGGCCTTCCGACAGTCCTTTGCGTAGTGACCAACATTACCACAGTTGTAGCATTTGATCAGGTCATCTGTCTTCTTTTCAGCACCAGTATAATCATTTAGATACTTTTTCTTCTCTTCCGGCTTTCTGTCTGCATATATTTTCTCCTCAAATCTTTTACTTTGAATTCTTTCCCTATGTTCATGATTCTTGGAACCAGACGAATACCTCTGAGAATTAGAACCCGATTTCTTGTAGAACTTCTTTTGAAAAACACGGGTCAATAAAAGCATTGCTTGCTTTAGGTTTTCGCCATCATCACTATTTGACTCAGAATCAGAATTGGATATCACTACTTTCTTCTTTTTCTTCTTTTCTATCTTTTCTGTCTCCTTCTGACCAGCTACTAAAGCAATAGGGTCAACTGTTTTCTCATATTTATTCTTCTACTCTTTTCTCTTCAACCTCTTCTTCATTTTGGCGTAAAGTCTCATAAACCTCGTGTAATGGAATGTCACTTAGATCCTTCATTTGTTTCATTCTGTGAGTATGCTTCTTCCACTCCGGCTGCAGAATGCTGAGAAACTTGACATTGTTCTCGATCTGCTTCTTCTTGACTTTCTTCTTTGAAAGTTCGTTCAGAAGAAGTACGAATCTCTCATACGTTTCCTCGAGGCTTTCATTTTCTTTGGCCTTAAACTCTTCATAGCTGTTTATACAGGTGTCCACTTTCATCTGGTTTCCCACCTTGGAGCCCATCATCATCTTTTGTAACTGAGCCCGCATATTTTTCGCGTTCGCTTTATAGTTGTCGATCTTAATATAGATCTTATTAGGGATACTCTGAAGTAGAAGAGATCTGTCTTGTTTATTAGCTTTGAACCGACTTTTCTGCTCATCAGAATATTGTGCAAATTCCTTCGAAACTGTTTTCATTTTTCTCACTATGTCCTCGTCTCCATCCTCTCTGTCTGAAGATTCATCATCAGGTATTTCAACAGTGGGTGGTATCATGGGACCTTTTGTAATGGACAGCAGAATGTTTTCCCCATTTGCATGTCGGTCGACGAAGTCAAGAAAACGATCCTTCCACTGTTTATATTCGCCCTTGAATAGAACAGGAGGCTTTACGTCCGTACCGATAGAGAGAGCGTCCTTTGAAGTCATCTTTGTGTTACACTGCTTACTATGATCGTCAAAATTCAGAAAACAAACTGGATCTACAAAAATCAAACTTAGTCAAATTTCAGATAAAAGTCAAAAAAATTACTTAAGTACAGAACACTCATACCAAAGAAAAAAACAACTTCGCGCAAGAGTCTATGTGCGCGTTTCAACTTCGCGCACAACAAAGACCGAGTGAACAACACATCTCGCGCAAGTTTGTGGTTCGCGCACAAAGAAGGTTGCGAGAACCAAAGTTCGCGCAAGCAGGCTTATGCGAGTTTAAGGTTCGCGCACGATACTGTGTGCACAAAGCCTTGCGAGTTCTAGACTTAGAATATATTTCGAAACGTGAAACTCGCTAAATGTAAAAGCGCAAGAACAGGGCTTGCGAGTTTTGGACTTAGAATTATTTTGACAAGTTCACTTCGCACAAAAAATGAAACACGCAAACAATTAACTTCTCACAGACTTGACTTCGCGCACGATGAAGAGAGTAAACAGCAAAAGCACGCACACTGTGATCTGCACGTTTCTACTTCGTGCACACAACCCTTTGCGAGTTCTTCATTTCAAACGAGTTGTAGATCTTTGCGAGTTTTACACTTGTGCGAGTTCTTCCTCTGCGAGTTTTCTGAATCTATCGAGTTCTTGACTTGCACAGTTTCAAACTTCGATCTTTGCACTGATTTTGACTCAAACCTTCACCAATTAACTTGTAACTTTGTAGACTTGATCTAAACCATATTTCGAACGGATTACAATGATTTGATTTCAAACTAATATACCAAAATTATAAATTTGACCTATAGAACATACTAATATGAACTCGAACTGAAGTTTACAAAAAAAAAATCCAAAATTCACATTAAAGAATGTGAATTATACAATGCAATTCAAACAAAACTTTATCTAAATGCTCAATCGAATACAAAGAGACAAAACTAAATCAAAAATATCACTAGGATTCAAAAATCAAATCTCTACAATTCGTCTAAAATACGATCCAAAAATCTCGAAATTGATCCAATAATTCTGAATTTTTCACTGCTCTGATACCAATTGTTATCCCAGATAACAATGTAAACACAATGACACAATCAAATTCAATCAATTTTCAATTGTATTTATCAATCACAAAAATGATTACAAACTCTCTCAACATTTTCTCTCACTAACTCTGGAACGTGTATAACTCTCTCTACTACACACACAACACACCTATATATACAAACACAAAACACGCACACCATAGGAACGAGCAAACAACTAAAACTCTTACAACACAATAAATTTGAATTTGACTTTTATTGCATTGACTTTGACTTTGATGCTTTGAGAGTTGACTTTGAGGCTTTGACTTCAATCTTCAGTCTTCTATGATCTTGTATCCAACATATTTATGATCTAACAGTCCTTATGAGTGTGCGAAGAGCTTACCTCATCTTGCAAACTTCTCTCGACAAGAAATACCTCTTTGCTCCCCCTTGAATTAACAAGGTTTTCTTTATGCGGCTCCTTCTGCTCCCCCTTGATCTATGCTTGGATCATAAAAGATAAGCTTTGTACAAGACATAGAATCAAGTAAAGTCAATACTATAAATGGATTAAAAGGCAACTGTACATACAAGAATAAACAATACATGCAAGAACAAAAAAAGAACTGAAATGAATATTTGTACTATAGAAGCTCTGTGCCAAGGTACAGAGGCTCTGTGAATAAACTCATGTTAAGCATACCAAGTTTGCCAACAAGAAAAGTGAATCTTTTCTCATCTAATGCCTTTGGGAAAAGGTCAGCAAGCTGATAATCTGTGGATACAAAGTACATCTCTATGGTGCCATGTAACACCCGTAATTTTTGGTAAGTATAGGGGCACCTAGGCGTTTATGTACCTTGTGTTTGGTTGGATTCGTATTGGGAAAACACTACTAAAAGTTCCAAAGAGTGTTGAGGGCCTTAGTGTCGAAAAAGATCGGATTTTCGGGCTTCGGGGAGTCTGGGCGAAAGTGACATGTGTCAAAATCGCGTGTCACTCTCGCGGAGGGACTTATTGCCCGTGGTACACTCTCAGCGAGAGTGCTAGGTAAAGTGACATATGTCACTTTCGCGGGGCATACTCGCCGTTGGGGTCCAGCCCTCATTAAAAACCCATTTTCTCACCTCTCTCATTCATTTTCTTAACCCACACTCTTCTAAAATCTCTCTCAACCGACCCCACCCTCTCATATGAACCCTAATCCATTTTTGGGAGTTTTTCCCTTAAAACTTTGTACTCTCTCATCATCTATATTTGTAACTTCAACCTCTTGAACAAGATTCAAGTGTTCATCACCATTTCTTGAAGATTTCTAGGTTTGGGGTTTTTTGGCTCAAAAATCGAAGTGTAAGTTCATTCCCTCTTTTTCTAAGCTTCTTTATGAGTTATAATCACTCCTTGGATGATTTCCTATTATTAGGTTTCTCCAATTTCAGTTTGAAAGATTTTGGAGGAGTTAGGTCAAAATTAGGGTTTTGGCCAAATTTGAGGATTTTGATGTAAAATGTTTGGGGGACTATTCTAGATGGTTGAATAAGAATATTCATGGTTGTAATCCAGTATAGTTACACATCGTGGAATTTAGTGTCCGCGTTTGAAGTCTAGTGAGTGGTCCCCAAGTCATGTTTTTATGTAAGCTTGCGGTGGTGCTCTGTAGAGCCGTATATGGAGCTAAGTCTTGCGGTGGTGCCCATTGTGAGCCGGATACGGGGACTTGTGGATTTTGTGGTGACACTCATGTAGAGGTCGAGTAGACACTAAGAGTCATTTGGGTATCTTGCGGTGGTTGCTCGGTTGGGAGCCGTATACGGGGATCCATGGCTCTATGTGAAGCTCGAGAACATTGACAAGTGGCCTAACTTTGTGTGCCTTCCACTTTCGATGGAATTCGGGTATCCTCCATCACCGAAAGGTGTTGTTTTTGGGTATTGAGTTTTATCATCCAAGTTTTCGGTGACGTTTTGTATAAATGGATTTTATCCTTGATTTATGGGTTGAGTATTATGCCTCACCCTTGTTTTGGGTGTTTCGGGATATAAAGTATTAACCGTATTTCATAAGTAAAGCATATCATCTTGAAGTATTATGATTTTAATTTCATCCTTCCTTTTTAAACAATTAATTTATTTATGTTGAAAACTCTTGAGCTCACTAGGTGTTGAGCCTAACCTTTTTATTTGTCGGCATGTGCATCAGGTTCCAGTTGGGGGTTTGGATCTAGCAGTACTATGAAGAGGTGTGCTTAGTTTTTCACAAGTGTAGGTATTTGGTGAAGTCTTCTGCAGTTTGGAGATAGTGACTATTATTGGGTTTTAGTAGCACCCGTCCTTGTTATAGACTGTATGTAGAGACTAAATTATGTGTGTTGAGGTTAAACCTTAAATTTTGATTGTTTATGAATCATTTATTGATGTATTTAGAAAATTTTAAATTAGTTGCAATTTTCAGATTTGAGGGTGTTACATGCCATGCTCTACATGATGTTTCAGAAAGTGATACCTGATATCAATGTGTATGGTTTTAGTGTGCTGGAAAGGATTGGCAGAGATCGCAATAGCACTCTTTGAGTCACAGAGGATAGGTATTTTGTCAATATCAAAACCATAGTCTTTGAGTTGGGTTCTCATCCACAGAACTTGTGAACAACAACTAGCAGCAGCCAGATATTCTGCTTCTGCTGTAGAAGTTGATACACAGTTTTGCTTCTTAGAAGTCCAACTGACTAACTTACCTCCAAGAAATTGACAACTCCCATAGGTACTCTTTCTGTCAAGTTTGCACCCTCCATAATCTGAATCTGTATAGGCCACAAGATCAAAGCCAGAGTTCTTTGGATACCAAAGACCAAGATTTTTGGTGCCCTTTAGGTATCAAAAGATCCTCTTAACAGCAAGAAGATGAGATTCTTTGGGGTTAGCTTGAAATCATATATAGAGGCATGTAGCAAACATTATATCAGGTCTACTGGCATTTAAGTACAATAGAGACCCTATCATGCCTCTGTAGAGTTTACACTCCACAGATTTGCCCTCTGGATCTGCATAGAGCTTTGATCCAGTGGCCATAGGAGTCTTCATTGGTGAAGAGTCAGAGAGTTTGTATTTTTCAAGTATGTCAGACATATTTGGATTGGTTTAAGAAAATACCCTCTGTGGTTTGTTTGACTTGTAATCCTAGGAAGAATGTGAGTTCTCCCATCATACTCATCTCAAACTCACTCTTCATCAAAGTTTCAAATTTCTTGCAATAAGAATCACTTGTAGACCCAAAGATAATGTCATCCACATAGATCTGCACACACAGAATCTCACCTTTTCTCTTTTTATAAAATAAAGTAGTATCAGTTGTACCTCTTTCGAAACCATTTGCAAGAAGAAAGTTTAAAAGTCTATCATACCAGGCTCTGGGGGCTTGCTTCAATCCGTACAGAGCCTTGTCCAAGAAATAAATGTGATTTGGGTACTTAGAGCTTTCAAACCCTGGTGATTGTTGGACATATACTTCCTCTTGAATTTGTCCATTTAAGAAGGTTGACTTTGCATCCATTTGATATACCTTAAAACCTCTGTGGGCTGCAAAGGCAAGGAAAATCCTTATTGCCTCGAGCCTTGCCACAGGAGCAAAGGTTTCTTCATAGTCAATGCCCTCTTCTTGACAATATCCCTTGACCACCAATCTTGCTTTGTTCCTGATCACCACACTATCTTTATCCTTCTTGTTCCTGAAGACCCATTTGGTCCCTATTGTAGTTTTGCCTTTCGGCAGAGGCACTAGGGTCCATACTTCGTTTCTTTCAAACTGCAGAAGCTCCTCTTGCATAGCTTCTACCCAGTTTGGGTTTTCAATAGCTTCAGAGATCTTCCTTGGATCGATGATACTTACAAAATTTGTAAATAAACAAAAATTTGCAGTAGTAGAGCGAGTCTTTACTCGATCAGAAGGGTCACCAATTATTTGGCTCTGTGGGTGACTCTTAGTCCACTTGGTCATTCGTGGTAGGTGATCATTGGAACCTTCCAATTGTACTTCAGAAGCATGTTCTTGTTCTTGATCAACTTTTGTTGCTGGAGGTTGATCATTTGTACTTTGCACAGGGCTTGATTGAGCTCCATGCGTTGATGTAGATAGCTCTGTGGTGCCTTGATCAAATTTCTGTGATTGCTTTGGTGTTGATCCTTTAGAGATTGTGGGAAGATGATCTTCTTCTTGATTGATCATGGAGCCTTGACTGTTGTTGGTCTCTGTGAGCTCCCCCTCGATATTTTCACATACACAAGTAGTGGAAGAGGGTGAAGTATTGCTAGGTCCAGTTAGCGAAGTACCTGTTTGGTCCTCAGAGACATCGGCTTCAGAGGCTCTGCGATTATCTTCAGAGGGTCCATCATCATTGAACATCTCTTCAAACAAATGATGAAGTTCATTTGTTCTTGATGCTTCACCAGAGTCTTCATCTTGAAGCTTGAGTCCTAAGTTGATTTGCTCAGAAGTCATTTGAACAAAGTCATCAAATGAAACATTAATACTTTCAAGTATGTTTTTGGAATGTAACACAAATACTCTATATGCTTTAGAGGTAGATGAATTGACAACCCAACAAACTTGGCTTCATCTGCTTTTGGGCTAAACTTCCCAATATGTTCTCTGTCGTTTAACACAAAACATCTGCAACCAAAAACATGAAAATACTTGGTGTTTGGCTTCCTCTGATGTAGTAGATGGTATGAAGTATTTGCATGCCTCTTCACTATCAATGGTCTGTTTTGAGTGAAGCATGTAGTGGAAATAGCTTCTGCCCAAAAAGAAATTGGCAACCCTGAGGCAGTGAGCATGTTTCTTGCGGCTTCCACTAGTGTTCTGTTCTTGCATTCGACAACACCATTTTGTTGTGGAGTCCTTGTAGCTGAGAAGTTCTGTGAGATGCCCTCTGTAGTAAGATAGGCTTCTATGGTTGAGTTCTTGAACTCGGTACCATTATCACTTCTTAACCTCTGCACCCTGCATTCATAAAGAACCTGTATTTTCTTCAAGAGATTGATTAGTACCACAGGGACATCAGACTTCTTATGGACAAATTCCACCTAAGTGAATCAAGAGAATTCATCTATAAGCACAATAATGTACTTTTTCCCACCAAGGCTCTGCACAGATATGGGACCACAAAGGTCCACGTGAAGCATCTACAGAGGCCTGATGCAGGATATGTCTGACTTGCTCTTATGGGAAACTCTTTTGAGTTTGACCATCTCACAAGCAGAGCATAGATGATCTCTATCAAATTTAATACTTAGTATACCACTTACCAAATCCAGTTTTACAAGTTTGTCATGTGTGTGAAAGTTTAAGTGACAGAACCTGTTGTGCCAGAGCCAAGCCTCCTCGTTCTTGCTAGATACCAAACAAAGCTTTTCGAATTGTTGGTTGATTTAAAATCCGTGAGGTATAGATCACCCCTTCTTTTGGCTCGCAGAAGCTCTGTGGTTGTGTCTTCTTTCAACAGAGAACAATATCTTCGTTTAAACATCACATCAAGTCCATTATCACAGAGTTGGCTGACACTTAATAAATTGTGCTTAAGGCCATCCACATAAGCCACTCTACTAACATAGATGTCCCCCTTTGCAATGACTCCATAGCCTTTTATTTTCCCCCTTTTGTTATCTCCAAAGGTCACAGAACCACCTCCACTCTTTTCTTTGTAAGAGGTGGGTAACCTTCTGTCGCCAGTCATATACCTTGAGCACCCGGAGTCAATGTACCAAACAGGCACATGCTGCTTCTTTTGTGGATAGATTAAAGAGTTTTAGGTACCCATTTTCAAATGGGTCCATGTTGGTTAGGGGTCTTTTGAGTTGCCATAGCACTCTTGTTTTTGGCTTTATCCTCTTTCGCAGAGGTGCCAGATTGTCCTTTCTTACCCTTGAATTTTGCATTCTTTGATTTGGGGTGAGAAATAAGACAGGTTGGTCTAGAGAAATGTTGGTTGAGAGCATGCATAAGATCAAAGCATTTACAATAAGAGACTCTAGAAGCAAATTCTTTGAACTTTTCATTAAATAAATCAAAGGAGGGTACAGAGCTTTGATTACAACAACCCTTTTTAGACATGGGTTTCTTTTTACAGAAATCTTTATCTAATCTAGGTTGAGTTTTTGAAAAATCTCCTCGTGGATAGCTCTCTCGGTGTACTTTCCCTCTGGGTTTTCCTTCCTTGTACTTACTGCCACAGAAGCATGAAATTTGTCATATTTGGTCCATTTTCCTTTATGTTGCCAAGTGAGTTTCTCTTGAAATGGTTTTACAGGTTTTGGAGCTTTGGACTTTTGAGGTAACAAAAACTTTTCCTTGTTCAATTTCTCAAGCTCCAGAGAGGTCTTGGCTTGCAAGCACATATCCAGAAAATCAGGGCAAATAGGTACACCTGTAGTTCTCCTTTTGGGAGTAATCATTCTATTAAGAATGATAGAGGATAATCTATTTTCCTCTAGAGTACAGGGAACTATTTCTTGTTCCACAGAACTAGTCTCTTCATCGACAGAGGATGACTCAGATTCTGATTCAGAGTCTGAATCAAGAAAGTCTCTATGGATAAAGGCATGATTTTCTAAAAATGTATTGCTCTGTCCATCATTAGTGTCCTCAGAACCTTTTATATTTTTAAGAATGCAAGGAACCACTTCAGGAACACTTAGACACTTCAACAAATCTTGCTCAAAGATTTCATGCACTATAGAGGTTATATCAGGATGGTTTAGGAAGTGATTTTCATATGTTTTCCTCAAGTCATTTTCCAAAAATCTTTTAAAGAGTTTTTCTTCCACAGAGGCTGGCACAAACTCTGGTGCCTCAGAGGACAACTCCTTTTTAGGAGTCATCATGCACACAAAGGCTATTTGAGTTTGTGTCTCTGGATGACCAAATCTGAAAAGTCCTATCTGTTTTTGGGACAAACATTTCTTTGGAATGGATTTCCTCTTTGTAGAGGTTGATGATGGCAAGTCATTGTTTTCATACCATACACTAGTTATCACCAAAGGATTTTTCAAATGTGGTCCTTCAGAGGTTCTGTGCCTCTTGAATGTGGAAATTAAGTTTGGAAGATTTGGTTTCAAAAATTTTCCTAGGCAGAAGATGTTTGCTAGAGATTTGTTTCTTTTGTTTCCAGTATATGGGTCGATGTCAGTGAACCCTATACCTCTTCTGCCAACTTGGGTGTTCACCCTTTCATGCACCTTTTGTGCATCCTGATATTTTCTAATAAACAGATCTCTGTCGAGTAAGTCTTGGTGAAGGACTTCTCTCTCTCTTCGGAAAAAATCTTTAGAGATATGGCATTTAGACGATCACTCTCATTTTTCTTTAGCTCTTTTACCTTTTCTTTCAATGCTTTGTTAAGAGAGACTACTTTTTCTTTTAATGATTTCTTTTCTGAAATGTCTTCAGAGACAAGTGAGCATTTTTCAAGATAAAGCTTGTCCTTTTCTTGAGTGAGAAGTTTAGCCTCTCGCTTAAAGAAGGATAGCTTTTTCTCAAGCTCTGCGCAAGTGCTTTTGCAAGCAAGGAATTCCTCATTGAGTTCAAAAAGTTTGTTTTCAGAGTCATAAGAAGAAGAGTCAGAAGTGGATACCTCACTATCATCATCAGAGGTGTTGACTTCTGCCATACCACAGAAGAGTTCATTGTTGTCCCTTTCATCAGAGGACTCATCGGTCATGAGATTTTCTTGCTCGACCATCAGTGACCTCTGTGTATAGTATTCTGCCTTTTTCTTGAAAAGGCAGCATCTCTGACCGGTTTTCCTTTGGTGATGTTGGATCTGCACTCCGCTGCAAAGTGCCTTGGCTTCCCACATTTAAAACATCCTTCAATTTGTTGGGAAGCCTTTTGACTACCTCTGCCATCAAACTTTTGTGCACCTCTTCTGTCTTCTCCTCTTCTCTCCTCTTGCCTTTGATCTTCACGCTCTTCTCTCACAAACTTCCTCTGTTCACCATATCCTCTTCTGTCGTCTCTTTCCTCTCTTCCTTTGTTGTTGAACATGGTCTTCTTCTTAAGACTCTGTTGTACTCTCTGGTCATAAGGGCAAGTGTCTTTGCCATGGAATCCATGTCTATTTCCTCCTCAGAGTCATCATCTTCCTCACGTTCAGCTATCGGAATCTTCTTCTTCTTTAGAGTCTCCTCCCTAGTTTTTTCCTTCTTCCCTTTATCCTGTACCTCTATGGCTTTTCCTACTAATGCTAGAGGTCTACCAACCTGAGTTTTCAGCTTCAAGATATGATTCTCTTGGCTCGCCAAAGTCCAAAAAATATCAGATATGGACCAAACATCAAGGTCCAGAGTTTCTTGCATAGACATAGTCAAATGCAACCACTCATCATTGAGGCTCTGAAGAAACCTGACATTGTTTTCTTCAGAAGTTCTGTGGATTCCATATCTCTTGTACTTGTTGATAAGGGAGTTGAATTTGTCATAGGTGCTCTGAATGGTTTCATTCGGCAGAGCTTTGAAAGCAAAGTATTCATTGATGCATAAGGCTCTGTTGTTCTTTTGAGTATTAGCACCTCCCTCTAGCTGTTTTTCAAGCTCTAACCATAGATCTTTTGATGTTTCACAAGAGTCCAATGACTGAAAAATGTCATTTGGAATGGACATAATGAGTAGCCTTTTGGACTTTTTGGAAAGTTCATGTAGAGCACTCTCCTAATCACTCCACTCAGCAATGGGTTTGGGATGTTGGTATTCAGGAACTTCAGGAGTAGTAGCAGTTGCAGGTACCCTTGGAACAATAGTCATGGGGATATACGGGGGATTGTGACGGAACTCAACCAAATCAGGATCCACACCTTCAAGGAAGTGCACCATCCTGATTTTCCACTGGTGATATTCATCCCTTAGTAGAGTAGGAGGTTTTGATTGAGATCCTGAGCTGAAAAAGTTTATTGCATTTGCCATTTATAGAGTAACAAAAATGGTTGCAAAAATAGAGTAAGAATGGAAAGATTTGTGTGGACTCAAGTAATTCTCAATATGGTAAGAATATGATAAGAGAAAGATGTAAGATCCAACTAACAAGCTTTAAGACTGTTCTATAACTAAAACACACCTATTTTTGATTCTAAGATCAAATAGTTGAAATAAACCCAAAAACAGGGGTGTTCTTTTGAATGATGAACAAGATGCAGAACAGACTCAAACTTGTACCAAAAAAACACTGGAATCAAGTATAGAACATGATCCTTTGATTAAAGATCAAAGTCTGCTCTGATACCAATTGTTGATCCCTAGTTGTGTTCTATTCAAGATATAAACCCCTAAACTACACAAATCAGAGTAATATGATTGCGGAAGCGATTTATGATGTAGTAAAGAGGTATGGTTTGGTAGTAAACACACAAATGTTCAACAAGGCATTCAATAAACAAGTATGCAATAATCACTGAATCAAATGCTCCATTGATATGAGAAATACACCAAGAACATGCACAAGTGTGTGTTGATATGCTCAAAGGATAATCTGGAAATTACAAAGGTGCTCTCAAAATAGTGTGTGCTCGCATGATTTACAAAACTGGAGGTGCTCCCCTCATATAGGACGAGGAACACACAATAGTACAAGACAAAGGCTGAAATTCCATAAAAGGAATGCCACCTGGAAAGTGAAACAACGTGGGACGTGCACAAATGATCCTTAGAATCTTCGTACAGCAGGAACACGTGTTCTGCACGTGTTCGTGTCTTGACTATTGTCTTGAAATCCTCAAGTCTTCCATCTCCAGAGGTTAGCCATCTCAGAGGCTCTGTAAGTGATCACAGAAGCTCTGTGATCTGAAACTTATCTTCATGTTGCGATCTTCTCGAGTAGATGGTTGACAAAGTTTCTGAGCTTGTATCTTCTGTGGTGCACTTGGTGTATGAACCGTCTTTTGAAGCTTCTATACTTAGCATATTTTTCAATACTTCTATACATTGATTTGGAGCTAACACAAACAGAAGAAGTAGAACAACCAACAACTGCAGTAGAAACACAAGAAGCACGTGACTTTGATTTGCTTGCGGTAACAGATGAGTTTGATGGCTCAATTAATCAGATAGACATTCAACTTTATCTTAGTACTCACAGATAAAGTCTGAATTCACTTATTCAGATTTTGGGACTTAGAGTTTTACCCCGTGCTTATCAATCTCTCATCTTTTAAAGACATGAAGACCTGAGGATATTAGAACACGTGTCTTGTATTATTTATCTTTCATTTAAATGACATGTAACTATAGTCTCTCCATCTTGTATAAAAAGTAGTGTAGAGAGTTTGTTTGTAACAATCTTTTGAGCATTTTGACAGTTAATTCAGTTGTAATATTTCTCTCTTTACATTCCTCTTGTAATTCTTTCAGTGATACAGATGAACTTTGGCACCCAATTATATTCTGCTCTGTGAATGTGCTTTTGCATATATTATTCTTAGATCAGCCTGGAAAACTAACCAAGTCACAAAAAATAGAATATTGAAAACCATTGTAATAAAAATAAATTCTTCCTTGGATGTTCCAACTACTGATGCCTCGATATGAAATAAAACAATAAAAAAATATAAAAAGATGACAAAAACGACGTAAATAACAAATATAAATAGAACGAATTTCCTGTGTATTTAGTTGCTCATATCGAAAAAGAAATTAGAGAAATTTGTATAAAAAAATTGTGAAAGGAATGATGTTATAGTATTTTACTCAAAGATAGAAGAACAACCTCATGATTAGAGCTCAAATCCTAAGCTACTCCATCCTTTCAAAAAGTATGTTTTTATTTAAGTTTGTCTTATAAGAAGTGTTTATTTTTAAAACAAATAGTTATAATCTACAAATTGAGCCTAGCACGGACCAACGATAGGGATCGATTGGTTATGGCCTAACAGTCGAAGACTAGTTACAAGTTTTATGATTTGGGACTCGTTACAAGGCAAGGAGCAACACCGGTTATATATAACATGGGTTGATTATCCAAAAAATTTAACGCTTTTGTAAATTAAAATACAAGATTTACGAAGAAAAAAAATTACAGGATTTTCAATTTTTTTCAAAACTACAACGTTTTTTCAAGTAAATGTATTACTTAAAGTGTATATCAATGCTAAATTTCGAAAATCTCAATTATAAATACACGTATCACATTTTTGCATAATTTTTTTTAAACAAGGTAGGCAAGGGACCAGATTTTGGATTGGCTTGATAGGACCGGACAACTGGGCTTAGGATCAGTCCTTTGATTTGTAGTCAGGATCGGACGAATTTTTGGCCATCTCTATTATAATTTACTAAATTTACAATTTTACTCTTTGTAAGTTATTATATGCCCACGACACGTGTCACATAGAGATACTGCTGAGAAGTATGTAAACCTATAGGGTCGCACACAAAGAATGCGTTTGTTTCCATTTGTAAAAACCCGGATTTAATGAAAATATGTGTTAAACTGTAATTATGATAATTACAGGGTGAAAACGTAATTATGTTAATTACGGGGAATTATCTGTAATTATATAATTATATTTTAAAGTTTAAAAGAATAATTATATCTATACTATATTATAAAAGTTTTATTACCGTTCTTGAAAAAGTTGGTTATTGGAAAACGGTTTTTGGAAAATTAAATTTTACATTTATCACCCTTATAATTAATTATTTGATTTATTTTCTATCCTTTGTTTTTCCATTTTTCATTTTACACCCTTATTATTTTAACACAAATAATCGTATATAAATAAAAATGCAATGACAAAATACGTTTCTTTTTTTACAAATTATACCATTATAATCGTCTCGTCAATACCTTCAAAACGAGCTCAATATTGAATATTTTTAAATTTAACCGTACTATTAAATATCATGAATATCTACGAATTAAATCTCTACTACTATATAAAAAAACTAATACAGTTATTGTACAAACTTTTGTACAATAACACTTATCACCCTAAGCTTTTATACAATAACACTTATTACCCTAAGCTTTTATACAGTAACATTTATCACCCTTGTAATGTTACATTTGTCACCCTTACAATTACTTATTTAATTCATTTTATATCCCTTATTTTTTTCATTTTTCATTTTACACCATTATCATATTAACACAAATAATCGTATATGAACAAAAATGCAATGAAAAAATACGTTTCTTTTTCTACAAATTATATTATTATAATCGTCTCGTCAATATCTTCAAAACGAGTCCAATATTGAATATTTTTTAATTTAACCGTACTATTAAATATCATGAATATCTACGAACTAATTTGTTTTTTATCCATACGTTTTATTTTTTTCCACCGTTAACACATTAAAAATACATAATCGTAAAATACGTTTCATTTTTATTATAAATTATATCATTATAATTTTTTTGTCAATAATTGTAATATAAACTAATTATTGAATATATTTATGGGTTTAGGGTTTCATAAATTGTGATTCATAGGTCATGGTTGGATTGTTGATGACATGTCTATAAGGAAGTAACATTAATTATTCGTTATTTACTTACATTCCGCTGCATCGCGCGGGTATATGCCTAGTATACTTATATAATTATATTTTAAAGTTTAAAAGGATAATTATATATATATACATACATATATATATATATATATTTGAATTTGAATATTACAGATAATTATTAAACCTTATTTAATCTTTAATTGAATTATAGTCTAACTATAATTCTTCTGATATAAATAAGGGGTAAGGCTAAACCATTTTATATACAATTGAGTTAGAAAAGTCTTTCAGAAAAATACAGAAAAGAAACCCTTTTCTTTTCTGTAAAACACATATAGATCTAGGGTTATTGGGCTAGCACCCGGTGGAATTTCGCGTGTTCGTGTGTGGATACCGCTAGAGGAAACCTCGATTGGTTTCTAAGTGTTGAGCTAGTTCAACCACAACCGATCTGTAAAAGGTACATCTCTAAACACCCTATGGTGTGGTTTTAAGTTTTGATTAAATACATCATTGGATCCGTTTGGGTTTTAATAGTTTAGAAAAGTTTTTTTTCTTTTGTAACCAAATTTTTTTTTATTTCCGTTGCGTATAACGGTTACAAACTGCTTTAAAACCCTACAGTGGTATCAGAGCCGCTTTGATGTTACTTAATCAAAAAAGGGGAACAATGTTATTATAATGGTAAAATAAATTAACTGGAATTTTTTTTTGTTGGCATCCAAAAGTCAAAATTAGAATTTAAAAAAAAATAATTGGTCACGTGATGGTACCTTTTGTCAGCCATACTTTAAAAGAAAAAAAAGAAAAAAAATTTGGGTTGTAAACCCTAAATTCATTCATCGCCTCCAAATAGGTGACAGTCGCATGTGGCCTGTTTTTGTTTTTCTTTGAGTGAAAGCACGCTACGCTACTGCTATCGACGGTTTTCATTGCCGGTCGTTTCTTTCCCTCTCTCTCTGGAAGCGACCACCATAGTCGAATGACTTATCATCATCGTCTTTCTTTTGGGTTTTGAAATATGTCAATTAGCTTTATATTTGCCAAAATAATAACTTGTTCCCATTATCTTGGCCAATTTTCTTTTAATTATGTTAATTAAATTTCGACCGGTTTTTTATTTTATTTTATGTTTAAAATATTGTGTAATATATGGATTGCCCTGAAAAGACGCGTGGTTGATTTATCTTGTTTTGAAAAATTAAAATGTATTAATTGCATGAGATGTAATTTTTAATTTAATTTCCTAGATAGGGATTTGTAAATAGAATAGGCATGTTGTATTTTTCTATTTTTATCCGAAGACGGCGTTCCAAAAGATCAAGACGGAGTCCCTAGAGTTCACCAAGATGGCGAGGCTAGTGGGAGTTTGAAGACGTCCTTAGAATTGACCGTGGTTGTTGTGTTGGCTCACAACACCACATTAGGGGCAAATCCATATATTATTATTGTTGTGATTGTTTAATTTTGTGTTTGATTTTATTTATTGCTTTATTATTGTTATAATAATTGCAAACGCTTAAAATAAAAATCAAACGCAAAACAAATTTTAAATCGGTAAATAAAATATGATATTTTAAAATTGATATGTTTATCAAAACTGATTTAATAAAATAAACTTTTAAAACAAGATTTTAGAGATAAATTTAAACGTTTTAAAAGAAAAGAGTTATCTAAAACTTAAACCTTTCACAAATGTAAACTATGCGCCATCCATTTAAGATAATTGTTGAACTTACAAGAGTCCAGTATGGTCAGTGCTTAGCCAATCATATCGGATAATTGTAGTGTAAGACAAGGCGCCAGGATAACGAGATTTAAGTGGACAGTTGCTTGGCCATTCACTTAAATAGTCGTATTTTGGACGATTGACCCCAATAAACCCTAAGTTAAGACTTTAGGTGGGATCATGATATCTTAGTATGGTTAGTTTACTTGAAAATATCATAGACAGTGCTTAGCCATCTATGAGTACTTTCAAGGCGTTGTAGTGGGATTAAACATACTTTTTAACATATGATATATTAATAGAAATCCCACGATATCTAAGAGTTATGTTGAACATAACTGGATGATTCCTACCTAAATAACCTAGTTCCGTAAACAGTTGCTTGGCCATTTACGGAAATAGGTGATATATGGATCTTAGCTCAAATTAATTTTCTTTTGAAAGGTAATATTAATTAATTTGAGATTTTAAAAGAATTACTAAAATTGAACTTATTTTGTAGATGGCCGCTAACGCCCCTAACCAAACTGTCTGCACAAACGGCTTATCCCAATTTACATTACGATCAATCCTTGATAAGGACAAACTGAACGGTACGAACTTCGTGGACTGGTTTTGTTTCTTGAGGGTTGTCCTTAAGCACGAAAAGAAGTTGTACGTCCTCGAAAACCCCCCTCCAAACCCTCCTGCCAGAAATGCTTCAGCTGAGGTCAGGGCTGCTTATGATAAGCATCTCAATGACTCACTAGATGTTAGTTGTCTGATGCTAGCATCCATGACTCCCGAGCTACTGAGGGAACATGAAGACATGACTGCTTGGGATATGATATCCTCTCTAAAATCCATGTTTCAGTTACAAGCAAGGCAAGAAAGATTTGATACAGTCAGGGCATTGCATGCCTGTATGATGACTGAAGGTTCATCAGTCAGTACCCACGTTTTAAGAATGAAATGGTATATTGACTGATTGACCCGTCTTGGCTACCCACTGGGTCAAGAATTGGCAACCGACATGGTTCTCAATTCTTTATCCAAGTCATATGACCAGTTCGTTTTGAACTACAATATGAATGGTTTGGAGAAAACTCTCACAGAGCTTCACGGCATGCTTAAAACTGCTGAGAGAAATATGAAATCCAAGTTGGATTTATCCAAACCAAAACAGGTGTTGATGATCAAACCTAAAGGTGGAATAAACAAGAAGAAAAGGGTGGTTACCAAGGGTAAAAGAAAAGTTGGAAGCTCCAACAAGGAAAAGGGCAAGGGAAAGATTCCTGAGGAAGCAGTTTGCTTCAACTGCAACCAGAAGGGACACTGGAAGAGAAATTGTCCTGCCCTATTGGCAGAAATGAGAAAGAAGAAGGCTAATGAAGCCGGACCTTCAGGTATGTTTACCATTGATTTATTCACTTCTGACTCTGACTCCTGGGTATTGGATACTGGGCGTGGTACTCACATTTGTACTACTTTTCAGGGACTAAGAAGTGAAGAGAAAATGAAACCAGGCCAGATGGAGCTTCGAATGGGGAATGGAGCTAAGGTAGCTGCTATTGCTCAGGGGACTTATGACATGAAGCTGCCAAATGGTCTTATTTTAGCACTTAGCAAGTGTTTATATGTACCTAGCATTACTAGGAATATCGTTTCTTTTTCTCGGTTGCAACAAACTGGATTTATGTTTACTTTCAGTAATGATTCAATTTCAGCTTACCTTAAAAATGTTTTGTATTTTGTGGCCAAACCACACAATGGTATTTATGAAATTGATATGCAAAATAGTTGTAATTATGAATCAATATATAATGTAAACAATAAACGAATTAAGCGAGGCTTAAACCAGACCTATTTGTGGCATTGTCGCCTTGGACACATAAACAAGAAACACATAGCCAAACTCCAGGCGGACGGAGTGTTGGAATCATGTGATGATTCATATGATGTATGTGAATCTTGTTTAATGGGCAAGATGACAAAAGCGCTTTTTAAAGGCAAACCCGAAAGGGCAACAGAACTATTAAGGATTATACATACTGATGTGTGTGGGCCCTTTAGTTCAACCACAAGAAATGGTCATCGCTACTTCATTACTTTTACTGATGACTTCAGTAGATACGGGTATGTTTACCTAATGAAAAACAAATCTGAAAGCTTTGAGTTTTTTAAAGAGTTTCAGAATGAAGTAGAGAATCAACTTGGCAAAAAGATAAAGACACTTCGATCGGACCGGGGTCGGTAATATCTAAGCCAAGAGTTTATTGACCATCTAAGAGATAACGGGATAGTATCCCAATTAACTCCTCCCGGAACACCGCAACATAACGGTGTATCCGAAAGAAGGAATAGAACCTTGTTGGACATGGTTCGCTCTATGATGAGTCGTACCAATCTGCCTAAAAGTTTCTGGGGTTATGCCCTAGAAACAGCTGCCCGAATACTAAATAGTGCACCAACCAAAAGGACCGATAAAACTCCTTTCGAACTAAGGACTGGGAAGATCCCAAAACTGTCATATATGAGAATATGGGGCTGTGAAGCTTATGTTAAGCGAGAAGCTTCTGGGAAGCTTGATTCAAGGTCTGAAAATGCATCTTTGTAGGATATCCAAAAGAGACAGTTGGATATTACTTCTACAAACCCAGCGAGAACAAAGTTTTTGTTGCGCGCCACGGTGAGTTCCTAGAAAATGATTTTCTATCGAGAACCACAACGGGCGATACAGTAGATCTTGAAGAAATTCAAGAACCACAAGATGAAACAATGGTTGATACTGACAATCAACATGATGTTGAGCCTCAACAAGTTGTTGAAGGTAATGACGAGATACAAACAATCCGAAGATCGAGTAGGAGTCGTCAAGAGCCTGAGAGATATGGTTATCTCATTGGCAATGACGATACGGTTCATGATGAACCCGTAACCTACCAGGAAGCCGTATCAGGTTTAGAATCTGATAAATGGCAAGATGCCATGAAGGCTGAAATACAATCCATGTCAGATAACCAAGTTTGGAACTTGGTAGATGCACCTACCGGCTGCAAAGTCGTAGGGTGCAAGTGGGTATTCAAAAAGAAAACTGACATGGATGGGATTGTACATACCTATAAGGCTAGGTTGGTAGCTAAAGGTTTCACTCAGACTCATGGAGTAGATTATGATGAAACTTTTTCTCCGGTAGCCATGATAAAATCCATCAGGATACTCCTTGCCATAGCTGCATTTCATGACTATGAAATATGGCAAATGGATGTTAAAACTGCGTTCCTTAACGGAACTTTAAGCGAGGACGTGTACATGGTACAACCAGAAGGTTTTAAACATCCAAATTTTCCTGAAAAGGTATGTAAATTGCAAAAGTCCATTTATGGACTGAAGCAAGCATCTCGTAGTTGGAATCTTCGTTTTGATGAAAAGATTAAAGAATTTGGTTTTTTAAATAACGAAGATGAACCTTGTGTATACAAGAAAGTCAGTGGGAGCATAGTAGTATTCCTGATCCTATATGTCGATGATATATTGATCATCGGAAATGACATTCCTACCCTTAAAGGTGTAAAAGTCTGGTTAGGGAAGTGTTTCGCGATGAAGGATCTAGGAGAAGCAGCTTATATCCTTGGTATAAAGATCTATCGTGATAGATCGAAACGCTTAATTGGATTAAGCCAAAGTACATATATTGACAAGATCTTAAGACGCTTCAAGATGGAGGGTTCTAAGAGAGGAAACTTGCCAATGGTACATGGTGTACATCTGAGCAAAACTCAGAGTCCTATATCTAGAGAGGACATGAACCGCATGAAGGGTGTTCCCTATGCTTCGACCATCGGTTCAATTATGTATGCCATGTTATGTACTAGACCAGATGTCTCGTATGCCCTAAGCATGACGAGCAGGTATCAGTCAAACCCAGGTGATGCTCACTGGGTAGCAGTAAAGAATATTCTAAAGTATCTGAGAAGAACTAAAGAAATGTTTTTACTGTACGGCGGTCAAGAAAGAGATCTGTGTATTCAAGGATACACAGATGCTAGTTTCCAAACCGACCGAGATGACTATAAATCACAGTCGGGATACGTGTTTGTGTTAAACGGGGGTGCTGTGAGCTAGAAGAGCTACAAACAAAGCACAATAGCGGATTCAACTACAGAATCGGAGTATATTGCAGCGTCGGACGCCGCAAAGGAAGCTGTTTGGATGAAGAAATTCATCACAGATCTGGGAGTAGTCCCTAGCATATGTGACCCTGTCGAGATCTATTGCGACAATGAGGGTGCCATTGCTCAAGCAAAGGAACCAAGGTTGTCAGGATCGAAATTCAAACAAGAATTTAATTCACACAAACTCAGAATCAATGTTAAAGAAGTTGCGGAAAAACACTTTAACACTAACAATCAATGAAACAATATATCAAACTCAAATCACAAGTTTATATTGATTCAACTTGATGATTACACACAAAACCTCAATCTGTTGAACAGACTCAACAGACGTTTTATACATCTCTATAAAAAGGATCTAAACTAGTCTTGAGGTTAATTCTCTCTAACAAAAACATATGAATGAATAATTATATTTCTACTATCAAATACTTCTATACTATATATACAAGACTGAATACAAGATAATTATCAAAATACAATTGATCTTCAGCATCAATACCATAATTATCTTCAGTCTTATCTCCAGCTTGTCTTTATTTCCAAATCATCTTTATCTTTAGAAGCAACACTAATTATATTCAGAAGTATTAACCATCTTCAGCAGCATTAATCTTCAGCAGTACTAACTACTAGCAGTACTAACTCTCCAAGCAGTACTAACTATTCAAGTAACAGCACTAACTCTTCAAGCAGTATTAATTCTACTAGCAGTAGTAATCTTGATAGTCTGGCAGTAGTAATCACTTAGCAACATTAATCAACAACATAAACCATACTTAATATAATCAGACCCAACAAAGGTCACATCAGCGCTCCAAGCATATCATGAGAAGATATCATCTAATTCGAGAGATTATTGAAAGAGGTGACATAAAGATATGTAAAGTTCGATCAGAAGACAATCCAGCAGATCCTCTAACCAAGCCTTTGAGTCAAAGCAAGCATGATGCTCACATTAGCTCTATAGGCTTGAGGTTTTGTAATAATTTAGTCTGATTTGTAAAATTTTAGTAATCTTTTACTTTTTGAACATTAAAACAGTTATGTTTTACAATTTATGGCATATTGGATATGAGTATTTAATTAAAACATCTCTGTGTTCGTTTTAGCATGTTTAAGTATCCTTAAATAAATATGATGATCATATTATTTAGAACTGTCCTTGATAACTTATTACTAGGGGACTAGTAATAAATCAAGATTATTGTGAAGTCTGGTCATAGTCCAAGTTGGAAGTGCACTAGGTGCAACCAGAGTCACCTGCGTTTGTCGGTGTACAAGGCGTTGGACAAGACCCACGGTCAAGATCACCTCATAGATCGACGTCATAAGGTGAGTCTTGAAATAGTACAACACTATTTATCCTCAGACCTGAGATGTGCATTGGGATCTAATGCACAAGGAGTGTTATGCTTTGATATAGTCTAATGTTACCCTTAATCGGGTAATCATAAGGATTATATTAGGTATAACATGAATTGTGTAGTTAGTCGTGTACATGCAATATGGGATTTGCTCCTCTCAAGATGAGAGAGATATTTCTGGGCCCCTCGATTACATATTATGATTTACATGCATGAACAAGTGGATTAGTTGGACTAATGACACTTGTATAATCAAATATGTTGGGATCGAGAAACACAATCTTTGAACTATAAATGATGAGATAGATCTATGCCTTAAGTTCAAAATAAAATATCGTGAAGCAAAAGGATAATGAATGATTCTACTATATGATTGATTATATCAATCAAATTGCTCGAAGGTAAAAGCACATTTACATAGCCTTGGGGGCGGTGACGTGTTGCTAGACGCTTACCATCGTCTGTGTTATTGTGTATCGTGTGCAAGTGGGAGAATGTAAGTTATTATATGCCCACGACACGTGTCACACAGAGATACTGCTGAGAAGTATGTAAACCTATAGGGTCACACACAAAGAATGCGTTTGTTTCCATTTGTAGAAACCCGGATTTAATGAAAATATGTGTTAAACTGTAATTATGATAATTACAAGGTGAAAACGTAATTATGTTAATTACGGGGAATTATCTGTAATTATATAATTATATTTTAAAATTTAAAAGGATAATTATATATACTTATATAATTATATTTTAAAGTTTAAAAGGATAATTATATATATATACATATATATATATATATATTTGAATTTGAATATTACAAATAATTATTAAACCTTATTTAATCTTTAATTGAATTATAGTCTAACTATAATTCTTCTGATATAAATAAGGGGTTAGGTTAAACCATTTTATATACAATTGAGTTAGAAAAGCCTTTCAGAAAAATACAGAAAAGAAACTCTTTTCTTTTCTGTAAAACACATATAAATCTAGGGTTATTGGGCTAGCACCCGGTGGAATTTCGCGTGTTCGTGTGTGGATACCACTAGAGGAAACCTCGATTGGTTTCTAAGTGCTCAGCTAGTTCAACCACAACAAATCTGTAAAAGGTACATCTCTAAACACCCTATGGTGTGGTTTTAAGTTTTGATTAAATACATCATTGGATCCGTTTGGGTTCTAATAGTTTAGAAAAGTTTTTTTTTCTTTTGTAACCAAATTTTTTTTTTATTTCCGCTGCGTATAACGGTTACAAATTGCTTTAAAACCCTACACTCTTAATTAGGAAGCATAAGTTTAAGAGTTGATAACATAGAGGGAAAGAATGTTTGCCTCTATCATTTAGGGTAAAATGGTCATTCATATAATTAAAAGGTGTTAATAGTTACATATTTTTTATTGTGGACATTTATTTTAGAACATAATGAGTAATATAGTTACGAACACTTAACTCTCTCCCTCTCTACCTAGTTTTATAACTGCAACACCAAACATATCTGTACCCCTTTTGCATTCTTTTTGTACATATGGTTTCTATTTGCATGACATATACAATATATAAGTATAGGTAGTATGTATATGTATTAGATCATTTGGGATGTGATCCAGCAACAGAAACAGAATTAACTACCTACACTTACAAACCAGGAGGTTTGAGCAATGGAAAGAAACCAAGGATTCCTTCCACATCAACCGGAATGTTTAGGGCACGATTGATGATTTCTGGTGTATATGTCCGGCCTTTCCAGCTGTTGAACCATGGTCCACCTCCAACTTCTACAGCTGCCATATTGCTCGTTACATCCAAGATAAGCTACACACGAATCCAAAGAAAACAAAGTGTTAATGCATACAGAAATTGTATATATGATTGCATCTTCGAAACACACACAAGGTGCTGAGCAGAGCCAATCATAACTTTATGATTGAAGCTCGTCTCAAATCTACAAGCCTGAATTAACCAACATTAGAGTTAGATTATCGAATCTATACAAACCAGTGTGAAATACATTTTTCAGTTTACTATTCTTGGGGACCTGTAATTGTAAATCTTAAAAAGGATTTCTTTGTAATTTTTCCCTGGATTTAATCTTGATATTATTCAATCCTATACGAGCCATGCCAGAGCTCAAGTCTTGATGAGTTGAGACCAACCCAGAGTTTCCCATCCTGCAAGCCATGACCTTAGCCCAAGCCGACCATTCTTTCATGAATCAAGCATAAACGATCGGCTCAGCTCAAATGCTTACATACACATCTGTTCAAACACTTTCAGTCTACAGATTATGAAAAACAGTGAACATCATTATTTGACTAAACAAACAGTTGACCACACACAGCAAGAATCAATCTCCTCTGACACAAGAAAATTGGAACTTTGACTTGACATGTATTTCTAGAGAAGTATTTCAACTTTTTGTCATGTCTAAACTATCTTCTCAATCACGATAATGCAATCTCCTCAACCAAAATCACTAAATATTTTTTAATGATGAAAATGGCATGGGTGATTGTTACTTGAAGACGTATAAAAGCTTAAGAGGTGCAGGAAGCATAACATTTTCTGTTGTATATTGAAATACAACATAAGGGAATGCATATTCAAATAGAGAGAATGAGATAGACTACAACTCCTCCTAACAGCAACAAAATCAATCTCAATTATAATGGCACCACATATAGAAAAAGTCTAAAGGGCCGTTTAATAAATACTTACCCGAGTAAGCGCTTACCGGTATCACTTACCTTACCGTCCTTACCTATTGAGCATGGAAACTACCTAAAATCTTACCCGGTACGAGCCATAACAAGGACCGAGAGTCTTACCCGGTAAGAGAGGGAATTGACTCTTACCTGGTAAGCGCTTACCGGGTTTAAGACGCTTACCAACAATCAATTTTGATGGTCGGAGATGTTATATGATAAGTTAAGTGAGGATAATATCCTTGCCGATAAGCGCTTACCCGGTAAAATTTTGGTAAACGGCCCCTAAGTCAAGAGATTTTAGGCTACGCAAAAATGTCACCACTCAGATGCAATTATAGAGGCAGGAGACAAACATCATCTAAGATTACAGACCGGACATACGATCCTACTTTGTAAACCTAGTTGCATGCTTATCGTTCTATGTTGGATCATGCATGCCAAGTTGTTTCCGATTTAATAGTCTTTATTCACACTGATATCTATCCTGGCATTAAATCTAGTAATTGCTTGCCAAGGATTCAGACAACCATACATGAGTAACAATTAATAGTCAAAACGCACCTTCCCTTTACCGCCATTAGATCCTTTTTGCCAAAGTTTTAATGTTAAGTCAGCAAAGCATGTATCTTTGCAAGCTGGTGCGAGGCCAGCCTCTGTAGTTGGAGCTCGCAGTGTGGTACCTGGGTCTTTGGTTGAAGCCTCTACTTCTATCTGTTCACACAAAATCAATCTGTTAAATAGTAGTAGCCAATCCCATCTACACAAGGACTGAAAGTTGATACCATTTAGATTACAGCGAGTCTTACAAATTTTATTATTTCTTTAGAGTGTATGTGTGTTTTGACACAGAGGAACATGGGTATTGCAAGACTAGAACGTAATGTAGTTATCATTTGACTCATAATCACCTTATGTGTTCCATTATCTGCAGTTACATGCCAGTAACCCCACTGAGCAACTTCCCACTCAACAACTCCGTTCCAAGGAACAAATTCATAGAACCTTCCTCCAAAGTGAACTCCTACCTGGCAGAGTAATACGTAGAAAGAATTCATCAGCACATATGAAGCTATGACTCGACGACAGAATGATATAATAGAAATTTTCCATCTGTATGTGGATGGAGCTGCATGGTTTCATGGATCTCAATATATTTGCTGTAAATGCAGATATGTTTTCATAAGACCCCCTGTCTCCAAAGAAAGGTCCACTTTAAAGTCTAGAAGGGATTTAAAGCCAATATTCTGGACCATTTTATTCTTGATTAAGTACAAAGTAACAAAAGGACTACACCCAAACTTAAAGAAATGATAATTCAGCGAGCAAAGTTTCAAGTAAGACGTTTTTACAAACAAAAACAAAATTGTTAGGTGAACGCAATTGTAGCAAGACAAAAGGCGGCAGGAATATGTTAACTCATCCTCACCAAAGTGAGCATAAGGCTGTTAGCCTCCTGACTAACGCCATCGTTGACACAGACCTAGTGCACCAGAAGTTTGTAAAATTGTAACAGCACTATAACGAAGTTCTACAATGAATAAGTCAAGTAGTCATCAGATCAAAACATTGTTTGATGCATCATTGCAGGCCACCTCTAAAACATAGGCCTTTTCTATTGGTCAAAGGCTAAAAATCTTCCAAATGTTAGTTGAATCATAACTGTATGAACTGCACAAATGCCAAAGCAATTATCATATATTGTCATTCATAAACTTACACTTAGAATGTGTTTTCGAGGTTTTATATTTAGTTCATTCAAAAGGGTGGACAACATAAGCATGGTGGATAAATGAATGATTGTTTAATGCATGCCTATACCAATGCAGCATTTTCAATTGTTTAAAACATGTCCATACCAGTGCAGCATTTTCAATTGTTTAATACAAGTCCATACCAGTGCAGCATTCTCAAATGTTTCATTTAGTCCAGGCAATTGCCTTAGTCCACCTCCACAAGTCAAACCCACTTCTCCACTTGCACCTTTAAAGACATTACACTGAACCTGTAGATATAAAATTATTGTTGCAAGATAAAAGAACAACCAAATTCTCTTTCATACAAGCAAAATATTGCTATATGATACGTAAAAGGAGATTGATATTTACCCAAAACCACTTTCTTGGGAAACCTCCACCCCAATTCTTTTCAGAATAAGAAGGGGCATTTTTAAACTCAAATCTTTCTTCACCCCATTCTATCCAACCTGGAAAAGCATTCAGAGCCTAAGCAAATGTTTCAAAAAAAGATTTACATTTGTCTTTATCTTCCTCCCACAAGAATCCCATGGATTTCTTAAATTGCAATAACAGACTATAAGAATACACGTCAACCAATGTCAACAAATGACACCTCGGTGTCGTAAGAATTTATGTTAAATTACTGTGGCATCCGAAATGCAGACTGAGCAATCAACAAGAATGCATTACACCATCTAAGTTTACATGCAAGGCAGACAATCCTGAACGCACCATTTCTTTAACATATCTAAAAACTAGATAAATAACACTTCTTTCATACGCATGGCATGACAATAGTTGTGGATTTTCGATGTTCGGTCAAGGGGGTCATTACGCAATATAATAGAATTACAAAATATGAGTTATAGAAAGATCACAAGCTTTCCGCACAAGGGTTTTGACCAAACTCTAAAACATATCGAAACATTAAAAAGAGTAATTATTTTCAAATGAAAACTACAATTCAAAAAACGTACTCATAATTTGCGATACTATTATGACAATTGTCAAACTAGCTTTAGTAACAAATAATTTTAGAGTTCAATTATGATTTGTCTCCTTAATAGAACTAACATATTTCGTAATCTTAATTTTTTGTTGCACGGAAAGCCCAACCTAGCTAGGACATGTATTACATTATACTATTAATATATTATATCCACACCAAATAGATCTCATATCAAATTACACGAGAATTATATTCCATATGTAAAACTTGATGTGATCAAGGAACAGTTAGATGTTTTGAAATGGCGAGACATTTTGAATTAGAATCGTGATTTAGCGATACTGGAAAAGGATTTCTTTATAAAAATATATGCAAGTCTTTTTCTCAATGCATAAAAGCTAAGGGCATCATTTGTTGTTTTAATGCATCAGCAAGTGACTATCAATATAATAATTGAAATTTTGTTCATCACCAAGCAAAAGAAAAATATTACTTTCCGCTAAATCTCATTGAGTATTAGCCATCATATGTGAAATTTGATTACTTTTTTATCAGCACGCATTTGAACAGGTAGAGTAAGGGGCTGTTTGTTTGTGGCTTAATAGGTTTAATGGTATGGGGAGCTTATTCTGCAACGCAATATCGGAGTGTTTGTTTGCGACTTAATGATTAGCTATCATGTAATTTGGCTTTATGGCTTCAACTCGCCCCTGGCTTTCGGGATTCAGCCATATTACCTATTGCTTTATCCAACCGTACCCTTCCTCGACCTCACCCCTACTGCAGCTCCCTCCTCGTTGAATAGACCATGGATCACCACCAGAATCACAAGCAAGTCGAGCGTTCTCTAATAAAGGTGATGTATGTGACCACACAAGCTCATCCTCGTCGCACCGAGAGTCGCAACAAGAAGTCGAGAACCAGGTAGAGTACTAGTAGTAGGATTAAAAAGAACGAGGAACTTGAAGCAAAATAAAATTTCAACAGCAACCTCGGGGATTGACAGAGGAAGCTTGTTGAGCTGTGAGAAGAAGTGAGAGTATGTCTCTACGGAGGTCGTGGCCGTTGCGGAGGAGGATTTCTTGGACTTGAATCTATGAAGCGAAAGATAATTGTTGGTCCTAGTTGGGTAAACGGCGTAAAGTACTAACAACATAATATTTTTAAAGTTACTTTGGCTGACATGCAGAGCATGTTCCCATGGTGGAAGTTGGTGAGCCAAACTTGTTGGGTAAGTTTGCACTCCAACTCCGCTAGCCAAACAATATTTATCTAATTGTCCGACCTATCCGTTACTGGTCTTCAATTGGAGATATGCCCATTTAACACAACAAAATAGTAATGGTTCTAAAGATGCATGGGCCTATTGGGTCGCACACAAAGTTTAGTTGTGTATCAGCAAGAAATTATTTTAGAGGGTTTAACAAGTATTTAATTAAAAGTAATTTAATTAATATGGAATTACTAGAGGGACTAACTAGTAATTAGTCCATACTTGTTATTAGATAATATCTAATAAGTCCAAATAATTATTAGACTAAATGAGATATTATTTAAAAAAGGATAATTATCACTAATAAAGCTAACCCTAGTTGAAATCGATCTCTCCCTCTCCTCTCTCTATAGTTCACGGCTCAATACCTCCCAAGAGGTGACTTTAGCCGATCTACACACAAGGCACACAAACAGATTCAAATGGTGTGTTCTTCGTGATTGCATAGAGAAGAAGGCGTTTTCTTGCTACCTACACGACTACATCTTTGGGGTGTGCTCTTGATAGAGAAAATCTTACTATTTGATTCTTCACCATCATCATCAAAAGAGGTCTTTCTATCCCTCTCTCTTTGTTTAATGTTACTTGTATTTAATTGTAACCTGATCTTTGGAAGATTGTGTGTTGTTTTACTTCCGCTATGTTTGTTTTAAAAGTTTTGTAATACACACAATCCAACAGTGGTATCAGAGCCACGGTTACAATATACAAGTACAAAAAGGAATCGTTTTTTCTTTATCTAGAATTTGTTTTGGGTGTCATTATACATTTAAATGGGAAAACTGAATGTATGAAGCACACAAAGAAAATTCTAAAGTTTTTTCTATTGGTTTTGAATTTTTCAGAACTAAAGATTCTAATTTTGGATGTTTAGGGTTTCTAACCCTAAATTTCAAAATAAGGGTTTCTAAAAACAATCGATTTCCAAAGTTTGGGAAATTAAGTTTTTTTTTAAACAATAGATTTCCAACGTTTTGAAATTTAGGATTTAAAAGTCTTGATTTAAGTTTTTTAAAACATAAAGTTTCCAATTCTAGAAGTGTAGGGTTTTCAAAACTTAAAGTTTCTTTTTTGGGAAGTCTAATGTTTTAACCATAAAAGTTAAGTTTTGAAAAATTAAAGTTTCCGTTTTGGAAATGGCTTTTCTTTTTGAATCTTAAGAGTGTTTAAAATTAAAGTTTCGAATTCTAGGGTTTTGAGAAAACTAGGTTTTCGAAATCTTTCGAGAAAAGACCATGAAAAACAATTTGTTATTTCAATTGTTGACATTATATTAAATGTGTTTTCCTGAACCTTTATGATTGGATGGTTTTGGCATGAAACCATACTTACATAGATATAAAGTGTGTTGTATATTTGATTGTCAAAATTTGATTTGGATGACATTAAAATATTCAGGCTGATTTTTTTTTGAAGTGCCAAAGTGTATGTTGAAATCAATCTTTAACAAAGTGTTGTCAATTGCATTGATTTGGCACTCCATTGCATTAAGATAGAAGGTTTGTGTTTGTATGGATCCGGTAATAGTTTGCCTCAAGTACACCTATGTGATGTGATGTTTTGGTTGTTGTTTGGTTGTTTTTTTTAAATGGTTGTAACTTTGCGCGAACTGCGAGTCGTTTCCTATCTATGTATTTGTAAAATAGTATAGAGTAGAATAGAAATTTATTTTGTTACAAAATGTAAAAGAAGGCCGAAGACAACAAACAAGATTCATGGAGATTAAAGTCATGGCATGGGCCCACTTGAGCATTGAAGAAATGGCGAATTTAGTGGGAGTGGCACATCCCCTTTTGTGGTTGTTAGGGGCTGTTCGGTTCGTTTTCTATTAAGTCCTGTATGGATAAAGTTATCTGTATTGATAAATCTGTATGTATGATATTGGATAAGTTGTTGTTCGGTTATCATGCTGAATAAATAGTCTAAATGGTAAAAATGACTATTATACCCTTTGTTTTACATTGAACATTTGTATTATTATTTTTAAATATAATTTTATATTAATACTAGAAGCGTACTCGCACAATGCAGCGAGATACATCACGATTTTAATGTTTCATTTTATTTTTTGTTTTTTTGTCGATTTACAATACGATTTTGGATAGTTTTGAGAAAATGATAATGTTTTTTTTTATAAATTTGGTTAATTTAGGCTTAATAATATAATGTTTTTTATATAAAAAAATAAGTATTTTGTTAGAATTCAATGATTACCTTATATATTTTAATGACATCTAGAAAAATAACCAATTACATATTTAATAATATAATTAAAACAAATTTATAGTAATATAATATATTAATTAATAGTGATATATGGAAATGTTTGCATAAAAGGAAGGCTCTGCACATACCAAATTGGTGGGTGTTAGAAGCCTGCAGTAGTAATATGTATCTTGTGCTATGATACTTGTAAATTAAGAGATTTTTAAAATCTTGCATAAAATGATGGTACCTTATGCCTAATAATTTGTATTTAAGTTTTTTATCCGTGTTTTATAATATAGTATAGATATGTACTATGTAGTAATATTAATTACTATTATATATTATATCTATTTATCTATATATTATGTACTACACAATCTATATATTATGTACTACACAGTCTATATATATATATTATATATAATAACATATAAACATAGTGAGGATATTCTTTCTTCTTGGTGAGGGTATTGATAAGAGTCGGAGACAAGACACCATCTTTTTGCATCATCTTCTCCGACGATAAACTGAGAACCGAGATAATATGCCAACTCCGGCGACTCAAATTCCTTCTCCGGTGATACACATGTGACATGCCTCCCCTATCCCTTCACTGGTAATACACACACCTCCCCTATCCCTTCTTCTCTGACCGAAGAAAGAAGCAACGACCACGTGCCGTCGTGACCGCCCCCCCCCCCCCTTTCCTGGATTCTTCACCTTCTTCACCATCCTTCAAGAAAGAACAGATGCCCACAATTTTTTTTATTTGATTAGTAACTCAATATTTTCTGTAGTGAGTTTTTGTCGAGAGGGATTCAGCATTTTCTTCCTCTTTTTTCACTTTCATAAATTATTGGCAGCAAAATAATGTTATGATTTTAGTTAAACCCACGGAATATATCTATTTGATCATGGGGTTTCCAAGTGCTTTTGTTAGGGTGGGTTTTTTTCGAGAGGTTTTGAAGAGCTCGTAAGGGCATTGATGGAAAAAACTCAGCTGAATGTAGGCAACACCTATTAGTTGGTTGACCGAATAAGCCACTAGTTATATCATTAAGCCACAACCGAACTATCGTGTATGGCTGACCGAATAAGCTATAAAGCTTATTCAGCCGATTAAGTCGCAACCGAATAGCCCCTTAGTTAGACCATGTTTTTCTCGTGGTGGCTCACAGGAAAAACACATAGGTTTGAGGCAAATATTACCGTTACTTGCATGTGGTTGTGTTTTATTTATTTATTATTTAGGTCTTGCATGCTAGATAATCTAAAAATAATTTTTGAAACACAATAAAATTTTACTAAAGAGTTTAAAAAAAACTTGCAATTGCATTTTGGCAAATAGATAAAATTGGTTTTATAGTAAAGTTTTAAATGGTTAAAACGAAATTTGCTAAAATGAAACAGTTAAAAACAAAGAAAACAAATGCAACCAATTTAAGACACATTTGAACTAATAATCTTTCGACGTGGGGACAGTGCTAAAGCCAACGCCTTGGTTAGATTTTAGAAAAAAATATTTATGACATTCGCGATTTCCGAGAGTCTTGGGCCGGATGTCATGTGTCTTAATATGGTTGATTTACAATCTGGACTTGTGATCCACGACAAACCTGTCACGAGAAAGGATTAGTGTGGAAAGGATTAAACATGCCAAAATACATAATGGATGTCAATGAATCCCGCAATGATCTAAGTATTTCATAGAGATGAAATTGGTAAAATGATTATATGCCTAAATAGCTTCTAGTTACGATCTGCGGCAAACCCGTCGTAGGTGGGAGTGAAATATGGATCTTAGCTTATTTAAAAATTAAAATTGTTTTGAACAACCGGTAATATTTTTTAACAAGGATCATTCAATTCAAATCACTAAAATGATGTTTTTTTCTTTTGAGAGATGTCAAACAACACGAATTTATCGATTTCAAACTTCTGTTTGAAATATCTCCTCGAAAAGGACAAGCTTACGGGCTTGAACTACATGGATTGGATTCGAAACTTGAGAATAGTTCTCTGGATGGAAAAGAAGCATATGGCCATTGAGGAATCACTCCCTGAGCACCCGCTGCCGGAGCATCTCGGGCGGCTCGAGATGAGTATGAAAAACGTCTCGCTAAATCAAACGAGGTTTCTTACCTAATGTTGGCGACCATGGTTCTAGAACTCTAAAAAGGTATGGAAAGCCTTGGGACGTACGACATGAACAGCTTAGGGACATGTTCCAGCCTACTGCAAGAATGATATGACAATTTCAAGGCTCTCGTATACTGCAAAATCGCCCCGGGATGCAACGTCAGTGTACATGTTCTAAAAATGAAATTGTACCGTGATCAACTTGAGTGTCTAGGTTTTCCCTTTGATCAGGAGCTTGCTACAGATTTCATCTTAAGCTAACTGACTAGTTCATATGAACCATTCGTTATGAACTATAATATGAACAACTTGGAGAAAACCACTATGGAGCTCCATTAAGAGTGCAGAATCTAACATGACCAAGTCCAAGCGCGTTGCCCGGGCACTAATGGTCATCTTGAGGGAAAGCCCAATTTGATTTGCCCCGGCACTGATGATCATCTTGAGAGAAAGCCCAATTTGATATACCTCAAGCAAAGACTCTTGAGGATGTTGTATGCTTTCACTACAAAGAGGTAGGACATTGGAGGCGTAACTATCCTAAATATCTGGAGGAGCTTGTGAAGCTCAAGGCTAATGGAGCAGGAACTTCAGGTATGTATATGATTGAACTCCATAGTACTTCTGCTTCTAATCACAGGATGTGGTACTCACATATGTATTGATGTGCAGGGACTAAAAAAAAGTAGCAAGCTGAGACGTAGGGAGTTGCACCTGATTAAGAGAAACAAGCATATTGTTGTTGTTGACACGATAGGAAATTATGATATTTCTTTTTCGTCTGGATTATCTATGGTTTTATTTGATTGTTGCTACTCGGCCGATATGGCAAGATGCATCATTTATTTTATACTTTATATAAAGATGGTTTTGATTTTGGCTTTCTAATAAATCTATCCTTGTATATAAAGATGATATGTTTTATTTTAAGGCTAACCCCTTGTCATGGTATTTATGAAACCCGTATAAGTATAAAAGACGATAGAAGTTCAATCTATAATGTTGAATCGACTCAATCCAAAGATGGTTTGGACAAGTCTTATCTGTGGCACTGTCGTCTTGGTCGCATTAGCAAGAAACGCATCACCAAACTCCAAGCGAATAGGATTTTGGGATCGTTTAACCAAACATCGAATGATGAATGTGAATCTTGTCATCTAGGAAAGATGACGAAGGCACCGTAGGTAGGACAACCAAGGGCAATTCAATGGCTTTATGGGAGAATCCTTATACTTTATGCGTAGGCAACCCAGCGGTATCCAATCAAGGTAGTCGGCGAAACAAAGGAAAGAGGAATGGGAGACGTTTTAGAGGAAGATCTAAGTACCGTGAGGGAAATGGAGCTCGAATCCATAGCATTCTCCACGCACCCACCATTCGTTAGCAGCAACCTTACCACGCTTCTGTGAGCAGGGCAAGAATCTATTGGACATAATACATACTGATGTATGTGGGTTGTTCAGATCAGTCACAAGACACGGCGAGAAATACTTAGTTACCTTCACTGATGACTTCAGTAGGTATGGATATGTTTATCTGATTAAACATAAATCTGAAACCCTAGAGGTGTTTTGGACGTTCCAAAACGAGATAGAGAATCAACTGAACAGGAAGATTAAGACTCTCAGATCCGATAGGGGTGGTGAGTATCTTAGTCAAGAGTTCCAAGATCATCTAAGGAGTTGTGGTATAATCGCACAACTTACTCCGCCTAGGACACCACAACATAATGGTGTAGCTGAGACGAGAAACCGAACATTGCTTGATATGTATCATCAGAGATTATATTATTGCTTTACTTGTATATACAATGAAAGGATACACCGATATATATAGGCAAGAAACCTAGAAGAAGAGGAAACCCTAAGGGCCCACGGGCTAACGGGTACATAATTTTACATTCTAACACTCCCCCTAAAGTTGAAGCATAGATGTTAATCATGCTCAGCTTGTTACAGATAGAAGAGATTCGCGAACCAGGTAAAGCTTTGGTAAAAACATAAGCAAGTTGACTTCCTGTTCGAACAAAGGGATTGACTCATTCCATACTGAATCATTTCATAGAAGTTCATTGAGATCTTTTTATAAAGCAAATCAACTTCGATTCTTGAAGGGAGTTGAGATGGATCCATCTTCTAGCTTTTCACGAGTGAAATGGCAGTCCACTTCGATATGGTTTGTTCTCTCATGAAACACAAGATTGTTTGCAATGTGGATAGTCGCCTCATTATCGCAATATAGATTCAACGGTTTACATTGAGCGAACCCAAGTTCACATAGCAGATTACGCAACCATATCAGCTCACAAGTGGTTTGGGCCATATATTCAGATTCAGCACTTAACCGGGAAACGACATTCTGTTTTTTGCTTTTCCACGAGACTAGATTCCCTCCAACCAACACACAATAGCCTGTCGTAGACCGCCTGTTCGTAGGATCCCCATTATAGTCGGCATCTGTAAACCCTTCTATGACAAGATGACCGTGATTTTGATATAGAATGCCAAGACCAGGGGTATGTACTTCAGTATATGCCTAACAGCCTCCCAATGTGAAGTTCTTGGAGATGACACAAACTGACCTACAACACTTGTAATCAGGGATTATATTATTGCTTAACTTGTTACATACAATGAAAGAGTACAAGGATATATATATATATAGGCAAGAAAGCTAGAAAAAAAGGAAACCCTAAAAGAGAAAACCCTAAGGGCCCACGGGCTAATTGGGCCTAAGTAAAATAATTACATATATTACATTCTAACACTCCCCCTCAAGCTGGAGCATAGATATTAATCATGCCCAGCTTGTTACAGATAGAAGAGATCGACGAACCAGGTAAAGCTTTGGTAAAGACATCAGCAAGTTGACTTCGTGTTCGAACAAAGGGAGTTGAGATGGTTCCATCTTCTAGCTTTTCACGAGTGAAATAGCAGTCCACTTCAATATGTTTTGTTCTCTCATGAAACACGGGATTATTTGCAATGTGGATAGCCACCTCATATTCATCGGTTTAGATTGACTAGCAGATTACGCAATATCAGCTCACAACTGGTTTGAGCCATAGCCCTATATTCAGATTCAGCGCTTGACAGGGAAACGACATTCTGTTTATTGTTTTTCCACGAGACTACATTTCCTCGAACCAACACACAATAGCCTGTCGTAGACCGCCTGTTCGTAGGATCTCCATTATAGTCGGCATCTATAAACCCTTCTATGACATGATGACCATGATTTTAATAAAGAATGCCAAGATCAAGGGCACCCCTTTTAGGTACTTCAGTATATGTCTAACAACCTCCTAATGTGGAGTTCTTGGAGATGACATAAACCGACTTACAACACTGACTGGAAAAGCGATGTCAAGACGTGTAATCATCAGGTAGTTTAGCTTTCCCACAATTCTTCTGTACTTTTCTAGATCCTCAAGTAGATCTCCATAGCGACTATGGACAAAAGTTGGCAACTAGGATGGTTATTTTTGCCTTCACATTTCTATAACTCTTCTAAAGCAATCAGATTTGTAGGCATTATGGTTAATGACTTTGAGAAAATGACTATATAGAACTTTAACAACATAGCTAAGGACTCGGTATAGGTACGTCGTGAAAATAACAATATATCAATTCACCCTATACCCACCCTCTTTGGTAGATCCTACACGAATTATGTACACTACACAATGAGGATCACAATCATTTACAGTTTGCTTTCAATTTCATGTTCGGAATCATTGGGGCCTCACACGGTTTTGTTTCAATCATCCCAGAGTCATTCAATACATCCAAACAATATTTCCGTTGAGACAAACAGATCTCTTTTCGAGTACGAGATACTTTAATTCCCAAGAAGTATTTCAAAGGACCTAGGTCCTTTGTTTGAAACCGAGACGCAAAGAAATCTTTCAGCCTCTTGATCCCAATCTCATCACTCCCAGTAACCACAATGTCATCAACGTACACCACTAGTAGAATGCATCCAGAAGAGGATAAAGTAAAGAACACAGAATGATCATAAGAGCTCCTCCTTAAGCCAAACTCAATCACTACAACATTGAACCGTCCAAACCAAGCACGAGGGGATTGCTTTAAACCATAAAATGATTTACGCAGCTTACAGACTCCCCCTGAGCAACAAACCCAGGTGGTTGCTCCATATAAACTTCCTCATGTAAATCACCATGCAGAAATGCATTTTTCACATCAAGTTGGTGTAGTACCCAGTCATAAATAACGGCTAATGAAATAAACAAGCGGATGGGGAGTCCTTAGCCACAGGAGAAAATGTCTCGTAGTAGTCGACCCCATAAGTCTAAGCATATCCTTTGGCTACCAACCGGATTTTCAAACGAGCCACTGATCCATCTGGATTAACTTTCACACTGAATACTCATTTGCAGCCAATTGCCTTTTTACCTGCAGGTAACTCTACCAAATCCCATGTATTATTATGTTCTAGAGCATTTATCTCTTCAATCATAGCATCCCGCCATACGAAATGGGCCAAAGCTTCACCAACCGTTTTAGGAACAGAAAAGGAATCAAGTGTAGAGATCAAAGAGCGAGAACGAGAAGAAAGTTTATCATAGGAAACAACAGAAGAAATAGGGTAAGTATATGAGCGTTTACCTTTCCGAAGGGCAATGGGAACATCAAGATCAGGATCTTGTGTATCGGAAGGTGGTGGATCACTCGAAGCAGAAGGATCATCATTAGAAGGATCTGTAGACGATGACGAAGATGGTATAAGGTCGGGATCTGACGTAGGTCCTTGACGCCTATTATACACATGAACTATCGGTGGTTTAGTAGGCTCTTGATGTTGTGTTGAGTCGGATACGATAGAAGACTCGGGAACCGGTACGGTATATACCAAGAAATCATCGCTATCTCTTGGGTTGCAAGGAGTGGACACAGGAAAGAAAAGTATATTCTTATGGAATGTAACATCTTGAGATACAATGTATCGATTAAGCGTGATAGAAAAGCACTTATACCCTTTTTGAAGTCGAGAGTAACCAAGAAAGACACATGTCAGAGACTTTGGATCCAACTTAGTTAAGTGTGGTCGGGTATCACGGACAAAACAGGTACTACCATAGATCTTTGGGTCGACAGGAAACAATGATTTTGTAGGAAACAGAACTCATAAAGGTCTTCTTCCATCCAAAGCAACAGAGGGCATTCGGTTGATGAGAAAACAAGCAGTAGAGCCTGAGCCACCTCTAAGAGATAACGATTCTTTCGTTCTGCAACCCCATTTTGGGCTGGTCTTGGTGTGTCAACACAGGAAGACTCGTTAAGAATACCATTTTGAAGCATATATAACTGAAATGTTTGAGACAAATATTCTTTTGCATTATCACTACGAAGAGTTTGAATGGAGACTTTAAACTGTGTTTTAATCTCAGTATAAAGTGAACAAAATGTGTAAACACCTCAGATCGATTTTTCATAAAGTAAAGCCAAGTAGTGCGAGAGTAATCATCAACAAAAGTAAAGAAATACTTGAATCTAAGTTTTAAAGTAACCGGACATGGTCCCCAAACATCATAATGGACTAACTCAAATGGGGACGAGACCCGCTTATTACAGACTCTAGGACTTAAATGAATACGTTGATGTTTGGCAAACTGACAAGACTCACACTGTAGAGAAGATAAATAAGAAAACTCAAGACACAACTTCTTCAAATTCTGTAAAGAAGGATGACCTAATTGATAATGAACTTCAAGCGGAGACGATGAGTTGGAACCATTGTTTTAAAAAACGGTTGAGGCTTACGCCTTGAGGCGCGCCTCAAGACTAGGGGGCCATAAAACGCTTATGAGGCGTCGCCTCTCACTGCTTGAATGGGGCGTGCGCTTTACAAAGGTGAGGCGGTGATGAAGGCGGCAAGCGGTGAGACATGTGAGAGGCGTGCATGTTTTTGGAGATTCCCTTAATTATTCAAGTCTTTCACGGTTATACTTTCTATATTTCTTTGTGAGCAGTAGTGGAAGACCGTCAGGTCTGAACTCTGGAGTCTCCACTTTGAAGAATTAGGTGAATGAATATATATATATAATATTTCCTTAACTCTCTCACAACCCACTTTCTTAATTTTTTTGGCTTACTTATTAAACTCTCTCTCTTTCCTCTGACAACCCACTTCCTATATTACTTTGTTAATAGTAGTGGCAATGGCAGACTGATTGTATATATAACACATATATAAATATTCCAGTAGTAGTCTATATATTTCTCTGTTATTAGTAGTGGCAGTGACAGACCAATAGTGTATATATACATACATATATCTATACACACATATTTTCCACCAAGTCTATATTTCTTTGTTTAATAGATATCAAGTGATAATAATTTAGTGTATATATTATTTTGTAGTTTATTTATTTTCTGCCTCGACGCTTACGCCTCACCTCACGACAAATGCAACAATCGAAGCAGTGGAACTCTCCGTCCCTAAAAGTCGAGCATATTATTCCGCATGTATAGTAACAGTACTATCTGGCAGAGGCAACATGTGCTGATGAGCTCCTCGAATGTCTGGCCAAAAGCTTCTTACACGTACGCTTGGTGTGACCAAACTCATGACAGTAGTAACACTCAAGCATCATTAGAATCTGGAATAGTAGCCTGTGAGTCGGTTGATCGGTCACTGTGGCCACCTCTATAAACCTCATATTGGTCTAAGCCAAAGTACCTACATAGACAAAGTGTTGAAGAAATTCAACATGCTGGACTCCAAGAAGGGGTTCATTTCTATGCAGCATGGTTCGGCGCTGAGCAAGGCTCAATGTCCTAGTTCTAGTTCAGAGCTACAAAGGATGAGTCGGATCCCTTATGCCTCGGCTATAGGATCGATCAAGTATGCCATGATATGTACTAGGCCTGATGTGTCGTGTGCTTTGAGCATGACGAGCCGATACCAGGCTAATCCTGGCAATGACCATGGACAGCAGTAAAGAACATCTTCAAGTATTTGAGACGAACTAAAGAGATATTCTTGGTTTATGGAGGTGCTGAGGAACTCCGTGTAAAGGGTTGATGCTAGTTTTCAAACCCGATATGATTCTTGCTCGCAGTCGGGATTCGTGTTTTTGTTGGACAGTGGGGCAGTCTATTGGAGAAGCTCTGCTCCGTAGCAAATTTGACAACAAAGGTTGAGTATGTTGCAGTCAACGAGGCTGCTAAAGAGGCCGTGTGGATGAAGAAGTTCATCGGGGATCTTGGTGTAGTTCCTAGCATTCATGATCCTATAGAGATCTTCTGTGACAACGAGGGTGCAGTCATCCTGGCTAATGAACCCAGGTCACATAAGCACACACGATAAGCACACACGACATATACTCAGAAAGTTTCACTACGTTTGGAAAGTTGTCGAGGACAGAGACATCATCATTAGTAGAGTTGGCACGGATACAAACTTGGCTGATTCATTCACCAAGCCATTGCGCAGACCAAGCATGATGCTCATACTAGGTCTATATGAGATTCATGAGATTCTTGACACGAAGTCTGCTATGCTTTGATGGTTCTCCAATGTTGTCTGTAAGATGTGGCTATAAAGAGAACCGTTCGGTGTAGCGTGATTAGTGAGTAAGAGATCGATGTAGTCAATACTATTTATTCCTTTTATCTAGTAATAAAAGCGATATCCATGGGCCCCACGGGCCCCTCGATGATTTGGTGCTCTATGATTTGATGCTGACGTTGAATGTATGTATACTCGGACTAGATTGATGTTGGATCAATATTACAGTCCGTCTTTGGGTCACCACAAATCTTTATCGAGAAACATAATGGTGAACGATCTGCGGCCATGTTCCATGTCTCACATTCAAACGGATATCTGTAACAAAGGGGTATTTGATCACTTACCTATAGGACTGCTTAACGCAGAAATTGAGTCTTCGATGACGTACCTCATGCTGATATAAGAGGCAATGGTGTATTGATAGATACTAACCATTGTCGGTATTACTATTCAGTTGTTGTGACATGTGCAATTAGGATTATGTTGGAGATATGCCCATTTAACGCAACAAAATAGTAATGGTTCTAAAGATGTATGGGCCTATTCGGTCGCACATAAAGTTTAGTTGTGTAAAAGCAATAAATCATTTTAGATGGTTTAACAAGTAATTAATTAAAAATGTTTTAATTAATATGAAATTACTAAAGGGACTAACTAGTAATTAGTCCATACTTGTTATTAGATAATTATTAGACAAAATGAGATATCATTTAAAAGAGGATAATTATCATTAATAAAGCTAACCCTAGTTGAAATCGATCTCTCCATCTCCTCTCTCTGTAGTTCACGGATCAAAACCTGCCAAGAGGTGACTTTGGCCGATCTACACACAAGGCACACAAAGAGATTCAAGTGGTGTGTTCTTCGTGATTGCATAGAGAAGAAGAAGGCGTTTTCTTGCTACCTATGCGACTACATCTTTGGGGTGTGCTCTTGATAGAGAAAATCTTAATGGATTCTTCACCATCTTCATCAAAATCCCTCTCTCTTTGTTTAATGTTACTTGTATTTAATTGTAACCAGATTGTGTGTTGTTTTGCTTCCACTATGTTCGTTTTAAAAGTTTTGTAATACACACAATCCAACAATTTCTTCATCGTTGTAGCTTGTACAGTAAAGGGTTTTTCAAATTTCTTGTTTGATTAATTTGGTTGATGCCGATGATTCTCCTCCCATTTATTGTGATGTCAAATGGGTATGCTATAGAAGGGTACACAAGTAGCACTCGTTCACCAACTGTTAGAGAAATTGTGTCAAATAAGGGTCGAGTGATTGTAATTTTTCAAAGCCTAATCTAATGATTCTATCAAGGCCCGATCCCAATATAGTACTTTTATAGCTTCTGGGCTCTTCCGTTTCTAAATTGGTTTCAAATCGTCTATCCTGCTCTATTGTTACGTAGCAATAGAAGCCTTTTTTTATAATCAAAAGAAGATTTTCAGGTATTCGTTCGCAACAAGGTAGCCATAGAGAGAACCCATTCAATTTCTAAAAAAGATTACTAATCCTTAACTTTTTGACGACCTTATTGCACGGTTCAAAGTGTATGTGATGTAAGTGAACGTGGCGGAAAAAACCAACCAGTTTGACCTAGTGGATAAATCAAGAATACGGAAACAAAAACAACAATTGGTTTTCAACGGTCTTTGTTACGTTCGCTAATGGACATAATGGTGACGAAAACACCATGGAGTTCAAACACAACGTCGGCCATGGCAAACAGGTCAACGTCGGCAATGAAGAGGGAGAAGACAGCGGCAACGGTGGTGAGATCGTCAATAGCGATGGCATAGGTATTGGTGAAATCGGCAGTAGCGGTGGTACTCGCCCCAGATTCTGATGTGAACGGTCTCCATCCCTCTTGAATGTGATTTCTCTTCTGTTTTCTTTTTCTAGATTTTCTCCATTCTTCTCCTTCTCTATCAGGTTTTGGATTATTGCATATCCCAATTTTGTTACTTCGAAATCCTGAATTTCTACCTGAATATGAATCATCTTGAATCGTCTTCTTCAACTTATCTTCTTGTAATTTGTTTTTCCATTTTTTCTTCATTGTTTGCATATCCTTATTCATAGATCCTAAATGTTCCCGTATTTTCACTAATTTCTCCTCCATCTTGTCCCAAATCATCACCGCTCTAAAGCCCATTGATACACACTGTAATAATTGAATGTGATTTCCATTAGAACTCAACGAATCAGAAGATTACAAAAGATATCGAGTGAACAAAAAAGTTTCTCGGTTTTTAGAGAGGCTGAGTACTCTCCCAAGGCTTTTGCCCGAAACGTACACAAACTAATCCATATCCTTCTAAACGCCCACTCCCTTTATTTATACTACCTAAAGCATGTACCTGTGCATTAGACACTTGTACAATAGTCTAATCTGTTTGACTTATTTAATAAAATACCTAATACTAACAATAAAAATATGCATGATAAGAGTTTAAAACAGCTTATGTCGCATAAAAAATTAACGGTCTTATTTTTAAAAGATTTCTACAAATTGTAGAGGTTGTAACAATCAAATTTATGCTAGTTTGCATGTAAATAAGAAGTCGTTTCCGACAAAATCTGATGAAAGCTCTTACATACTATGTAGAGTATTCTTCACGATACAAGCTATAACTCGTTTTATGTGATAGGCATGGGTTCTAATATAACAGAGATTCACTCGTGAATTATGTATTCAGGGGTAATATAATATCTTGGAAGAAAGCATGATGATTTTTCTTTGTCAAGTGTTGAGAATGGAACAATGGCTCACACAATTTATAAGCAGCAATGATGTTTGCTATAAGAGTTGAAAGACTATATTTCCACTTTGGAGTACTAATAAGTTATGTCACGAGTGTTGTAATCAGAGATTATATTATTGCTTGACTTGTATATACAATGAAAGGGTACACGGATATATATTGGCAAGAAACTTAGAAAAAAAGGAAACCCTAAGGGCCCACGGGCTAACGGGCCAAAATAAATAAATACATAATTTTACATTCTAACAAGTGTAAACAGCATATTGATGTGGATTGTCATTATATTGATGATAAGATTGGTCGGTACTTATCATGAACCTCCTATTGAGTTGATTCAAGTGTGTTCCCACATTAGGTAGACCATATGTTGATGAAGTCGTTCTACAAGGTTGATCCTATATGTGATAAGTCGGGGTGTATAATATAGATGCTCCAACTTTAGAATTGTTAATGATATAGAATAAAATTAGAATTTTGTTCATATGTGATAGATGCACAAAACAAATTCAATGATGAAACACCGAATCACACACGAACAACTCAACACACGAACAACTCAACCCTGGTGTTTTCATATTCATATCAGAAAAGTGATCACAAGATACCCTTACATCATGAACGTATGGCCTTATATCAACTCTACACAAGAAGCTTCTAGACTACCCTAACATAGTTATAGGGAACAATACAAACAGGACATGTTGCAGATCACACCCACACCTATGGAAAAAAAGTAAAAGATTATTGCAACATCTAAGTAGGTAAAAAGGTAAAAATTATTGAAATATCTAGTAGGTAAAACTATGTCGTATCAATCCCCTTCTCATCAAATTAACCTTGACCTCAAGGATAACATCGAGCCCCATCAGACCTCAAAAAGTGTAGTCTTCAAGAGTGCAGCCTTCTTGATCCAAGTTGCTCCCATGTCCTCATGCTTCCAATGTTGTCTTGTTTTCTTCTTCCCCATTACCTTCATTAATCACCTCTTCTGCCTTGTACTCATCTAGATTTTCTGGACCAATCAACATGTACAGCTTGTCTCTACACTTGTGACCAGGAACATATTTTTCATTACAAAAAAACATTGATTATTCCTTCTTTTCTCTTCATATTCACTCCTTCACAGTTGCTTCAAAGGAGTGGTCTTATTTTGCGTCTTTTAGGGTATCGGAACTTGAGATTCTACCAAAGGTTTATGGGACATTTGGCACAGAGTAGTTGGTAGAATTTGGGGGCAAGGGAGTTGGATTGTTTTATTGGAGAAACCTTGCCACTTGTTGCTTAGGTAAGGTTATTATTATAGTTAGTGGATTTTGGTGGCTCCAAGCCCCACAGAGCGTAGTACGCTCCTTCCTAAATTCTTGCTAATTTCATAGCTTGATTCAAAGTTTTTGGATCCATAAGTTGAACCGTATGCATTATCTCATTTCGAAGGCCACCAATGTACAAATCTAATAACACCTCCGAAGGGACATCTACTTGGTTCCTTAGATCATTAAACTCGGAATTGTAATCACTTATAGTGGTGGTAAGCTTTAGATTTATGAGTTCTATGAGAGGCTTTGAGACAATACCTCCAATGAATTGCTTTTCCAACTAACAGGTTTGCCTTCCTTTTCCTTCATGAATCATTGGTGCCATTGCGATGCTCTTCCCTTCAGACGGGTCTTATTCTTATTTTCAGGTGTGGTATCCAGCTCAAAAAATTGATTGCACTTGCAGTGTCATTCCTTGAAAACATCTCCCTCAAATGATAGAAATTCTAGTTTCGTCATTCTATTCATGAGTTTATACTCTTGCTTCACAAGCGGTGGTGTGAAATCGTCATCTATTACCACTCTCCTGGGTCCCGATTCCTGGTCACATTCTTGATTCAACTTCTGCTTCTGAGTAGAGATTAGGAGTTTCACTGCCTCAGTTATATCAGAGATACTTACCTTGCATCTGCTTCAGAATCTCATCATGACTCTCGATCTTCTTGCTTAACTCTTCATAAGTCTCCATTAATTAGGTGTATGTTACTCTTACCATGCACAACAGGTAAAGGACGTTGTGCTCATAGATGCACAATACAAATTCAATGATGAAATAGGTGTAAACCACAGAGAACAACTCTAGGTTACTCAAATTACACAGAGAATAGCTCTAATGTTTTCATATTCATATCAGAAAAGTGATCATAAGATATCCTTACATCATGAACGTATGGCTTTATATCAACTCTACATAAGAAGCTTCTAGACTACCCTAACAGATTTGTTATAGGGACCAATAACAAGAAGACATGTGGCAGATGGTGACCCACACCTATGGAAAAAGGTAAAAGATTATTGCAATATCTAGTAGATAAAAAGATAAAAGATTATTGCAATATCTAGTAGGTAAAAAGATAAAAGATTATTGAAATACCTAGTAGGTAAAACTATGTCGTATCAATATGCTTACCTCCTGCCCATTGGCCCACTTTATTCTCAACCATTTCCACTATAACTAAAAATGTATCATATGTTATATGAGCTGCCTTTTTCAAAAGCAACAATTAGCCAAAACAAACAAATAGATTGGAAGATAAGTGATCATGAGAATTTAATAAAATAAGACATGAATATCCAACCAAGGAAAAAGGTAAAAAAAATCAGCTTTGCCTGTTGAGAGTCCACCAGCCATGCATATTTGCCAATGAGGTTCAAATACTGGAAAAGCAGCAAGCCAACCAGCTGTTGACTTTTGTCTTGACGCTACATCTCCCCAACCATAAACAGGACGTGTACTGTACTCCCAACGTGCAGTCTTTACAGTTTTGGTATAATTTGTCCTGAGTTCAATAGTTATAGGTTATATACAATCAAGCTATATCTCTTCAAACAAAACTTATCAACATGTACTATCAGTATTACCATCAATAAAGAGCTGGCACTTAAGAAACATTAACTAATCCTCATTTGACTTTTATGTCATCCACCATAGCAATGATACCTTGGTTTCACACTTAATCATAAAGTGGGTGTGCCCAACATCATATTCCTTCACTAATCTTTCAATTAATTTAATACGATTGATGAACAATGCCAAATAATGTAAACATAAGTTGCATTAGCATGCATAACCTTATAAAGAGCAGAGTTCATCCTCAATTTCTAGCTTCAATTCCTCTAGATCATAGTCTTTTCAATATTCACTAAAGTTGCAGGAGAACTCGAATGTGAAGAAGTCAATAAATAAAAAACCTCAAGGTCTCATTCGTTTATGCCACTTAAGGAAAGCAAAACTTTCTTTTCAAGTCAGAAAATTTGTACCTTGACTATACCTATAAGACAAATCCTAAAGTGAAAGAAGACCATTTTGGGGAGTGCGCTATAATTGGTTTATGTTCCGCGGGCGTAGCTTCCCCATCCTTGTCCAGTAACATGCTCGGGGTATGTAAAACTTATTCAATTCTCCAAGTTGTGATCCAATTTTCTTTTCACTTCATGCAAATAATGGGCCACACAATAAAAATGATAAATTCCCAAAATGAAAATTGGTCTAATTGGTTTTGTAGATAATGCAAGTTAAGGATATTTAGAACATATGAAATATATCTTTAAGGGAGGAAAATCGGGTCTCTAACAAATATAGCAAGTACGATCAACAATACAATTGCAAGAAAAGTTTACCAAGTGACAGATGGTGAATATCAGGCACCCTTTTAAGTATAACAGGTTAGATGCAGATTTATAGACGTGAAGATTAGTTCTTATATTATATTAACACTTAAAAAGCCGGTTTTTAGTGGAGAATAATGGTACTCCAGACACTATATTATAATTGTTAGAAAAAAATTGAACTTGATTGACCAACTTAGGTGTATACCTATTTTGACGTCCTGATTGTAACACATCCTCACTAAGACCCCAACTTGTTAGCATAAATACAGAAAATTTATTCGGGGAATCGCAAAAAATTTAAAATGGTATTCGCCCTAGTATATTAGCGAAGTCACCAGAACCCATTCATTACTTTATATGTAAAGGTGTCTACACCCAAGGGATAGTGAATATCGGTATTTGTTCTCGTGTATGAATTCAGGTGCATGAATAAATTCCACACAAATCTAAGATGCTGGGCAATTTGTGTTGGGAAATGACGCACAAACACACATACGAACAAGGTGACAGTAAAGTAATTGCCTAAAATTAAAGAATACACAGGATTTACCTGATTCACTTGATCGGTGTGATCAAGCTACCGCACAAGTAAGATATGTTATTGATCAAAAAATTAGGTTTTACGATTACATAGAGTTTGTATTTATAAAGACGAAACTAGGTTAAATTCCTAGCCGAGCCCATATTCTAGAATCTTCTTCTGCCAAAGGTTAGCCCTTTTATTACCAATGAGACTCCATATCGTATCAATCTCCCACTTGGAGGTTGATCAACTCTACTACCGTCCAAGTTCTGTAACTCTAGTAAACATTGAAAAGTGTATAAGCCCCTCTTACTAGTGCAACGCTTTCTCATCATTCATCTAGACGGCCTGTTGAAGCTATGCAAATCTTCAACTTATCTGTTGTCACCGCCGTGGTAAACATGTATGCAGGATTCTTTGAACCAATGTGATTCTAGTCATCCTCACAACTAGAGAGAAGATCTCATTGTAATCAACCCCTCTTTTCTAAAGGAACCCTTTGACCACCAATTGTGTCTTGTATCTTTTGTTGCCACCATGTTCTTATTCAATCTTGAACAGCCATGTGTTTCAGTGCTTTCTTTCCTGTCGACAATCTAACCAAAGACGAAGTTCGTTTCTTTTCTAGTGAACTCATTTATTCATTCATGGCATGCTTCCACTATACATATTCTTCCAATTTTTCGGCACTTGAAGAGCATTCTAGCTCACCATTTTCTCTTGGTAGCAAATAGTTTGCTGATAGCAAGTGATAAGTGTATAGAAATGTACCCTTTTTCACTTTATCTTATTTTTCCCAATCATATATCGAGACTTTTATCAAAACATGTCTAGCCTAGTGGTAAGGTAACATCCTTGGGGGGTCAGTGGATGGTATCCCTGACTACCCGGGTTCGAACCCCGTGGTTAGCATGTGGCGATATCCAGATCATGGGCCTGCCACTTAGTGGTACCCTTAATTGGGCCAGGTCGTGGTCGACGGGGATTAGTCGGGTGACACCATTAAGTGGGAGCCCGGATACCCCGGGAACGTGTGTGTGTGTTATCTGTCGTTCAAAATATATATATATCGAGACTTTTTATCCTATTGCTTATTGCGAAAAAAATGTTAACAGAAGTATTGTTGCATCAGGATTGCTAGATCCTGTTGCATAATTTTTATGAATTTTGTCACTCCACGGATTCGTACTAAATAACGAGCTAATGAATCCCTCTTTTTGCCATTGGACCTCCCAATCAAATTCGTCGTAACACTCATAATGATCAACTGTACGAAGATCCCATTGTATTCTCATATTCTCGAAGCTAGTAGCATTGGTCCCGGCAAACCCCAATTTATTGCTTCCTCTCCACCAATAATGCCTACTCCTTCAACTCGTTCTAAAAAAAAGGGATTTCGTGTAACAAACTTTTTATATTCAGCAATTCCTGATAAACAATAATTGCAAAAATCCAAATATTTATTCATCCCGTCATGAGGTATATGAGCAGTGACTCCTCCACTACGAAAAAAAATGTGCATCATTCGCATACTGGTGGCAGCTTCGAATAGGTTATATATTTGTTTCCCTCCTTTTGTTGCTAGCATTGGAAATTCTGTATTTTACATATTCATATGATTGAGTCCTTGGGTTTCCGAAATAGTGTAAAAAGAAGTGCTTCAAATCATTACTATTTGATTCGAACTTGTTCTAAAAAGTCGAGGTATTTCAAATTGTTCCTTGACAAGAACAAATTCAAGGAAAACCTCTGAATTTTTTTCAATATTGAACCTTGGACATATAATAGTTCCAGATCGAATGTCTTTAGAAAGATCTTTTGTCTCATGGTAGCCTGCTCCCTTACGAAACTTTCGCTATTAGGTTAGCCATACACTTCACATGTTTCTAGCGATTCACATGGCATCATCAAATGATACAAGTCTTAGGATAAGAATCTACAACATACTAGGATGTCCTTGTTGACGATCTTTTACTCCGGTAGCATCTAGGGTTCCTCGAACAATGTGATGCCTCACACCATGTACGGCTTGTAAGGAGATCTTTCATATCTTTTGAGATCCACCCTACAATATGAGGTAAAAACTCCAAAATAAGTGATTTTGGCCCTTATAAAAAGAGAACTGATTCTTGAACCCCTTTCACGTTCATGTCACGTCGAGGTACTGCAGAAGAAAAAACTACGAAATCCGATCCAATTTATCGTAATCGATTACTTAACATGTTGGTTAACCGTATTCTGAAACACGGAAAAAAAATTCATTTGCTTATCAAATTATCTATCAAGACGTGAAAAAGATTCAACAAACAGCAATGGGTGTTGATCATACTTTTTGGCAGCTAGTGATGATTTTGGCGCTCAACTTTTGAAGGAAGGATCTTTCGTAATGAAGTCTGCAAATTTTGGAGGATGAATGAAGTAGCTTGGCTGATGGAACCATAAAATGGTTACCTAGCTAGTTTGTAGAAGTTGACTTTTGTATTGGATATTACATATTGAACAATATGTCCCCTAGTTGACTTTTTCTATTATCTTTTGGTTCTCCTTTTTCATATAAAGAGGGAGGAAGCTTGTAGTTCAAGAAGAATTCAGCTTCTTACAATCTATGATATCTCTAGTTACTTTACGCAAGCTTTTTAATTCAAGTCTTACTCTTTAGATCCTTTGGTTACTGTTTAGTCCACGACGGCACTAGTAAGATATATTATGATCACAAAGTTATAAGTTTACAATTACATAGGATTTGTATTTATAGAGATGAAACAAGGTTAAATTCCTATGTAGGTCAAGCCGAATCTTCTTCTGGCCAGGGTTAGTCCCCTTTGTTACCAATCAGACTCCATATCTTTAACAGTTTGTTTGTAGTGGGGCAGTGCTTGGGTGTTGGTGCTCAGTATTTGGTGTTGGTTCACATGGGTAATTGTGTGTGTGTGATTGTACGTGAATCTAGTAGTCAGGATTAGCAAGTGGTCAATGGACACTGATGCCAGTGAAGATTACAATAAAGATGTATGAGAGAATTTTAATACAATCCAGGTGTAGTGAACTTAGTACTCACCAACATGGGCAGACTCACATCATGAGCCCATGCATGTTATGAATTATGGGTGTAGTACACTCAAACAATCCTGCAATTTCTTAGATGAAGTTAAAAGATGTTGAAGGTGAAGAGACCATGGAAAAAAGAAAAAAAGAGCAGGAAAATACACCGAAGACAAAAAAAAAATATTATAGTCCCTTTTGCAAAACTTGAGCTTTTATACACCATGTTAATTAAGAGTACTTCAAGCATTGTCGAAATATGGTACATTTAGGAACACTTCAAACAGATGATGGACGAGGTGAGAGAGTTCACGAAAAAGTTGTACAATTTGTACTTAACGTTGTGACTAGAGTTCTAAGTCATATTTTAGGAGGTTGTTGATGCATCCATGTTATCTGATTAAGTAAGCAAGCTCTTGACCATGTCCTTCACTTGATGGTAATCTTGAAGCAAACTAGTAGAACATAGGAAGTACCACTCAAGTATCCATATAGTATCCAAGACAACAATTTAAACCCATTATACATCCATGTTTATCTGTTCAAGTAAGCAAGCTCTTGAACAAGTCCTTCACTTGTTGGTAACCCTGAAGCAAACTAATAGAACATGAAAATACCATTTAAGTATACTTCTAGTGTCCAAGACAACAATTTAAAGTCATTATACGACTGTACATACTATTCATATACAACATTATTGACTTTAGGTAATGTGTCAGAGTTTACGCTGAACTAGGGTCAAGAAACAAGCCTATATTAGAACCATTCGTTCAAAGTCGACAACCTTACCAACCACCCAAGGGCTTATGGCTATCGCTATTTATTGCAATAAAATAAAAGACAGGGGGGGGGGGGGGGGGGGGGGGGGGGGCTCCCCTCATCCAGCTCTCTGCAGGGGACAGGACAGTCCCCACTCCGACAATTTCTTTGTGCATACCAAACCCTCCCTCTGGTCGCCTCGTTCCCAGAGCTAATTTCTTATTGTTTTCGCACATTAAGCTAAAGAACCGTAGATTTTTACCAGATTTAACCAGCCTTGCGACGACAAAAGGATTCTAAACCCCCCATGAATTTCAATTTCACCGAGTTACCAAAACTCACCCAGATGTTCGTACGGTTCAGAGAGCACTTGTGACCTTCACGTAAACAACTGAAAAATGTGGAATGCATCGTCAATAAAAGAAAAGGCCTCGACGTTTTAGTTAAGCTCTATCTGTCTCTCGGGACTCGATCGAGTCATTCTTGTTCAAAATAGAACTGGAGTCGGCTTTGCTTAACCGAAAATGCATCTCGTTCTCCCGCGTGAGAGAGCTATGAAAGGAGAGTTTCCTATTCCATATTCCAGTCAAAGAAATTTGCTCCAAAGACGCTTTTAATCCCTCTGTAGAGAGTCAAGCATAGTAACGGAAACTTCCACAAAGATCTAGTAGTAAATAACCGAAGATCTCCTTCCATCCACCCATCTCTAGACAAACACATGCTACCACGTACCAATGCAAGACCTAGGTCCTCGACTCTTCTTTCTACAAATGATTAATACACCCCCACCTTCTCTTTTAAGAAGTACCTTCTTTATTGCTCTCAAAGTCCCACGAAATCTCATTTATGCTTTGTTATTCAATAGCCAGAGAATAGTTAACATCAAGATTACAATTTCATATTATTGTTAAAAGTAAAATAAAAGAAAATTATAGTGTGCCTGTTACTATATATTTCTTCATTTAAAAAGGAGAAAACAAAGGCAAAAGAAATACACCTTCCATCATCTCGGATGAAACCTTGATTCCAAAGTGGAGTAACTTGGAACCCTTCGGACACACTCTGATTAAAAACCTGCATTAAGACCACAAACAGCTTGAATTTTGAACATAAACCACATTTGACCAACGCCATTGAGTTTCAAAAGTTTTATATCATATTCATATTGCCAATGCTAGTGGGATCCCTCATGCAATCCAAAAAATTTCTAGTAGTAATTCCTTGATAACAAATATGAGCATACAACAAATATTTAAAAATTCAACATTTTGCAGGCTTGGTGGGTATCCATATTCACAAGTATTAAATTATGGACATTGTCTGAACACATTAAAAGTAACAGTTTCTTAGACTTCAGCCGCAGAAAAGAAAATCTTTAGAAGATGGACTCTTTTTGAACCTTCATTTGTTTGGTTCTACAAGTTTTAAGGGCTAGGATGTTTAACCTTGTACGTAGAAATCAGAAAATACTTGATGCATTATGCACCTAGAAAGGCCATACAACTATTTGATAAAAGAAGAAAAAATTATGTCAACCTTCCTCACAATGTGCAGAACTTAATCATCTCAAACAAGTCTAATGAACAAGTATATTTATGTTGAATATGCATTATAAATTAAGCATTATAAAATAAGCATAGATTCATCAACAATAAATAACATGTCAAAAACAACTAAGAATTTCCTCTACTTAATCAAAGTTGTGATCAATTTTAAAAGTTATTTGATAAAAACCTATAAGTTAATTCAATTTTTACTCCAAATCTCCTTTGCAAAGAAGGGTCCCTCACTTAACAATCCCTTGGAGAAGCATGATAGAACTTTAGATGAATTCAAGCAAAATCTATGATAGGCTCGGCAACTAATGAAGAAACAACCAAATGGTCATTGTCGGGATATACAAATTGTGTAGGGAGAATTTGAAACTTCAACTTTACTGACATAAGTATCTAGATTGTCTCCATATTATTTGGGCACATGATGAGGTGATGGAATTGATCATGGATGTGATGTGTGCTAGAGGAGGTGCAATAAGGTGCACCAGAAGCTGTTAATTCGCTGGAAGGGTTACTTGAGTACAAGACCATATGAGAAATGTAATTGTTCATATCAGTGATATTTCTCTCTTATTTCTTTTTAAAGATGATTATAGAATATATATATATATATATATACACACACACACGTCAAGAAGCCTTAACAAGAAAATACTAACTCTTCTACTAAGAAAGTGATAAGATCTCAATGGAATTGGATTATAACAATTGGAAAGAAGAATTACAAAAATAAGATCTCAATGGAATTGGATTAGAACAATCGAATTGAAAAGAATTACAAGGTTACTGGAATTCGAGAGCCAGCACTCTCCCACTACCACCGCCTATCCCCACCACCACTACCATCATCGACCACTTCCTTCGATCACCACCACCCATCGTCGCCCACCACCACCTAATCCTCCACCTCATCGGCCACAACTTAATCCTCTGCAGCCACCGTCATTCACCGGCCACCATCGTCGCTACCTCTACCTATCGCTGCAACAACCTTCACTGTACCTCCACCATTTATCTCAAATTCTTCACCTCAAATTTCGAGTTTTTTTCGATTATCATCAATTATATCATATTCTTCATTCAAATTCCATACTACATATATATATATATATATATATGAAAATTGTGTAAAAATGCTTATAAATTAAATTGTTTAAATATTTACTTTAATTGTCTCATTAATAACTATTATATGATATATAAAATCATCAAACTACTTTTAGAGTCAACTTATCTAGTCTTGTCCAATCCCGTCCTAGTAGTACCGAACACCAGACAGACACTTGTTAACGTAGCGTAGGTGTGCGAAAAGATCGACAAGCATCTAAATCCTTTTGATAACGAGATTACGAATTGTAAAACCTGAAAAATTCAAAAGATAAATAAAAGAGAGAAAAAAGAAATAATAAAATCAAAAGATGATGGTGGTCACGTGGATGCTAGACGCCAAACAGTGTGTGAGGTGAGTTTCACGTGGGTTAGGCCACATGCAACTCACACATAAGCCGATTCAGTCTCTACAGTGTTTTGAGGCGAGTTTAAGGCTAGTTAGGTTTTATGCAACTCGCATGCAACTCACATGCAACTCGCTTCGGCCTCTGTTTGCGATTTTTGATTTCTTTCCTTTTCGATGCCAAATTCCAAGCCTCTTTCGAGCTCTTTTTTCTCTTCGATCCCGTTTTCCACTTTTCCAATTATTTTCGAAAATCTTTATTAACCCTCGAATTCTCCGTGTATCAGTCACCCTCACTTGAAAAGAACTCGTCCTCGAGTTCACTTGAAAAACATTTTCATCCGACCCGTATAACATTCGTTTCTTCAAAACGTTTGGATTCTTGTAATCCCAACGGAGGTTGTCATGATCGTCTCTATACGAGCGATATTTTATCGAACTCAAAAGGGTAAGAGATTAAAGTAACTCTACCGGGAATTGTTTCAGTTTGAACCAGAGCCTTGGGTGTGGGAACAACGGAAACAAAATCTTCGGGATTAATCTTCTTGACTTCTCGCAACAAAGATTTCGTTGGCTCGGGAATGTTCTTAACCTATTCACTTTCTATTTCTTCGGTGGCTGGTTCGAGATCTGGTTCGGACACTTTGGTCTCGGTCAAGATTTCTTGTTGTGGTTCGGTCACGATGGGGATGACTTTCTCTTCGAATTTTCCGGCAGACTTCGTCTTTTTCAGATGGCTTTTCCGGAATAGGTGGTTGTTTGACTAGGGAAGAAACTGATTGTATAATACGGTTATAGTTGTAACTTTTCTTGTCGGTGCTTTCCTCGAAGCTGTTAACCGGGGTCATGAAGATCTTTCGATCGCCCCAACTATTATAGTATGATTAGGGGTGTTCAAAAAGACCGTTGGACCGCTCAAACCGGTCGAACCAAGTCAAATCGGACCGTTTTTGGCGGTTTGAGCGGTCTGGCGGTCCGGTCTGGAAAATTGCCAAACCGGGCGGTCCGGTCCGGTCTGTGGTCTGGAGGTTTTTTTAGGCGGTTTGGACCAAACCGATAGCCAAATATATAAATATATATTTTTTATTTTTTTATATATACCTTTATTATAAAGAATAGATTATATAAAGCCCAAATGTCCAAGTATATACAAAAAGGCCTAAGGTATTTTAACAGATTGAAATCTTTATGTATTATGGAATACAAAGAACGGAAAAATGAAGAAGTGAAGCCGTGGATTTTATTTGCACGTTGCATATTACTTTTTTTTTAGTGTTTTATCTTGGGATATTTTGTTAACTTTTGTGGACTTTGTTATTTTATCGTCAACTTTGTTCTTTATTTCAAGTGGACTCAAGCCAATTAGCTTTTAAAATTCAAAGTTTTATATGTTTTTATGTTTAAACTTTAAAGCCCACTAAAAGGCCCAAACCGCCTAAACCGGTCGACCAAACCGCCTAAACCGCAGTCCGACATGACCGGTCTAGGCACTTGATGTCAAACCGCTCGGTTTGAAAAATCAATAAACCGCCACTTGCGGTTTGGTTTGTGGTCTGAGGGGTTAAACCGCCCAAACCGGACCGCGAACACCCCTAAGTATGATGTTGTCTCGACCCTTGTAAGGGGCATTATTATCGAATTGCCACGGTCGACCCAATAGAATGTGGCAAACGTCCATATCAAGGACGCCACATAGTACCTCTTCTCAATATTGTTTGTCAATTGTAATAGGTAGCCGACAAGTTTGTGTGACTCTAACTTGAAAACAGTTCTTGACCCACCCAAGAGAATACGGAGCTTCACGAGGTTGAGTGGGTAAATTAAAGTAATCGACCAATTTCCGAGACACGAGGTTCTCACAACTTCCGTTATCGATAACTAGATTACATACCTTTTTGTGCACCGAACAATGCGATCAGAAAAGATTTTTGTGTTGGTTTTCTTCCTTTGTTTGGAGTACGATATTGATATTTTCTTGGCGGTCTTCTTCCTCCTCTTCGGATTCGAAACTTGAGAGATCGCCCGGTTAACCGGTCCTTCAAACTTGTCTCTTCTATGACGGTTGTCGTTGACGATGTTGGGTTGAAGTCGGTTAACAGCCGCCGTCAGATCAGCGAGTGTCGTGGTAAAGGCCACGTTCAGCTCGGCTAATTCTGCTTTGGTAGCGGGTTGTTGATCTGCCGTTGTTAGTGAAAAGAAAGACGAATCCTTCTCTGATACCAACTGACGTAGCGTAGGTGTGCGGAAGGATCGACAAGCGTCTAAATCCTTTTGATAACGAGATTACGAATTGTAAAACTCGAAAAATTCAAGAGAAAACTCTTAAGAACAAAGCTTTATTGATTAATTGAGATAAACAATGAAACCTAACAAACTATTTATAACCTAACCTATAAAAGATAATTATGAAATTCTAATTTAAAACTAAAGATAATTATGAGAGAATCAAACTAATCCTAATTTAACTAGGAAAGGATAATTAAAAGAAATAAAGAGAGAAGAAAGAAATAATAATAATAATCAAAAGATGATTGTAGTCACGTGGATGCTAGATGTCAAACAGTATGTGAGGTGAGTTTCATGTGGGTTAGGCCACATGCAACTTACACGTAAGTCGCTTCAGACTTTGCAGAGTTTGAGGCGAGTTTAAGGCTAGTTAGGTTGTATGCAACTCACATGCAACTCGCTTCGGCTTCTGTTTGCGATTTTTGATTTGTTTCTTTTTCGATGCCAAATTCCAAGCCTCTTTCGAGCTCGTTCTTCTCTTCGATCCCGTTTTCCTCTTTTCGAATTATTTTTAGAACTCCTTATTAACTCTCGAATTCTCGGTGGATCACTTGTCCAAGTCCTGTTCTGTCGAGTCCTTCCCTCTTGTCCTGTCTAGTCCAATCATGTTTGCGTATCAAACGCTACCTTAACTTCAATGTGTTTAGTCCTCTCATGGAATACTTGATTCTTGGCTATGTGAATGGCTGAGTGGTTATCATAATACGGTCTCATCAAGTCGTCTGTAATTACTTCAAGCTCTCTTAGGAGTCTCATTACCCACGTCATTTCACATGACACATTTGCCATGGCTCTATATTCTGATTCAGCATTTGATCAGAAGACAGTATGTTGTTTCTTGCATTTCCAAGAAACTAGATTTCCTCCATACATAGTACCCCGTATTAGTACCCCGTAGTTGATCTCCTGGAAACGGAACAGCCAGCCCAATCTGTATCCGAGAAACCAAATATCCTATCATTTCCTTCTTCAGTGAAAGCACCCACTCGACAATGGCCCTGATCTGAATAGAGTATCCCTAAGCCTGGTGTGGCCTTGAGATACCTCAAAACACTAAGTGTTGAATCTCAATGACCCCGCATAAGGAGCAGGCATGAACCGGCTCAAGACACTAATCGGGAATGATATATCTGATCGAGCAACTGTCAAATAGTTTAACTTTCCAATTAGTCTCCTGTATCTCTCTCTCTAGATCCTTCATAGGATTTCCATCATTCGGGAGAAGCTTTTCTGTAACGAGGATCGAACTGTTCGTAGGTTTACATACAAATAAACCACACTACATAAGCATATCAAGAACATAGTCCCGTTGCGACAGAAGAATCCCTTGTGGAGATCGAGATACTTCTATCCTGGGGAAGTAACGAATTCGTCCAAGATCAGTTCTTGAAACCGAGTTTATAGGAATTCTTTTAGCTTAGAAATTCTGGTGCTATCATCTCCGGTAATAATAATGTCATCTACATAGACCACCAATATGATTCGTCGATCGTTTTGGTGTATAACACAAAAAAATCCTGGAAACCGTGGGTCATACCAAACTCCTGGAGAACATCTGAAAAACGTTCAACCATGCTTTAGGAGACTATTTGAAACCATATAATGAATGTCGCAATCAACATACCCTTGTGACCTCCTCCTCAATAACAAACTCAGGTGGTTGTTTGTTCCATGTACACCTCCTCATTAAGAATGCTTAATAGGCCTTCTTACATCGAACTGATGAAGCAACCAATGATTAATGGCAGCCAAAGCAATGCAAATGCGAGCTGATGGCATTTTAACCACCGGGGAAATGTCTCATCATAATCAACCCCATGGACTTGAGAATAACCTTTTGCAACTAACCGTGCTTTCAACAAATGTAGTAAACCATCACGACGAACTTTCACCGTGAAAACTCACAACCCACTTTGTGCTTTCCACGACGAAGTTGTTCCAGTGGGATTTCTTTTGTAAGGCATCCATCTCTTCCTACATTGCTTTAAACTCATCCTCGGTAATTATAAGTCTCAGTCACATTTCTGGGAACAATATGGCTATCAATCGTTGTGGTGTAACCGTAGGCACACGACTCTAAGAAGAGATTAGAGTAGGCAAGATAATCATAAATAGGATATTGGGTACCAGTCTACGTGCCTTTTTGGAAGGCGATTGGAATATCGGGGAGATAAGCACCAAGTTGGTCATAAGGCTCGGTATTATAAGGATCGATATGTAGTGGTAGGGTTGTATCAGGTACAGATATGTGCGTATAGGTGGTGGAAAGAGAGATGTAACAGAATCATCATGCATATGCAGGCACTCTTGGGTCTCGTTGGCACTATCGAACATACACATTTGTGAAGCAAGTTTCTCTCTGTACATGTACTGTTGAAATAGCTTGAAATAGCAACATTTGGTGTCATCACTGGAATCCATAAGAATAAAGGATCAAAAGAATTAAAAGTATAAGATACAAGAGTTGTTGACTCGGAAGCGCCGGTGATAGGTTTACCATAGGAAGGACTCGACTCGCTGAACGTGACATCAACAGAAGTAAAATACCTAAGCAAGAAGAAATATAACAACGATATCCTTTTTAGACACGAGAATACCCAAGGAACACACACTTGATAGCACGTGCCACAACTTTAGTATATAAACATAAGAAAGACGAGGATTTTAGGAGCTAGAGAGAAAGAAGTGCCTTTTGGAAAGATTATGGAGAAAGGTATTTGTCTTTTAAGGACAAAAGAGGGCATACGATTAATTAGGTAATTAGCAGTAAAAACCGCTTCACCCCAAAAACTTCATGGAACATTGTAATGTATATCATAGTGCGAGCAACATCCAACAAATGGTGGTTCTTTTATTCAACAATGTCATTATGTCGGGTCGGGGTGTCTAGGCACACTATAATTCGTGTATAATCCATGCTTAGTTAAATAACTTGTAAAATCAAATGAAAAATGTTCTTTTGCATTATCAGACCTCGGAATTTTAATTGAGACATCAATTTGGGTTTTGATATATGCATAGAATTCACAAAATATAGAAAATATTTCATTACATGACTTTATAGCAAGTAAACCTATGTCACGGGAGAAAAATCATCAACAAATGTAACAAAATATTTAAATCCACTAGTAGAAGTTATGGGACAAGGTGGATACATCTGAATGAATTAAGTGAAATAAAGCGATGAAACGACTATACTCTTTAGAGGGATAGGGGCAACGGGTACGTTTACCCAACTGACATGACACAAGCTAACTCTTGAACACGTGACAAATATGGTCTCAATTGTATCAGAACACATAGAAAAAGGAGCTTAGTCAACAATGAGCCTCTCTTATACTAGAATCATAAAGATGTGTTGCTGAAGATCGCAACCCAAAGAGACATTGGAGACCTTGAGATTCAAAACGTGTGACAAACGGCTAGTTCATTCCCACTTCCTGAAAGATGCAATGTTTTGGAAAAAAGGTTACGGAACAGTTATGCTTTTTTATAATTTGGCTAAAAGACATTAAACTATCTGGCAAGGTAGGAACATAAAGAATAGATGATAGGTTGAGTTTTTACAAGTTGCTAGTGAATCCTATGCCCATAATTGGACACAAAGATACATTAGCAAGTCAAACCGGAATCTAGGTATATATATAGTATTGAGATTGGATATAAGGTCATTCTTCCCAGTCATCTGTTATGATCTGTGGCACGTGAATCAATAATCCATGATGTTGAGCATGTTGAAAGAGAGGTAGGGTGTATATGTGACTACAGGGTTGTACTAGCACGAGGAGTAGATGAAACCTAACTAGAAGACCCACGATGAATTCGAGAGAGATCTTCATCATCAAAAGTGTAAGTGGAGGTGGTATGCCTAGTCTTGGAAAGGACAAGGTGGCGGTTGAGATCCAGGACTAGAAGTAGGACGATTCGCGCAGTTATACATGGTGTGCCCATACTCCTTAGAATAAAAACATTGGATCTACTTCCTATACCCTTCCTTTCCACAATTTCTGGTACTCGAAGAGGCAAAAGCTGATACATCAGTCCCCGATGGTTGTAGAGTGTGACTTGAGTACATTTATCGGGTAAGATGATACTTGGATGCTAATAACTGAGATGTTGAGTGACTCAACAGTAGAAGATGAGCACTGAAATATTTTCCCGGCAATCACGAAATGAACGTCATCACGTCCATTTTGCTAACCGCTCCTCTTTAACTTTAACATCAGGAGTGACAGGGAAAAGAACTTGGAGTTCTTCTGATAGCTTCGATGGTCTTGTATAGTACTCGGTGAGATTGGAGTCACCTTGTTGTCATCTGAAATAGGATCCAAATACGGAATAAGTATGAGGTTTGGAGGATCCTTGCATAAATAATCATTTTTGTCCAAATTTTCGAGACCGGTTTGAACAAACATACTCCATTGAGCCCATTTTGTAGAGTTGAGTTTAGAATCTTCAAGACGAGATAATTTGATTATACATGAAAAGGAAAAGTCACTTGAGGTCGAACCTTAAGCTTTGTCTGTAGTTGACATTCTTGAACTTATGTACATATAAAAAAAAGGAGTTTGGAGTTGGTTCCCTCACAATGATGACTTTTTAGTGTATAAAAGGTTGGACCCCTCTCAATGGAGGTTCATTTTAGTTCTGAAAAACAAGGACAAAAGGGAACAAAACAAAAAGAGAAAAGAGTTTACTGGTTGATATCCAAGGTTGTGGATCTAGAAACTGGAGACATCTAAACAGAATGAAGAAAAAAAAATCTGGAAACAAAAGGCGACGATGTCGGTGGTAGAGGGCGGCGACAGAGAGTCGCGGCATATCTGGCAATGAGGATAACGACAACACCGGTTCTCGATATGGATGGCGCTGACGACGACGGATCTGGACGAGAAGGCCGGCATCTAGGGTTCCGGTAAGTTCCAGCGACAGCTAGGATCTCATCGGCTCTATTACAATCTAATTGTTGAAATCAATGATATTTGTCTCTTATTTCTTTCTAAAGAGGATTACATAATGCATATACATCAAGAAGCCTTAATATGGAAATACTAACTCTTCTACTAAGAAAGGTAAATTCTACTTTCCTATATTTAATAAGAATCGTGTTGACTCGGTCAACAACAATTTCTCCATTTTCATCGTCAGGATTAGGTGTATCCATGAGATAGAAGTAATCTTATGCCAACGCATGGGCTCAAGCCCGTATTGGTCTATTTTAGGTGTAAGTCTAAGGTTAATATGCAGAACACAACTATGGTATTTCTCAAAAGTAGAGAGTAGTTTTTAATGCTTAATTTTATAGCATACGATTTAGGATTGAGTTAGATATCTTGGAAGAGCTAGCCTATCTCTCAAAAGTAGGCCAATTTTTGTCATTCTATTGATTAGTCTTTGATAAATGTTTCTCTGGTTTCATAGGTACTCAAGAAGTTTAAGAGGCCTTTGTAACTTGGATGGCATAGAGTAGAGAGTAAAGATGATTGGAACAGAAGTAAGGAAGAAATAGCACAAGTCTAAATCACAAAGAACAAAAAAAATAGAATATATGTATCACCCCAAATCTTATTATTATCTATAATTTCACGTCTTTATTTTTTATTTATATAAACGCAAGGAGGTTAAGTGCAAGACATCTAACCGTAAAAGCCTAATATTGTGTTGTATCTCAAAATCATGCATATGATTTCCAATGATGATCCAAGACTTGAAAGACTGGATTGGACTATGTGAGTGTGAGCAAACACGACACTATGGCGGTAAAATCATGGCACCGGTAATTCAAGGGTCAACATGGCACAATTTGTGGTTGTGATTCAAAACTAGAACCTATACCAAGGAGAGACAAAATGGTACCAAACATAGTAAATCAAGATATAATTTTACCAAGGTGAGACAAAGAGTCATATCGTTCCATTCAAAGGAATTATCTTGATAAACCTACAGGTGAAAACACATGCCTTATCTTTTACAATTGAATCTAGTGAAGATGATTTTAGGTGCGAACCCTCCCACCATGGATTGATGGCCATGATGGTGTTATTCTAATGTTTTATTGGGTCACATACCAAGATTGTTCGTTGGTTGATTATCTAAACACCTTTAATTTGTTTTTCAATGCAGATTCGTTGCATGTTGTTATTGAATAGAATTGTATGTCGGAGTTGTGTTACTTGTTTTACCATCTATAAATAAACCTTGTTGCTTGCTACCACTTCTCTCTTCTACACATTAGGTGACGAAGGGTAAAGGTTGGAGCAAGGAACAACACATGAGAGCATTCTTCTAGTGGGATCTAGATGATAAAGTAAAGCTCATGAATTTATATATTGTTAAGCGCTAATTGGCTTCTTATCATTGTTGAATTTATTGTAGCTTAAGCTTTGTTTAATCAACAACTTGCAATACTCGGAGTTAGATATATGGAATTCTTTATATATTGAGCTTTAAATAATTGAAAACTCATGTACTATTGGGGGTTTATTAAATGATCTATTCTATAATAATGTTTATTTGTGTGCTTTCCCCTTCACCAAGAAAAAAGGGTCGGATACCAAAGGGTCATTGACCCAGTGGTCTCTAGTAACCCAACATTTCAAGAGGTCAAAGGTCCAAGCCTAACCAAAGGTGAGAAGTGTGAATTTAATTTTCCGTGTATAAAATATTATACACATAAAAGAGGGACGGATCACGGATGTTACGATAGAACAAGGAGATGGCTATACAAACATTAGAAGTTGGCAGGTGAAGACACCCAAGTTGGTTACACCTCTCTTAATAATAATCATATGCCAGTTTGATCTTACTTCTCTCCCTCTTGATCGCACCCCCCCCCCGGTTGGTGCCAAGCGCACACACACGCAAGGGTGAAGAAAATGATAGAAAGGAAGGGAAGAAATTCTCCCTCTCTACTTGGTGAATCCTATATTTCTTTTGCGGATTTCGATGTGATTGTCGCCTAGTCGTCCTCCCTTTGAGATATAGGCTTAGGGCCTGTTTGGTAGTGGCTGAATGAGCTTAATAGAGGATATAGCTTATTCGGTCAGCTATATAGAGGTGTTTGTTAGTGGCTTAATTATATAGGCAATGACTTATTTGCTAAGCTTTAGGAGGGAAGCTTTATTGAGACAGACATTAGTATTCCAACTCTACCCCTCCCAAAATAAAACAAATATCTGATGCCAAAAGACCCAAAACCTCCCATTTGAAAATCACGTCGGTTCTCTTCCCCTTTGAAACTGTCGCCGGTGTTGCACCTCGTCGAACTGTCGCCGGTGTTTGCATCTCGTCGGAACTGTCACCAGTGCTGCTCTTCGCTGATTCTCTTCCCCTTTGAAAATCACGAGTTCGTCCCCTCCTTTCTGCTCCTCGCCTCCTCCCAATCGTCGCAACACCTACTCCCTCGTTCAACAGTCGTCTCCTTGCTCCATCCTCTATGCTCCTCCTCATCGTCGTACTGCCTCTTCCCCTTCTCCGTCGACAGATCCACATCCTCTTTTTTCTGGTTGTGGCCCTTGGTTTGAGAGGTAAATCGAAAAAGATGGGTTTCGTGAGACGAGTTTTAGGGTTCTACTTGGGATTTTTGGGTTCTACAGAGACGAGTTTATTCTCATCTGGTTCTACAGAGACGAGTTTGTTCAATTTTGGTTCTTCAATTTTGGTATTTTAGGGTTCTGCTTGGGATTTTCTTTTCTATTTTTCTTCTCTTAAATCTCTCAAACCTCCAATTTTGGTTCTTCATTTGAAGTTGTTCTACAGAGATGAGTTTGTTTAATTTTTGGTTCTTTATTTGAAGTTGTTCTACATAGATGAGTTTGTTCAATTTTTGGTTCTTCAATTTCTATTGATTTTTTTTTCTATTTTTCAATAATCAATTGATTCTTTGGGCTTGATGCAATAATACAGTATGGTTTGGTCTTCTTCTTCAATTATTTATGGGTTTGATGTTCTTGATTGTTTTCGTATTTTTTAGCACAAGAAATAAATAAAAGGGTAAAATAGTCATTTTCATCGTTCAGACGATGTATTCAGCACAACAAACAAACAACAATTTTTGATAATTCATACAGCCAACTTTATCCATATAGCCAACTTTATCCATACAGGACTTAATGGAAAACCAACCAAACAGCCCCTTAGTTCAATTGAGTTCAATGAATGTAGAAATAAAGCTCAAACTAATTATATATTAAAATTTGAAACTTAAATGGCAAAAAATTTAACCAAGTAATTTAGTCAGTCGCATGAAGGAAGAAGATCAACCTGTGGTGGAACTTCACTGTTTGGAGGCCGTTTTCCTTTTTGCAAAGTAAATGAGTTTCCGAGCATCAACTCGTGTCGACCTACACAATGACAAAGTCAATTCAGTAAGGGTATAACAATGTGCAGTTAGCTTCCTGATCCTAACAAGAGCCAAAGGTTCTAATTTGTAGTAATTAGGAAACTATAGAATTAAAAATCAATTCTCAATACAATAAACAGAGACAAATTTGTTAAAAGATGAAAAGGTTATGCTTTTCTTACTTTAGTAGGGGCTCACCCACAGAGAACCCCAGAAAAAGAGAGCCCAAGAACCACAAAAAAAGGGAAAAAATGTATACCAATATGGATGTCAAATTAGAAGAATAAAATGATATTGGTGGGTAATTTGCTTCGCTCCAATTTTGATTATATTTTGCAAAATTTCTGATTGAAAAATAGGGAAAGGATCATCTTAATCTAACGCTTTGGGTAAATTCTTTGGTTCTTTTTCTTTGGGGTGATCATAGATGCACATTTTGGAAGAAGAGACGCTAGGAGTTCAAAACCAGGCATGGCTGGAAGATTGAAATAAAACATAATGGAATTAGAAATCAAAACAGATGACTGTACAGACTCTGTAATACGCATCTACACAAACCAGATTTTGTGGTCTGAGTACACTACTACACTGAAGCATTTGTCTTTATGAAAAGAAATAATCTGTGTATCTTTTTTGTAACAGAATTCTTTATATTAACTTGGTGAACTTACTTCCCCAAAAGTTCGGAGATTCTTCTGTGTATTGGCAAATGTACTTGTCATCAGCACCAAGGATTTGGGCTCCAACTCCAGTAAACCTCTGTCCATACTGTACTTGCTCCAAGCTATTCAATTGCTTTTGGAATGCAGGATTCTCAACAGAATACATAAAGCAGAAGCTTTGTCTCTGTTCTGGTATTGAGACCTTAAAGTACCAACCCTCAAAAAACTTCCTTGTAGTTCCATCAAAGTGGTAACTGATTCAAGATTCAAGACTAAAATTATACAACAAGGTATGAATATGCCTCACCTTTCTTCACGCAAGAGTCATGAAAATTAGTGACATAAAGCAAATCAAGTATTAGCAAGTGAACCAACTCAAAGTAGTCACCCACCATACAAAATTCTCAACTTGTAAGAATTTATGTGTTTGTTAACGAATGCATGTGCTATGTCTAGAATGTTAGGATACATCTTTAACTAGACCTTTGTTCTTTCCGAAGAAAAATAATTAAGAGTGAGCTCCTCCCTCCTATAAACTCATGTTCCTAATTAACTAGGTAATATTACCACCAACAGGCAGCCATTAAGAAACTACGAATGCCATGCCCTGTGCGAAATGAGTAGGCAATAAGCTCATGAACAACCTAGACCACGCAGAACTAAATTCGGATTGCAAAGACAGCACTTGGTTGCATATAAAAGGAACCAGTTCTGGTATCTGTGATCCAACACGATTGATCAGATGGATGACGATTATGTACATGGTCACCTAAATCCTCTAAGGGTCCCAATTCCCATTATTAAGATTTAAGGGTCCTACATCAGAAAATCTAACAAGGAAATACTTAAATAGGTGTCATTACATGGTTTTATCCACTTAAACAATTTGAGTTTTAAGTTTCAATGTCTCAAATATCTAAAAGTAGACCAATGCACATCAATTGTCGGTTCAATTTAAAACTATACTTCAGGAGGATGAATTTATGAAGTACTGCTTCACCTGAAAACCAACCACTTTCCTCAGATTAATTGATACAGAAAATTAGCTAGAATATTCATGAATGCAGTATTTCAAAATACACTACAGGCCTAGCTGTTGTTAGAGCAGCAACAACAGCCAGGAAAGTCTAGCAAATGTCAAAAAACCACATATATATGATAGCCTACCACCAGAAGTAGAAGGGCATAGTCTAGGACATGATCAGCAGTTGTATTATCTCAGAAATAAATGCACATCGTTGATTCGTTTCGCATCTCATAGAAATCAGTTTGACAACAAAAACCCCAAGAAGAATAGAATGTATGCATGCCCTCTTGTTTAGGATGTTACATACAACTTCAGATTTCAGTTCCAAGGGTAGTGCGACTATAATGTTGCGGCATTTGCTAGTAAGGGTTTTTAATATTTTTTGGACTCGCATGGCCGGGGGTTGATTGTTAGGATCTTACAGTTTCAACAGTAGATAGTTGGTGGTGGGGTGATTGTTCAGCAGCTAAGTTTTTCAGTGTTGTTTTGTATTTTCTTTACAGCATTGTTGGATAATTTCTATTTCGGAATTTGTCAATGCGGTAATCTCTCAGGTGGTGGTCTCTTCAGTTTCAAGGTAATCTCTCAGTTACAGGGAGTTTATTATTGTTGATTTCATCTGTTTCAGTTGTAGTTTCGATTGTTAGTAGACTTGTAGTAGTTTCGGTGGGTAGGGTTTTGATCAAATTTTGACCTTTGCAAATAACTGGTACAAAAAAATGGTAGGATTCTAAACTTCCAGACCGTTCTTTTGAAAATGTGTTTACATGGATTACTTTCCCTCTTAACGATGACTGCTCCAAATATTTACAACAAATAATAACAACATAAAATGTTGGTGCAGTCTATTCAATATTTAACCAATTTTGATAGAAAAAAGCATTATGCTTGAATTCAAAAGTCAAGTGCATCTCTCCTCGGAAAGTTTCAGGCTAAATACATAAATTCATTATCATTTTTTCTCAAAAGGGGGATATTTATTCATATCCATCATGCCATCGGACATCATATGAAGAGAATACTAATCAAATGGAAAATGCATCTTCTTTCGGAATGTTTCAGGCTAAATACATAGCTCGTTATCATTTTTTTCTCAAAATGTGGATACTTATTCATATCCATGATACCATCGGACTTCATATGAAGAGAATACTAGTCAAGAATATCAGAATAAATACGATTTAAATCCAATATCGCATGAGCAGTTATTGTAAAACTCACCCACTATGAGGAGTACGAAGAGCTCGATTCGAAGCCGTGGGCCCATAAACAGGATTTACAATCTCCTTAACCTCTTTTGTTGCTTTCACTTCCACACTCAAAGAATCATATATTTCGGCTTTTGACATCGATTTGACAACCGATAGCCGATGATTGCCTTCAAAATTGAGCCTCGGAGTACTCCATTGATCCACAGAATACGCTCGATTCATCAATGACTGAATGAATTGTACATTAGGTTTATATGAACCGAGGAACAATGAACGACAAGGGGAACTCCGAAGCAAAGCATGCACATTCGAATCCATTGAAGTATAGTGTGTTTTTTTGGTGGTGGTGTGTGCTTTCTCCAGATACGAAAGAGGCGGAGAATTTGAGGTAGCGTGGACGCTTGCTACGTGTTTAAACGAAGTCGACCAAGTGGATAGACGCGTCCGTTGGATGAGGGCCTTTCCGGGTTGTTTGGGGTTGCTGGTTGTTTGGCAGTTGTTGAATGATTAAGAGGTTTTTATGATATTGTGTAAAATGAAATTTGGTTGTTTGCTAATTGTTCATAATAAAATCAAGGCTCTTAATGGTTAAGGGAGGGTCAGGATACTAAATCATTAAGAGGATTTTGGAACTATTAAGAGACAGTCCTTTTTTTTGTCAAACAAGATTTACCTCTTAACGATTCAGAGGTTGTCTCTTAATGGAACCATTAAGAGGTAAACAAACAGCCCCTGCAGAATGATTAAGTGGTCTGAATGATTAAGAGGTTTTTATGATATAGTTTAAAATGAAATATGGTTGTTTGTTAATTGTTCATAATGAAATCAGGGCTCTTAATGGTTAAGGGAGGGTCAGAATACAAAATCATTAAGAGGATTTTGGAACCATTAAGATGCAGTCCTTTTTTTTGCCAAACAAGATTTACGTCTTAGCGATTCAGAGTTTGCCTCTTAATGGAACCATTAAGAGGTAAACAACTCTTCCTTGTGATTTGCACGTTTTAAATTTTAGAATTAAATGCAAATTTGGACCTTGTTGTTTGCTTAGATTAATAGATAAGGTCCTTAAAAAGTTTTCTTTAACGAATATGAATATCGACCTCTTTAGTTTCATTATTAAAATCGACTAGTTGTGTATTTACGCAATGCAATGTTTTAAAACCCAGTTTTTTGGTTGACCCGGTGTGGTGACCGGGTCACGGTTCAATCGGTTTAACCACCGGATCAACCTGGTTTCAAGAATTTCTATGTAATTTTCATTTTCTTGCATACATAGATATATATAAAACCAAAAATTTGATGTGCACAAGTTAAAACATTAAAAATACACATAACAACAAATTTTACATCAATAAAAAACATTAAAAAAACACATAAAAACAAGTTTTACATCAATCCAAAAACATTAAATAAACACACATAAGCATAAGTTTTTCATCAATCCAAATACATCAAAACGAAACATAACGATCAAACCAAATCATTGATCTTGAGACATTGGAGTGTTGGTTTTTAACGCTAATACGTATTGCCTATTGGACTATTGGTTTTTAACTTTTGTTACCGGGTCAACCGGTTTGATATCGGTTCGTTAATGACCGGTTCAACCGGTTTTTTAATAGAACATGTCAGTTCAATCCGGGTCATAAAATGGCATCAACCCGATCGCAATTGACCCGGTCTCTTCACCGGTTCCCGGTTCAACGGGTTTGACCGGCCGGATCGACCCGGTTTTTAAAACATTGAGGCAATGTGACACAATAGAAAATTTGATTAAGATATTAATGGTAATATTGATTATAGTAAATAAACACCTATGTTCAAGAAATATGATGTCAAATTACGATGGTTCTTTGAATATTTAATCATATTTTTATTTGTGACAAAATGTCAAAGTACAAGGACAAAATGTCAAAGTACGATGGTTGTTTGATTGTTTTATCATGTTTTTATTTGTAGCTTGTATTATATCCTCATAATTACGATATATTGTTAAAAAAATAACGAGATAGAGAGAAACAAATATGTAATTCTCATTAATCATAAACTCTTTAAATAGAGATGAGTTACAAGTATATAGTTATGAGATATTTCAGTTCTAATCTAACTCTGATATATTTATCTCTATCTCTATCGTCATATCTTTTAGACGATGACACACTTATCCTACAACATTCCCTCTTGTGCCGAGTCAAATGAGTGATGGTGTACAACTGTTGCTCGTTAAAACCTTACGCCAAAATAAAAACCCAGTGGAAAAAAATAAAAGGTTGAGGAAGGAAAGAGTACAATGCACCAGTTTCTTTGGAATACATAGACTTTTCCTTCAATCTAGTTTTCTCATTAATCATGAGAGTTAGAAAATCATGATGGTATACAAAATCTTGTCTCACTAAAACTTTACGCCAAAAAACAAAACCCAATACGAAAAATAAAACCTTGGTTGAAGGAAAGAGCACAACATACCAATATCACATGAATAGTAGACTCTCCCTTTTATCTACTTCTCCCCCTGATTTGTGCATTAATCAAGGGAGTTTGGAAAACGTTTGCATTTTAATACTTTCTACATCTTTCCCACAATATGGTTTTAGGTAAAATATGTCACGTTCTCCTAACATCTTATTTGATTCACTTGAATCTAGAGGATAGTTTTGTTATTGCTGACTGTATAAAATTTAAGCAGAAATGCTTTGTGTTATCACCCTTGTTGTATCATTCTTTCATTTCTTTTATACATGATGCATTATTTTCATATATGCAAGTAGGATATTGGTTGAACTTAAAATTACTAGCTCCTATAATATGTGTAATGATAGTCCTTAATCATATACATTATTTAATTATCTCATCGAGAGTAATATTCTTAGAATAGTTCGAGGAGGTAGTTACAAGGGTTTGCTTAGCTTACTTCCAAGTAATCGGAGTGTTCCTTGTGGTAATTCCTTATTCAGTTTAGGAACAACCTTTTGTATAGGTTAGACAGATACCTAATATCAACAAAGACATACCAAGACATTGTTTGGTGTTTTTCTATAAGAGCTAGTATTTTTGCTGCTTACATTCTATGTAGGTATTGAAGTTCCATTATCAATCTCATTTTTCTTTCTATATGGAAAGTATAAGCCCATATCAATGGTTCCAAAAGATTAACTTGATAACATTCCAATGACGTTGCGTTAGCGCTGAGCTCTAAATCTAGCTAACAAATTCACTGAGAAATACAATATACAGTAAAGTCTGTTGTGCTAAGTATGATAATGCGTATATTGTACTTAGATAAGGAATTCCAGCTCCCAACACTTTTTCATCACCATCCTTTAGACGAAATGGATTTTTCCTTATATTCAACACTTTGACTGATCATGGGAGTGATAACCGGATGTGCTTTGTCCATATTAAATTGTTTGATTATTTTCTAGACATATGCGATCGGTGAAATAATATTTCACAAACTCGATATCCTAGCTCAAATAGCTAGACAAAACCAAGTTTTCCCAAGATTTTTCATCTCAAATTTAGATTTCAAGTAGCTTGTGGTTTTTCTTATTTCATCAAGAGTGCCTATTATGTTCATAACATCAACATATAAAGCTACTTTGAATAAATACGCAGTACAGTTCATCGCTCTTATATATTCTTTCCCAATCAAGTATTCACTTAGGTGGGTATATCACATCCGCATAGATTTCTTTAATCTATAAAGTGAGAGTTTCAATTTTATTACAAACGCATTTCGTGGTTTAGGGTTACTTGATTTTGGTAATGTAATGTCATAAAACACTTTTACATATCTCTGAATCTAGATCCCCGTAGAGATATGTGGTAACCACATTCATGAGCTGCATTTCCAGTCTTTCGAAACTACTACACTAATTAATTAGCAGAACGTTATAGCGTCCATCATGGGAGAATAAGTCTTCTCGTGGTCATCCAGGGCGTTGTGGGAAACCTTGCACCAAAGGAGAGCCTCATACATTATGACTTAATTATTCTCATTACGCTTTATAACAAATAATTTATCTATGTCTTACGGGCTTTACACTTGGTGGGTTAGCACTACCAAACCAAATACCCGTTCATTTGTCAAATAATATAACTCTCTCCTCCTGGATTGCTTTTTTTCATGTAGGCCAATTTGCTCTTTGTTGACATTCTTCAACTGAGCATGGTTCGATGTCAATGTGCTCTGTCATCTCATGAGCAATAATATATACGAATATATCATCAATGAGTATGTATGATCTATCCATCGACTCATATGCACTCTCATAATTAATTTGAGATTCTTTGATCTCTAGAATCAATAGTAACTTCAGAGCGTCCTCCAGTAATGATTCATAAATATAGTTATAATTAGAGACAATCTCATGAGAGGTTTATGTATTGATGATAAATAGTTGTGCCTTACTCTTCTCTTCCTTTAGATGAGTATTTATCGAACCAAATATCTTCCCCTATTTCGTTTTAGGAGCTACGACCTCAACCACACCTCCACTATGTGTGATTTCAATGCATTTTCCAACGACATTGTGCCCTTGTTTGGGGACTTTTGACCTTCCGAGTATATTTGCAACTCATATATGCGATCTTGTCACTTTTGGAATAATATTAAACGTATCAGGTGTAACACCCTAAAATTTAGAGTAAATTTAAAATTTGAAAATTCGGCAATATGACGTCTATAAATGAAGGAAACCACCCAAACGGGTAAATGTAATATAGTGTTTACAAAAACCTGTGAAATAATGGTAAAGTCGACGGCAAACTAATCTAAACAATTTACATCTAGATTACATTGGTTGTCAACCCCTATTCCCAATAATCTATATCATTTGTACCTGATGCTTCCAGTTATATCTATCACCAAAAATGCCTCAATGGGCCAACGCTCTCCCCTCAAACCTTGGACGTCCCACCGCTAAGGAAACCCGTTATACATATCATTTGAGAAAAAGCGTTAGGTTTAACGCCTAGTGAGAACAAACAACATATATCAATAATTTGAAGATGATTTGAATATAATTAAATAAGTTTTTTCATGAGTTGAGTAGCTAAAATTTAATAATACCACATAAGAACCTTTCGGTCCAAAACATCTTACGATTCGGGGGAGACCCGATTTTCCAAGGATTGTGGCGGAACACAAAAGTAGGCCACTCTCTGAGTTGTGAGCTTAATACTTGGATCCATGGCTACGAACAACGTCGGCTCGTACTTAGATGTGGGGGAGGGCACCCAAGGATCCAAGTCATACTCGTTCACTAGGATTATATTTACGACCCATGGCTAGTAACCGGTCCCACATAACCGTACCAAATTGCCTCCGAGGACCCAATGTTTCTACTAGTTACATATGGGAAGAACATCCCAAAATCAAACCAATGTTTATTCCTAAGGATCCATTAGTAATATTCTATGGTATAGTCACAAGTTCGTTTGTGACTAAATGATGTCAATGCATGTACTAATCATAAAAGGACATTCATAACAATATCTCATCACAATAATAATCTTTAAGGCATTTAAACCCAAATATGAATCAACCAAGGTTTATTTCCAATTTCCACATAACATGTCTCCAAAACAAGGTTTCCCCAATCATTTTATGGTCTTTCAAGCAACCATGGTCATTTGTAAATTACCATCCATTTCCAACTAGGATCTCCATTTTCAGGGAAACCCTAGTTAACATAAAATGAGTTTTTCCTTACATATTTTCCCATAAATGTGTGAAAGACACATTAGTTACACTCAAGACGAGTTTCCCAACAATGATTTCCAAAAATATGGTTAGAACCCTAAAATCTCCAAAAACCTCATTTTTAGGTCAAAATCTTGCAAATAAAGAAATATAAACATGGAGATGATAATAGGTTCAAAAGTGTATTTTTGATGTATATAAAGTTTAAAAAGGTTGAGAGTACTCACAATATGGGTTTTGTCAAAACCCTAACAAAACTCTAGATGGAAGAGATTGAATTCTTAAACTTGAAAGCTTGAGATCTTCTCACTTAATGCTTGGCAACCCTACGAGTGGTAATAAATGATCTTTAGGGCTCCATTTATTAGTAATGAATGAGGAGAGAAGATGAAGTTTACCTAGAGCACCAGAAAATCGCCCAAATTGATCTGAAGTTGGAATAAATTAACAAGAAGTCGATTGGGTCTGATTTATACCCAAACCCCGACCGCGACCTTGCCCGACGAGAGTGACATTTGTCATAATTGCCGGCAATGTCGCCCTCTAAGAGGGGATCTCGGTACCTTCCTAGCGAGAGTGACTCCTGTCACAATCGCCAGCACTATTGCGTCATCGGTACCGCGGGGTCTCACCTGCATGCGATTGTGACCTGCGACCTTGACATTATGTCATAGTCGCGGGCACTATCGTCGACCCTGTACCGAGGCTCGATTTTGCTCCCAACAATGTTTAACCTCATCGAATTCATATGGTTACGGCACTGTGGTTAAAGGTCTCCTCATAACCAAGGTATAACTATGTGATGGGGTTCTAACATACGTCAAGGATAGGATAAGGTTTCACAGAAAAACTTACTGAAATTCCGGGTGTTACAATCCTCCCCAACTTGGAAATGCTTTCGTCCTCGAAATCCAAGCTACACAAACAGGTGAGGATATCTCCGCTTCAAGCACTCTTCGTCTTCCCACGTCACATTGGGACCATGGTGATGCTTCCACTGCACCTTGACCATCGTGACTTCCTTATGGCGAAGTTTCTTTGTCTTACATTCCAAAATGGCTTCGGGTTCCTCTACACAACGGTTACCCTCGTCCACTCTTATATCCGAGAGTGAGATGGCGCTCTCCTCCTCCGCCAAGCACTTCCGGAGATAACAAATGTGAAACGTGTGTGGATCCCACTCATTTCTGGTGGAAGTTCCAATTGGTAGGCTTGAAAACCTACACGTTTAAGCACCGTGAATGGTCCAAGAAAACAGGGACTCAACTTACCACACTTTCCGAACCGGATAATGCCTTTCCAAGGTGACACCTTAAGCATTACACGGTCACCTACTTGAAACTCCATCGGTCGCCTCTTCTTGTCGGCATAGCTCTTTTGCCGATCTTGAGTCGCTTTTAACCATTCCCGAATGCTCTTCACTTTATCGGTCGTTTCTTGCACAATTCCAGGTCCGACGAATTGCTTTTCGCCTGCTTCAAGCTAGCACATGAGGGTTCTGCACTTCCACCCATACAAGGCCTCAAACGGTGCCATCCCAATACTCGAGTGGTAGCTATTATTGTAAGCGAACTCCACCAAAAGTAGGTGAGAGTCCCAACTACCCCCGAAGTCCATGACGCACGATCTTAGCATGTCTTCTAGCCTTTAGATTTTTCTTTTGCTCTGACCGTCTGTTTAGGGATGGTAAGCCGTACTCAACTTCACCCGTATACCAAGCTCTTTCTGCAAGTCATCCCAAAAGGTCGAAGTGAACCGGCTATCGCGATCCGACACAATAGACAAAGGCACCCTATGCCTTGAAACCACTTCACCAATGTAAAGTTTTGCCAACTTGTCCATCGGTAGGGTCTCGCGCATCGCCAAGAAGTGAGCACTCTTGGTCAACCGATCGACTATTACCCAAATGGCGTCGTGACCTCTCAAGGTTTTGGTAGCTTAGTCACAAAGTCCATGGTAATATGTTCTCACTTCCACTCGAGAATTTCTAGGGATTGAAGACTCCTATACGGTCGTTGATGCTCGACCTTCACTTGTAAGCACGTCACACAACGCTCCATGTACCGTTCTACATCAAGTTTCATCACCGACCACCAATAATGAGCTTCAAGTCCCTATACATTTTTGTACTCCCTATATGGATGGAATACTTGGACTTATGGGCATCTTCAAGAAGAATTTCTCGATTGCCTCCAACCTTGGGCACTCACACACGTCCATTTAACAATTTCACCCCACGGCTATCTTCCGTCAGGAGTAAATGTTGCTTCATCATAACTTCCTCTTTGAGGTTCTCCTCCAACAAGGCCTCTAGTTGAGACTCCTTGATTCTCTCAATAAGGCTCGATACTAACACAATTCTCGAAAGGGTAGCCCAAATGCTTCCGCTATAGTCCTTCCGACTCAATGCATCGGCCACCACGTTCGCCTTACCGGGGTGGTAAAACAACTCACAGTCATAATCTTTAAGTAATTCGAGCCACCGTCTTTGCCTCATGTTCAACTCCTTTTGATCAAAGACGTATTTCAAACTCTTATGACTCGTGTATAGCGTACATTTCGTGCCATAGAGATAATGTCGCCATAGCTTCAAAGCGAACACTACCGCCGCCAACTCCAAATCATGGGTATGATAATTCTTCTCGTGAACCTTGAGTTGTCTCGATGCGTAAGCGATCACTTTGCCTCTTTTCATCAATACACAACCCAAACTCATTTTAGAGGTGTCGCTATAGACCACGAAGTCTTCCGACCCTTCGGGTAGCGACAAGATTGGAGCTTCACACAACTTCTTTTGTAAAGTACGGAATGCCTTCTCTTGCGCTTCGGTCCAAGAAAACTTGACGTTCTTCCAGGTTAGAGCGGCCAACGAAGAGGCTATCTTGGAGAAGTCTTGTATAAATCTCCGATAGTAACCCGCCAAACCCAAGAAGCTTCGAATCTCAGATGGACTTTTGGGAGGTTCCCAGTTCATCATTGCTTCAATTTTGGAGGGGGTCCACCTTCACTCCGTCTCGAGTGACAACATGACCCAAAAATTGAACCTCCTCAAGCCAAAAGTCGCATTTGGAGAACTTGACATACAATCTTTCCTTCCTCAATACTTCAAGAATTTCCCATAGGTGTTGTTCATGCTCCGCCTTGTTTTTGGAATACACGAGTATGTCATCGATGAACACAATGACCGACTTGTCGAGGAATAGTCGACACACTCTATTCATCAAGTCCATGAACACTGCCAACGCATTAGTTAGGCCAAACGACATCACGAGGAACTCATAATGGCCGTAACGTGTTCTAAAAGCCATCTTCGGGACGTCGTCTCCCTTCACCTTCACTTGGTGATACCCCAAATGCAAATCGATCTTTGAGAAGCAACCCGCCCCTTGAAGTTGGTCGAACAGATCGTCGATTCTCGGGAGCGGATACTTATTCTTCATCGTTACCTTATTCTGTTCACAGTAATCAATACACATTCTCATTGTGCCATCCTTCTTCTTGACGAACAAAACTGGATCTCCCCAAGGTGACAAGCTCGGTCTTATGAAACCCTTCCCAAGAAGCTCTTAAACTTGATCCATCATTTCTTGCATCTCCGATGGCGCCAACCAGTAAGGGGCTTGAGCAATCGGAGCCGCTCCCGGTATAAGGTCAATCCGGAACTCTACTTGACGATCCAGTGGTAGACCGGGTAAGTCATCCCGAAAAACATCAGAAAATTCCCGTACCACCTTTACATCCTCGAGTTTCTTCTTCTCTAGCTTGGCATCTACCACGTATGCCATAAAGGACGAACATCCCTTTACTAGGAATTTTTGCACCTCAGCCTTGGGCAATCTCTTTTCACGTGCCCCGATGCTTTGCACTTGAAGCAGACGATCCCTTTCACCAGGAAGTCTCTAGTGGGATGATCTGTCTTCCCGCACTTTGAACAAGGGTATGGGGTGGAGTTGCAATTTCCGTGGTGTTTTCTCCGACACTTCTGGCACCACTTAGCTTCATGTCGGTTATCAAAGTTTCGACCTACGACGAATGGCCAGGACCTCTTGGGAGGTCCAGGATTTCTTTCCCACTTTCTTTTCTCCCCCACTTCGGCCTTCTCTTCCTTACCTCGGGCGTAAACGTCCTCCATGATTTGGGACTCTTCAATGGTCTCACGGAGGGTAGTGGGCTCGAGAGTTGCGGACCATCGACATCATGTCCGCTGGTAGGCCCTTAAGGTAAGCCTTGATCTTCTCTTTTTCTGTCGGGGCCACATGCCCCACTAGCCCTAATTTCTCCATAAATTGATGGGTGTACTCTCTTACCGTCAAGCTTCCCTTCTTGAGAGCCCAGAATTCTTCTTCGATGTGGTCCGTGGCCCTCTCATTGCAATACTCCTCCAAAACTTTCTTCTTGAATTCGGCCCAAGACAGTTGAGCCAAAACAGTAGAGGAGAGGGTGGACTTGGTGACATTCCACCAGGTGAGTGTCGGACCCCTAAGCATCTGGGAGCCAAATCTCACCTTCTGGCCCTCCTCGCATTCAGATGAGTCGAAGGCCTGCTCGATCTCCTGCATCGAGTTCATATAGGTGACTGGATTGTCAGACCCAGAGAACTCCGGTGGCTTACTGCACAAGAAAGACTTGTAGGAGTAAGCCCTCCTTACTTGCCTCACGTCAATTGTCGTTGGTTCCTCGGTTGGGTTATCTCCGGATCCGACCACAACAACGTTCTCCTCAACCATTTGATTCCTATGGTTGCTCACGTCACGGTCCTTGATTACCTTCAAAAGAAACTCTTACTTCTTGGCCATGGACTCATTCATCGCCAACATCATGGTGGCCAACATCTCAGATTGAGGGGTCACTTCGCGAATGACCGGATTTGACGAAGCTAGGTCCACCTGTGGAATAATCTCGGTGTTAGAGTATAGTTTTGAGTCAATTTGTAAGTAGTTGTTTAGTTGTGTTGACTATTATTGTAAGCTTGTGTAGAGGTCAAGTTCTTGTTTGACCCTATATAAGTATCCTTTGTCTTGTTTTGTTAAGCATGTTAGTACGTATTGAGTCACATTGTAATCCCTTCATGTCAGACATATGAATACGACCATACTTGTGACTATCTCTCTCATCTTGATCTTAATTGTCATTTTGATTTGATTGTGATTAATCATGAATGCTTGAAACCTGGGATCACAATTGGTATCAGAGCCTAATCAGAAAATTCAGAAAGATTTGAGACAATGATTTGAAGCAGAAAGATCGAATCTTCAATTCGTAGAAAAGTCACTGTTTTATCGAAATCAAGATTTTGATTTCATTGGGGTTTTGATGTAAATTTATGTACACAGTGATCGCATGTAGTAGTAGAACAATCTTTGTTTTGGTTAGAAATTCAATTGATCAACAGATTGATTGAATTTGATCGATTTTTGCATTTTTAGAAAGTGTATACTCGCGGACTGTCATAAACCGATTCCCACTTATACATTTGATCTTGATGAAAGTCACTTTGAAGGGTTGTTCACGATGATATAAAGAGTGATTCGGCAAAGTTTCAAAGTCAAACATCAAGATTTGGAAATTTTTCCTGTTGAATTTTTCAGAAAAATGACCAAGATCTAAAGAATTCGCACGAGGTAATGAAGAACTCGCACATAGAACTCGCAGAGCCAAAGATTTCACAGAATAGTTGTTCTTAGTATTTCTTAAGGAAAGAATTCACACATTTCAGTGTGGAAAAATTGTTTAAGGAAAGGATTCTCACCAGTGTATGTACGAGAAGTTCAGGATTCGCACTAGAGACATGTACGAATTATGCAAAATTTACAACTGAGTCTCATACGAAATTCAAAGAACTCGCATACTTTTTCATGCGAAAAGCTCAGAACTCGCACATCCTTATATGCGAAAAGTGCACATTTCGTATCCTTTCTGATATCCTTTCATGTGAATTGCTTCATACGAATTCTTGATTCTGTGTGCTATGTGAATTGTGCCTTACGAATTCTTGCATGCGAATTTTGTTGTGTGAGTAGCATACGAATTCTTGTCTTGTATTTCATTTTAAGTGATTTTTCTGTATTTTTACTTCAAATTTTGCTGTTTTTCTGACTAAAGATCATTTCAAGCATTATTTTTCATAGATACTAATCATGCCTTACACAGACGCAAAGGGAAATTTGTTTCTTACAAAAAGGGACTGTGCATTGTCATATATGCCCGAGATTCCAAAGATGGAAGCCGATCTTGAAGAGTTCAAAGTTAAGAATGAAAAGCTGAAAAGTCAAAACTCAAAGCTGAAAGCAGATATTGATACTCTGAATGTCAAACTCACCAAGGCTGAGACACAAGTATCAACTTATGAAGCTAAAGGAAAAGAGTGGATAAAGAAAGTTGATGAGAGATTCAAGAATGAGAAAGTTGAACTAAAGAAGACTTTCAACCTGAAATTATCTGAACTTTCAAGGAAAGCTGAGTCAGAGAAGAAAGAATTAGAACTCAGATGTGTAAAACTTTCTAAACAAGTTTCTGATTTTGAAAAGATTGTCATTACTGAGAGAGATGTCTTTGAAAAAGAAAGAAAAAATATTGAAAAGAAAAATACTGTGATTTTCAAAGAGATTTCTGATAAAAATCAGAACTTGGAGAAAGAATTTGAAACTGAAAGAAAATTCTTTGAATATGAGATTTCTAAACTTATTGACAAGTTAGCTGTCTTATCTACAAATATCCAAAAGAGACAGAAATCTAAATCTGGTTTGCAAAGAAAGTTTGACAAACTGTGTAATGAAAAAGCCAAGTTAAATGACAAGATCAGTCAACTTGAGAAAGCTAATGCTGATTTATCTGAAAAGTTAGCATCTGAAACACCTGTATTATCTTCTTATGATGGTGATGCAAGTGAATCAATTTGCTCATTTCAATCAGTCAATAGCTTATTTCAAAAGATGGTTTTCAAGAAATAAACTGTTAAATCTGAAATCTTGAAACCAAATCAGATTAAACCTTCTAGTCCATTCTATATTAAATTTGTTGATAGATATGCTTCTGGACTCAAAGCTTCCAAGAAAGAGAAGTTGATCTGGGTTGTCAAAGATTCTCCAGACTCAGTGAAATACCATAAATCATCTGCAGAAGCTGAATTGAGAAAGAAGAACAGAGCTGAAAAAGGTAAATCTTTTGTACCTGATGCTATCAAGTCAAACAAGCATCTGATCAGGTTAGCAAAAAGAAAACTTTGTTGTTCTTATTGTTGTAGTGATGATTTTGTTCATAAAGCACACATCCACAAAAAGGTATTTTTCTCATAAGAAGTTTACTGATACTGCTTATCACAGAGGTGGAAACCGCTCAAAGAAGTTTTCACATACTAACTAGAGTGGACCCAAACTCATCTGGGTACCAAAGCCTGTTAAACCTGTGATGCAGGACCTGAACTGAAGAAGGAATGAGCAAAGACAATGGTTTCTAAACACTACAATTTAGGACCCAATCTTCAATGTTCAAAGATTATGACTTCTAAGTACAACAACTTAGGACTCAGACTTCAATGTCAAGATTATGACAAGACCTTGAATGTCATATCTTCACAGGAAGTTTTTCATTGACTAGATATAAATTGTGTCAAATGAAGTTGAGATAAATTTGATTGTTATATCTTATATAGGGGGAGTTTATATTCCTAATTGTTATATCATTTTACATGTATGCAGATATGAAGGGGGAGCATATCCATACATTAAGAAAAGATCCACAACATGTCAAGGGGGAGCCAACAAGAAATGACAAACAATTGATATAAAAAAAGAACAATGCCATGAAAAGAATCAGAAGAAAAAGACATCAAGTCAAGGGGGAACACAAAATCTGAAAAGGGTTGTAAGTGTGCAGTGTGTTTAACTGTTTTTGGAAAATAAATTTAATGAAAAATGTCATTTTTGGAAAGTTTCCTTTCATGGAAAGTTTCTAGTTTTGGCATATTTTTGAAACGTTTCCAAATTTAGCAAGTTTCCTCATTTAGAATGTTTTTCAAAAAGTTGGAAATGTTGCTAAGTCTGTTAGAACATATTTTATGTTCACTTTAGAAGTTTAGTAAAGTAATCACATGCAATGTATTTTGGGCCTTGTATATGGGTTTGGGCTTAATTGTGTACAAGGGATATAGGAGTATAAATAGGAACCTTGTAGTTCATTTGTTTGTAATATTGACTTTCACAATGTAGTTAATACGCAAACTTTGCTCCCTGTAGTGTATTTTTAATATTGTGAATAATACTACAAATTCCTTCCCTAATTCCTTGTTATTGTTTAATTGTTCAATCAATCTTGATCTCATTAACCTTACAAGTTATCGGTCCACAATATTATCAAGTTCTTATCAAAACAACGACACAAATGATTTACCAACCTGTTTGATTAATAACAAAGATTACAATGGTTGATGTTTGTTCGGATTGAAGCTCTCGACTTTTTCTTTCTGATTTACACCGTGAGTGTGTGTGTGTTGAATGTGATCTAATTGTTTGGCTTCTCTAACACACTAACATAATATCTAAAATATAATATCTAACTAATATCTAATAACTTAGATATTTAGAAATAATAATAAAATACTAAAAACTAAACTTTGACATTTTATTACAAACGACATTAGACTTATATTAAGAGTTGACTTTCCGGCTTAAGCTTCAGATTGGATCTTCAGATTGGATGATCTTGAATCCAATAGATCTGTGCGCTAACAATCTCCCCCTTTGGATCAAGATCATTACTAAAAAGATTTTAGCAATTCAGTCTTCTTTTTCAGCTCAGAAGATGCAATCTCCTTCTCTGTCTTCAATATGTAATAATCTCCAGGTTTTAGCTCAGAATGCTTTAGCAAAGTATCTTCAAAGAAAATTTCTCTAAAATCAGAATGTCTTCAGAATACTTTGATCTTTCGCATTTCTTGGTTATCTCTTCTCTTTTCCAGTCTTGTAATGTAATGGACATTTCTTCAAACATTATGTTCTCCCCCTTTTTGATGAATAGAGAAACGATTTCATCAAAACTCTGAGTAAGAAATGTCTGTCATTTGGAGCCTCTGATCCGTCAATTCAAAAGAGATTCATCCAGATCTTTGCAAATCCAGACAAAATAGTCGTGTAACACCTGAATCAACAAATGAATCAGTTAAAATGCCTGTCAGTAACACTAAGTCACTGTATGTAACGAATACACATTGGAAAGGAGCTTTTATGATGTTCACTCCCCCAGGGATTCCATTCAATCATCGAAACACCACAAAGGTAATTTCTATAAACGTTATGACAAAGAAACAAATTCCTTGTGTGTTCGTGCAAGTGATTGAAAGAATTAAGAACTTGATGATTGCTTATAAGGCTCAATATTGTGTAAACCACTGAGACAACAGTAAGTTAAACACAGACTCAATGTGCATGAGTGAAGTGCGAAGGTGGGGCATACTTCCTTCTTTTCAATATCCAGATTTTCCAAATGAAAATCAGATAGCAAATGTGTTGCGTCCCCTTTGAAAATGTGAAACACTTTCCTTTTGAGAAGAAAATGAGTAGTTGGTGAGGTTTAATCAAGAGTTGGCATGGGCTAGTTGCCTGTTTCAATAATGATCACCAAAGAATTGTGAAACATTAGAATTTTGGATGCCCGGCTCAGAAAAAGTTTGGTGCAGAGTTATGATATTCTTTTAACTCTGTTCTCACACCCTCTTTCTTTTAAACATTTAGCTTACTCTCTTTTTCTGTATACCTCATCACATAATCCACACTCATTTCTTTTCGACTTCTTACACTCAATCACTATGGATTAACTTCTTGGGTAGAAATCACTGGTTAAGGTGATTCCATAGAAGTTGTGTTAAGTCATAGCACAATGAAATCATGTTTTCCTAGAAAGCATGTGCTGCTCAGATTGGTTTAACTATTTCAGTTAAAGCACAATGTAGATCTTGAAAATATTTAAAAGCACACTTCCAATTCATGAAATCGTTTTGATATTCAGGAAGTGATTTGAACATTTAAGAACAATGTTTTCTATGATTGAAAGTTGTCCACTTTTCAACCATATATGAGATTAAGATAAAGGATTATACCTTTACGTGCGATCTTACATCTCATGAAGCTAAGCTTAAAGTCATAAAGATATGAACATGTAAGCATCTCTCAAAAACTGCAAAAGTCTTATGTCATAGTCAAAGCAAATTTATTCACTTAAATTAAAATGACAAAAAGCAGAAAACAATGAAAGTACGAGTTCTGATCTGAAATAATCAGAAGTCATAGCTCTTTTACTCCCCTTGAAATTATGCATCCAAAAATATGTCAGTTAAAAAGATATGCATTAAAATTTCAGACAAATATGTACTCCCCTTTGATGGTTGATTTCCTCATTCGAGTATTGGAGTACAATCTCTTATCAGCACAGGAGTAAGGTCTTTTGATCATTGAAGTACGAGTCCTAAACTGTTGTGTTTAGAAGTCAAACTTCGTTGAAGTACGGGTTCTAAGCTGAATTGCTTAGAAGCCTCCATCTTGATATTTAAGTTCGGGTTTTGAACTGATTTGTTCAAAAGCCTGTATTCTCCTGCTCCCCCTTGACAGTAGGTGCCTGCAACACAAAATTATCCTTTTTCTTTGGTACCCACTGGTATTTGGGTCCATGAGTGTTAGTTGCAGTTCTTATGGGGGTATCTGAGTAAGAACCATACCAATAATGGTCACTCGTCTTATGAACAGGATCATGTGTACGACAATAAGAACAATAGAATTTCTTACCTGACAAACTGATTAATTTATCAATCGTGTAGACAAAATCAGGTTTACCTTTACGCGCATTGTTCTTCTTGGCATTAGGCGTATGTACACATGAGTTTTTACATTTCAGCTCATATTTCTTCTTTTCTTCAACTGGTTTTCTGTTCCAGACCAGTTCAGCTTCTTTGTAGCTGCATCTCCTTCTTTGATGTGTACCTGAACCATCTGTATTTCTATCAAAGAAAAAGTTAGAATTACGAATTTGATCAGAAGATTTAACTGACCTTTTTGAAGAAACAGATTTGGATTTTGAACTTGCAGCTGACTTGAATGAGCATTCTGAATCAGCTGAATCATCTCTAGGTGAGTGGACAATTGACTCTGGAGTCTTGTGCTCAATCACCACCACCACCATTGAAATAATCTTTTCAAGCTCTTTAATCTTTGAAGAATAACTGTTTCTTTCTTTGACAATAAGGTCAATCTTCGTCTCAAGCTCACACTTCTTTTTCTTCTCTTTCTGTGCACATTTAGAAAGTTCAGATAGCTTTGCATTAAGCTTTCTAATTGCAGCTTCAAAGGTGCTTCTTTCTTTTTCAAATTCCTTCTTTGCACCCTTTCTTCCATCTGATATCTCTTTTAAGAATCCAACGTTCTTCTGTTCAATTGTCTTCTTCTCTTTGGCAAACTGATCTCTTTCTAAAATGATTACTTTCTCAAAGTTACTAACTTGTTGAGAAAGCTTTATACTTTTAAGCTCAATCACCTTCTTCTCTTCAATACTCTTCTTGAAAGATCTGAGAACTTCTTCTCAAGCTCTGATATTTTCTTTTGAAGATTAGCATTTGTACTCTCCAAGTCCTTAGATTTCTTCTCATTCATCTCAACAGACCCTTGCTTCTGTATTTGAGCTTCCAAATCAGAAATTATTCTTTTTAGCGCAGAGTTCTCAGCTGCCCAATTCCTAACTCTTGATTTATTTTCAAGCTGATCCCACAACAGTTTTGCTGTAGCCTCTTTGATATTTAAATGAATAGAAATCTCATTTGAAATTCCTTCCAATAGGAAAGATCGAGCTAAGGTGTCAGCATCATATCTCTTTCTTTGCTCGTCTGAGTACATATCAAGAGGTACTTTAAGCAGTTTTTCTTCTTTTTCTCCATTCTCCATGCTAATAGTAAAAACTCTCCTTGGGACTGTCATACTCCCTTCCTCCAGAGATATTCTAATAAAATCCCTTAATCTTTGTCTATCTATGAAGACCATAAACCGATCTTTCCACTGCTCATACTCTCCCCTGAAGAGTACTAGTGGCTTTGTTTTAGTTCCGATAGCTAGAATTTCTCTGGATGACATTCTGATTTAAAAATACCAAGTCTGGTACTGGCGCAAAAAGCAAACTTTGCTCTTTGAGAAGGTGGCGCAAAAATCAAGGTTGCGCTAGACGAAGGTGGCGCAAATGACAACTTGCGCGATGAGAGGCTGGCGTACAACAGGTTTGCGCGAGGTTTGAGTGGCGCGAAGTAAAACTTTGTGCTAGAAGAGTTTGACGCAAAAGATGGTTTGCGCTACAAGGAGTTGGCGAAAAAGTCAACTTGCGCTTAGTAGGAACTTGCTTTCTTGAGATTTGCGCGAACAGAGGTTGGCGCAAGTAGCGGTTTGCGCGAAACACCGGTCGATACATCAGGTCCGGTCGACACACAGGTCCGGTCGGTCAAGACCCCGGTCGTAGTAAGGACCCGGTCGAGCAAGGCAAGGACCCGGTCGGACCCGGTCGAGCAAGGACCCGGTCGAGCAAGGAACCGGTCGAGCAAGGATCCGGTCGAGGAAGGCAAGGACCCGGTAGGACCCGATCGATCCAGGCACCGGTCAACAAGACCCCGGTCGCTCTATTTTGCGCCATTAGTTACTCGCGAAAACCTCACTTTTGCGTCATCTGTTCTTCGCGCGTATCTATACTTTGCGCCACCTACTGTTAGTGCAAAACCTACTTCACGCGACCTGCATCTCACACAAACCTTTCTTTGCGCCACCCGCGGTTCGCGCAAATCCCACTTTTGCGCCACCTTCTAGTCACGCAAATCTCCTTTTGCGCGACCCACCTCTCGCGCAAAACTCCACTTGCGCCACCCATTAGTCGCGCAAATTAAGACTTTTGTGTCAGATTCCTCTAAGTGCACAGTTGTATTTTTTCTCCAGCCTCTATCTTGTGAATATCTTTGTGCTTTATACTGTTTGCTAATTCTGCATTTGATTATTTTTGGAATTTTATTTTCTGAAAATTTTTTAGTGTATTTTTTTATCCAATTCTTGATTCTAAAGATCTCATCTAGTTGATTCTCTTGGTACAGATAAATTTGATTTCTAACCATACAACTAAAGATGTCTGAAGGTTATAGCCTTGATTTTGACAAGATGACTCTTTCTGAAGCAAAAGCAAATGTTAAACGTTTTGGTGGACAATTGTCAAGATATACAAGCATGGTTTTTGATTATGAAAAGGAGAATAAAAAGCTCAAATCCGAAATATTACCTCTTGAAGCTGAGAATGAAAATCTGAAGATTCAGAACTCATCTCTTCTAGAACATATTAATAAGTTGAAAGATGATAAGGACTTAGAGAAAGACTTTGTTTGCTCAGAATGTATCTCTAACTCTAAGATTAATTTTGCAGGAATAATTGAGTCTAAAGAAAAAGTGATCTTAAATCTTCAAGCAAAGTTGAAGAAGTCTGAAAGTCTTAATTCTAGCTCAAGCTGGTCGAAGAAGGAGTCAATGCAAAGAGAGCTAGATGAACTTAAAAGAAGAGCAAACATTGCTAGTGAGACATCTGAAGGGCTTAAAAAGACAAACTCTTGAATTTTTGCTGAAAGGGACTCTTTGAAAGATAAAGTTTTCAGTCTTGAGGTTCAGATTAATATGCTGAAAGAAAAGACAACCCAAGACAAAGACAATACAAAAGTCCAAGATGAGATGTTGAAGATTGAGAAAGAAAGAAAATAATTTGCTAAGAAATTCTCTGATTTCTCAAGAAAAGCCTTTGAAGAGAAGAAATCGTTAGAGCTTAAATGTGTTAAGCTTTCTCAACAAGTTTCAGACTTTGAGAAGGTTATCATTCTTAAGAGAGACAAGGCTGAGAAAGAAAAGAAGAAAGCTGAGCAGAAGGAAGTCAATAAAGACTTTTCTAAAGAAAAGAAAGATCTAGAGACTGAGATAGCTAAGCTGACAAGAAAGTTATCTGAGTTTTCAACAAACATCTTGAAGGAGAAGAATGCAAAATCTGAGTTGCATAAGAAGTTTGATCTGATTGCAAAGGAAAGAAATAGTTTGTCGTCAAATATAAAGGAACTTGAAGAGATCGTATTCAAAGTGAAGCTGTCTGAGCACAAGACGCCAGAGTCAATAGCTCAATCACCGAGAGATGATCTAACTGTATTCGAATACTCATTCAATTCAGCAGCAAGTTCAAGCTTTACTAATGTTTCTAATAATCCTTTGTTGGATGTAATTGATGATCATACGTCTGAACATAAAGATCAAATTTGTCCTTCTAACCTTTTCTATGACAAAAATATTGATGGTTCAGGTAACTTCAAGAAAAATAAGTCTCGAAAGAAAAGCTTCTGGAGAAAAGATGATGAGAAAGATAGAGGAAATTGGATCTGGAAAGTTAAAGGATCTTCAGAGGAAAAGAAGACCGATAAATCATTTGTGCATACATCAAATGCAAAATGGAACAATGCCCCGAAAGGTAAAACTTTTGGCAAACCTGATCTGGTTTACACAATCAATCAACTGATCAGGTTAGCACAAAAGAAAATTAGTTGTTCCTACTGCGGTTCAAATGATTTTGTAAGCAAAGAGTATGTGATAACTGGTATGGTTCTTACTTTATATCTCCCACTAGAACTGCAACTAACCCATTAGGACCCAACTACCAGTGGGTACCAAAAGCTAAATATGTATTGCAGGAACCCAAAGTTTAAGGAGGAGAAAGAACAACGACTTCTGATTACTACAGATCAGGACTCTTCCCTCATTGTCAACAAGATGACTTCTAAGTACAACAACTTAGGTCTCGGACTTTAATGTCAAAGAGTTTGATTTCTGAATTTACTCTAATCCTAGTAATTCAGAACTTGGTTTCATGATTAAGGATTATGCACATATTAAGGGGGAGCTTATATGCTTTATACTTTTACTGATATATTTTAAATGATTTTTTGGATACTTAATTGTCAAAGAGCTTAATTGCCAACCACCTTTAGTTTGAGGGGGAGAATTGCATTGTCAAACATCTTTTGTTTTGACTTCTCCAAATTTTTATTCTTCATGTTTGTATTCCTTTGTGCTTTCATGTACAAAAGACTATTGAACATCACGTTCTTTTAGGAAAATACAAGGGATTCAGTGTGTGAGCTTAACAGAACTTCCATGGATTCACGATAACTAGTGTTTCCTACCCAGGAAGTTTTCCTTGAGTGATTGAGGGGAAAGGGGTCAAAAGAATTGAGTGATGGTGTGTGAAGAGGTAAAATGGAAAAGAGAGATTGGTTAGAAGTGAGCATTAAAAGAAAGAGGGTGAGAGAACAGAGTAAAAGAATATTAGACTCTGCACCAAACTTCTTTCTGAGCCGGGCAACCACATAATCTGATTGATTCACATTCTTTGGTGACCATCATTGAAAAAGGCACCTAGCCCATGCCATCTCTTGCATACAACCCCACCAGCTACTCATTCTTTTCTCAAAAAGAGAATGTTTCACATTTTCTGGGGAAGCAGCACATACGCTATTGGTTCTTCATTTGGAAGATACTAATATTGAAAAAGAAGGAAAGTTGCCCCACCTTCGACCCTTTCTCATGCACATTGAGTCTTTGTACAATTTGTTGCTGTCTCAACAAGTTTACATACTTTGAGCCTACATTGAAAAGCAATCATCTATGCTTAATTTCTTTCATACACATGCACGAGCACACAGAAATTTGTTTTCTGTCAAAACGTTCATAGATAACCATGTGTTATTCGATGATTGAATGGAAGTCCTGGGGAGCCAACATCAAAACCAACTCTTTATATAGTAACTTTGTGCTACTCAGTAACTTTGTGTTACTGACAGGCATTCTAACTGAGTCATTTGTTGATTCAGGGTTACCACATTTTTTATTATTTGAATCTGAAAAGATTGAAATAATCACTCTTTCCATCTGGGAAGACTGCTCTTATTTCCACACAGGGATCTATACATGAAGACAGAGCTTAATTGATGACTATACAACAAGGAGAAGATTATTTTGATATGTTTTGATGATGATGATTCTCACCACTCATCAAAAAGGGGGAGAATAATCAGAAAGGGAGAATACAAGAAGATTACAAGAATTTTTGACTAAAGACTGCTGAAGATTTCAAAGATGTCAAAGTGTCTGAGCTTATTTGATTCATCAAAAGTCTGACTGAAGATGATCGTCAGAAGGACACTTCTTGTAAAGAAAGAGAAAGATGAAGACTGTATCTGAAGTTTTCAAGAAAAGTGAAGACCCGAAGACAATTGCCAAATTTTTTTTAATCTTGAATCCAAAGGGGGAGATTGTTGGATCATAAATTGTATTCAAGATTAAAGTTAAAGTTAAGGGTTTAGATTGCAATTGTGTTAAAGTTAGTTAGAGGGTCTAATTTGTAATAAGTTAATAGTTATTAGTAGTTGGGCCCAAGCCCATTAGGCCTGTACGCCTAAGTATAAGTAGTTTTGTTTAATTAGGTTTTTAGGTTAATCCTCTCATAACTAATAATCATAATATTCAATAGAGAGGTAGCCGTATTTTCTCTGTAATCATACATTCAAGGTATCAAGAACACACACAAGGTTTTCATTGATTAATCATGGGATTGTGGTATGTTATTCTGATCTTATTATCTCTTGATCTATATTGTGAGGTGTGTTTAACTATCAACTAGATTATCTGGGTTTAACGAGGTCAAATTAATGATTAATAATCAAAGATTGTTAATTAAACAGGTTTCTAATCTCAAATCGATGCTTATGGAATTAAAATTTTAGGTTAAAATTGCAAAATAATTTTTTTTGGAATCTGGGTTTGGTTGAATATTTGAAGGTGTTCTTGGTGTTCTTCAACACTTGGAAGTTTTTCAAGAAAATTTTAACTTTTTTGAAAATTTGAAAGTTCTATAAATTCTTGAATATTTAAGTGCCATACGAATTCTTGTTCTTATTGTCATATTTTTGTTAAGTAAAAAATTCGCATATTTGTTCATACGAATTTTAGGGTTTTTCAAAGTCAAATATTTCTTCAAGTGAGGAATTCGTATAATTGCGTCATACAAATTCTTGTCTACGAATTCATTCATACGAATTCTTGATTATTCCTTGAATTCCTAAGTTAAGAAGTTGCAGATTCCTATCATGCTAATTCTGTACTTAGTGTTTTTCAAAATGTGATTTTCAAGTGTCAAAATAAATTTTTTCACTAACCCATTTGGACCTTGTCCATTATTGTTCAATCTTTTCAGGTACAAATGGAAGATCAATCAGTAGAACAACATGTTCAGACTGGTAAACATTCACCACATCAGGAGGCTTCTGAACAATGCCCTATGCCATCTTCCCGGTCTGATTTCCAAGTTCCACAGGATGCAAATCCTGATCTGTTCCTGATCTCATCAGCTGAGATGAAACCACAACAACCAAACAATTATCATCTCCAGTTCACTATCCGTATAGATCCTTTGGTACTTGACATCTGGAGGAATCACCCACTCAGAGATGCACTTACTGTTCAAGCTGCAGTTCCAGAACTTTATGTGCAATAAGCATGGAAGACCATCAGGGTCACCCATATGAAAGAGCAAGGAGTAAGGGTTCAAATATTCAAGCTAGAAATTTGTGACACCTGTCAAATTCTGAATATTAAGGTTAGCACCCTTAGATTATATTATAAGTTTTGTCACTTCTAGATTTTTATTAAAAAACCTTTAAGATAAAAGTTCCCGAAAAATTTAGAAGTTGCGTTAAAAACCCGGAACAGTTCCGCATCTGACCGTCACTGTCCAGAAATGCCAAAATAAGTGAGTAAAAGTCTAAAATCCATAAACTATAAAAATTAGTATGTTAATTTGTCTTGCATCGCTAAATTTTCAAATTTGACATTTTATTAGCAAATATTGAGAATCGGGTATTTCGGTTCTCAATTATATCTGATATTTATAAACTAGACTAGTAATTTATTCAAAAAAAAAAATATATATATATATATATATATATATATATATTAAACTAAATCTTTTAATAATGCTGAGTCATTAAGGACACTTGTCTTAATTTTACATATATTATAATTATTCTATTAATTAAAAACAAATTAAAAACAAGACTTACCCTCATTTTCAATTTTAACCTTTCACCTCCTCTCCCCCTCTTCTCTTATGTTCGGCCGAAGAAGAAGCCACCACCACCACCATTTCCATTTTTTTTTTGTTGATTAAAAACCAAATCCAAGCTAGAAATCCTCAACATATTGAAGTCATAATCAAGTTTCCTTCTCAAATTTCCAAGGTAATCTCAAAAACTACATTTATTTTTATGTATGTTCTCATTTTCAAATTTTGAGTTTGAGGAGTAAAAGTTTGCATCTAAATATGGTATAAATTAGGTTTTGTTGATAAAATAGCTTTCAAATTTATGTTCATATATTCAAAAATGAGTTTTTGATTCTTGTTTTTCAAAAGAAAACTTGTTTATCATCAAGTTTAGAGTTTATGATGAAAATGTTGAATTTTGGTATTATAAACCACTAAAATGTTGGTATTATTGAAAATATGATTATGTTATCATAATGAAATGTTAGTATAAAAATGTTCTTATGAAGGAATTTCCTAAATTCCACATGATTAAGAACTTAGTAATAATGTTAATGTCATTTATTTGGTGTTGTGTTCATGCATGCATTTGGATGAGCATTTTGATTGCAATGAATCCATGATGCATAAGTTAGTTTATCATGTAATGAAGAGTGAAGACATGGTTTATAATCAAAAACCATGTCTAATGATCATCATTTTTTTTAAAAATAGCATTTTCTTCATTTTAGAATCTGTCCAGAAATTGGACTTCACTTCTAGCTTGCACAACTCACAAACCACATGTCCAAATTTGGGGTTTTTGTTTCTAAACTTTAATTTAGAGTGTTAGCTTTCTAAAAAGTCCGAAAACACTGAATTTGGAGTTGATTTGGGCACTTAAATGGAATTTATAAGAAAGGGGTGCAATCTGTCCAATGAGGACATAATCATACACCCAACTTGTAAAGACCATAACTCCCACATTATTCATCCAAAATAAGTGAATCTTTTTCCAAAAGATAGGATTTTGAGTTAGGTTTGCATCCATATAAGTATCACTATCTAATTCCAAGAATTGATACCCCAAAAGCCTGTTACAAGTGAGGTATGTCACTGATCCGAAAATCAGTGACACTCTGTTTTGTAAAAATTATTTGAGGTATCAAAAGTTATTCAAAAATTATAAAAAAATGAAGATTTACTCTAAACATATTATAGTATCATCACAAAATTTGTGATTAAATAATTCTCTTGGGAAGTTAAGCTTCCGTGTTGATTTTATCGAATAACTTTCTGGACAGCATATGCTGAATCCAGAAAGGTAATCTTCTTAAGTCTAAATTTTGTTTTATTGTATTTTGGAACTTTGTATAGTTTAAAAATGGATATGGACTAAGGAATTTATATAATGGCATTTCATGAGACAATTGGACATATTGGTTGGACATCGGAATAGGGCATTAATGTGTTTCTCTATGGCAACTCTTGTATAGGGAAACTAAGGGCGTGGCAAATTCCATAAGAATTAAAGTAAAGTTTCACCCGTTCCATTCGTTAAGGTGAGTATTCACAGCCCCACTTTTATCGTTTTAACTGATTTTGGGGTGAAAAGCATGCTTTAGTTGCGTATTTAAAGATTCATGAGAATTGTTTGAAAGTATTGCGAATTGACAATTTATAAGGCTTGTTAAAAGCGTTTGGAATTATAAGCTATATGATAAGTATGCAACTGATGTGTTGAGTATTAAATGTTAAGACCCCGTGACACTACTATTAACTCGAAGAAAATAGGGCCTATAGTATTAGTGGATAGAGCTATTTGGTGTGACAAACCCACCTTAATGCTGACGAGCAGGGGTGCACTATACTAGAGAAGATGACTAAACATGTGGCTCGAACCACCGCTGAGTTAGTTCATCGGGGGCGTTGAAATTGGTCAGGGACGGCTTAGTAGTGGCTCAACGTAATATTTATCATTGCATACCTCTTGTCATATAAACTAAGTTATGACACTCATGAATCAAAGAATTGAAGTTTGGTTTATACGTATGTTTTACAAATGACAACTTGCATATAAAAATGATTTGTGCATATTTAAAACCTGTGAACTCACCAACTCTTTGTAGTTGACCTTGGTTTTTATTCATGCTTTTCAGGAATCAAGAAGGTAATTCCATGATGTTTTAGCAGCGCACTTCATATTTTGAAGCAAGATTTTTATGTTTTATGCGTATCGATATATTTTAAGTTTGGGAATTGTAAACAATGTCAATACTACGTTCTTAAAAATGTAATGTCTTTTGAAAGTTAAATGAATGTTGGTATGTTTATAATCTTGTGCTATGACATCGGAGCTGTTATGCCTCGTGTTTCCGCTTTAGCGGGGTGTGACAAAATTGACCATTTCAAATCTGTTCTGACTCAAGAGAGGCTGAGGTTCATTCTTAGTCTACCATTAGAAACTGCAAGAGAGGGCAGAACCAGTTATGATGAGATGCCATCTGATGCTGAAGTGTTTAAAGGGATCAGAGACATGGGTTATGTTGGCAATATTACTCAAGTCAGTCACTTTAAGAAAAACAACTTGCCACCTTTCTACTATACCCTGTTCTCGGTCATCAACAGATGCTTGACTACGAAGAACTTTGGATCAGATAATGCCAGTATCCACATCCTGAAACTCTTTTACTCAGTTGTTCATGACCTACATATAGATTATGCTCAGATTTTTTGGACTGAACTCTATGAGAAGGTGATTGCCAAGAAGACATCCAAAGCACCTAACTACATTCCATACAGAGGTTCATGACACTAATTGTTAGAAGTATGCTGCGGAGTAACAGGAAGATCCTGACTAGAATCAATCATCTGCATGCTCCAGTCAGTGAAATGCGATATTTGATGAAGCAGAAAAAGGAGTTTCCTTACACCATGCCAGTGCCTGAAGCATTATTGGATTATGCAGATCTAGAGTGTGAGAGTGTAATAGATTATAGAGAGTCTATGGGACGACCAGAACCGGTTGTTCCTACCCATGGCTCCATCCCTAGAAGAGCGGAGTCCATGAGAGTTTCTGATACCACGGGGGTACAGAAACAGGGAGCGAAGAGGAAAAATACTGAGAGGAGCTCTGGAGTGGTTCAGAGATAAATACTTGAGGCTTCAGGGTCACGGGTTGTTACCCCACGTATAGTGACACCTCCAGCCGATGAAGGTCATGACTCTGAAGATGATCTGGATCTTGCACAAGACAAGGCAGGCAATGGTAGTGATACAAGTGTTGTACCTTCTGCTTCTAGTTCTACAGATGATGAACAAACTGATACTGATACTGAGATTGCTGAAGGTGATAAATCAGATGGTGATGATGATCAAGATGATGATGGAAATGATGATGGTGATAATGTTCAAGCTGATGCTCAAGTAAATGTTCAATCTGATGAACAAGCTGCTAATGTTCAAAATGATGATCAAGCAGACTTATTTGAACCCTTCTGTGATACTGATGTCATGGAAGTGGATACTCAGATTCAAGCTGACGTTGTTATTACTGCAGTCACTGGAGATATAAGGAGGACCGAGGGAGATATAGTTGAAAACTTAGAGAGAGATATAAGAAAAAGAACATGGTGAGCGTGTGTACCGCCGAACCTAGTTATCCCAAAGGGTAACCAAATCAACCACTTCGCCGCATGTGTTGCGTGCAAGTGAAGACATAAGTAGCCCACTTATACAGTTGCACACCGAAGCCAACCACTCTATTGCCTCTCAACAGGCTTTAGTTTCAACTTCACACGGGGAAATTGCACATAATCTACCGGGTTCTCATTCGTAGGATCAAGGTATTGAAACTAGAGAACACCAGCCCTAGTTCTCGTCTTCTTTTGATGCACAATTGAGTCTAGTGCCTTATCATTTACCACTTATTCTTCATAGGACACTATTTGCTGAATTTACCATCGGAAGTCTTTGTGACCCGATCGGAACATCTGTAGTAGATATCCAATCCGGACTACGAGGATCAGGTGGAAGTCCTGTCATCGACACGTCAATGCCAACGACGAAAACATGCCATGCAATTAATTCTTCAGTTGACATGCAAACGGTTAATCTACGTGATACCGGTGTTAGTAACCCTGACTTTGTGTCAAAGGAGATGCTCGACGGTGCCTTAAAGGATGTTGAGAACCGTATGTTTTAGAAAATTGAGGAGGACGTAGGAGCTGTAAAGAGATTGTTAAAGGGGAAAGACCCAATACCTGAGCCAACACCTCAAAGCCAACAAACTCCATACACTCAACCTGCTGATCTATCCATCGATGAGCTTAAATCTTTGTTGCTTGCAAAGTTATTATCTCAAGCTCCAGATACTCAGCATGATGCATATCTTCTTACCCTTCTGCAATCCCACCAACAAAATCAACTGCCATAATCTGTGCAACCAGCAGATGTGGTTAGTGCTTCAGAGTTTAATTATTTTAAATATGATATTTTGTTTGCTTTATCAGATCTCAAACAGATAATTCAAACTTCTTGCAAAGCCTAAGCAGCTGTTTCTACCACAGAACATGATCATGATCCAGATAATGATCATGAGGGGGAGATAAGGGAGAAACAAGCAGTTGCTGGAGGTTCTGGTGAAACTGTATTGGTGGAGGTTAGAGCTGAAAATGTTGAAGGTGTTGAAAGGGAAGCTGATCAAGGTAATGAGCAGAATGATCAGATGGAACTGGTGTTGTATGTTAAAGACAGTGTTGAATCAAGGGTTGAAAAGCCTAAGATTGCAACAAGGCAGGAGATTTTGGAGATTACAGGTCTACCAAATCCTGATGTGATAGCCCTTGAAGATGATACTCTTGCTGAAGTTCATGCCATGTTAGAGCATAAATATGTTGGATACAAGATCAAGAAGACTGAAGGTCAAAGTTCAAAAAGTCAAAGCTGAGAAAGTCAACTCTCATGTGAAAGTCAAAGTTCTTTTGTAATAAAAGTCAATGTCAATGTATTGTATTTGTATTTTTAGTTTCTTTGTGTTTCTTGTTGGTATAAATAGCTTTGTAATTTCTGTTTTTAGAGAAGTATTCAGTTGTACGAAGTCTAGAGAGAGAAATCTGTAGAGAGAGAGAGTTCTAGAGAGAGAAAGTTTGTAATCTTGAGATTTGGAGTTTGAATCAAACAGGTAATTTGATTGAATCTTGTTTGTGATTAGAAACTAGAAAACAGGGAATAACAATTGGTATCAGAGCAGATCCAAATCGAAATCAGATCAAGAAATAAAAAAAGTTTGGTTCGACACTGTGTTCTTCGATGTCCAGATCGATTTTAGAGTTTTTGTGCGAATTTCAAGTTGTTTTTGATTAGGTTTTGTTAGAAAAGTATAATCGATCGAGTCTGTTTAGTTTGTTTCATGAATTGCACTGTAATCGATCTTTGATTTTGATTTTTGTTGAGTTCGTAGTTCACGAGTTCTGTGCACTGTATTCAAATCAATTTGTATCGTTTTGTGTATTTGATCGAAATTAGTTGTTAGAATTGTGTTCTAGATGTTTAGGCGAGCAAATTGTCAAATTTTCGTACTGAAATTCGAGGTCTAGAATGGTTTTTGGTGAAGATTTGAAAGATTTTTGAACTTTGCGCAAGATCCAAACTTTGCGCAAGTTCATCCGAGGTTTGTGCAAGATTCATCGAGAAAATTCATCAAGTGATCATTATTGAGGTTTGCGTATTCAACTAGAAACACAAGTTGAACTTTGCGTAATCAACGATTCACGAAAATAGAGGTTTGCGTATTCAACAGGAAACGCAAGATAAGGTTTGCGTTTTAAACGTGAAACGAAAAGCTGAAGAAATTAAGTTCGGATCGAGAAGTAAGCTTTGCGCAATAAGCTTGTCACGCAAAGTGTAGTTTGCGCAAGCTGTTCATTACGTAAAGTGAGGTTTGCGTAAGCGGGACCCCCGTGCTAAGTCTGCGGAGGGGGACAAAATTCTGATTGTGATCAAAATTCCTGAATTTCTATTTCAAGATTTCTTGTATTTTTTGTGATTTCATATTTTGGACTAACGATCAGTTCTAGTTTCTTATTGCATATATTTTTCAAACAGGTTTAAACAAGATGACTTCCAAAGATGCTCTTTCCATTGGCACTGATGTCAAGCCTCCAGTTCTTTTTAAAGGAGAGTACGAACAGTGGAAGGATCGATTCCTTGATTTTGTGGACCGACACACAAATGTAGAAAATATTCTTTTGTCCATCATGGAGGGTCCTATGGTACCAATCACAATTCAAATTCCTGATGATGACTCATCTGATAGTGAAGATGGTACTGAGGAAAGAGAACAGAAGATGAAAACAGTTCCAGTAGAGTATAGTCAATATTCAGAAGAACAGAAAAGCCGATATAAAGCAGACAAGCAAGCAAGATCCCTTATTCTTCAAAGTATCCCGAAGGACATCTACGTCAAAATAGACAGCTACAAGGCAAATGCTAAAAAGATGTGGGATCAGTTGCAGAAAATGATGATGGGTTCAAAGGTCGACAATCAAATGAAAGTAGCAAATTGTATCAATAGCTACGAGGAATTCAAAGCCAAAGAGAATGAGAGCTTAGAAGATACTTATGAACAGTTTGTCTTGCTTCTAAATGAATTGTCCAAGAATAAGGTGAAAAAGAAGCAACTTGAGAACAATGTCAAATTCCTGAGCATCCTACAACCAGAGTGGAAAAAGCATACTCGTAGGATGAAACAAATGAAGGATCTCAATGACATTCTGTTACATGAGGTTTATGAGACTCTGAGACAAAATGAGGAAGAAGTGGAAGAGAAAAGAGCTTAGAAATAGAAGGCAGAGACAGTTCCTGAACCTATTGCTTTGGTAGCAGGAGAGAAGAAGAAAGAAAAGAAAGAGAAGAAGAAAAAGAAGAAAGTGCTTACCAGTTCTGAATCAGAATCAGAATCAGAATCAGATGGAGATGATGGAGAAAGCCTCAAACATGCCATGCTTTTACTGACCCGGGCTTTCCAAAAGAAATTCTACAAAAAGCCGAGATCAAATTCTCAGAGATACTCTTCAGCCAGTTCCAAGAATCATGAGCATCGAGAAAGATTTGAAGGAAAGCGACATGAAGAGAACCGGTATGTGGAAAGGAATCCGAAAGAAAAGAAGAAGTTTGTGAATGACTACGCAAGTACTGAAAAGAAGACTGCTAATGATCTGATCAAATGCTACAACTGTGGCAAGATTGGACATTTTGCTAAAGATTGTCGAACGCCGAAGGTTCGAAATTCTCAGTATTATCAGAACAAACTGCTATTGGCCAAACAGCAAGAAGCAGGCATAGCATTAATGGCTGAGGACGAATTTTGGCTAGATCATTCAGAGGGTGAAGAGGAAGAGAAAGAAGAAGCTGCTCATATCTGCTTAATGGGCAAAACGGTGAAATATGACGAGTCAGATGATGAGACAGCTGATGAGGTATTAAACTTAACTGAAAAAGAATTTATAACCAAAATGGAAGCTATGATGGTTGAGCTTAATGATCCTCAAGTAAAACTGAAGAAAGAAAAAGACAGAGTTGCTAAAAGAAACAACAAGATCTTTGAGCTTAATAAGTCTGTTATTGGGAACAAAGATCTAATTGATTCTTTACGCAAGTCTGCTTCTGATTCTAAACTTCAAGTAGATTGTTCTGAAAAGAAGATTTCTGATTTTGAAGTTAAACTTTCTAAGTATGAGTTTGAGAAGAAAGAATCTGCACTAACTGTTCATAAACTGCAGGTTGAGAACAAGCTTTTGAATAAGAAGGTAAATGGTCTGGAAGCCAAACTTTATGCTAGAGACCAAACAGATCAAACTATCTTTCTTAATGCACCCAACGAAGAGGCTGATGTTAAGGAAAAATGGGGACTTGGTTTTCAAAACCCCCATTACTTAAAGAAAGCCATCAGAAAACAACCAACATTATATAATTTTGATTTTCTTGCTTGTGCTGGTAAACATACTCATTTAAAACCCAAATGTGTTACCAAATTACCAGAAGAAGTTGAGGCCAAAGAAACTGAAAATAGAAAGAATGTAAATAAAATGCAACTACCATTTAACTATGCAAAGTTAAATGATAGTTATCTTTCAGAAACACCAAAAGTTCTTTCAAACTATTATTTTGCTAGTTATTCTGTTTCTGAGATGAAGGCAAAACCTGCAATTGCAAAGGTTTATGTTCCTCCACTCATTCTTGAAAGCAAAATAGTTGATCTTGAAAATGTTTTATCTGATGAAAAACTTTTGGTTGATATTCAACAAAGTGTGTTTTCTACAGTTTTAAAGAACACTGTTTTTCAATCTAAATCTACAAAGTGTTCTACAGTTTCAAAGGCACATCAAACTTCGTCTGATATTTTTGATGACTTATTTGAGTCTGCAAATGACTTTCTTAACTCTGATGGTGGGTGCATAGAAGAAATTGATATGTTTGATTTCAATGCTTCTCTTCCTGATCATTCTACTTGTCTTATACCTGAAAAAGTGTTACCAAGTGTTCTTAAAACTGATGAATCATCTACAGTTTCTGTGACTGCTGAATATTATTCTAAAGGTAAGAATCATAAGAAACAGCAATCACAGAAACGGATTAACACTGGTAAACCAAAGAAAACTCATTTTCAGAAATCTGATTTTCCTAATAAATCTAAATCTTTTGTTTCAGATATAAACAAGAAAAGGTCGAAAGCTCGAACCGAATGGCGACCAAAAAGGAAGGATGATGAGATAGCTGAATCAGTTTCTGATAACTCTTATAATAGATCAGTTAGTAGTGATAATGATGTAGTTGATCAATTTACTTCACATAAACAAAACCTTGTAACTTCTTACAAGCGATATTCAATAAAGCAATTGATTCAATTATCTCCTATTTCTACTAAATCTTATCATTATCGGAGAAATGATTTTGCTTATTCTCATAATTCTTCTGATTGGTTTGGATCTTATTATGTTTATTCTTCAAGATAAAATGTTTTTAAAAGTTTTCAAAGAAAAGGAGGATCCATTTTCAAATGGATACCAAAATCTTGTGCTAATCTATTAGGACCCGTTTTTAAATGGGTACCTAAATCTATTGTTTCCTGATTTCTCTTATAGACCCGGCATATGTGGTACTTGGATAGTGGATGTTCCAAGCATATGACTGGGCAAAAAGCATTATTGTCTAATTATACAGAGAAATTCAGTGGAAATGTCAGATTTGGAAACGATCAGCTTTCACCAATCTTAGGATATGGTGACATCATTCAAGACAACATAACGATTAAGAAGGTGAGTTATGTCAAAGGCCTAGGGCACAATTTGTTTAGCATCGGTAAATTCTGCGACAAAGGGTTAGAGGTCAAATTCAAAGCTAAGAGATGTTCGGTTCGTTCTGAAGACGGCACATAACTCTTAACAGGCAAGCGAAAGACAAATCTCTACACCATCAATCTTTCAAAGGTTCAGAATGACAGTCACGTTTGCTTATTGTCAAAAGCTTCGATGCAACAAAGTTGGCTTTGGCACCGACGACTATCACATCTGAATTTTCGTTATATCAACAAGATGGTTAGTGGAAAATTGGTAAAAGAACTTCCTGAGCTGAAATATGAGAAAGAACACTTATGTGCTGCATGTGAGAAGGGTAAGATGAAGAGAGCCACACATAAACCGAAGCCTAAACCAAGCACCAGTTCTCCACTAGAGTTACTGCATATGGATTTGTGTGGTCCGATGAGAACACAAAGCTTAGGTGGAAAGAAATACGTGTTGGTTATTGGACGATTATTCAAGATACTCATGGGTCAAATTTCTTCGATCAAAAGATGAGATGCCCGAAGTTCTCATTACTTTCTTAAAGACGACCCAAGTGAATATGCAAAGACAAGTCAAGTTTCTTCGAATGGACAACGACACATAGTTCAAAAACAAGATAGTTGAAGAATATCTCGAATCGGTCGGGATATCACATCAGTACTCTGCTGCTCGTACGCCTGAACAAAATGGAGTAGTCGAAAGGCGAAATAGGACACTAGTCGAGGCTGCTCGTACTATGCTCAGCCAATCCGATCTACCTCTATTCTTGTGGGCAGAAGCTGTGTCAAGTGCATGTCATACTCAAAATCGGTCCATAATACACCGTCGTTTTCAAAAGACTCCATATGAGCTTATCAACAACAGAACACCAACAATCAAGTATTTTCACATATTTGGGTGCAAGTGTTTTGTGCTTAACGACAGAGAGAGTCTGAATAAATTCAGTGCTAAGGCGGATGAGGGTATCTTCATTGGTTATTCTTCAACATCTGCAGCATATCGTGTTTATCTGAAGAAGTCTAATACAGTTGTCGAGAGCGTTAATGTTACATTTGATGAAGATATGGCTTCTAAACAATTCAGTTCACAACCCGTTATCACTGGAATATTAGCTTCAGGGCAGATCAGTCCAGAACCTGCTTCTACAGCGAATAATTCGAATAACGTTTATACTTCAGTTTCACATTTATCTGATTTAGATTTGTTATTTGAATTCTTTTATGATGACTTTCTAGGATCTAATGTACCTAAATCTGCTGTGACTGACAGGTCTGAAGACACAAGTTGCAATCATCCAGTCACTTCAGAAGTTTTAACTGAACTTGTATCCCCCGTTCAGTCAGAACTCACATTCCAACATCTACTTCTACAGTTGAAGATGTACAAGTAACTGCTGAGCCAGAAGTAACTGTTTCAGTTGGGTGTAATACATTGTCTACGCAACAGCCAGATTCTGCTGTTCCAACTGATGCTTCTGCACCTGAAACTTCAACTGCAAACCCCCCTCCATCTATTCAATCTGAAGAGTCTGATAGTGGGTTTCTAGATGATGATCATGTTCAATCAGTATCTACTCCACTACCTCATGAGCATCGCTGGACCAAAGAGCATCCATTACATCAAGTAATTGGAGATCTCAACAAGCCTGTACAAACTAGGTCAGCTACTCTTAATCAATGTATGCATGACTCATTCCTCAGTAAGATAGAGCCCACGCGAGTATCAAAGGCTCTTGCTGATTCAGATTGGGTATCTGCTATGCAAGAAGAGATCAATCAGTTAGAAGCTCTAAAGGTTTGGAGATTAGTTCCAAAACCAGAAGGAAAAACCGTGATAGGCACTAAATGGGTTTTCAAAAACAAGAAGGATGAAGATGGTATCGTCATAAGAAACAAAGCTAGACTTGTTGCCAAAGGTTACCAGCAAGAGGAAGGCATAGACTACGATGAGACATATGCTCCAGTAGCGCGTATAGAGGCAATCCGCATGTTTCTAGCCTACGCAACTCACAAGAATTTCACAGTCTATCAGATGGACGTGAAAACGACCTTTCTGAATGGCATTCTTAAGGAGGAAGTCTACGTGTCTCAACCAGAAGGGTTCGTGAATCCAGATAAGCCAGATCATGTCTACATCTTGGATAAAGCCCTGTATGGTTTGAAACAAGCCCCCCGAGCATGGTATGATGTTCTATCTAAATTCTTGGTCAAGTCAGGTTTTTCCAAAGGTAAAGTTGATACTACTTTGTTCATCAAAAAGGAAAAAGCTGATATTATTCTTATTCATATATATGTTGATGATATAATATTTGGTTCTACTAATCCTAAATTTTGCAAAAACTTTTCTAACCTAATGGTGTCACGTTTTCAAATGAGTATGATGGGAGAGATGAATTTCTTTCTCGGATTACAAGTTAAACAGTTTTCAACGGGGATTTTCATTAACCAATCTAAGTACATTTTGGATATTCTTCGGAAGTTCAATATGGAAAATTTCAAACCAATTTGAACCCTGATGGCATCAGGTACTAAGATTAACACTGATCCTTCGGGTAAAAGTGTTGATGTTAGAACTTATAGAGGTATGATAGGATCGTTAATGTATCTTACATCTAGTAGACCAGATATTATGTTTTCAACATGCTTATGTTCTAGATATCAGGCTGCTCCTAAAGAATCCCATTTGGCTGCTGTCAAATGGATTTTTAGATATCTGAAGGGGACTGCAGATCTTGGTCTGTGGTATCCTAAGGATACTGGGTTTCAACTGACTGCCTATTCAGATGCAGATCATGCAGGTTGCATGTTGGACAGAAAGAGTACTTCAGGTCACATTCAATTTCTTGGAGACAAGCTCGTTAGCTGGGCATCAAAGAAACAATTATGCGTTTCCACATCGACTGCTGAAGCAGAGTACGTAGCTGCTGCCAGTTGCTGCTCTCAAGTCCTGTGGATGCGAACACAGCTGCGAGACTATGGATTCAAGTTTGATAAAATTCCAATCTATTGTGATTCGAAGAGTGCAATCGCGATATCTGCTAATCCTGTCCAGCATACGAAAACCAAACACATTGATGTCAGGTATCATTTTATAAAAGATAATGTAGAAAAAGGAACAATTGAACTTTATTTTGTAAAAACAGATTATCAACTTGCAGATTTATTTACCAAACCCTTAGATGAAAAGAGATTTAATTTTCTTGTTTCTAAGCTTGGTATGTTAAATCTTAAGACGTAATCGGTTGTTACCTAATAAAGTTACGTATTGTTATTTTTCATCAATTTCTTTATCTTTATGTATGAAGAATATCTGCACTTTAATTGTTTGCTCATGATCTCAGGGGGAGTAAGAGAAGATTTTAGATGATCTACATTATTTTGAGGGGGAGCATAACTAATTTCTGCATTTTACTTAAATGACAAAATTTTTGTAATGCATGATTTTAGGGGGAGCTTTTATGTCATACCAAAAGGAGTAAGACTATGATTTCTGATTATTTCAAATCAGAACTCGTACTTTAATTGTTTTACTGCTTTATGTCTTTTACATTCGAATAAATTTGTGAATAAAGTTGCTTTGACTAGACTTTGAGATTTTTTGCAGGATGAGAGAGAATGACACGATCATATCTTTTTAGCTTAAGCATGACTTCATGAGAATTAAGATTGTGTGAAAAGGTAAATTTCTTATCTTAATCTCAAATATATCTGAAAGAAGGACAACTTTCAGATATAGAAAACATGTTCTGAAATATTCAAACCACTTCCCTATTCTTAAACAGATTTCATGAATTGGAAGTGTGATTTTAAATGTTTTCATTTTTATTTTGTGCTTCAAAGTTTAACAAACCGTGTGTTTCTAAAGATAAATACTTGCGTATTGTCTTTTCTACATACTTTCAAGTATTCACACACATCGGTTTAATTTTTGATCAAATTGTTCTTACCATGTCTCTAAATTGAAACAATTTTTCGATGGTAAGACACCCCGCTTGTACTTTCAAGAATTTTGAGCGATATTTCATTTCGAAACGTCATTTCAAGAATGTCTATATTTTTGATTCATATGGACAATATCTATTATTCTTGACCATAAGCTTTGATTGTTATATCATTTCATTTCTGATCATTTACATACGATGTCAGATTTTCAAACAAGTCTTTTGCATTCATATCTATTTCTTCAATATACTTGTTTGAAAATTCTTCAATGTTTCAAATGCTCAAATCTTCATGATTATATTTTATGAGCATACATTCATCTGACATTTGTATTTTGAGCTTTAACTGATAAAGTTAAACCATATTGAGCAACATTATGCTTTATAGGACTTTATGGGTTCTTTGTGCTAAGACGTCAATGAACTTCTATGGATTCACTTTAACCAGTGTATCCTACCCAAGAAGTTAATCCTTTAGTGATTGAGTGTGAGGAGTCTGTGTGTCCCAATAAGTAATCATTCAATCAAGTAAGTCAATAAACAATACTATAATGCAAACCTGATATTGATTAACTAAAACGATTACAATTGTTCTTGACCAGAAATCAAAATCTCTCTCTGTGCTTCTTGTTCACGGCGCACCACCACAGCAACCTTTCTCAATATTAATTTCTCAATTAAGCTTCCTTAACATAATTAACCTAAACATAACTAATTTATACTTAGGCTAACTAAGCCTAATGGGCTTGACAAGGCTTGGCCCAAAAACAAAACAAACTAATAACTAAATACTAATAAACAAAATACGGAAACATACTTTGACTATTTGTTACAAAAGGACCCTAGACTATTTGTTGAGACAACTTTATCAGCTTTAACTTCAGTCTTCTATCTTCAGATAATTATGATCTTGAATCCAATAAATATGTGCTTTAACAATCTCTCCCTTTGGATCAAGATCATTCTCTAAGCTCAGAAAATGTAATATTCCTCTTTGTCTTCAGAATGTAGCAATCTCCCCAATCGTTGAAATCTCTTGGAAAGAAATTATCTCCAGTTTTAGCTCATAATGCTTTAGCAAATCATCTTCAGAAAATTTCTTCAATTCAGCAAGTCTTCATAAATTAAATCTTCAGAAATTATTTCAAAACTTCCAATCTTCTCTCCATTTCTTGATTGACGATTCTCCCCCTTTTTGATGAAAGGAACGAGAAGTTCATCAAAACTTTACGTCAAGAAATGTCGTCTAACACTGATCTTGCAAACAGAACCACTGATTATCCGTCAATTCATAGATATGTGTATCCAGATCTTTGCAAATCCAGACAAAATAGAAAATGAAGTGTAACACTTGAATCAACAAATGAATCAGTTAAAATTGCCTGTCAGTAACACAAAGTCACTGTGTGTAACGAATACACAATATAAAGGAGCTTTTATGATGTTCACTCCCCTAAGGCTTCCATTAAATCATCGAAACACCACAAAGGCAATTTCTATGAACGTTATGACAAAGAAACAAATTCTTTGTGTGTTCGTGCAAGTGATAGAATAAATTAAGCATAAGATGATTGCTTATAAGGCTCAAAGAGTGTAAACCACTGAGACAAGTAGTTAAACACAGACTCAATGTACATTAGTGAAGTGTGAAGGTGGGGCAAACTTCCTTCTTTTCAATATCCAGATTTTCCAAATGAAAATCAGATAGCATATGTGCTGCGTCCCCTTTGAAAAATGAAACATTTTCTTGTTGAGAAGAAAATGAGTGGTAGATGGGGTAAAGACAAGAGTTGGCATGGGCTAGTTGCCTGTTTCAATAATGTTCACCAAAGAGATGTGAAGCATTAGAAATGTGGCTGCCCGACTCAGAAAGTATTTGGTGCAGAGTTTAATATTCTTTTACTCTGATCCCTCACCCTCTTTCTTTTAATCTTTAAGCTCACAGCTAACCGAACTCTCTTTTACAATATTTCTCATCACACATCCCACACTCATTTCTTTTTGAACTCCTCACATTCAACCACTACAGGATTAACTTCTTGGGTAAGAAATACTGGTTAACGTGAATCCATAGAAGTTTCTTTTAAGTTCTAGCACACTGATCCCATATTTTCCTATGAAGCACATGATGCTCAGATAGTTTAACTTTATTAGTTAAAGCTCAAAGATGAATCAGAAAACATTTAAAATCACACTTCCAAATCAAGAAATCTGTTTGAGAATCGGGAAGTGGTTTGAACATTTAAGAACATGTTTTCTTATGATTGAAAGTTGTCCTTCTTTCAACCATAGATGAGATGAAGGTAAAGAATTATACCTTTTGAGCGCAATCTTCCATCTCATGAAGTGAAGCTTAAAGTCATAAAGATATGATCTTATAAGCATCTCTCAACCTACAAAAGTCTTAAGGTCTAGTCAAAGTAACTTTATTCACTAAAATTAAAAATGACATAAAGCAGTAAAACAATTAATGTACGAGTTCTGATCAGAAATAATCAGAAGTCATCACCTTTACTCCCCCTGAAATTATGCATCAGAAAAATTATCAGTGTAAAAAGATATGCATTAACTCCCCCTCAAAAGTTGATTATCATATCTGACAGATGCATAAAATTTCAGAAAAGTATGCACTCCCCCTTGATGGTTGATTTCCTCATTGGAGTATTGGAGTACAATCTCTTATCAGCACAGGAGTAAGGTCTTTTGATCACTGAAATACGAGTCCTAAACTGTTGTGTTTAGAAGTCAAACTCCGTTGAAGTACGGGTCCTAAGCTGATTTGCTTAGAAGCCTCAGTTCTCTTATTCCTCTTTCACAGTTGGTGCCTGCAACACAGATTCAACCTTTTTCTTTGGTACCCACTGGTATTTGGGTCCATGTTTGTGAGTTGCAGTTCTTATAGGAATAACAGAATAAGAACCATACCAGAAATGATCACTTGTTTTATGAACAAGATCATGTGTACGACAGTAAGAACAATAGAGTTGCTTACCTGACAACCTGATTAATTGATCTCTCGTGTAGATATGTTCAGGTTTACCTTTATGCACATTGTTCTTCTTGGCTTGATGTGTATGCACACATGACTCCTTTCCTTTCTCGTCTTTCTTCTCATTTTCAACTGGTTTCTTCCAGACCAGTTCTTCTTCTTCGTATCTTCTTCTTCTTCTTCTTCTGAACGTATCTGAACCATCTATATTTCTATCATAGAAAAGGTTAGTACTACGAATCTGATTAAATGATTCAACTGACCTTTTTGATGAAACATTTTTCTCATTTGAACTTGATGCAGACTTTTTAAGCACTTTAATCGTCGAAGCAAAGTTGTCTCTTTCTTGAACAAGTAGGTCAATCTTCTTCGTGAACTCAAACTTCGCTTTTTGATCTTTCAAGGCACTTTCAGATAATTTAGATAGCTTGACAGTCAGCTTTCTAATCTCAGTTTCAAAGAAGTTTCTCTCTTCTTCAAATCCCTTCTCAGCATTATTTCTCTGGCCGGATATTTCTTTAAAGAATCCAGCACTCTTCTGTTCAATGGCCTTCTTTTCTTTGGCAAACTTTTCCCTTTCCAGAATAATTACTTTCTCAAATTCAGAAGTCTTTTGAGAAAGCTTTAAACATTTCAGCTCAACCGCTTTCTTCTCTTCTGCACTTTTTCTCGAAAAATCTGAGAATTTCTTTACAAAAGCTTTCTTATCAATCTCAAAATCAGATCTTTCTTTGGCAATCTTTTTCTCCAGATCAGATATTTTCTTTTGAAGATCAGCATTTGTACTCTCCAAATCATTAACTTTCTCATTATTCTCAACAGAATCTAGTTTCTGGATTTGAGCTTCCAAGGCAGAAATCTTTTCTTTTAGTTCAGAGTTCTTAAATTCCAGAAACTTTACTCTTGAAGACAACTTTGGTCCTGTATCAATCTTCTCAATATGTTCCCATAACAGCTTTCCTGTAGCATCTTTTATGTCTAATGTAAAGAAAATCTCTTTTGAAATCTTTTTTGACATTCCTTCCATTAGAAAAGATCGAGCTAATTTGTCAGCTTCATGCCTTTTTCTTTGCTCGTCTGAGTACCTATCAAGTGGTAATTTATACTCTCTCTGTTCATTTTCTCCGTTCTTTCCAGCTACTGTGAGAACCTTAGTCGGAGGTGACATGATTCCTTCTTTCAGAGATTTTCTGATATAATCTCCTAAATCATGTCGATCGATGAAGTCTATGAACTGATTTTTCCATGCATCATACTCTCCTCTGAAAAGTACTGGTGGATTCTCATCTGTACTGATTGAAGGAGCTTTGCTGGAAGTCATACTGATAGATATAAGATAAGAACTTGAAAAATGATCGTTAGTCCAGATAAAATCAAACAATACTGAAAATCTTAGAATGAAATTCAGAAAAATCTGATCACGAACAGAACTTTGTCCCCCTTCGCAGACTTAGCACGGTCTTGGACATTTAGAGGCCATATAACAGTTTGCAAAAAATTGAAAAATCGAACTGTGCAAACCTGGAACAAAATTCGCAAAAGTGAACAGTGAATAGTGTGAACAGTACTTGCGCAAAGTTAAGGTTTGCGTATCAAGGCCGATGCACAAAGTGAGGTTTGCGTGTCAAGGCCGATGCGCAAAGTGAGGTTTGCGTGTCAAGGCCGATGCGCAAAGTGGAGGTTTGCGTATACTTGTTCGACCGGACACTTGTTCGACCGAGGAAGTGCAAAGACTGGTATGATGCGATGAACCGATATACCTTCGACCGATAATATGTAAGACCGGATGGTTGTTCGACCGACAGTGTGCTTAGACCGATAGTGAGTTAGACCGAGATAGATCTTCGACCGGAAAAGGATTAGACCGATATAATGCTTAGACCGATAGTATCTAAGTCCGAAAGTGTGCTTAGACCGATAATGGACTGTGTGTACCGGTCGATCGATAAGGTGTGGTCGACCGATAGTGAAAGGACCGATATAAACAAAGACCGGTATAGCGTGATACGCAGACCAAGTCGACCGATATGAATGCCGGGCGGCCGGTATGTTCTTGATGTTCTTCGACCCAGAAACACAAATCAGTCTAGAAAACACTCAAAATCTCGAATTAAACTACCAAACTTTGCCAATTCGATAAATTTACCGACTAGAATAGATTGCAATCAGTTAATTTCAATAAAAACCACTTTAAGAATAAATCGATTTATGACACAGTGTCGACTCAAAAACGAACCCAGAAAACAAAAATCATCACTTTGATAATCAAAATCGACGCAATATTCAAATCAACCAATACCCAATCATGATAATATGCTAAACAAACACAATCCAATCAATAAACACTTGAAAGAACAATCACACAATAAAAATTATGAATCTTTGACAGAAAACAGAACCGAACAAAACTCATTCAATTCAATCTGTAACGTGCTCTGATACCAATTGTGTGTCCCAATAAGTAATCATTCAATCAAGTAAGTCAATAAACAATACTATAATGCAAACCTGATATTGATTAACTAAAACAATTACAATTGTTCTTGACCAGAAATCAAAATCTCTCTCTCTGCTTCTTGTTCACGACGCACCACCACAACAACCTTTCTCAATTAAGCTTCCTTAACCTAATTAACCTAAACATAACTAATTTATACTTAGGCTAACTAAGCCTAATGGGCTTGACAAGGCTTGGCCCAAAAACAAAACAAACTAATAACTAAATACTAATAAACAAAATACGGAAACATACTTTGACTATTTATTACAAAAGGACCCTAGACTATTTGTTGAGACAACTTTATCAGCTTTAACTTCAGTCTTCTATCTTCAGATAATTATGATCTTGAATCCAATAAATATGTGCTTTAATAGAGTCAAAAATAAATGAGTGTGGGTGTGATGAGGTAAAATGGAAAAGAGTGTTTGGTTAGTAGTGAGCTTAATGATTAAAAAGAAAGAGGGTGTGAGAACAGAGTAAAAGAATATCAAACTCTGCACCAACTACTTTCTGAGCCGGGCAACCACATTACTAGCGTTTCACAATTCTTTGGTGAACGTTATTGAAACAGGCAAATAGCCCATGCGAACTCTTGACTAAACCCCACAAGCTACTCATTTTCTTCTCAAAAAGAAAATGTTTCACATTTTCAAGGGGACGCATCATATAATCTATCTGGTTTTCATTTGGAAAATCTGGATATTGAAAAGAAGGAAGTCTGCCTCACCTTCGCACTTCAATCATGCACATTGAGTCTGTGTTTATCTACTGTTGTCTCAGTGGTTTACACTATGTTGAGCCTTAAAAAGCAATCATTCGTGCTTAATTCTTTCTACACTTGCACGAACACACAAATGATTTGTTTCTTTGTAATAACATTCATAGAAATTGCCTTTGTGGTGTTTCGATGATTGGATGGAATCCCTGGGGGAGTGAACATCAAAAAGCTCCTTTATATTGTGTATTCGTTACATACAGTGACTTCGTGTTACTGACAGACATTCTAACTGATTCATTTGTTGATTCAGGAGTTACATGTTCTTATTTTGTCTGGATTTGCAAAGATCTAGATGAATATTTGGTTATGGATCATAGAATCAGAGGCTCAGTTTGAGAAATCAGAATGGTCAAAGACATTTCTTGGAAGAAAAGTTTTGATGATATAGATGCTCAAATCATCAAAAAGGGGGAGATGGTGAAAGTCCAAGATCTCTAAATCTTTAGAGAGAGAAAGTAGGAGCGCCAAATGTAATCAGATGTATTCAATTAGAGTGCCAAAGTTACAAGAACAAAGGACTAAGGGGACTTAAATACCCCTAGCCTTAACAAAACAGAATACATCATAAAGAACAGTATAGGCTAGAAAATAAATACAATGATTACTATAAAATCAGATCTAACAATATCCCCCTTAGTAATCATTGGCACCATGGTCTTCAAAAACAATCTTCTAAAACAGCATAGACCAACCAGGAGACTTTGGAAAATCACTGACGCTCTTCTCTTTGACGAAGTCTATTCAACCCGATTAACACTTCCAAACGTCACAGAGTAGAGTGGAAATTCAATCTCTCTTGAATTGTATCTAAAGTCTTCTGGATAAGTCGAATTTCATCATTATCAACCAGAAAAGCATTACCTCTTGTTTCCAAAAATCTTCTTTTAGCCTCCTTCAGATGTTGCTCCAACTGAAGCTTAATCATCTTTAAAGTTCCATTAGAGTAATGAGCAATTTCTTCAAATCTGAGAAAGCATTTTTCATTTGACCCATTCTTGTACACAACTCCATATGGATCTTCAACTATGGTGAAAAGAGGATAAGACTCTAAGTTTGGCAAGCTTCGATTGGGCCTTAGAAGATTAACAACCGGCTGAAAACTTTCGATGGCCATCTGGAAATCAAAAACTCGGAAGAATCGAATTTTCCTGTGATCTATGATAGAGATTTCTGAAATGGTCATATAAGAACTCAATGTCATCTATAGAAAGGTCAGCGAAATCTGCCTCTGAGAATTTATACCGCCTGCAGTCTCTTCTTTCAACTTCAAAGTCAGGGTGCCAGATATTCACAAACTTATTGATTGTTACACTGATGACTCGAACAATCAAGTATGGAGAAGAAACGGTGTTATTCCTTTTGTGCTGGCACTTAATGAACATTAAGTATTCAAATTTATAGTCATCTGACTTTTTCTCTACTCCAAGAATTGCATAGATGTTAATTGGCCTTCTTCTAGAAACAAAGATGTTACTCTGAGTGTCTTCTAGAAAAGATGATCTTAGTCTTGAAGCCATGTATCTCTGTTGCAAACTCCTCTGTCTCTGTTGTCTAGATAAAGCTGGTCCTTTTTCTAGAATAGATGGTGGAATCACAAGATCAGAAGGTGGAACATCAGCTTGTGCTCTTGACGACTGAACAACTTCAAATGAACTTGAAGGAATAGTGGTAGTTGGAGCTGAACTAGTAGCAGTAGTAGATGTAGCTTTAGCAGTTTCTGGAACCTCATCATGAGAAGGAAGATCACTGTATAACATTTCTGCCTCTTCTTCATCTTTTGCATCCATGAACACTGAATCATCTTCTGTATCAGAAATGATAATGATATCATCACAATCTTCTATCCTCACTTTACAGACTTTTTCATACTTAGAATCATCATCATCATCTGAATTAATTTCAATAATGTTCGAAAAGAAAGACTTCATATCAGATACAATTTCATCATTAGCAACAACAACTGGATTAGAAACTAAGTCTGGATCTTCATAGACCACAATCTGCCAGTTTTTCTCTTTGTTCTGCTCAGAAACTTTGATAAAATCAGACATTGAAGAAGAATCAACCCTATCAATCAACAGATTCACCAAGTCATTGACATTGCAATCTTCAACATTTTCAGCATTCTGTTCAGATCCACCAACCGCTTCTTCTTGAGTTTGATTAGCTATCCCTGAAGAAGTTCCTTCCATTCTTGGTCTCTTAGCCATCTCCCCCTCATGGCCTTGATGATCGGCGCTTAAGAGACGGACCGACCTCTGTTCTGCAGCTTTGTTGAAGATTATCAAACCGGTTAGCAAGATCAGAAAAAGATTGAGTCATGAAAGACCTTAAATCTGCAAAACTAGTTCGAACTTCTGATCTGAAAGAATGGAATTCATCAGATAACACTGTAATCCTGTCAGAATCAAATGAAGGCGCTTGAGGCGGTGAAGGATGGAAATTTCTCAGAAGAGAAAGCAGATCCTGATCTTGATGTTCTGGCGGAGACATGGAAAGAAGACGTGCATACAACAAATCAGTCAATTCGGAAATAGACAGATCACGCAAAGAAGACCTGGAAGATGTAGCAGAAGGAATTGATGTGAAAAGTCCAACAGACATAGTGAATACAGGAGGAACCGGCAAAAAAAAAACAGTAAACTTATCTGACAAGCTCTTTTACTCCCCCTACACAAATGCACAAAATTTATCTGTTAGTATAGCAAATGTCTAGAAATATCTGAAATTCTTACCTGTTGAACTTCTGATCAGCACAGAATTTTTACTTACTCCCCCTCAAACAAAGAACAAGTCAGATGTACTTTGCAGATTGAATCTCCCCCTTGAAAAATGCACAGACCATTAACACAAATATGGATATACAAATCATATAAACATCAGTGTAAATAGAAAAATAATACTGAATATAAATTTTGAAACAACTGAACATGTAAAATTTTAAACACTAAACAAATTAAAGTCTACTCATTAAATTAAATTAAATTAAGTTAAAGAAATGATAAAGTTTTGAGAGATGATTTTCAGAAATGTCCATGTCAGAAGATTCAAAGTAAAGTTTTGAAGAAGATCAAAGAATTTCTGAAGATTTGAGGAAATTTTCTTTGAAGATTATTTGCTAAAGCAATTTGAGCTGATTCTGAAGATAATTTCTTTCCAAAGTCTGAAAGTGTTTTGTGAAAGTTTTGGGGAGATTGTTAATTGTTTGAAGACAGTTTTGGAAAGAATACCGTCAAAAGAAAAGAAGAGATTGTACTGACAGAGTTTAAAAGTGAAGACTGAATTGCTAGATCTTTCAACAATGATCTTGAATCCAAAGGGGGAGATTGTTAGAGCATAAATATGTTGGATACAAGATCAAGAAGACTGAAGGTCAAAGTTCAAAAAGTCAAAGCTGAGAAAGTCAACTCTTATGTGAAAGTCAAAGTTCTTTTGTAATAAAAGTCAATGTCAATGTATTGTATTTGTATTTTTAGTTTCTTTGTGTTTCTTGTTGGTATAAATAGCTTTGTAATTTATGTCTTTAGAGAAGTATTCAGTTGTACGAAGTCTAGAGAGAGAAATATGTAGAGAGAGAGAGAGAGAGAGTTCTAGAGAGAGAAAGTTTGTAATCTTGAGATTTGGAGTTTGAATCAAACATGTAATTTGATTGAATCTTGTTTGTTGATTTGTTTGTGATTAGAAACTAGAAAACAGGGAATAACATGCCAAATATGAGCTTTATTGGAAAATGAAAGAAGAAGGGCAGAAAGATGTTTTTGTTGAACTTGGTTCTGATGATGAGGTGGTAGATGTTACTGAGATTGTGAAGAGATCTGAAGAAATACCAGCTCATGAGGCAAGTGTTCTTGATGACTTATTTGAGGACAGAGACACAGATGTTCTGAATGCCATGTTTTCTCAAAGTACACCTAAGGAACTACATCTTAGTTCTGTTCATGTCAATTTGCCTGAACCAACTGTTGTTACTGTTCCATCCTTCAGAGAGTTTGTTCCTGTTCCCAATGTTGTTCAACCTGATGTTGCTGATCAGAATGTTAATCTGAATGTTGATTCTTTTGTCAATTTTGATTCTGTTGCTGATGTTCATGTTTCTGATGTTCATATGGAAGAAGAATTGCCATACCAGAAAAAGCCAGGAAGTCCAGAAAATCAGACGGAGTTTGTTAGAGAACCACCGCTTGTTCCAAAGTTTCCACAAACTGAAGCAGGTCCTTCAGGCACTCCAGCAGTGGGTTCTACTCCTTTTACTGGCTATGATGAATTTGGTCTGACTCTTGAAGAAATCAAAAGAATTAGAAGAGCTTTACGTGTACCATATCTTAAAGAAGGAGTTAAAATCTTTGTGAGCTAAATTAGACAAATTGATCAAGCTCAACTCTTGGGGATTCAAGATCGGTCTCCAGAGTATCAGAAAGATTACATCAGAATGTTGCAGATGATGGGGAGAATACGTAAGGATGTTAAAGTCAGATCTGAAATATTGGATGTTGTCAAGGTGATCATGAAGCAATGTAAGAAAATCTGGTATCCTGAATTCACAGTTCAAAGGAAGAATTTGGGGATTTACTCTTTCAATGAAGCTGATTTTGCCAATCTTCACTTCAGAGACATTGAATTCATTTATCATGATTTCAGAGACAGAACAATCAGCCATCCTAAGATAGTATTTGCTTTAGATACTATTAAGAGATTTATCCGAAGGCATATCTACCATACTTATCTGTATGACTTCCAGCTTGGTATTGAGACAAATCAGAGAAGGATTAATTTGATAATGCCTGGCATGACACATCCTCTACTTGAAGAGACTTCACTCTACACAGTGCTAAGAGAGCCAGAACTTTGTGTTGTGTATGAGAATGAGACTAAACAGGAGCAAAGATTTATGAGAGCAACTGAGATTCATAAGTACTCAGATGGTACTTTGGAAGATGTTGTCAAGAAGCTGCAAACCAAGTATGAGGAAAGTGAGAAGAAAAGATTAGTTGAGAATGATCACATGCCTAGAATGGAGAGAATCTTTACTAAGAATGTCATTGATGCAATTAAAGACAAAATCAAATTCAGACAAGCAATCAGAAGGTTTGAGGGATATTTGGGACTGAGGAGATCTAGCATGAAGAAATGGACTAGTTGAAGACTTCAATTGCTCAAAAAGGGGGAGATTGTTAGAGTATAGTTTTGAGTCAATTTGTAAGTAGTTGTTTAGTTATATTGACTTTTATTGTAAACTTGTGTAGAGGTCAAGTTCTTGTTTGACCCTATATAAGTATCCTTTTTCTTGTTTTGTTAAGCATGTTAGTACGTATTGAGTCACATTATAATCCCTTCATGTCAGACATATGAATACGACCATACTTATGACTATATCTCTCATCTTGATCTTAATTGTCATTTTGATTTGATTGTGATTAATCATGAATGCTTGAAACCTGGGATCACACTCGGGCCCTCCGCCTAACAATGGCGGTATAGGTGGATGAGTAACGACTTTAACCCTCTCCGGTTGATCTTCCGTCGATGTGATCGCCTCACCCCTGTCGGCCCGTGTACGCAGTCTACCACGCATACTAACCATCTTTAATCTGCCACACATGTTCCAGAATGGAATTTAAACACAAGAAAACATACCAATACATTCATTAATCATCATAACAATAGTACATCAAACACGCTCACGTAATAATACATTCATAATAGCATTAGCTAAGTGAAATTATGAACATATTCCACACAACAAGTCTCGTTAACATCATCAAGATTTTAAATTAGTGTATTTCCGTTGACTTCTAAGACCGTCCTATCTTAGAACATCTACCCAATCTCACCAATCATAACTTAATATTCTCAGTCTAAGTCTAGACATCTTACATTCATGCCTAGTTCACATAAACTAGAGCTCTGATACCAACTTGTAACACCCTAAAATTTAGAGTAAATTTAAAATTTGAAAATTTGGCAATACGACGTCTATAAATGAAGGAAACCACCCGAACGGGTACATGTAATATAGCATTTACAAAGACCTGTGAAATAATGGTAAAGTCGACAACAAACTAATCTAAACAATTTACATCAAGATTATATTGGTTGTCCACCCCTATTCCCAAAAATCTAAATCATTTGTACGCCGTGCTTCCAGTTATATCTATCACCAAAAATGCCTTAATGGCCCAACGCTCTCCCCACAAACCTTGGACGCCCCACCACTAAGGGAACCTGTTATACACATCATTTGAGAAAAAACATTAGGCTTAACGCCTAGTGAGAACAAACAGTTTATATCAATAATTTGAAGATGATTTGAATATAATTAAATAAGTTTTTTCATGAGTTGAGTAGCTAAAATGTAATAATGACCACATAAGAACCTTTTGATCCAAAATATCTTACGATGACGGGGGAGACATGATTTTCCAAGGATCGTGGCGGAACACAAAAGTAGGCCACTCTCCGAGTTATGAGCTCAATACTTAGATCTATGGCCACGAACAATGCCGACTCGTACTCAGATTTGGGTGAGGGAACCTGAAGATTCAAGTCATACTCGTTCACTAGGATTATATTTACGACCCATGGCTAGTAACCGGTCCCGCATAACCGTACGAAATTGCCTTCGAGGACCCAATGTGTTGATCCATGCTCTCTCAGTGATTTGATAAAGACCCTTTTTTACTTAGTCAAAATTACGTTTAAAAAATATGTATGAGTGTTTCATCATCAGCGATCAGACTAAGTTTGTTTAGTTATCACTGACGATCTTTCTTATAAACATTCATATGTATTAGTGTTTCACTATCAACTGTTAAATACTAAGTATGTTCAGTATTGCTGATAGTTTCTGATGTAAATAGTCAAACGTAATCCCTGAAGATAAGTTTCGCGTCAACAGATGTTCATAGCTGAATCGAAGACGAAGCTGGTGAACAAAAACAAGTCTACTAGTGACCTGATACGGATATCAGTGAAGCAAAGACAAATCTACACACGCGAAGAAACCTGAGGAAAAGCTTCAGCGATAGCTGAACTTCTTTGTATCTTTGAAGGAAGAGATATTCAGCGATCGATGATCACTTAGCTTATGCCTCAAGTCTCTTTTGTCTTTCCCTTGCACACCCAGTACGATGTGTCAGAACGGACATACCTCTGCCACAATTCGTACAACAACTCTGTCCACTACACTGTTTATGATACGACAGAAAGTATGTCTCCCAAAGTCAGACCCTCTTAGCCAATCAATGAAAGACACGTGTAAAGTGCCCTACCTTGCATTTAATGCATAGGGTATAAATAGAAAGATCATCTCTCCATCTGAAGAGAAGCCCTAAGCCTTCATCTTTCTAAAATATAGAAACCCTTGTTTTCTATACTCTCTAATCTCCCATTCTCTATATTCTTGTGCAACCATCTTAGTGTTTATTAAGTTTGTTTAGATTGAGTTCTACTTCTCTTATTCTACAACAGACTTGTAAATTGTGTTTGATTTATCAATAAATAATTTATTAAACTTTAAAAACTTGTGTTTGTATTCAACCCCCCTTCTACAAACTTGTTAAGCACCTTCGGGACCAACAAGTGGTATCAGAGCGGACTATTTATTCTAATAAATAAGATCTTGCTTTATTCTCTTCCTTGCTATTCTAAATGGCACTTGACACCAACATAAACTACTATGATAATGGTTCACTCTCTAAACCTCCTCGATTTAGCAGAGATAACTTTGCTCTCTGGAAGAATCGAATGATGCTATTTCTAGAAGGTATGGACCCTACTATACCTGATTACGTAGCAAATAGACCCTATGAACCTTTCTCTATCATAGCTGCCGTTCCCGCTATAGTCACCACTCCTACTGTCCTTGAGCGCTATGCTCTTAAGGAGATAAGACAGTGGAGTGATGAAGGCAAAAAGAAAGCCGGTCTAGATGCTAAGGCAAAAACCATTATCTCTATGGCTCTGCCTGATGAAGCTTTCCATTCCATCATGCATCTTAAAACGTCTAAGGAAATGTGGGACTCTATATGTGTTCAATATGAAGGCACCACTGAAATCCAAGAAACTCGAAAGATTAACTTGGTAAGACAGTATGAAAGTTTTATCGCTGGTAAGAACGAATATCTCTCTGATGTTCACCAGAGGTTTAACTGCTTAATCATTGATCTAAGAACCGTGGGTAGGACTGTTAAGTCTGATTTTATAGTAATCATTGTATTTATAGGGCTTGGTCAAATACTGTGTTCTTGAGTTTATCTGTGTTGTATTGACCAAGGGTATTTAAGTCCCTTTGGTCTTGTTCCTTTGGTAGGATTCTCACGCACACATCAATACAATTTACACTTTGCGCTTCCAAAGCTCTCTCTCTCTACTTTCTCTCTCTATGATTCATTGATATTGGACTAACAATTGGTATCAGAGCCATCTGAATCTTGAGAGGATTGAGAGATTGTTTTTTAGAATATGAATTTGTGGTTTAAATCGAAAATTTGATTGATTTTCTTGAATTTTTTCAAGAAAATCTCGTTTTCTTGATTTTCATCAAATTCTGATGTGTTTTTGAACGAATTTTATTGAAAATCAGTTTGTTGGATTCGATTTTGATAGTAGAAAACTTTTGATTCACATTGTTTTTCAAGAAATTCGAGTTTTGAAGGTTGATTTTGAGGTTTTGTGATTATCTGAAAAACCGTTTTTAACGAACTGTGTGATTTACGAAATTTAGATTTTGTGGATTTTAATCGAAATTTTTGATTGAAAGTGGTTCGAAATCAGTTTTCGACCATATCTTTGAAAGAAATCATTATTGAATTCTAATCTGTAATCGAGTTTCTTGATTTTTTGTGTTTTGCAGGTGGTTTGCGCAAGATCCACACTTTGCGCAAGTTCTTCCTGGTTTGCGTAAGTTCATCAGGAACTTTGCGCTAGTTCATCTTGCTGAGTTTAAAGTTCATCGAGTAGTGAACTTTGCGTATCCTTCAGCATACGCAAAGCTCATCTTTGCGCAAGTAGAGCTACACGCAAACCCAAGTTTGCGTCTTCAGTGTCTCACGCAAAGCTCGTTTGCGCAACTCTCGTTTCACGCAAAGCTTAGTTTGCGTATCCTTCTACATACGCAAAGCTTAGTTTGCGTATCCTTCTTCATACGCAAAGCTTAGTTTGCGTATCCTTCTTCGTACGCAAAGCCCAGTTTGCGCAACCTTCTTGTTCCGAAAAGTTTGGTTCTCGTATCGCTCAGCTTACGCAAACCTCAAGTTTGCGCAAGTCTTTAAAAAAAAAAAAAAGAGTCTGGATTTTTTTTTGTTATCCATGGATTCTGCCAAGTTAGCTTATCAAACTCAGTTCTACAAGAATGACCTCATGATGTCATTGGGTACTGAAAATCGTCCTCCGGTGCTGATTGATGAAAATGAATTTACACAGTGGCAAGATCGGTTTCTGAACTTCATTGAACGACAAAAGAATGGAAATGACATGATGATCATTTTATTTGAAGGACCGTTCGAAAGACCCAAATTGGCTTCTGGATTATACAAGCCTACTAAAGAATATTCACAGAATGAGTTGTCAGCATATCAAGCTGATCGGGATATTAAAGCAAATCTAATGCTGGCCTTGCCAAACTCTGTATATAACAGAATTGATTGTTTCAAAACTCATCCTAATCTGATGTGGCAACAGTTGGAAAAGATTATGCGTTGTTCTTCGGTTGCAACTCAACTCAGGCATACACGCTACATGAATAACTTTGAAGAATTCAAAGCCAAGGATGGGGAGCCACTGAAAGCTGTGTTTGACCGATTCTGTGACGTGATCAATGATCTTCGGAAAATTAAAGTTGAAAAGACTAAGCTTGAGACAAATCTGAAGTTCCTCAACACATTACAGCCTGAATGGAACAAATCTTGCCATAGACTGAGGAACGATGTCAGAATCTCCACAATGCAGATTCAAGAGATGTTCGAGATCTTGTTGATTGATGAGAGCTTGGTGTTAAAGAAAAAGGCCAAACTAGACAACAAAAACAAGAAGTCAGTAGACCCGGTTGCACTCCTCACGAAGCAATTGTCAGAACAAGCGTTGTCTGATTACGCTTACAACGGGTCAACTGATGACGATGGTGAGGCTCTACATAAAGCAATGATCCTTCTTTCTCAGCATTACCAGAAAAAGTTCCAAACACGGTCGGGTTCCAACAATCTTCGCTTCACTTCCAGTACAAGAGCCAAAGTACCCGAGCCAAAGGCTGCTGCCTGCTACAACTGCGGAAAGCCGGGTCACATGTCAAACGAGTGTCGAGCAAAGGTGGTTAGGGATTCGGCTTACTACAGAAAGAAAATGGAACTGGCTGAAAAGAGAGAGAACGGAACTGCTTTGCTGGTCGAAGAAGAATTCTTGTTGGATCACTCTGACGACGAAGCTGCAAACGTTGAGATCGCTCAGATGTGCTTGGTTGGAGATGACCAGTCAGACGATTCTGATTCTGATTCTGATGGAGATGAGGTATATTCTGAATTTGATTATAATTTCATTACCTCTCAGATGAATATCATAATTACTGCTTTATCTGATTTTCGCTATAAGTTTATTTCTGAAAAGAATTTAAATTCTGAAAAGTCAGATTTGATTGACAAACTGAAAATTTATTTGAAAGATGAAAAATCTATTTTGGAAAACACTAAAGACATCTTTCAAAAGAAATTGGATGATTTGGAAAATTCAAATAAGACTTATCTTGAGTCTTTGAATGCTATGACTACTTTAAAAGATGAATTTTCAGATAAAATAAATAAATTAGAAGAAAAGCTTTATCGAAGGAACCAATCTGAACAAACAATTTTTATGAACAAACCGAGGAGTGAAGAAGCTTTACAACAAAGGTGGGGACTTGGTTTTGACAATCCTCATTGTTTAAGCAAAGTGATAAACGAAGTTCATACTTTATATAAATACGATTATCTGACTCTTGCACATTATGCTCCTCAGTTCAAATTTCATTGGACAAATAAAAAGCAAGTGTTAGAAATTGAAAATGAGAAAAGGACAAATAATAAGAAAAATGAAATCCCTTTTGTGTACACTTATGAAAATGCCAAATATTTTCCAGAAAAATCAAGGAGAGGCAGAAAAGGTTTAAATGAAATATCTCCTGTCAAATCTTCAATATCTGATGATTTAGTTTCTTCTTATGATCTTAATTCTGTTAAGGAAAATATTTCTCCAATCATTTATGATTCGAAGAAATATACTCCTCCATTAGTATTAGATGGGAAAATCATCGATTTTGAAGATAAGATAGAGGATGAAAATATTTTAAAGAAAATTGAATATGATATTATTCTTTCTTTCATGACGTCTAGTCTTGAAGAAAAATTATTTTCTCAAAAATCAGATTCTATTTCTAGCATTTCTTCTGATTTTGAAGAAAACAAAAAGGAAGTTTCAAATTTTAAAAACCTTTCTCAAATTTCTTCAGACTCCGAGGCTAATTCAGATTTATTAGTTGATCAGATTAGTTGCTTAGATAAAATTATTTCTTCTGATTTAAATATTAAGTCTAAAATTCTTGATGATTCTTTTACGCTAAATGATTAATATTATAAACCTAAGCGTAAAAGAAGAAAGTCAAAGATGTCGAAGAATCAAGATAAAGTTATTTCTGACAGTCCTAATTCTTCCGATTCAATTCTTACAGATAGGACTTTGAGCAAGTCAAGAAGGCAGATCTAGAAAGCAAAGCGGATATCTACTGATTCTATGTTTGATGGAGTTAGATATGTAGACAGACATTATAAAAGTGATTCATTTGCTTATTGTAATAAAGTTTCAAAATATTCTATAAAGCAAATGTTCAAATTTCCAAAAATGTCTCATATTCTTCTTCTGATTCTAGTTCAGATGATTATGCTTTCTCTTCTAATGATCATGATTATTTGTCTGATAATACTTCTTGTGCTTATATTGTCAAATTTAACAAGTATTTCCCCATACGAACTGCAACTAACTTTCACGGGCCCAAATACAAGTGGGTACCCAAATCTCAAATTGATTCTAAGTTGCAGGCACCTCATGTTAAGGGGGAGTAAGTGAATTTTGGCTTCTAAGTACTTCAGCTCAGAACCCGTGCTTCATAGACTATGACTTCTAGACATGTCAGTCTAGAACTCGTTCTTCAATGCTTTAAGCATTCTGACTAATGAGATACTTTGAGTACATCTACTTTTAATTCCGCTGCATTCATCTCTGATTATGATGTTATTCCAGTTTTCTCAAATATTTCTTGAATCTGAGTTTGTTCAACTTTCTTTTGATTTTGTCTAACCCATATTTTTTTTTAATTTGAGACACAATTTTTTTTTTATGTGAAAGATAAAATAATTGAATTTTATTTTGTTCCGACTAAATATCAATTAAAAGTTTAAATCTTTACAAATTTTATTCTATAAAGTAAAAGATTTACAGATTTTCTTTTAGTTGAATAAAATGTGTGTCAAGGATAAATTTTCAAGTTGCTTTGTTAATATTAAAGTTTTATATGTTCAACTTTCAAGTCTTACAAAAGTCGAAAAGTCAGCAACATGGTTGAAACTTTTATTACTGCTTTAAAGTTGTGTGATTCGGAATATTTATAGTTTACAATGCTTAGAAAACCTAAAAAGTCGGAATTTTGGATCGTAATGAAAATATGGGCTAAGCACTTAGACGTAAAACCTTGTGTTTGAGATGATTATTAAATTCTTATAAATCAGAAATCTCTAAGTTTGAAAGTTTGTACCTGTGACCTTTCTGGTTTGGGAAAGTAAGTTCCGTGGGATGCTTGTCATCTGGTCCCCTAAGGTCATTTGGTCTGGGAGTGATCGAACCCAAATCCTTCAATAGAACCAGATCGAAAGTCATGTTCTACTGGTATGAATGGGTTTAGGATATGTCGATGTAGCCTTTCTGATCCGGGAAAGTAAGTTCCAAGGGGTGCTTAACACCTAGTCCCCTAAGACCAACTGGTCTGGGAGCGGCTGACCCAAATCCTGCAATAGGGTCAGATAGAAAGTTACGTTTACGACATGTTCTTTACTTAATAAACTTTTTGATAAAAAAAAATGCCAAAGTGCACGAGCTTAAAAGATGCCAAAGAGCACACTCATGTCAAGATGCCAATGAGCACACATCTCATGATACTTGGTGATATGTTTGAGTTGCGATAAACCTGTAAATTTGTGAAAATCTTAATTCTTGATGGCTTAGTATGAGTACATGCAAAGTTCTCTATTATATTTTTAAAATTGCATTTTCTTGAAGCTAATTGAAGATTCTCATGTGAGCACACTGAATAGATGGATGAAAGTTTTTGAAACTGAACATGTTTTTAACTTGATATGCAATGAAACTTGTTTTTGTATCCAACAACACATGCTTGATTTCAACTGATTGATAAATTTGTGATTTTTTACTTAGTAGAATTTTATTTGTTTATGTTTAAATTTTTATATGTTTCGTTGTTTCAAAATTTATATTCAGTATATTTTTCTTTCTACATTGAAGTTTAAACATTGTATTCTCATAAATATATTTTAATGGGTTTTGTGCATTATTCAAGGGGGAGTGAACAAGGAAAATTTCTTAATCGATCATATCTGTTTTTGAGGGGGAGTGTCTAACTTTCTATATAAATGATATCTTGAATTGTCAAATTTAGTGCATTTGTGTAGGGGGAGTCAAAGAGCTAATCAGGTAAAATTTTCAGACTCCAAGTCAGCTTTGCGCAACCAGCGTGATGCGCAAACCTCACTTTGCGCAACCAGCGTGATGCGCAAACCTCACTTTGCGCCACCTGCATGTTGCACAAACCTCTCATGTTTTCTCCGTTTCTTTGATTTTGCAGATCTTATGCTGTCTCGTCTCCAATATTTGCATGACCAAGTTGATCCAAATCATCAAGGTCACGAGGGGGAGAAGTCAAGGAGAAGTTAAAGAGACAAAGAGCTCAAACGTTTATCTGCTGATCAAGATTCGCTCAAAGATTCTATTCTCTCAGCTACAACTACTTCTTTTGCTGTTTCTGCTCCGATCACCACAGTTCATTCAAGGTCATTTAAAAGAGGTGTGTCGTCTAGAGCTCAAGCTGGTGCAAAGAAAACTCAATCTGAAAAATGCTGAGAAGAATTTTTTTTTCTTAAAAGTCAGAAAGCTTCTCAAAGTCGCTTTGTTGGTCCGTACTGTTTTAGAAGATGAATTTTTGAAGACCAAAGCACCAATGATTACTAAGGGGGATATTGTTAAGTTTGATTTTATAGTAATCATTGTATTTATAGGGCTTGGTCAAATACTGTGTTCTTGAGTTTATCTGTGTTGTATTGACCAAGGGTATTTAAGTCCCTTTGGTCTTGTTCCTTTGGTAGGATTCTCATGCACACATCAATACAATTTACACTTTGCGCTTCCAAAGCTCTATCTCTCTCTACTTTCTCTCTCTATGATTCATTGATCTTGGACTAACAAGGACCTATTCTAATTCTAAGGTCTTAACTAAATTCTTAGAATGTCTTCCTGAATGCTGGGACAGTTATTCAATATGTCTCAAGCTGACAAAAGGCTTAAATTCTCTTTCTCTCAGCACCTTGTATGGAATATTGCTCAACTATGAGCAATCAAATCTCCTATAGAAGAATCTTGTAAAAGATTCTAAAGACTCCAAAATCACTCCTGTTGCTTTAGTCTTTTCAGAGATAATTCCATCTCAGTGATCTACTCTCACTATCACTGAGTTAGATTCTGAATTTGAGGAACTATCAGACACTGATCTTTCAGATTTTGACGAGTCCTTAGCACTATTGACAAACTCTTTTAAGAGATTTGCAAGAAAGTACAATTTCAGAAGAAATAAGCCTCTCTCTCTCACTGACAAGCCAAAATTAACCCCTGTTGATAAGGCTACTGCTACTTGCTTTAACTGCGAAAAGATTAGACACTTTGCAAGTGAGTGCAGGTCGAAGAAAGTCTTCAAACCTTTTACCTCCAGAAGATCCAACGATGATAAATACCTTAAACTGAAAGAAAAATATCAAAAGTTGAATAACTATAAAAGAAAAGGTAAAGGACTTATCGCTGAAGAACATGACTGGTCTGAATCAGAAGAATCAAGTTCTGATGAAGAAGTCGCTAATCTCTGTCTCATGGCCAAGATTAAAGAAGAAGTGGAAGAATCTCCAGAAACTTCCATGAGCTATATTTCATCTCAGGTATCTATCTCTACTAATCCCTCTCTATCTAAAGCAGAGAGAAGTCGCGCTGTTGATGTGCTGATGATTGATCTATACAATGCTCTAAACGGAAAAACTCTAGCTGAGAACAAAAACATTGATTTAACTGAACAACTAGAGAAATGTCATGAAAAGATCAGAGAACTGACTCTTTTAGAGGAAATTTTGAAAGATCAAGTCATTGTTAATGAATTCATCAACATAGAACGCGAACAAGCCATCGCTGCTTTAAAAGCAGAAAAGGCTACTGTTGATAGATGGTGCAAATCCTCAACAAAGATCACTGAGATTATAAGTGCTCAGATCCCTGCCATTGATAGAGCTGGTCTTGGTTTTTGGAAACCACAGGATGAGCCTAAAGAAACAGCTCCATGCTTATGTTTGGAATGTTTGTCTCTTCTATCCCTGACACTTCTTATGCTCAGTGTTCTTCTTCGTCTTCTTCTAATCCCATCCCTGAGGAAATATCTAAAGACTCTAAGCCTGCAGATAAAGGAAAATCCATTTCCCATCCTCAGAAGGCTTCCAAGAAAGCAAAACTGAAAGTTCCTTCTAAACTTTCAGTAAATCGATCTTCTAGCTCTGTGACAGAAATCTTTGATATTAGTCCTCCAAAGTTGAAGATTGATCTTAAGCCTAAGAGATCTGAAGAAATGAAAGTTCCTCCCAGATTCTCATGCTAAATGCTATCATTGTGGGTTTATTGACCATATTTCTAGTAAATATCCAACTGCCACTAAAGCTGATAAAACAACTAAAGTGAAGATGAATGCCTCCAAGGCTGAGAAGGTCACCAAAGCTGAGAAATCGACCAAGGTGAAAAATACCACTAAGGTTAAGAAATTAACTAAAGTGAAGGTTACCACTGAAGCTGAATCTTCATCTGCTATGAAGATTGCTGAACCTTCCATCTCTACTAACCCTAAAGGACCCATTGAAAAATGGGTACCAAACAAAGCTTAATCTTCCTTATGTTTGCAGGGATCAAAGAGCATCTGGTATCTTGATAGTGGATGCTCTCATCACATGACAGGACAAAAAGACCTGCTCACTGAATACAAGGAAGAGAAAGGTCCCTCAATGACCTTTGGTGGAAATGGAAAAGGATATACCCGAGGATTTGGTATCCTCAACAATGGGACAACTATCTTCAGAAGAGTCGCTTACATTGACGGACTGAAGCACAATCTTCTAAGCATCAGTCAGCTATGTGACAAAGACTATGAAGTACGCTTTACCAAGAAAGCATGTTCAGTGGTAAATGAGAATGGAAAACTTGCTCTCAGTGGTTATCGTAAGAAAAATGTCTATGTAATAGATATGGCCTCTACTACCACTGAAAACATATGTTTTCTTTCTAAAGCCTTTTCTGATGTCAACTAGCTATGGCATAAAAGGCTTTCTCATCTAAACTTCAAAACCCTGAATTCTCTCTCATCAAAGGAACTGGTTTCTGGTCTTCCTCAACACTCATATGCTAAGGAATCTCTATGTTCAGCATGTGAAAAAAGAAAGCAGACAAAAGCTAGTTTCAAATCTAAACAAGTTTCCTCTGTGACAAGTCCTCTTCAACTCTTGCATATGGATATATTTAGCCCTGTCAATATCCAATCCATAGCTGGAAAGAAATATACACTTGTCATTGTAGATGAATACTCTCGCTACACCTGTGTTATCTTTCTTCGCTGCAAGAGTGATACTCCAGAAGAACTAATATCTTTTGTTAAAAAGATGGAAGTGCTGAATAATCTTACTGCTCGTTCAATAAGAAGTGATCATGGAACTGAATTAAAAAACAGTTCTCTGAACAATTTCTTTGAAAACAAGGGGATTTCTCACAATTTCTCCTCAGTAAGAACGCCTCAGCAGAACGTAGTTGCTGAAAGAAGAAACATAACCATCATTGAAGCTGCTAGATCAATGCTCAGCGATTCTCACCTCCTTACTCAATTTTGGGCTGAAGCTGTGAACACTGCATGCTATACTCAAAACAGACCGCTGATAGTAAAGCAATTTGTAAATACAACTTATGAACTATTTCATAGAAGAAAACCCTCTATCAGTTTTCTTCATATCTTTGGTTGTCAGTGCTTCATTCTAAACAACAAAGATCTACTTGGAAAGTTCGATCCAAAAGCTGATGGCGGAATATTTCTTAGATATTCCTCTATCTCCAAAGCCTACAGAGTTTTCAATAACAAAAGACAAACTGTAGAAGAAACAATTCATGTCACCTTTGATGAAACTCGCTTAGCGAACTCTAAACCAATCGCTGACAATGAAAAGCTAAATTCTTGGATGTTTTCTCATTACAGAGAAACAGAACCTTTCTTCTCAAACCATCAGCACACAGATTCTCCAGCTGCTGATGATGATCCAAACATCATACCTCCTAATGCTGAATCCACCTCATGGGTTTTAGCTGAGCCTCTAAACACACTCCCTCCATCATATCCGTCTTTGTCTGAAAATCTCTCTGATAACAATGGTCCTTCTGATACTCAACAATTAATAGCTGATGAACCTCAGGCTTCTTCATCAGTGAACATTTTTATTGTTGATCCAACTCCTAAAGTGAGAGATCATGCTTCTGCTCAGCGATGGACCATAGATCACCCCATATATCAAATTCTTGGTGATCCTGACTCAGGTATTCAGACTCGACGAAGTTCAGGTAATATCTGCCTCTTTGTCAACTTTATTTCTGTAATAGAGCCAAAGAAGACTGATGATGCCCTCATAGATCCAAACTGGGTCAGCGCTATGCAAGAAGAGCTGACTGAGTTTACTTGTAACAAAGTTTGGAATCTCGTTCCTAGACCATCTGATAAAACTGTTATAGGCTCCAAATGGGTGTTTAGAAACAAGTTAGATGAACATGGAACTGTAACCCGCAACAAGGCTAGACTTGTTGCTCAGGGATACAAACAAGAGGAAGGCATAGACTATGATGAAACCTTTACCCATGTGGCTAGGCTCGAAGCAATTCGACTCTTCTTAGCTTATGCAGTTTACAAAGACTTCATTGTATATCAAATGGATGTAAAATCAACGTTCCTAAATGGAAAGCTGAATGAAGAAGTCTATGTAGAACAACCCCCAGGGTTCCCTGACCCTAAACATCCAAATTATGTTTATAAATTGGATAAGGCTCTCTATGGTCTAAAACAAGCCCCTCGTGCTTGGTATGACACTCTCTCATCCTTTCTTATCTCTGAAAATTTTGAACGTGGTAAAATTGATAATACCTTGTTTTTCAGAAAGATAAAAGGTCATATTATTCTTGTACAAACATATGTCAATGACAAAATATTTGGTTCTACTAACCCATCTCTGTGTACTTGTTTCGCTGAAAGAATGAAGAAATAATACAAAATGAGTATGATGGGTGAGCTAACGTACTTTCTTGGTCTTCAGATTAAACAAACTGAAAAAGTTACTTTTATCAACCATGGTAAGTATGTTAAAGATATGCTGAAAAAGTTTGATCTAACTCAGACTTCAGCGATGAAAACTCCTATGGCACCTCCTCTGACATTAAACAAGAATCCAGCTGGAAAACCTGTTAATGTCACTGCCTATAGAGGAATGATAGGCTCCCTGCTATATCTCACAACAAGCCGACCTGACATCATGTACTCTACATGTCTGTGTGCACGCTATCAGTCTGAACCCAAGGAATCCTATCTGATCGCTGTCAAGCGAATCTTCAGATATCTAAAAGGAAATCCTAACCTCGGTCTTTGGTATCCCAAAGATTCAGGGTTTGATCTAATTGGATATTCAGATAGTGATTTTTCAGGTTGTAAACTTGATAGAAAGAGCACCACGGGTGGATGTCAACTTCTGGGAGGAAAGCAGGTAAGCTGGACGAGTAAAAAGCAAAATTCGGTGTCCACTTCCACAGCTGAAGCTGAATATGTAGCCGCTGGAAGTTGTTGTGCTCAAGTTTTATGGATGATAAATCAACTATTAGACTATGACCTTCATCTATCAAAGATTCCAATCTATTGCGACAGCACTAGTGCTACTGCTATAGCCAATAATATAGTGATACATTCAAAGACTAAACACATAGAGATCATATATCATTTTATCAGAGATCATGTGATGAATGGTGATATTGAACTTCACTTTATCCCCACTGACTATCAGCTCGCTGATTTATTCACCAAACCTCTTGATGAGACAAGATTCAACTTTCTCACAGTGAGCTTTGAATGCTGAATTTTGAAGAGTGACTCTTCATCTTTCATGCATTATGTCAGTGATACTAATCCACGACATGCCTTTTTTCTGACACGTTCGTCCGTTGCCCTTCTATCCAATCACCTTCGTAAGACGTGTCTATGTCATGATGAGCATTTTTTTCCCGCCTCACACATTCATTCTCTCTCTCTATCTCTCTCTCTCCTCATATAAAAAGAATGCCTTTTTCATTCTTATCTTTTTCACGCTTTCTTCAAAACTTTCAAAGCAAGAAAACTCTCCCAAGGCATTCAAGCAAACAAAAACCATTCCAGTCTTTGAATCTTCATCTTCTCAAGATCAACAGGTTTTTGTTCATCTCATTCTTAACTTCTTCTTAAAATCCTACATGTTTCATTATCCTGGAATTTAAACTATTTTCTTAAACACTAAAATCACTTCTTTTGATTTTATCTTCTCTAAAACTTTTAGTTTTCTACATGTTCTTTCTTCTTCACAAAGAACACTGTTTTACTCTAAAAATTAATTTTGTTTTTTCTATGTTTCTTTCTAAATACAGAAACTGGTAAAAATTTAATTATTTTTGGACTATAAACCTTTCTCTCCAATCTATTTCTTTCTATATTCAGAAATGGCACAAGCATCGCTCATTGCTTCCAAGAACGTCAAGTTCAACATCTCTGAATCCGAGGTCCCTAAGAACAACCATCTCTCCAGATTGGACTTCGACGTTGAGAAATACCCACACTTGGTGGAAGCTGCTGCATTTTTGAAGCAGTCTTGCTTGTGCTTCGCTCTCACTGTGGACCCAAAACCTTCCAGGACTCTTCTACAACAGTTATGGTTCACTGCTGACGAGACCACCATCACCAACAAAAAGGGTGAAGTGGTCCCTGCCATCTCTTTCACAACTGAATTGGGTTTAGGTATCCTCACTACTTTTAATCTTAGGAAGGCACTTCGATTCCCTGAGAAGACCAAAGTTGGATTTGATGTACTCCCCACTGATGCTGAAATCATCCAATTCCTGGATGACATAGAGTACTACTGGGACAACAAACCTCGCTCCACCATCCCCAAGAAGCATCTGATCAAGATCCAAAAGGACAACATGCCTTCCCAACTCAACTACATCTTCTCACACATAATTTAGAGCATGAGTGGGAAGATTGGCTCCTTGGATCAGGAGAGCAAAGTTCAGCTACAGATGGGCTATTCAGTCATTGCTGGCAAATATTTCGACTACGCTGGCGCTGTCTTTAATGACCTTAAGTCAAAGATAGAGAAGACGGAGAGGGATCCCAAGATCCCATATGTACGCTTTATCTGGGCGTACCTACACTTTCTCTACGCTGACAAGTACCCAACTACTCACGATGGTACTTTTTCCAAAGTGGGTCAACGATCACTCGACCTCAAGCCGGTAGCCAACGAGGTAAGTCTCTCAACTCTTTGCACCCGTCTCTCTCTACATTCTTCGACTTCAGAAGCCACGCAGGGGGTTCCTTCTCCTGCTATCCCTACCGCTAAATGACCATCAACTGCTCTTCCAGGTCCCTCTAAGAAGGCTAGAAAGACCAAGGAGATTGCCCCTTCGGGTTCTGTTCTTGAAGTAGTTTCTCAACAAACTACTTTGGATGGCTTCGTGGGTCTCTTCTGCATAACCTCTGCAGCTACTACAACAACCATGTCAGTGATGACAATCGCTAACACTGTCCCTGTAAGGACCCCCATCTCCTCAGTTCTTCAACAACCACATGAGGTAATTTCCACTATCCAAACTTCTCTATCCCCATTACTCCTCCTACTATTTCTTTGGTCTCTAAATCTCTCTCTATCTTGCAGCCACCTCATGTTGCACCTATAGGACCTGATAATCAAAAGTTTGAAGGAGATTTCCACTTCTTCAACATGTTTGATAATTCAGGTACTCCTAAAATCCTATACATACCTCCCATCTCTCCATATAAGCCTGAGCAACATTATACTCATCCACTAATTTTACTTGCAGGTCCTAATTTGGAGACTGTTGATGATCACGTCAACAAACTAGCTGACAAGGTGGAGTCTCTCACCACCTCTGTAAATGAATCCACCAGCGCTGTGAATAAAGCCGGTGAAGAGCTGACAAGGTTGACCACTGCCATTTCCTCCAAAGCTGATTCTTCTCAAATGACAGCTGTTTAGGAGGGCCTTGTCAAGATCAAGGAAGACCTTGTTGGAACTTATCAACAGGTCTAACTCATTCAAGGACTTTACGACAACCTCAACATTGATGTTCGAGACCTTTCCCGTAAGGTTGACTCCTGTACTACGGTCCTTCAGTAAGTACTCACCAAGCTGAATGAACCAGCTCCAACGCCCACCCCTTCTTTTACAGAGAATGATCGTACATCTCTGAATGTTGCTGTTCAATTCATTCATCTGTCTACTTCAGACATTCCTGTCTTCGAAGGCCGTCTTAAGCGTTTGGAGGCTGAAGTCCGGTCTGTGGCTACTACAAAATCTTCCCCTTAAACCGCTGAACTCTCCCACGCAGATAATGACAAAGAGGGGGAGAAATAACTTAATGAAGAAAATGTTGAGGAAGCTATTGTTGACGTCCAGACGGAAGAACCTCCCTCTCATATTGAGGGGGAGAAGGTTGCTGACCAAGCCCCTCCATCTTCTGTATTTGCTAAAATTCTTGATGAAGAAGAGGAGGATTGTGTGTCCCAGATTCTAGTTTTTATTCAATAACAATCAAACAAACAAGATTAAAACACAATTACCTGTTTGATTTCAATTCAAATCCAAGATTACAAACTTTCTCTCTCTAGAACTCTCTCTCTCTACAAAAACTCTCTCTTTCTCAGATATGTATTTTCTGAAAAATGACAACTTCTACTTACAGAAAAATACAAGACAAGGTATTTATACCTACAACTAATATAAAGGAAATTAAAATACAAAGTACAAATACATTGACTTTTATAACAAAAGACTTTGACTTTAATGAGATTTGACTTTCTTCAACTTTGACTTTCTTCAACTTTGATCTTCAGTATTCTTGATCTTGTATCCAACAGATTTATGCTTTAACAATCTCCCCCTTTGGATTCAAGATCACTGTTGAAAAATCTAGCAAATCAGTCTTCACTTTAAGCTCTGTCAATACAATCTCCCCTTTTTCTTTAACTGTATTCTTTCCAAAATTGTCTTCAATCAATGGACAATCTCTTCAAAACTTTCACAGAAAACTCTCAGTCTTTGGAAAGAAATTATCTTCAGAATCAGCTCGAATTGCTTTAGCAGAAAATCTTCAAAGAAAAATTCCTCAAATCTTCAGAAATTCTTTGATCTTCTTTAAATCTTTCCTTTAAACTTTCTGACTTGAACATTTCAGAAAATTAACTCACAAAACTTTATCAGATCTTGATATCATCTTCCACAAACTTCAAAACTTTAATATTTCTTGATACCATCTCCCCCTTTTTGATGATTTGAGCATCTATATCATCAAAACGTTTCTCCAAGAAATGTCTTTGACCAATCTGATATGTCAAACCGAGCCTCTGATTCTGTGATCCATAACCAAGTATTCATCTAGATCTTTACAAATCCAGACAAAATAAGAACATGTAATTCCTGAATCAACAAATGAATCAGTTAAAATGCCTGTCAGTAACACGGAGTCACTGTGTGTAACGAATACACAATATAAAGGAGCTTTTTGATGTTCACTCCCGCAGGGCTTCCATCCAATCATTGAAATACCACAAAGGCAATTTCTATGAATGTTATGACAAAGAAACAAATTCTTTGTGTGTTCGTGCATGTGTAGAAAGAATTAAGCATGATGATTGCTTTTCAATAAGGCTTAAAGTTGTGTAAACCACTGAGACAACAGTAGATAAACACAGACTCAATGTGCATGATTGAAGTGCGAAGGTGGGGCAGACTTTCTTCTTTTTCAATATCCAGATTTTCCAAATGAAAATCAGATAGATTATGTGTTGCGTCCCCTTTAAAATGTGAAACATTTTCTTTTTGAGAAGAAAATGAGTAGCTTGTGGGGTTTAGTCAAGAGTTGGCATGGGCTAGTTGCCTGTTTCAATAACGTTCACGAATAAATGTGAAACATTAGTAATGTGGCTGCCCGGCTCAGAAAGTAGTTGGTACAGAGTTTGATATTCTTTTACTCTGATCTCACACCCTCTTTCTTTTAATCATTAAGCGCACTACTAACCAAACTCTCTTTTCCATTTTACCTCATCACACAACCCACACTCATTTCTTTTTGACTCCTCACACTCAATCTCTATGGATTAACTTCTTGGGTAGAAATCACTGGTTAACGTGATTCCATAGAAGTTCAGATAATTCCTAGCACAAAGAACCCATATTTCCTATAAAAGCATAATGTTGCTCAGATGATTTAACTATAACAGTTAAAGCTCATATACAAATGTCAAACGAATGTATGCTCATAAAATATAATCATGAAAATTTTAGCATTTTTAGACATTGAAATATTTTCAAACAAGTATACTGAATGAATGAACATGAATGCAAAAGACTTGTTTGAAAATCTGACATTGTATGAAAATGATCAGAAATGAAATGATATATCAATCAAAGCTTAAGGTCAAGAATAATGGATATTGTCTATATGAACTAAGATATAGACATTCTTGAAATGACGTTTTGAAATGAAATGACGCTCAAAATTCTTTGCAGTACAAGCGGGGTGTCTTACCATCGAAAAATTATGTTTCAATATGAGACATGGTAAGAACTATTTGAACAAGAAATCAATCCAGTGTGTGTAAATACTTGAAAGTATATAGAAAAGACAATACACAAGTATTAATCTTTGGATAACACACGGTTTGTTTATCAATGAAGCACAAAAAATAAAATGAAAACATTTAAAAGCACACTTCCAAATTATAAAATCTATTTAAAATTCGAGAAGTGGTTTGAACATTTAAGAACATGTTTTCTATATCTGAAAGTTGTCCTTCTTTCAGATACATTTGAGATTAAGATAAGAAAATTAACCTTTTCGCTCAATCTTAATACTCATAAAGTCAGCTAAAGTCAAAAATGATATGATCGTGTCATCTTCTCTCATCCTGCATAAGTCTCAAAGTCTAGTAAAAAATTTATTCACAAAATTTATTCGAACAATAAAAGAACATAAAACAGTAAAACGATTAAAAAACGAGTTCTGATCTTAAGCAATCAGAATTCAAAGTCTTACTCCTTTTGATAAGCTCCCCCTAAAATCATGCATTACAAAAATTTTGTCAGTTAAGTAAAATGCAGAAATCAGTTATGCTCCCCCTCAAATGAATGTAGATCATCTAAAATCTTCTCTTACTCCCGCTGATATCATGAGCAAACAATTAAAGTGCAGATATCCTTCAAAAATAAAAAAATAAAGAAAAATGATGAAAAATAACAATTCGTAACTTTAGTAGGTAACAACCGATTACGTCTTAAGATTTAACATACCAAGCTTAGAGACAAGAAAATTAAATCTCTTTTCATCTAAGGGTTTGGTAAATAAATCTGCAAGTTGATAATCTGTTTTTACAAAATAAAGTTCGATTGTTCCTTTTTCTACATTATCTTTTATAAAATAATACCTGACGTCAATGTGTTTGGTTTTCGTATGCTGGACAGGATTAGCAGATATCGCGATTGCACTCTTCGAGTCATAATAAATTGGAATTTTATCAAACTTGAATCCATAGTCTCGCAGCTGTGTTTGCATCCACAAGACTTGAGAGCAGCAACTGGCAGCAGCTACGTACTCTGCTTCAGCAGTCGATGTGGAAACGCATAATTGTTTCTTTGATGCCCAGATAACGAGCTTGTCTCCAAGAAATTGAACATGACCTGAAGTACTCTTTTTGTCCAACATGCAACCTGCATGATCTGCATCTGAATAGGCAGTCCGTTGAAACCCAATATCCTTAGGATACCACAAACCAAGATCTGCAGTCCCCTTCAGATATCTAAAAATCCGTTTTGTGAGTTCCAGAATCTAGTTTCTATTCATTAATAATCAAACAAACAAGATTAAACAATTGAATTACCTGTTTGATTACTTGATTTCTCAAGAATTACACTTTCTCTCTCTCTAAAACTGAATTCTCTCAAATCTCTTACAAAGATATGTATTCTAAATTCGTACTTACTAATTACAAGAACAAAGCTATTTATACTACTCCTAATACAAAGGAAACTAAAATACAACTAAACAAGTACATTGACTTTTATTACAAAAGACTTTGACTTTTAATGAGATTTGACTTTCTTCAGCTTTGACTTTCTCAACTTTGACCTTCAATAGTCTTGATCTTATATCCAACAGATTTATGCGCTAACAATCTCCCCCTTTGGATTCAAGATCATTGTTGAAAGATCTAACAGTTAAGTCTTCACTTTAAGCTCTGTCTTAACAATCTCCCCTTTTCCTTTGACTGTCTTCTTTCCAAAAGAATCTTCAAACGAAGAACAATCTCCCCAAAAACTCTCATAGAATGCTTTCAGTTTTGAACTTTTCTGACTTGAACATTTCTGAAAATCATCTCTCAAAAACTTTATCATTTTTTGATATCATCTCCCCCTTTTTGATGATTTGAGCATCTATATCATCAAAACTTTTCGTCCAAGAAATGTCTTTGACCATTCTGATATGTTATACTGAGCCTCTGATTCGGTAACCATAACCAAGTATTCTTCTAGATCTTTGCAAATCCAGACAAAACAAGAACATGTAACTCCTGAATCAACATATGAAATAGTTAGAGTGCCTGTCAGTAACACGAAGTCACTGTGTGTAACGAATACACAATATAAAGGAGCTTTTTGATGTTCACTCCCCCAGGGCTACCATCCAATCATCGAAACACCACAAAGGCAATTTCTATGAATGTTATGACAAAGAAACAAATTCCTTGTGTGCTCGTGCATGTGTAGAAAGAATTAAGCACGATGATTGCTTTTCAATAAGGCTCAACATTGTGTAAACCACTGAGACAACAGTAGATAAACACAGACTCTAAGTGCATGATTGAAGTGCGAAGGTGAGGCAGACTTCCTTCTTTTTCAATATCCAGATTTTCCAAATGAAAACCAGATAGATTATATGCTGCGTCCCCTTGAAAATGTGAAACATTTTCTTTTTGAGAAGAAAATGAGTGGTTGGTGGGGTTTAAGCAAGAGTTGGCATGGGCTAGTTGCCTGTTTCAATAACGTTCACGAAGAAATGTGAAACATTAGCAATGTGGCTGCCCGGCTCAGAAAGTAGTTGGTACAGAGTTTGATATTCTTTTACTCTGATCTCACACCCTCTTTCTTTTTAATCATTTAGCTCACTACTAACCAATCTCTCATTTTCATTTTACCTCATCACACCCACACTCATTTCTTTTAGACTCCTCACACTCAATCACTAAGGGATTAACTTCTTGGGTAGAAATCACTGGTTAACGTGATTCCATAGAAGTTCAGATAATTCCTAGCACAAAGAACCCATGGTTCCTAGAAAGCATGTGTTGCTCAAATGGTTTAACTATAGCAGTTAAATCTCAAATACAAATGTCAGATAAATGAATGCTCAGATGATATAATCATGAAGATTTGAACATTTTTAAACATTGAAGTATTTTCAAACAAGTATATTGAATGAATGAAAATGAATGCAAAAGACTTGTTTGAAAATCTGACATTGTATGAAAATGATCAGAAATGAATGATATAACAATGAAAGCTTAATGTCAAGAAAAATGGATATTTTCTATACGAAACGAAAATATAGACATTCTTGAAATAACGTTTCGAAATGAAATATCGCTCAAAATTCTTTGAATACAAGCGGAGTGTCTTACCATCGAAGAAAAATTGTTCCAATTTAGAGACATGGTAAGAACATGTTGAACAAAGTCAAACCGGTGTGTATGAATACTTGAAAGTATATAGAAAAGACAATACACAAGTATTAATCTTTGGATAATACACGGTTTGTTTATCAATGAAACACAAAAATAAAATGAAAACATTTAAAATCACACTTCCAAATTATAAAATCTGTTTAAAATTCGAGAAGTGGTTTGAACATTTAAGAACATGTTTTCTATATCTAAAAGTTGTCCTTCTTTCAGATACATTTGAGATTAAGATAAGAAATTTACCTTTTCGCTCAATCTTAATACTCATAAAGTCAAGCTGAAGTCATTAAGATATGATCTTGTCGGCTTCTCTCATCCTGCACAAGTCTCAAAGTCTAGTCAAAATTTATTAAAAAAAAAAATTATTCGGAAATAAAAGACGTAAAGCAGTAAAACAATTAAAATACGAGTTCTGATCAGAAATAATCAGAAATCATAGTCTTACTCCTTTTGACTTATAGGCTCCCCCTAAAATCATGCATCACAAAAATTTTGTCAGTTAAGTATAATGCAGAAATTAATTTTGCTCCCTCTCAAATTAATGTAGATCATCTAAAATCTTCTCTAACTCCCCCTGAGAACATGAGCAAACAGTTAAAGTTCAGATATCTTTCAAAAATAAAGATAAAGAAAATGATGAAAAATAACAATTTGTAACTTTAGTAGGTAACAACCGATTACGTCTTCAGATTTAACATACCAAGCTTAGAGACAAGAAAATTAAATCTCTTTTCATCTAAGGGTTTGGTAAATAAATCTGCAAGTTGATAATCTGTTTTTACAAAATAAAGTTCAATTGTTCCTTTTTCTACATTATCTTTTATAAAATGATACCTGACATCAATATGTTTAGTTTTCGTATGCTGGACAGGATTAGCAGATATTGCAATCGCACTCTTCGAGTCACAGTAGATTGGAATTTTATCAAATTTGAATCCATAATCTCGTAGCTGTGTTCGCATCCACAAGACTTGAGAGCAACAACTGGCAGCAGCTACGTACTCTGCTTCAGCAGTCGATGTGGAAACGCATAATTGTTTCTTTGAAGCCCAGCTAACGAGCTTGTCTCCAAGAAATTGAACGTGACCAGAAGTACTCTTTCTGTCCAACATGCAACCTGCATGATCTGAATATGCAGTCAGTTGAAACCCAGTATCCTTAGGATACCACAAACCAAGGTCTGCAGTCCCCTTCAGATATCTAAAAATCCGTTTGACAGCAGCCAAATGGGATTCTTTGGGAGCAGCCTGATATCTAGAACATAAACATGTTGAAAACATAATATCTGGTCTACTTGATGTAAGATACATTAACGATCCTATCATACCTCTGTAAGTTCTAACATCTACACTTTTACCCGAAGGATCAGTGTGGATCTTAGTACCAGGTGCCATCGGGGTTCCAATTGGTTTACAATTTTCCATTTTGTACTTCCGAAGAATATCCAAAATGTACTTAGATTGGTTAATAAAAATCCCCGTAGAAAACTGTTTAACTTGTAGTCCGAGAAAGAAATTCATCTCTCCCATCATACTCATTTGAAAATGTGACACCATGAGGTTAGAAAAGTTTTTACAGTATTTTGGATTAGTAGAACCAAATATTATATCATCAACATATATTTGAATAAGAATAATATCAGCTTTTTCCTTCTTGATGAATAAAGTAGTATCAATCTTACTTTTAGAGAAACCAGACTTGACCAAGAATTTGGATAAAACGTCATACCATGCTCGGGGGCTTGTTTTAATCCATAAAGGGCTTTGTCCAAGATGTAGACATGATCTGGCTTATCTGGATTAACGAACCCTTCTGGTTGAGACACGTACACTTCCTCCTTAAGAATGCCATTCAGAAATCCTGTTTTCACATCCATCTGATAGATTGTGAAATTCTTATGAGCGGCGTAGGCTAGAAACATTCTGATTGCCTCTATACGCGCTACTGGAGCATACGTCTCATCGTAGTCTATGCCTTCCTCTTGCCGGTAACCTTTGGCAACAAGTCTAGCTTTGTTTCTTATGACGATACCATCTTCATCCTTTTTGTTCTTAAATACCCATTTAGTGCCGATCACGGTTTTACCTTCCGGCTTAGGAACTAATCTCCAAACCTTTAGGGCTTCAAACTGATTGATCTCTTCTTGCATTGCAGATACCCAGTCCGAATCAGCAACAGCCTCAGATACTCGTGTTGGCTCAATCTTGCTGAGGAACGAGTCATGCATACATTGGTTAAGTGTCGCTGACCTAGTCTGTACAGGCTTGTTGAGATCTCCAATTACTTGATGTAATGGATGCTCTTTGGTCCAGCAATGCTCATGAGGGAGTGGAGTAGATGAAATTTGAATACGATCATCATCTAGAAATCCACTTTCAGAATCTTCAGTTTGAATATCATGAGGAGGGTTCTCAGTTGAAGGTTCATGTGCAGAAGTATCAGTTGGAATAGCAGACTCTGACTCAACTGAAACAATTACTTATGGCTCAGCATTAACTTGTGGAACTTCAACTGTAGGAGTAACATCAGGAATGGGGGATACTTGTTCAGTAATGACCTCTGAAGTGACTGGATGATGACAACTTGTATCTTCAAACCTGTCAATCACAGCAGATTTAGATACATTAGTTCCAAGAAACTCATCATAAAAGAATTCAAATAACAAATCTAAATCAGTTAAATGAGAAGTAGATGTAGAAGCGTTATCCGAATTTTTCGCTGTAGAAACAGGTTTTGGACTGATCTGCCCAGAAGCTAATACTCCAGTAATAACGGGTTCTGAACTAGTTTGATCAGAAGCCATGTCTTCATCAAATTTGATATTGACGCTTTCTACAACTGTCTTTGACTTCTTTATATAGATATGATATGCAGCAGATGTTGAAGTATAACCGATAAAGATGCCTTCGTCCGCCTTAGCACTGAATTTATTCAGACTCTCTCTGTCATTAAGCACAAAACATGTACACCCAAATACATGAAAATATTTGATAGTAGGTGTTCTGTTGTTGATCAGCTCATATGGAGTCTTTTGAAATCGGCGATGTATCATGGATCGATTTTGTGTATGGCATGCAGTCGACACAGCTTCTACCCACAAAAATAGAGGTAAGTCCGATTGGCTAAGCATAGTCCGAGCGGCCTCGACTAGCGTCCGATTTCGCCTTTCGACTACTCCATTTTGTTCAGGCGTACGAGCAACAGAGTACTGATGTGATATCCCGACCGATTCGAGATATTCTTCAACTATCTTGTTTTTGAACTCTGTGCCATTGTCCGTTCGAAGAAACTTGACTTGTCGCTGCATTTTCACCTGGGTCGTCTTTAAAAAAATAATGAGAACTTCCGGCGTCTCATCTTTTGATCGAAGAAATTTGACCCACGTGTATCTTGAGTAATCGTCCACAATAACCAACATGTATTTCTTTCCTCCCAAACTCCGAGTTCTCATTGGACCACACAAATCCATATGTAACAATTCTAACGGAGAACTAGTGCTTGGTTCAGGCTTCGGTTTATGTGCGGCTCTCTTCATCTGTATAGTTAAACAATAAAGCTTTTTGCCCAGTCATATGCTTGGAACATCCACTGTCCAAGTACCACTTATGCCGGGTCTGCAAGATAAATCAGACAATAATAGATTTAGGTACCCATTTAAAAACGGGCCCTAACAGTTTAGCACAAGATTTTGGTATCCACTTGAAAATGGACCCTCTGTTCTTTTGAAAACTTTGAAAAACATTTGATCTCGAAGAATTAACATGATAAGATCCATACCAATCAGAAGAATTATGAAAATAAGCAAAATCAGTTTTCCGATAATTAGGACGAGATTTAGTAGTAATAGGAGATAATTGAATCAATTGCTTTATTGAGTAACGCTTGTAAGAAGTTACAAGGTTTTGTTTATGAGAAGCACATTGACCAACTATATCAGAATCACTACTAACAGATTTAGTACAAGAATTATCAGTAACTGATTCAGCTATCTCAACATCCTTCTGTTTTTGTCTCCATTCGGATTGAGATTTTATCTTTTTCTTCCTTAAATATGAAACATAAGATATAGATTTATTAGGAAAAATAGATTTCCGGGATTGAGTTTTCTTTTTTGTACCAGTGTATTCCTGTTTCTGTAATCGCTGTTTTTTATGTTTCTTACCGTGAGCATAGTAATCAGCAGTTACAGAAACTAAATCACCAACCTTAGTTGATGTTTCACCAATATGAACATCACTTGGTAACACTCTTTCATTTTTAAGACAAGTAGAATGATCAGAAAGTTTAGAATGGACATCAAACATATCAGATTCTTCCATGCACCCATCATCAGAATTAAAAGAATCATTTGCAGATTCAAATAAGTCATCAGAATTATCAAAGAAAGTTTGAGGTGCCTTTGAAACTGTAGAACACTTTGTTGATTTAACTTGAAAAACAGTGTTCTTTAAAACTGTAGAAAATACATTTTGTTCTATATCAATCAAAAGTTTTTCATCAGATAAAACATTTTCAAGCTCGACTATTTTACTTTCAAGAATAGATGTAGGAACATAAACCTTTGCAATTGCAGGTTTTTCCTGAAGCGGAATAACTAACAAAATAATCGTTTGAAAGAACTTTTGGTGTTTCTGAAAGATAACTATCATTTAACTTTACATAGTTAAACGGTAGTTGCATTTTCTTTTTATTCTTTCTATTTTCAGTTTCTTTGGCCTCAACTTCGTCTGACAATTTGGTAACAAATTTGGGTTTTAAATGAGTATGTTTACCAGCACAAGCAAGAAAATCATAGTTATAAAGTGCCGGCTGTTTTCTGATGGCTTTCTTAAGATAATGGGGGTTTTCAAAACCAAGTCCCCATTTCTCTTTAACATCAACCTCTTCATTAGGTGCATTTAGAAAAATGGTTTGATCTGTTTGACCTCTCGCATACAGTTTTGCTTCCAGACCATTTACCTTCTTATGCAAATTCTTGTTTTCAACCTGCAATTTATAAACAGTTAGTGCAGATTCATTCTTTTCAAACTCATATTTAGACACTTTACCTTCAAACTCAGAAATCTTCTTTTCAAAATCATCTACTTTAGATTTAGAATCAAAATCAGATTTGCGTAAAGAATCAATCAGATCTTTGTTTGAAATAACAGACGTATTAAGCTCAAAGATCTTCTTGTTCTTTTTAGCAACTCTTTCTTTTTCCTTTTTCAGATTATTTTGTAAATTTTGAAGCTCAACCATTATGGTTTCCATTTTGGTTATAAAATCTTTTTCAGTTAAATTTAATACCTCATCAACTGCCTCATCATCTGACTCGACATCCTTTACTTCTTTGCCCATGAGACAGATATGAGCTGTTTCTTCTTTCTCTTCACTTTCATCTTCGGAATGATCAATCCAAAATTCATCCTCGGCCATTAGAGCGATTCCTGCTTCTTGTTGTTTTGCCAAGAGAAGTTTGTTCTGATAGTATTGAGAATTACGAACTTTTGGCTTTCTACAGTCTTTTGCAAAATGACCAATCTTGCCACAGTTGTAGCATTTGATTAAGTCAGTTGCTGGCTTTGCAGTAACAGTGTAGTCATTCACGAACTTCTTCTTCTCATCCCGTTTCTTCTCCACATATCTATCCTCTTCATACCTCTTTCCTTCTACTTTCTGTCGATGCTCGTGGTTCTTTGAACTGGATGAAGAATAACGTTGAGAATTTGATCCCGGCTTCTTATAAAATTTCTTTTGAAATGCACGGGTCAACAACAGCATAGCTTGTTTTAGATTCTCTCCATCATCACTATCTTCTTCAGAATCAGACTCAGAACTTGAACTCACTTTCTTCTTCTTCTTCTTTTCTATCTTCTCTTTCTTTTCTTTCTTCTTCTCGCCAACAACCAAAGCAATCGGATCAGGAACCTTCTCAGCCTTCTTCTTTTCAGCTCTTTTCTCCTCTACCTCTTCCTCATTCTGACGTAAGGTCTCATAAACTTCGTGAAGAGGTATTTCACTTAAGTCTTTCATCTGCTTCATCCTACGAGTATGTTTCTTTCACTCTGGTCATAGGATGCTCAGGAATTTGACATTATTTTCCAACTGCTTCTTTTTGACTTTGTTCTTTGTCAGCTCATTCAGAAGCAAAGTGAATCTTTCATATGTGTCTTCTAGACTCTCATTCTCTTTAACCTTGAATTCCTCATAATTATTGATGCAGTTAGCCACCTTTATCTGATTCCCGATCTTTGATCCCATCATCATCTTTTCCAATTGATTCCACATCTGTTTAGCATCATGCTTATAGCTATCAATCTTGATGTAGATGTCATTGGGAATGCTTTGGAGTAGAAGAGATCTTGCTTGCTTGTCAGCTTTATATCGACTCTTCTGTTCTTCAGAATACTGAGAGAAATCAACCTTAACTTGTTTTGTCTTTTCTTCCTTTTCCACATCACCATGTCCACTATCAGAAGAATCATCATCATCATCAGGTACATTAACCATGATTGGTTTCATAGGACCGTCTTTGATTGATTCCAGAATATTTTCTCCATTTGCATGTCGGTCTATAAAATCCAGAAATCGATCCTTCCATTGCTCATACTCTCCTTTGAATAGAACTGGAGGTTTGACATCAGTGCCGATTGAAAGTGCATCTTTGGAAGTCATCTTCTTTAAACCTGTTTGAAAATAATATCAAATAAGAAACTACAACTGATCGTTAGTCCAAAATATGAAATCACAAGAAAAATCTTGAAAAGAAATTCAGAGATTTTGATCACAGAAAGAACTTATGTCCCCCTCCGCAGACTTAGCACGGGGGTCCCGCAGACTGAGAAACACGCAGATCGAGATTTGCGCGTTTGATAAACTCTCAAGCAAACTCGCAGACAAACTCGCAGATAAACTCGCAAGCAAATTCGTAGATCAAACTCGCAGATCAAACTCGCAGATGATGAAACTCGCAAGTGCCTAAACTCGCTAAAACTGTTCACGCTGAAACTCGCTAACATAGGTGTGCGCGTTTTCCAAACTCGCACGTCCAAGCTTGCGCGTTTGAACAAAACTCGCTAGCTTCACTTGCGCGTTTCTACTATTCCTCTTCAAAACTCGCACGTCGAAGAACTCGCAAACAACTGTTCCTTTCAAACTCGCTAGCTTCGATTAGCACGTTTGGTGAACTCGCAGATCACTACGTGCGCGTTCTGGTCCTTAGAAAAATTTCCAACTTTTCCAAACTCGCAGACTTCAACTAGCGCGTTTTTAAAACTCGCTAGTCGTTACTTGCGCGTTTTGACCAAAATCGATTCCTTTGACTTGCGCGTTCTAGCTGATGAACCTTGCGCGTTTGACGAAGAACTTGCGCGTTTGAGATATCTAGCGCGTTCTTCCTTCTATCGACCCAAAAACTAACTTTTCCATCTGATTTCGATCTTTTCTTGTCCAAACGATCTGTAACTTTGAACGAACGTTTGGAATCTACCCAAGAACAACTTACAATACACGATTTTTACAATTAAACACTTACAAATCACATAGATTGATGAAACAGTGACTTATGACTTTGTGTACAAAAACTTAACAAAAAATCACAAATTCGTGTGATTTACAGTGCAATACTTGAAATTGAATTACAAAGACTCGATCTAATACACTTTTAGAACAATTCCTAAACAAAATCTGCTCCAAAATCTCACTCAAACTCAAACTTCGATTTTCGGCTCAAGAACAGTGACGAACCAAGCTTTTCTCGAATTTCTTGATATGATTTCACCTTTGGATCTGCTCTGATACCAATTGTGTGTTCCAGAATCTAGTTTCTATTCATTAATAATCAAACAAACAAGATTAAACAATTGAATTACCTGTTTGATTACTTGATTTCTCAAGAATTACACTTTCTCTCTCTAGAAATATTTCTCTCTCTCTAAAACTGAATTCTCTCAAATCTCTTACAAAGATATGTATTCTAAATTCGTACTTACTAATTACAAGAACAAAGCTATTTATACTACTCCTAATACAAAGGAAACTAAAATACAACTAAACAAGTACATTGACTTTTATTACAAAAGACTTTGACTTTTAATGATATTTGACTTTCTTCAGCTTTGACTTTCTCAACTTTGACCTTCAGTAGTCTTGATCTTGTATCCAACAGATTTATGCGCTAACACGTTTGACAGCAGCCAAATGGGATTCTTTGGGAGCAGCCTGATATCTAGAACATAAACATGTTGAGAACATAATATCTGGTCTACTCGATGTAAGATACATTAATGAACCTATCATACCTCTATATGTTCTAACATCAACACTTTTACTCGAAGAATCAGTGTGGATCTTAGTACCAGGTGCCATCGGGGTTGCAATTGGTTTACAATTTTCCATTTTGTATTTCCGAAGAATATCCAAAATGTACTTAGATTGGTTAATGAAAATCCCCGTAGAAAACTGCTTAACTTGTAATCCGAGAAAGAAATTCATCTCTCCTATCATACTCATTTGAAAACGTGACACCATGAGGTTAGAAAAGTTTTTACAGTATTTTGGATTAGTAGAACCAAATATTATATCATCAACATATATTTGAATAAGAATAATATCAGCTTTTTCCTTCTTTATGAATAAAGTGGTATCAATCTTACCTTTGGAGAAACCGGACTTGACCAAGAATTTAGATAAAACGTCATACCATGCTCAAGGGGCTTGTTTTAATCCATAAAGGGCTTTGTCCAAGATGTAGACATGATCTGGCTTATCTGGATTGACGAACCCTTCTGGTTGAGACACGTACACTTCCTCTTTAAGAATGCCATTCAGAAAGGCTGTTTTCACATCCATCTGAAAGACTGTGAAATTCTTATGATCTGCGTAGGCTAGAAACATGCGGATTGCTTCTAAACGCGCTACTGGAGCATACGTCTCATCATAATCTATGCCTTCCTCTTGCTGGTAACCTTTGGCAACAAGTCTAGCTTTGTTTCTTATGACGATACCATCCTCATCCTTCTTATTCTTGAATACCCATTTAGTTCCTATCACGGTTTTACCTTCTGGTTTTGGAACTAATCTCCAAATCTTTAGGGCTTCAAACTGATTGATCTCTTCTTGCATAGCAGATTCCTAGTCCGAATCAGCAAGAGCCTCTGATACTCGCGTTGGTTCAATCTTACTGAGAAATGAGTCATGCATACATTGATTAAGAGTCGCTGACCTCGTTTGTACAGGCTTGTTGAGATCTCCAATTACTTGATGTAATGGATGTTCTTTGGTCCAGCGATGCTCATGAGGGAGTAGAGTAGATACTGATTGAACATGATCATCATCTAGAAATCCACTATCTGAATCTTCAGTTTGAATAACAGGAGGAGGTTTTGCAGTTGAAGTTTCAGGTGCATAAGCATTAGTTGGAACAACAGACTGTGGCTGTTGAGTAGACAATGTATGACACCCAACTGAAACAGTTACTTCTGGCTCAACAGTTTCTTGTATATCTTCAACTGTAGGAGTAATTGTAGGAATGTGAGTTTCTGACTGAACAGGGAATTCTTGATCAGTTATGACTTCTGAAGTGACTGGATGATTGCAACTTGTGTCTTCAGACCTGTCAGTCACAGCAGATTTAGATACATTAGATCCTAGAAACTCATCATAAAAGAATTCAAATAACAAATCTAAATCAGATAAATGTGAAACTGAAGTAGAAGCGTAATCCGAATTTTTCTCTGTAGAAACAGGTTCTGGACTGATCTGCCCAGAAGCTAATACTCCAGTAATAACGGGTTCTGAACTGATTTGATCAGAAGCCATATCTTCATCGAATGTTACATTAACGCTCTCGACAACTGATTTTGACTTCTTCAGATAAACACGATATGCTGCAGATGTTGAAGAATAGCCAATGAAGATACCCTCGTCCACCTTAGCATTGAATTTATTCAAACTCTCTTTGTCATTAATCACAAAACATTTACACCCAAATATGTGAAAATATTTGATAGTTGGTGTTCTGTTGTTGATCAACTCATATGGAGTCTTCTGAAAATGTCGATGTATCATAGACTGATTTTGAGTATGACATGCAGTCGACACAGCTTCTGCCCACAAGAATAGAGGTAAGTCTGATTGGCTAAGCATAGTCCGAGCGGCCTCGACTAGCGTCCGATTTCGCCTTTCGACTACTCCATTTTGTTCAGGCGTACGAGCAGCAGAGTACTGATGTGATATCCCGACCGATTCGAGATATTCTTCAACTATCTTGTTTTTGAACTCTGTGTCGTTGTCCGTTCGAAGAAACTTGACTTGTCGCTGCATTTTCACCTGGGTCGTCTTTAAAAAAATAATGAGAACTTTCGGCGTCTCATCTTTTGATCGAAGAAATTTGACCCACGTGTATCTTGAGTAATCGTCCACAATAACCAACATGTATTTCTTTCCTCCCAAACTCCGAGTTCTCATTGGACCACACAAATCCATATGTAACAATTCTAACGGAGAACTAGTGCTTGGTTCAGGCTTCGGTTTATGTGCGTCTCTCTTCATCTTACCCTTTTCACATGCTGCGTATAGGTGTTCTCGTTCATATTTCAGCTCAGGAAGTCCTTTGACCAATTTCCCACGAACTAGCTTGTTGATATAACGAAAGTTCAAATGAGATAAACGTCTGTGCCAGAGCCAACTTTGTTACGTTGAAGCTTTTGTCATCAAGCATACTTGATTGTCAATCTGTACTTTGGAAAGATTGATGGTATAGAGGTTTGTCTTTCGATGTCCACCTAAGAGTTCTGTGCCGTCTTCAGTACGAACCGAGCAACTCTTAGATTTGAAGTTGACCTCTAACCCTTTATCGCAGATTTGACCAATGCTGAATAAGTTGTGCCCCAAGCCTTCAACATAACTCACCTTACTTATCGTTATGTTGTCTTAAATGATGTCACCATATCCTAAGATAGGTGAGAGCTGATCGTTTCCAAATCTGACATTTCCACTGAATGTCTCTGTATAGTTAAACAATAAAGCTTTTTGCCCAGTCATATGCTTGGAACATCCACTGTCCAAGTACCACATATGCCGGGTCTGCAAGAGAAATCAGGAAACAATAGATTTAGGTACCCATTTAAAAACGGGCCCTAACAGATTAGCACAAGATTTTGGTATCCACATGAAAATGGACCCTCTGTTCTTTTGAAAACTTTTAAAAATATTTGATCTTGAAGAATGAACATGATAAGATCCGAACCAATCAGAAGAATTATGAGAGTAAGCAAAATCATTTCTCCGATAATGATAAGATGTAGTAGAAATAGAAGATAATTGAATCAATTGCTTTATTGAATATCGCTTGTAAAAAGTTACAAGGTTTTGTTTATTTGAAGCAAATTGATCAACTACATCATTATCACTACTAACTGATCTATTACAAGAATTATCAGAAACTGATTCAGCTTTCTCATCACCCTTCCTTTTTGGTCGCCATTCAGTTCGAGCTTTCAACCTTTTCTTGCTTATATCTGAAACACAAGATGTAGATTTATTAGGAAAAGCAGATTTCTGAGACTGAGTTTTCTTTTGTGTACCAGTGTATTTATGTTTCTGTAATCGCTGTTTCTTATGTTTCTTACCTTGAGAATAATAATCAGTAGTTACAGAAATCGATTCACCAACTTTAGTTGATGATTTAGCAGTTTTAAGAACACTTGGTAACACCTTTTCATTTATAAGACAAGTAGAATGATCAGGAAGAGAAGCATTGAAGTCAAACATATCAATTTCTTCTATGCACCCACCATCAGAATTAAGAAAATCATTTGCAGACTCAAATAAGTCATCAAAGTTATCAGTTGAATTTTGAGGTGCCTTTGAAACTGTAGAACACTTTGTAGATTTAAATTGTAAAACAGTGTTCTTTAAAACTGTAGAAAACACACTTTGTTCAATATCTACCAAAAGTTTTTCATCAGATAAAACATTTTCAAGCTCAATTATTTTGCTTTCAAGAATGAGTGGAGGAACATAAACCTTTGCAATTGCAGGTTTTGCCTTCATCTCAGAAACAGAATAACTAGCAAAATAATCGTTTGAAAGAACTTTTGGTGTTTCTGAAAGATAACTATCATTTAACTTTGCATAGTTAAATGGTAGTTGCATTTACTTAACATTCTTTCTATTTTCAGTTTCTTTGGCCTCAATTTCTTCCGGTAATTTGGTAACAAATTTGGGTTTTAAATGAGTATGTTTACCAGCACAAGCAAGAAAATCAAAATTATATAATGCTGGTTGTTTTCTGATGGATTTCTTTAAGTAATGGGGGTTTTTAAAACCAAGTCCCCATTTTTCCTTAACATCAGCCTCTTCATTAGGTGCATTAAGAAAAATGGTTTGATCTGTTTGGCCTCTTGCGTAAAGTTTGGCTTCCAGACCGTTTACCTTCTTATTCAAAAACTTGTTTTCAACCTGCAGTTTATGAACAATTAGTGCAGATTCTTTCTTCTCAAACTCATATTTAGAAACTTTAACTTCAAAATCAGAAATCTTCTTTTCAAAACAATCTACTTGAGATTTAGAATCAGAAGCAGACTTGCGTAAAGAATCAATCAGATCTTTATTCCCAATGACCGACTTATTGAGTTCAAATATCTTATTGTTTCTTTTAGCAACTCTGTCTTTTTCTTTCTTCAGTTTTACTTGAAGATCATTAAGCTCAACCATCATAGCTTCCATTTTGGTTACAAAATCTTTTTCAGTTAAGTTTAATACCTCATCAGCTGTCTCGTCATCTGATTCATCATACTTGACTTCTTTTCCCATGAAAAAAGATGAGCTGTTTCTTCTTTCTCTTCATCTTCACCTTCGGAATGATCGAGCCAAAATTCGTCCTCAGCCATTAAAGCTATTCCCGCTTCTTGTTGTTTTGCCAATAGTAATTTGTTCTGATAGTACTGAGAGTTACGAACTTTTGGCTTTCTACAATCTTTTGCAAAATGACCCATCTTGCCACAGTTGTAGCATTTGACTGAATCATTTGCTGGCTTTTCAGCAACAGTGTAGTCATTCACATACTTCTTCCTGTCATCAGGTTTCTTCTCAACATATCTGTTCTCTTCATATCTCCTTCATTCCACCTTTTCTCGGTGTTCATGATTCTTGGACCTTGATGAAGAGTACCTCTGTGAGTTAGATCCCGGATTCTTGTAGAACTTTTTCTGGAATGCACGGGTCAATAACAACATAGCCTGTTTGAGGCTTTCTCCATCATCACCATCTGATTCAGATTCAGACTCAGAACTTGTAATCACTTTCTTCTTTTTCTTCTTCTCTTTCTTTTCTTTCTTTTTCTCTCCAGCTACCAATGCAATCGGATCGGGAGCTTTTTCTGCCTTCTTCTTTTCAGCTCTTTTCTCTTCCACTTCTTCTTCATTCTGCCTCAGAGTCTCATATACCTCATGTAACGGTATGTCATTCATATCCTTCATCTGTTTCATCCTACGTGTATGCTTCTTCCACTCTGGTTGTAGGATGCTCAGAAATTTGACATTGTTCTCAAGTTGCTTCTTTTTCACCTTATTCTTGGATAACTCATTCAGAAGCAAGAGAAACCGTTCATAAGTATCTTCTAAGCTTTTATTCTCTTTGGCTTTGAATTCCTCATAACTGTTGATGCAGTTAGCCACTTTCATCTGATTCCCGATCTTGGATCCCATCATCATATTTTGCAATTGATCCCACATCTTCTTAGCATTTCCCTTGTAACTATCAATCTTGATGTAGATCTCATTCGGAATACTCTGAAGAAGTAAGGATCTTGCTTGTTTATCTGCTTTGTATCGGCTTTTTTGTTCTTCAGAATACTGAGAGATATCCACTGCCACTGTTTTCATCTTTTGATCTCTTTCCTCAGTTCCATCTTCACTATCAGAGGAGTCAACATCTGGTATTTGAACTGTTATTGGTGCCATAGGACCTTCGGTGATAGACAGAAGAATATTCTCTCCATTTGAATGTCGATCCACGAAATCCAGAAATCTATCCTTCCATTGCTCGTACTCTCCTTTGAATAGAACATGAGGCTTTACATCGGTGCCAATTGAAAGTGCATCTTTGGATGTCATCTTGTTTAAACATGTTTGAAAAATATATCAATAAGAAACTAGAACTGATCGTTAGTCCAAATGAAACAATCAAGAAAATACAGAAAACTTGAAATATAAAATCAGAAATTTTAATCACAAAAAGAACTATGTCCCCCTAGGCAGACTTAGCACGGGGGTCTCGCTACCCGGTTAGTGGGTGGGGTCAAGGGGCAGCGCCCCTAGAGAAATTTTTTTCACTATTAAGGGCCATATTACAGTTTTGAAATATTATAGTTTTGAAATATTATAGTTTTGAAAAATTCTCAGAAAAAAAAAAAATTCTAAGACTTTCACACTTATGAAACGCACAACCCACTATGCGTGTCACTCAGGAAACGCATTCAACAATTATGCGTGTCTCATATGAAACGCACATCCCACTATGCGTGTCACACTATGAACGCACACATCACTATGCGTGTCAAGAGGCACACGCACACCTTAACTATGCGGTTCAAACGGCAAACGCAAACCACCACTATGCGGTTCAAGTAGGAAACGCAAGACACATTGTGCGTGTCAAGTTACACCCGCAAGACACACTGTGCGTGTCTCGTTACACCCGCAAGACACATTGAATGACCCGCATTCCTCTGAAAAACTTGTACATTTCTTGATGATAGACCCCCACACTTCAATGAACACCCGCACACCTTGAAAAACGTTCAAATTCACCAAAAACTCATTTATACCTAGAATTCAACCTCTAAACTTCGACAATTTGATCTTCTATACAACTCGAACACAATACTATCACTAATTTTTGATCAAATACACAAGAAATACAAAATTGAATCAAGAACAGTGTCAAGAACTCGTGAAAACAAAAACCACACAAAATTCAAAAAATCGAATGAATTACAGTGCAATTGACAAATCTTTCTATACAATTTCAATCGAATTCACTTTCCTAACAACACTTAATCGATTACAACTCCAAAAACTCACTAAAATTCAAAAATCAAATCTGGACCTCAAAGAACACAGATACGAACATTTTGACTTTCTTGAATTTCGATTTGGATCTGCTTTGATACCAATTGTGTGTCCCAGATTCTAGTTTTTATTCAATAAAAATCAAACAAACAAGATTAAAACACAATTACCTGTTTGATTTCAATTCAAATCCAAGATTACAAACTTTCTCTCTCTAGAACTCTCTCTCTCTACAAAAACTCTCTCTTTCTCAGATATGTATTTTCTGAAAAATGACAACTTCTACTTACAGAAAAATACAAGACAAGGTATTTATACCTACAACTAATACAAAGGAAATTAAAATACAAAGTACAAATACATTGACTTTTATAACAAAAGACTTTGACTTTAATGAGATTTGACTTTCTTCAACTTTGATCTTCAGTATTCTTGATCTTGTATCCAACAGATTTATGCTCTAACAAGGAGGACGAAGAAGATGATGAAGACCTTGATCTTCATGATCAAGAGAAAGATCTTCCAGCTGATGACGACGATGATGATGAAGAAGAGGACCAATCTATTTGGTTCTCAGCCACCAAAACATCATCAGCGACAACTTCCAAGGGAGTTGTCATTTTAGAAGCAGGGCAGAGAAGTGAAACATCTTCATGTACTCCTTCCCAAGGCAAGTAGAAGGGTATAGCTGTCGAGGGAAACCTGAACATTGTCTCACAATCTGAGGGGGAGAATCCTTCTCAGGTATGTCTTTCAATCGTACCCATCTCTTTCTATACCTACCACACCCCTGTGTCTTTCTAAGCCTTTATCTTTCTCTTTCCTAAAAATATATGTTGGAAGAGAAGAGCTAGACAAAAAAAAAAATACAACGGAAGCAAGATAATAAAACCAAACATGCAAGCTTGTGTTCATCTTCCACTAGTTGATCCATGTACAAAAGTGTTTAGCAATTAAAAAAAAACAAGAGATTAGATCATACCTTTTGATGTGGTTTTAGGATCCAAAGGAGAATCCCTGTACTTTGTGCACACACAAAGCTTCAAAGCAAAATAGCAAGAATTAACCAAGAACACCAAGAGCACATACTATGTGTGTGTTTTGGACGATTCAAGAGAGAAAGAGAGTGTAGGGAGAGTTTTTCTTTTCTTCCAAAAATCCTTTTTTTGGAACCACTAAAAATGCATCATGCTTAAGCCTTTTTATTACCTTTTACCATGGTTTTTGTTGATGGTATTTGCAAAACAAGCAAATACCAAAACCACCTAAAGGAACCAATAAGAATAAGCCTAGCCATGCAATTTTTCATTCTTGGTCCTCCTAGTTTGAATTAGTTAAAACCATATTTTAACAATTCAAACTCTATCACTATAAGTCCCTCTATAAATCTCTAGTTTCAAATTAACCTTCAACTTGATGTTAAATGAACTAGAGAATATTTCTTGCATCTATTATTTAGACTTTGTGTGCGACCCAGTAGGATATCAATAATATTAAATTTGTTGTGGCAATGGGCACGATTCCAACAAACTCCCACTTGCACTTCGGCACAACATATGTACATATATTTCTTGGTTGTCATCTTCAAGATACACCAGCACAAATATGGTAAGGTCATGTCTCCAAGACACACCTTAGTAATCATCACCTCGATGGTATGATACCGTCCTACAGGTAAGTGATCAGTTACCCTTCTGTTCTTGATATCTCTATAAACACGAGACATGGTATTTGATATATTGTCAATCTCGATTAGTTCATAATTATATTTCTCGATAAAGATTTGCGGTGACCAAAATTAGACTTTAGAATTGAATCAATCAATTCGGTCTAAGTACGGTCGTATAACGTCAGCGCCAAATCATCGAGGGGCCCTAGGATATCTCCTTCTACCTGAGGTAAAAGGGAACAAATCGCTTTGACTACATGACCTCCCCACTAATCATATCATATTTGACCAGTCCCTTTATGGCTGCCAGTCACGGACAACGTTGGAGAAAGGTCAAAACATAATAGACTTCATGTCAAGAGTTTCATGCATCTCCACTCTAGGATAAGAGATGTTACCATCTTAGAATTACTCGTGACATATACCATGAAGTAATCTCTAAGTGTTGGTCTCTCTAAAACTTGATCACTATTAAGTTCATGTGAGTGTAGTTGCATCCAATGTCATATCCATCTTTATGGATAATCAACTCACACCTCACATCAGTCTTAATTCATGACTCCCTTCCTATGGAGGATGAACGACTGTGGAGATTTTTGAATAGACATGTATTCAAGGAAGTATAAACATGCAAAATTGAACACAGTAATACACCAATGAAATGATTGCTCCAAGAACATACTATGATCTCAACATAATAATCATCATGTCATATGCAAATGTAAACTGTTTAAGTTCCAACATCTCAGATTAACTAAAATAGTCAAGCTAAATCGCTAACAACTCTAATGCCTATAGACCTAGTATGAGCATCATGTTTGGTCTGTGGCAAGGATTTGGTGAATGGATCAGCCAAATTCCTACTCGAGTCAACTCTACTAATGATAATGTTTCTATCTTCGATAACCTTTCGAACGTAGTGAAACTTCCTGAGTATATGTCGGGTGCGCTTATGTGACCTAGGTTCTTTAGCCAAGATGACTGCACCCTCATTGTCACATAAGATCTCAATGGGATCAAGAATAGTAGGGACTATGCCGAGATCCTCGATGAACTTCCTCATCCACATTGCCTCTTTTGCTGCCTCATTAACTACAATATACTCAGCCTCTGTTGTCGAATCTACTACAGTGCTCTACTTGGAACTTCTCCAAGTGACCGCTCCACCATTTAGCAAAAACACGAATCCTGATTGTGAACAGGAATCATCTCTATCAGTTTGGAAGCTTGCATCTGTGTATCCTTTTACACATAGCTCTTCCTGGACATCATAGATCAAGAACATGTCCTTTGTTCTTCTCAGGTACTTGAGAATGTTCTTGACTGCTATCCAATGAGCTTCGCCAGGGTTAGTCTGATATCTGCTTGTCATGCTTAAGGCATATGATACATCAGGCCTAGTAAAAATCATGGCATACATGATCGATCCCACAGCCGAAGCATATGGAACTCGACTCATCCTGTCTAATTCCTCAGCAGAACTAGGACACTGAGATTTGCTCAGTGCCATGCCATGTTGCATAGGCAAGAACCCATTCTTGGAGTCTTGCATCTTGAATTTCTTCAAGATCTTATCTATGTAGGTACTCTGGCTTAACTCAATGATCCTCCTGGATCTATCTCTATAGATTTTGATGCCTAATATGTATGCCGCATCTCCCATGTCTTTCATGGAAAAACATTTCCCTAGCCAAGTTTTAACACTTTGCAGTGTTGGGACATCGTTTCCCATGAGTAGTATGTCATCGACATATAATACAAGAAAGACTACGGTTCTCCCACTAGTTCTGACATAAACACATGGTTCATCTTCACTTTTGACAAAATCAAATTCCTTGATTTTATCGTCAAAATAAAGATTCCAGCTACGAGACGCTTGCTTGAGTCCATAAATGGACTTTTGAAGCTTACACACTCTATTGGATGCTTAGGATGTACAAAACCCTCAGGTTGTGTCATAAACACATCCTCAGTAAGCTTTCCATTAAGAAAGGCAGTTTTTACGTCCATTTGCCATATCTCATAATCATGAAATGCTGCTATGGCAATTAGTATCCTAATAGATTTCAACATAGTGACTGGTGAAAAAGTTTCATCATAGTCTACACCATGAGTTTGCGTGTAACCCTTTGCCACCAGTCTGGCTTTGAATGTGTGTGTTTTGCCATCCATATCAGTCTTCTTCTTGAAGACCCATTTACACCCAACTGTTTTAAGGCCAGGTGTTTGATAAAACCAAGTCCCAGACTTAATTATCATACATGGATTGGATCTCGCTTTCCATAGCCTCCTTCCATTTAGCAGACTCTGGGCCTGCCATGGCTTCCTGATAGTTGGTAGGTTCATCAAGATCTACCAATGACTCATCACCATCAGAAATGAGTAAACCATATCTTTCAGGTGCATGACATACCCTATCAGACCTGTGAACAGGTGGTGGTTCAATGTCAGATTCCCTATTAACATCAGGTTGTACAACCTCCTGATGGGAACTAGTGCCAATGTCGGATTCCATGTTGGTTGATTCTTGAAGTTCTTTTAGATCAATTCAGCTCCCACTAACCTCCTTTGATATCAGCTCCCTCTCTAGGAATACTGCCCTTCTAGCAACAAAGACTTTGTTTTCAGAAGGTTTGTAAAACAAATATCCAAAAGATCCAGTAGGATATCCAACAAAATAACACTTCTCTGATCTGGGCTCTAACTTGTCTTGAGATTCGCGATGAACATAAGCCTCACAGCCCCAAATTTTTAAATATGCTAGTGAAGGAACTTTACCAGTCCATATATCAGATGCTGTTTTGGAAACCTTCTTGGTTGGTACGAGGTTAAGGATTTTTGCTGCAGTCTCTAAGGCATAACCCCAGAAACTGATCGGAAGTGTAGTGCGACTCATCATGCAACGGACCATATCTAACAATGTTCGGTTTCTCCTCTCGGATACACCATTGTGTTGTGGTGTCCCGGGTGGAGTTAACTGTGAGATAATCCCATAATTTCTAAGATGATCGCTGAATTCTAGACTAAGATACTCACGACCTCTAATAGATCTGAGGATCTTAATCCTTTTATTCAGTTGATTCTCTACTTCGTTTTGGAATGTCTTGAACACCTCAAAGGTATCAGATTTATGTCTAATCAAATAAACATATCCGCATCTACTGAAATCATCAGTAAACGTAACGAAGTATTTTTCGCCGTGTCTTGTGGGTGATCTGAAAGGTCCACATACATCAGTGTGTACAAGATCCAACAGATCTTTGCCCCGTTCACAGCTTCTTGTGAATGGTGCTTTAGTCATCTTTCCTAGTAAACAAGATTTACATTTATCATAAGATATGTGATCAAATGATTCCAAAATCCCATCCGCTTGGAGTTTGGCAATGCGTTTCTTGTTAATGTGGCCAAGATGACAATGCCAAAAATACGTCTTATCTAAACCATTTTTGGATGAAGTCGAATCAACATTAAGGATTGAACAATTATTGTTTCTTAGGATGATGTTGGTTTCATAGATACCATTACAAGGACTAGCTTTAAAATAAAGTAATTCATTTTTAAACACAAGTATTGATCCATCATCAAATATTAAATTAAAACCATCATCATACAACCTTTTAAAAGAAATAATGTTTCTGGCCATTTCGGCCGAGTAGCAAACATTTAATAAATCCACAGATAGACTAGATTCAAAAGTAAGATCATAATTCCCAATCCTATCAACTGGAGCAACATGCTTGTTCCCCATGATTAGGTTGAGCTCTCCGCGTCTTAGCTTCCTACTTCGTTTTAGTCCCTGCACATTAGTACAAATGTGAGTACCATATCCTGTGTCCAATACCCAAGAATTAGAAGCAGAAGTGTTGTGGAGTTCAATCATATATATACCTGAGGGTTCAGCCACACCCTTGGCCTTGAGCTCTTTCAGCTCCTTCAGGTATTTTGGACAGCTACGCCTCCAATGTCCTTTCTCCCCGCAGTGGAAACATATTGCATTCTCAGGAGTTTTCGATTGAGGAATCGTAGAGTTAGCTTTACCCTTGCCTTTGGGCTTAGGGTTGATTTTGGGTTGACCAATTTTTCCCTTCCCTTTGCCTTTGGGGGGGTTTGGCTTCTTCTTCTTGACTCCTCCTTCCCTGATGGCCAATATGGGAGCAGCAGACTTTGTTTTGGCCATGTTTGACTCGGCGGTCTTCAGCATGCCATGGAGATCCATGATGTTTTTCTCCATGTTGTTCATATTGTAGTTCATTATGAACGATTCGTATGAACTAGTCAGCGAGTTTAGGATGAAATCCGTAGCAAGCTCCTGACTAAAGGGAAAACCAAGACGCTCCAGTTGGTCAATGTACGACTTCATTTTAAGGACGTGTATACTGATGTTACTTCCCGGGGCCATTTTACATCCTACCAGAGATTTGACTGTGTCATATCGCTCCTGCCTAGCCTGCTGTTGGAACATGTCCCTCAGCTGGTTTAACATGTCATACGCCCCAAGGCTCTCCATACCCTTTAGGAGTTCAGGAGCCATGGTCGCTAACATGAGGCAAGCAACCTCGTTTGATTCAGTCAGACGTTTCTCATACTCTTCCCGAGTCGCCCGAGGTGCTCCGATTGGTGGTGCCTCAGTAAGGGGTTCCTCAATGGCTCTTTGCTTCTTTTCCATCCTGAGTACGATTCTCAGGTTGCGAAGCCAGTCCATGAAGTTCAAGCCTGTAAGCTTGTCCTTCTCGGGGAGCCCTTTTAGACAAAAGTTTGAGATCGATGAATTCGTGTTGTTGTTTGACATCTATCAAAGTAGATTTTTTTTTAGTGATCTGGATTGAATAATCCTTGTTATAATAATTACCCAAATGTTTAAATAAACAATTATACATAACAAGGCTAAGACCCATATTTCACTCCTTAGCTACGATGGGTATGCCGCGGATCGCAACTAGAAGTTATTTAGGTAGGTAACCATTTTACCAATTTCAATCTCTATGAAATTCTTAGATCCTTGCGGGATTCGTTGACATTCATCATGTCACTTGGCATGTTTAATCCCTTCAATGCTAATCCTTTTTCGTGACGGGTATACCGCAGATCACAAGTCTAGATTGTAAACCGTCTATAATAAAACACGTGTTATCCGGCCCAAGACTCTCGGGTATCGCGAATAACACATCATCATCCCTAATGTCAATCTGATGCGTTGGCTTTAGCACTTCCCACACCGGACGACAATTAGTTCAAATGTGTGTACTTATTATAGATAGCGTTTGACTTACATTTTAAACGGGATTTTGTTTTCAAATTAAAACTTTTAACTTATTTGCATGTTTTGTTTGTAATTTCTTTAAACAAACATAGTGGTTCTTTGATTATTTATAAAACTATTTTCTAGCATGCAAGCCTAGATAAATAAATATAAAATAACAAAGAAACCATAAACATGTAAATAACGGTATCAATGCCTCATTTCCTATGCGTTTTTCCGGTGAGCCAACACACGGAAAAACATGGTCATTCTAGGGACACAACATAAGATGTGTGTCGGCTCCCACTAAACTCGTCATCTCCATTTGATGCCCGGATGGTCCACCTTCTTGACACCTTCTTCATGATTCCCTTTTGGTTGCAAAACCTCTTTGCATGTTTACAAAATAAAAACTAATCTATTTCTAAATTACTTTTACTAATACATAGAAACAAAATAAACGACATGCAAGTCGTATTTATTATTACAAACCAATAACAAATAAAATATAACCAACCAACACAACCATAGGTATAGAGAGGCATTTGATACCGGATCCATGCAAACACAAAAGGTAACTCAAGCATGGAGTGCCAATTCCAAGATAAAACATATTTTGAAAAAGATTGTTGAACATACAATCTTGGCACTATAACAATATTTAGTTTATATGACTAAAAGTCATCAAAATGACAACTCTAACATATAAACTCACTTGAAGTCTTTGCATGTATGGTTCTCATGCCAAAACCATCCAAACAAACAACATGCAAGTGTATCAAAAGGTTTGGCAAAACACAACATAATACTTCTTCCATTTTATAAGCTCTAAGTTCCCTCTTATAAAACTTGGACCTTAGACTTATAAAAAAATAGGTTTTACATGATTTTTAGCTTCCATAAACCCTTCTAAATAAATCATGACAAAACAGCCCCTAAGGCTTCTTTTCGAGATTTAAGGGGTCCATGAACAACTCTTTATTTCTTGTTTTAAAACATATTCAAAACAACCTTTTGAAGCAACATTTTTATGCTTAAAACATGACATTTTTATGTACAAAAACATCTTTAAAGACCTTTAATTTCCAGTTTAAAAACCCCTTTCAAAACAGCCCCAAAAGACTAAAATTTAGTCATTAGACCTGTCAAAAAATAACCATGAGAGAGCTGTCAAAAAAAAAAAAAGGATTCAAAGCTGCGATTTTAACACCAAAAACAAAGTTTTATATGATCTTTAAACACCCATAAAATGTTGTTTAAAAGGTCCCTTTCAAAACTTGCTTTTATGGTAAGAAGAAGAAGCTAAAACATCCAAGAAAACCTTTAAAATCAACTCTCAATCTTTCTAAACACATCTTCCCAAATGTGTCTACAACAACTTGTTCATAATCGATTTTAAAGAGGAAGAAGATGAAGATAATGCTAAAACTTTGTACAAGTGGCTCTGATACCACTGTTGGAAGAGAAGAGCTAGACAAAAAAATAAAAATACAACGGAAGCAAGATAATAAAACCAAACATGCAAGCTTGTCTTCATCTTCCACTAGTTGATCCATGTACAAAAGTGTTTAGCAATTAAAAAAAACAAGAGATTAGATCATACCTTTTGATGTGGTTTTAGGATCCAAAGGAGAATCCCTGTACTTTGTGCACACACAAAGCTTCAAAGCAAAAGAGCAAGAATTAACCAAGAACACCAAGAACACACACTATGTGTGTGTTTTGGATGATTCAAGAGAGAAAGAGAGTGTAGGGAGAGTTTTTCTTTTCTTCCAAAACTCCTTTTTTTGGAACCACTAAAAATGCATCATGCTTAAGCCTTTTTATTACCTTTTACCATGGTTTTTGTTGATGGTATTTGCAAAACAAGCAAATACCAAAACCACCTAAAGGAACCAATAAGAATAAGCCTAGCCATGAAAATTTTCATTCTTGGTCCTCCTAGTTTGAATTAGTTAAAACCATATTTTAACAATTCAAACTTTATCACTATAAGTCCCTCTATAAATCTCTAGTTTCAAATTAACCTTCAACTTGATGTTAAATGAATTAGAGAATATTTCTTGCATCTATTATTTAGACTTTGTGTGCGACCCAGTAGGATATCAATAATATTAAATTTCTTGTGGCAATGGGCACGATTCCAACAATATACACTAACTCCTTTTTCACTTCTTAACCAGACAATTCTCTCCCCTGCTTAAGGGAACCAAACTACAAATAATCCCAACTTCTACAACTGAAGAACAAATAATCCCAATCACATTCAATGAGATTGATGAACAAAAAGAAGAAGAAGAAGCCCTGATCCTCCCAGGAAGGCCCTCTAGACCAGCTCATTGGTCAGAGGAAGAACTGAACAGAAGAACAGAGATGATCTCTCATCTGGAGAGTCAACGGCTGAAAATCCCTCTTCAACAATCATCAAATGAGATTGACTTCCTTACTGAAGCTGAGATAGAAGAATCCATCAGAGCTGAGAAGTTGATTGCTGAATGCCAATAAGGCGTAACTCTTGCTCTTAAGGTTCAATCTTTTCAGGTCAAAGACAAAAGATTAAAGAAGAATCCAGTGGAAGTTCAAGATGCTCTTTTAAAAGAAATTGAAGAGGAGCGCTCAAAAGAACATGAGGTCAGCACTAACTCAGTCAAATGGTGTAAGAAAAAAGTCGACTATCGCTCTGACCCACTGAAAATAACAGACGTTATCATCTCTGGAAGAAAGAAGAAGGACCAAATTTCTGTGACCATGGAGATAACAAGAGAGGATGCAAGCTCAAAGGCAATGTTCATTTCAAAGCTTGAGAGTTTTGGCTACATGGAATGGCTAGAGTTCAAAGATGCGCTGAAAAAATCAAAGTCAATCTACAGAGGCCATGTTGAAGGTATCCTAGAAGCCCTCATCAACAAAGTCTCTGCAGTCTTAAATGTACCATCTGCTCTTCCTCCTAAGCCAAGGCAAATCAAAAGAAAGCCTGCTTCTTCCTCCTCTGAAAATGTCGCTGCTATCAGAAATGACACCTCCATCAAATTTTCAAAGGAAATATTATTCAGACCTCCTCCTGATCTCTCAGTTCTAGACCTATCCCTGCCTCTTGGTGGACCATATATTCTCGGGCAAGTACTCAACAATCCTCATGGAATATTCTTCAGAGATGATGAAGGGGTACTCAGATTTCAAAGAGTCTCTGAGATTCCTATCTGTCCTCTGAATCATTTGAAAGATCTTTTGTGTCTATGGTGTGGCTTCTCTCCATCAGCTGATTCGATCAAATCAATCATTCGTCAAGAATCATCAAATTGAAGGCAAAGAGGAGAAGAAATACCTGACTATATGATCAATATTTCAAAGTCTTATCTAGATAGCTGATAGATTAGTCTCTTACTTCTTGTAATCTATTAGTTAGACTTACAGTAGTTAATTCTTCACTTGTACTTTACATTTTCATCTCTTGTAATTATCTTTTTGAATTAATGAAAATATCATTGAAGTATTTAATCCTATTAGCACTGTAACAGATCCCTCAAAATAGTAATTGGGACATGTATGTTATGAGTCTTGATTATTCCTTGTTTTGAATTAAAAGTAATTTTCTTCAGTTACTTTGTCATTATCAAATAGGGGGAGATTGTTGATCCATGTTCTCTCAGTGATTTGATAAAGACCCTTTTCTACTTAGTGAAAATTACGTTTAATAAATATGTATTAGTGTTTCATCATCAGTGACTAGACTGAGTCTGTTTAGTTATCACTGATGATCTTTCTTGTAAACATTCATATGTGTTAGTGTTTCACTATCAGCTATTAAATACTGAGTATGTTCAGTATCGCTGATAGTTTCTGATGTAAACAGTCAAACGTAATCACTGAAGACAAGTTTCGCGTCAACAAATGTTCATAGCTGAATCGAAGACGAAGCTGCTGAACAAAGACAAGTCTACTAGTGACCTGATGCGGATATCAGTGAAGCAAAGACAAATCTACACACGCGAAGAAACCTGAGGAAAAGCTTCAGCGATAGCTGAATTTCTTTGTATCTCTAAAGGAAGAGATATTCAGCGATCGATGATCACTTAGCTTATGCCTCAAGTCTCTTTTGTCTTTCCCTTGCACACCCACTACGATGTGTCAGAACGGACATACCTCTGCCACAATTCGTACAACAACTCTGTCCACTACACTATTCATGATACGGCCGAAAGCATGTCTACCTAAGTCAGACCCTCTCAGCCAGTCAATGAAGGACACGTTTTAAGTGCCCTGCCTTGCATTTAATGCATAGGGTATAAATAGAAAGATCATCTCTCCCTTTGAAGAGAATCCCTAAGCCTTCATCTTTCTAAAATATAGAAACCCTTGTTTTCTATACTCTCCAATCTCCCATTCTCTATATTCTTGTGCAACCAGCTTAGTGTTTCTTAAGTTTGTTTAGATTGAGTTCTACTTAATCTTATTCTGCAACAAACTTATAAATTGTGTTTGATTTATCAATAAACAATTTATTAAACTTTAAAAACTTGTGTTTCTATTCAACCCCCCCTTCTACAAACTTGTTAAGTACCTTCGGGACCAACACAATGTGTCTACTAGTTACATATGGGGAAGAACATCCCGAAATCAAACGAATGTTTATTCCTAAGGATCCATTAGTAATAGTCTATGGTATAGTCACAAGTTCTTTGTGACTAAATGATGCCAATTAATGCACTTATCATAAAAGGACATTCATAACAAGATATCATCACAATAATAATCTTTAAGGCATTTAAACCTAAATATGAATCAACCAAGGTTTATTTCCATTTTCCACATAACATGTCTTCAAAACAAGGTTTTCCCAATCATTTTATGGTCTTTCAAGCAACCATGGTAATTAGTAAATTACCATCCATTTCCAACTAGTATCTCCATTTTCAAGGAAACCCTAGTTAACATAAAATGAGTTTTTCCTTACATATTTCCCATAAATGTGTGAAATACACATTAGTTACACTCAAGACGAGTTTCCCAACAATGATTTCCCAAAATATGGTTAGAACCCTAAAATCTCCAAAAACCTCATTTTTAGGTTAAAATCTTGCAAATAAAGAAATATAAACATGGAGATGATAATAGGTTCAAAAGTGTGGTTTTGATGTGTATAAAGTTTAAAAAGGTTGAGAGTACTCACAATATGGGTTTTGTCAAAACCCTAGCAAAACTCTAGATGGAAGAGATTGAATTCTTGAATTGAAAGATTGAGATCTTCTCACTTAATGCTTGGCAACCCTAGGAGTGGTAATAAATGATCTTAGCGCTCCATTTATTAGTAATGAATGAGGAGAGAAGATGAAGCTTACCTAGAGCACCAGAAAATCCCCCAAACTGATCTGAAGTTGGAATAAATGAGCAAGAAGTCGGCTGGGTCTGATTTATACCCAAAACCCCGACCGTTACCTTGCCCGATGAGAGTGACATTTGTCACAATCTCCGACAATGTGGCCTGCTAAGAGGGGCTCTTGGTACTTCCTAGCGAGAGTGTCAGGCGAGAGTGACTCCTGTCACAATCACCGACACTATCGCGCCATCTATACCATGGGGTCTCACCTTCATGCGATTGTGACCTGTGACCATGACATTTTGTCATAGTCACGGGCACTATCGCTGACCCTATACCGAGGCTCAATTTTGCTCCTAACGAGAGATGGGGTTCTAACATACGCCAAGGATAGGATAAGGTTTCATAGAAAAACTTAACGAAACCAAATACCCGTTCATTTTTCAAATAATATAACTCTCTCCTGAATTGCTTCTTTTCATGTAGGCCAATTTTCTCTTTGCTGACATTCTTCAATTGAGCATGGTTCGAAGTTAATGTGCTCTGTCATCTCATGAGCAATAGTATATACAAATATATCATCAATGAGTATGTATGATCTATCCATCGACTCATATGCACTCTCATAATTAATTTGAGATTTCTTTGATCTCTAGAATCAATAGTAACTTCAGAGCGTCCTCCAATAATGATTCATAGACATAGTTATAATTAGAGACAATCTCATGAGAAGTTTATGTATTGATGATAAATAGTTGTGCCTTACTCTTCTCTTCCTTCAGATGAGTATTTAATGAACCAAGTAGCTTCCCTTATTTCATTTTAGGAGCTATGACCTCAACCACACCTCCACTATGTGTGATACAATGCATTTTCCAGAGACATTGTGCCCTTGTTTAGGGACTTTTGACCTTGCGAGTTTATTTGCAACTCGTATATATGATCTTGTCACTTTTGGAATAATATTAAACGTATCAGGTATTCAATGACACTTCGTGTCATTCCCATGGAAAAGCGTTTTTCCTATCTCCCCTAACGACGGGAAGATTGTCTCATCAAAGTGACAACCCGCGAATCTAGCAGTAAAGAGATCACTAGTCAAGGATTCTAAGGGGCTGTTCGGTTCGTTTTCTGTTAAGACCTATATGGATATAGTTGTCTGTGTGGATATAGTTGTCTGTATGATAACAAATAAGTTGTTGTTCGATTGTTGTGCTGGATAAACAGTCTGAATGTTAAAAATGACCATTTTACCCCTAATCTATATTTTTGTTGAATAAATAAAGTTTTTGATAATATGTTAAATAAATAACTTTTAATTATAAAAAATATCAATATCAACATTTTTTTTTAAATAAAAGCAATTTGATAGAACACAATTTTCTATACAAACCCACTTCCATCATATTCCCTTTTTTTCTTTTTTGCTCTTGATCGTGCAGACCTGCAACTACCATCATATTCTTTTTTTTTCTCTTGATCGGTTGCATCTATACCTGCAACTAGAACATTTGCAGGCAAAAAGTTATTGGGTTTGAACATTTCCAACTACTGTGAATCGATGGGTTTGAACCACAAAATCACATAGAACCAGACGGGAGATCGAGAGGGATTTTCCAGGAGATCGAGAGGGTTTTTTGATGAGATCGAAGGGGGTTTTTCACCAAGAACCATGGAATTCTGGAGAGGGCTTTTCATGGTTTAACCAAAGAAGGAAGAAGGGGGCGTCAATATTGTTCAATAGATTTCTTTTTCTTCATAAAATTAGATCTAACAATCCAAAAAACCAAGTCAAGCAAATTAAAATTTCACAAAATAAAATAAAAAAGAAGATGAAATAGTCATCATGCCTTAACATCTTTCCCTGGTGGGTGGCTGACTTCAAAATAGTTTTGTATTCAGGAGGTTGGGGTCTTGGGAAGAAAGGGTAAGTTGGGGAAGTTAATATAATGTAATGGCTGAGTGGATAGGACATAGTTTTTGTAGCTGAGAGAATCAACCATCGTTTGAGCGAATAAGCTCCTACCGAACAACTAGGTATGGATGAGCGAATAAGCCATACCTATTATACAGCTCATTAAGTCGTTACCGAACAACCCCTAATTAGCAGATAATTGTTGGGGATTCATATCCAACATATACTGAATCATCTTTAAGGACCTATTTTGATGTGCTGTGAGGGCGCAATTGGCACATATACTACACAACCAAACATGCGTTGATGTAAAAATCTCAGGTTTATATCCAGTTATCAACTGGTACGCATGAGACTGGTTAGCTAGTAGTGGGTCAAAAAAAATTTACATTTAATAATTGCATAACCCCAGGCAGATGTGGGTAAATTGGTGCGCATAACCAATACCCTATATTCTTTAGATAACAACTTCTATGAGACCATTTTATATATACACATGGGGTATAGAAAACTCTACATTGATCCCAATACATATGCAATAATCATCAAATCCTTATTATGTAAATTCTCCAACATTCCAAGTCATATAGACTTCATGAGATAATCAAGGTGGTGAGCCCTTAAACGTATAGCTAGTGTTAGGAGTGCATCATTTCATATGGACAATAATACAACATGCATCCATTGTGTCAAAACCAGAACCATAAAGTACTTTAATGGCCCGCATTCTAGATGTTTATATCCATAAATATCACCTTGTATTTGTTTGGGCAAAATTTCTCAAGTCACGACCGACGCATGAAGACCAAACGTTTCCAATCTCAAGATAACTCTTGTATTAAGATAAGGTCCTAAAGACCACACATACCGGAGACTATGGTCGCCACTTATGGTGATGGTCGCACGTTTCTTACGACCATGCATCTGTCGATGACTAATATCTTACGACCTTCGTAACTATACTAACGGTTGTATATCATTTATTATCAACGACCATTTTTATGACTTTTTATTACATGTTTAAAGCGCATTGATGAACAAACGGTCATAACAGACGACCATAATCAATATCATTCAATGAGTAGACCATGTTGAAATCAAGGACATTCAACAACACTCAAACAATCTGATCACACCTGAACACATCTGAAGTATACAACACTCAAGCATACAAACGCATTCAAGCGCTTAGCCAAGAACTCTCGATGAAGTGCTACACTTCACAACGAATGACACAATCTTACAATTTGTTTACTTTTACTTGTAATATTGTTAATTGTACTGTTAATCGCTCCTTCTAAAGGACGAAGTCTCTGTTCGACGTCTATAGTGCACTTGACGATCTCTGCTATCGTCTACGGTTTTTACCCTCGACGGGGTTTTCCGCGTCACCAAATTATATGTCTTATCTTTATTTATTTTAGTCGTACGATTTGTCGTGTGATCTTTAATTTAGTTGTTAAAAGCTCCATACCGACCTTAAGTCATCTTTAGAACGATTTTTGTCATTAACAGTTTGGCGCCTACCGTGGGGCCCCAACTAGAGTAAATCTGTGAAAAAGAGTGCGACTTACTAATGATTTTTGTGTAGTTTCTTTGATCGACAGGATCATGGTCGGACAAGGAACTCAAAACCATGTAATTGCTCAAATGCGCATGGATCTAGAAGTTGATCGCAATCGCATCAACGCATTAGGCGAGCAAAATCACAAAATAGCTGAAGAACTTGCGTCTTTGAGGAATCAAAGCATTGGAAATCAGTTTGGAACTCAGTTTGATCCAAGACCACCTTTTAACATGTATTTTGTAGGTTTACAACCTCCACTGCCTCAGTACCTAAGGCCGACGCATGGTACAATTGTGACAACCTTCTCCATCCTAACGATTTCGACGTTGCCACCACCGACGATAGTGTTTCCTGCGATGTCCATCCCTCATATGCATGCACCAATCAACGGTGATGCCAGTGAGTCATCACATCACAATAGGTTCTTCACAATGGTTGGCATCACATCGCAAGATTCAATATTTATTCCAACAGCGCCCCAAGAGACCAATGGATTCAATCTCGACGATCCATTCGCCCGACGACTAAAATTGCTGGAAGAACAAAACGAGAAGATGATGTCGATACTTTCCAAACTTCCAGGATCAACTGTACCTGTTGACGTCGAACCGCGAACCAGATTTCAGGCGTCGCCTTTTATCAACGAGATCACCATGATCGACGTCCCAAATAAATACAACAACCTGACGTTCACCCTGAAGTATTCCGGAGTGACTGATTCGACAGAACATATCGCACAATACAAGAAACTTATGTGGATCGTGTCGATACTGAACCAATATCAAGAATTCTGCATGTGCAAGAGTTTTGGTGCGACCCTCATTGGTGCTTCTATTCAATGGCTAATCAACCTCAAGCCCAAATCCATCAGCAGTTTTGCAGAATTGGTCAACCAATTCTTCCAGCAGTTTGCTAGTAGTCGGATGATGGAAAAGCAAACTAGCTACCTCTATTATGTCACTTAGAAGACATCCGAATCAGTCCAAAGTTATTTTAATCAATTCAATTTTGAGATGATCAACGTACGCAACTGCGACATTAGGACTGCAATTGAGGCTTACAAGCAGTGTCTCGACGACAGTTCAGATATGTACGTGGATCTGACGAAGTATCAGCCCGAGAACTTCGAAGATGTTCGAGCCAGAACATTAGCATACATGTTGGTCGAGGACGATATGGCCTTTTGACGTAAGCTTTCCAGCGACAACAAACCATTGAGCGTCAAGAAGCCAGACTTCAAGACACGATCGGCCTCCAAGGTCGAGACCTCCAAGTAGAAATCGAACGTAAAGTTTGATAAAAAGAAGAATGTCGCAACGACAAAGTTTCCTCAATATCTTAAGATCTCATCTTACGGGTTGAAGGGAACGTCAAAAGAAGTGGTCAAAGGTCTGAAAAACTGTCAGAATCTGAATTCTTAACAAGAATAAACACTCAGAAACAATATTAAAGGAGTTTGCGGAATAACACTTTAATATTCAAAGATCAATGAAACAGTGAATCAGAAATCACAAATTGTAAACTTTATTGAATGATTTAAAGCTACAAGATTTCACACACAACCTCAATATTGATGAACAGGCTCACCAATACGAATTCTACTTCTCTAGAACTAGGGTTCTAAACCTTGAGGTTGATTCTCTCTATGAAAACAAAAACTCAGAATGTTGTTCTAATCAATGTTACAAAAATATTCTATACATATACTGAAGATAAAAGATAATTACAAAATATAAAAGATCTTCAGTATAATCTTCCAAAGTTATCTCCAAACTTTCCATGATTATCTTTAGTCTTGATCTGCACGTATCTTGATTATCTCTTAAGCAGCATTAAGTTGTAGCAGTATTAACACTCTGAGCAGTATTAATCTTCTTCAGCAGTAGTAACTGTGCTCAGCAGTATTAATTCCTTAGCAGTACTAACTACTAGCAATACTAACTCTCCAAGCAGTACTAACTATTGAAGTAGCAGTACTAACTTGTCAAGCAGTATTAAATCTACTAGCAGTAGTAATCAGTTGTGCTAGCAACATTAATCATACTTAATCAATTCTTTAATTCCCAACAATCTCCCCCTAACTTGACTTTTAGGAAGAGAAGTCAAGTTCTTCAGATGCTCCCAAAACTTCATTGCTCATACACCTATATCAGGATTCAGTCCTAAACTTTGATTGATAATCCTCTGAATCAAATATCTTGCCATAGCCGAATCTGGTGCACAACCAAGCTTCTTCTTCATCATAGCATGCAGCTTTAACCTGCTATCGTTGTAGACTCTATCCACAAGAAAGTATTCAAAATGACTTGTATCCATTGCTAGTGCATACACTCCACTTCTTTCATATAAAGTCCCGTTGTTGATGGTTTTGAACACATTTATGATGACATGCTGAACTTCTTCTGGTTTGAACAACATGCAGAGATATTCCAAGCTTTGTAACTGGTATCCCTGGAGCTTTCAGCTTGTCAACATATAGTTTCATCCCCACCTCAAACATTTCCTATAAGTCAGATCTGGAGCATACTCTTACTATCTTTGCCCAAGTAGGATACACTTAAAATTTATCATCCTTCCTCTTCATCCTGATGTACTCCTTTCCATCAACTTCCATAGTATCCCAGTGAATAATTTCAGGAGGCTTAACACCAACTGGTTCTGCAGTTATAGGATCAGGTACTTTCTCCATTACCACCATGTACAAATTTACATCATAAGTACTTGATGGTGTTTCCTGTGATTGAGCTTTCTTTGTTTCAGATTTAGATGCTCCTTCTTCTGCAACTTCTTTCTGATCTTTCTCAGCTTCTTCCATTCTAGGTTTCTTTGCTGGTTTTCTTCTTGCCATCATTTTAGTTCTTTTTAACTTCCTCAAACTATCACCCAGAGTAGCTTCCTTCCTTGGTGATTCTTGCTCATCAGGGAAAGGTTTTTGAATTTGAAGATCATGTCTTTCTTTCATCTTCTTTTCTGCTTCAACTCTTGCTCTGTCATTTCCTTGTAACTTGGTCATCTCAGCTTCATACAAACCTTTGATTTCTTCCAAAGACATCTTTGTGAACATAAGACATCTTTGTGAACATTTCCTTTTTAACTCCGACAACACCTTTGAGAAAAGTAATCATCTTCTTTCTCTCTTGAGTGCCAAGGAAGGTCTGTGAAGGTTGTCTCTTCTTTGTACCCATTCTGATCATTCCAGGCTTTTTTAGAGTTGTAGCTTTCTTCTTTGCTATCTCAGTTGCCAAACTCTGTTGATAAACTTCATTTAACTCTGCAGCTAGAGCCTTAGCCATCTCTCTATCTTTTTCCACTTGAGCTGATTCTGCTTGTTCAAGTTCAGCTTGAATCTTCTTAGCCAAAGATTCATCTAACTCAATCATCTTTTGCTTTTTAAGAGGTTGGTCAGATTCCACTATCTTTGCTTTGCCTTTGTCTTTGCTTACCACCTTCTCAACACTTGCTTTCTTGATCATTTCATCATTTTCTTTGATGATAACTCCTTTGGCCTTTGAAGTGACCTTGGGAGTATCATGTTTAGCCTTGATAAGAGCTTCAACTATCTCAAATTCTTCCAGATTTCTGTTAATAAGGTCATATAATACCTCTTTAACAATTTCTACTGCTTCTATTGTTTCAGCAACATTAACTGTTTCTGCTGCTGTTTCTGCAGCTGTTTCTGTTACTGCTGCTTCAAACACTGACCCTGTTTCTATTTGAACATCAATCTCCCCCTCAACTCCATGTATCTCCCTCTCCAGGTTGATCTCAGCTTCTGACTCCCCCTTTTTGGGAGCATCATTCACTGGTTTCCTTCTTCTTAGTACAAATCTTTGTTTCTTCTTTTTGTGAACCACTTTCTGAACCAACTTCTTTAGGCTCCTGATCTCTTCTTGTTGGTTGATGATGACTTTCTTTAGCTCATTTACAACCTGCTTCTGTGAATCCAATTCAGTGGCCATTTTGGACATTGTAGAAATCAATTCATAATAGTCATATCTATCCTCACCTTCTCCAGGAGTGTTAACCCCTTTTGAAGGATCATTGGAACATTTAGTAGTGGAAGTCGTCTGCCTAGCAGAATCACCTTCCACCCCCTTGATTTCTTGGCACCTGGGACCTTTGAATGATTGCTCATTCAAAGTTGCCATGGGGGAGGTCTTATTGATGTTACCACTGTCCTCCTCTGTGCTATCAGGAGTAGTGGCAGCCTGCTCACCCATATGCTCAAACATCTCCTCAGTGAGCACCTCCTTGGGGTTGGGAGACACCCCTGTGGTTTCCTTATAGATATTCTCTAATGGAGAATTCTCCATTAGAGGGCTTAAAGGCTTTGAGGGTGAAGGTACAAGAAGAGAAGGAGCCTTCTTTACCTTTTTCCTGATGTAAGTGTTGGTGATTGGAGAAGATGGTTTTTGAAGAAGGGACTGAGTGATTGATATACTGATTGAAGGTTGGGATTGGCTTTCAGTGGGATGGTCTAATGAGGGCCTTGACCCTGAAGCCATACCTTCTTCATTGTGGGACACCACCATCATTGTAGAGAACAATGGGGTGTCAACTCCTTCCGAGTCCAATGGATATCTCTTCATATTTGAAAAGACCTAACCTTTGGGGATTTTGGGTACATATACCTCATCAAATTGAGGCATATCCGTCAATTCATTGGTTATAACTACCTGTACAAATCTTGGGTACATATAAAACTTCTTTTTGTTTCCCAAGTTTGACACAAGGTCATTCAAAATCATTTTTGAAAAATTGTACTTTCTGGCAGTGGCAAAGCAGACCAAAGCATAAGCAATGGTACTACTGAACTCACTCCAGCCAGTAGTCTTTTTGGAAATACAATGCATAAGGGTATGAACAAGAAAATGCCATTGGGTATAAAATTTAGCTTTTGAGAATTTGAAAACACCCAATTGGCCTCCATACCCCATTCTTGAAAGATTGGAGAACAAGTCCTCATTAGGAATAGAGGTAATACCTGCAGCATCGTCTAGTCGTAGACAGATGCGAATCACCTCTTCAGAAACTGACAAGGATTTGTCACACACCCTTGTCTGGATTAACTGCACACCATTTTCTGTAACAGCAGTGGCATTCGCCCAAAATTGTCTCTGGTGCTCTATGTAGATTGTTGGAGACACTGTAAGAGCATGAGCGATATGGCTGGACTTAAGAAAATCTACTATCTAGTAAAATCCATCAGCCTACTTTGGCTTTTGAAGCATTGCGATTTCGTTGTGCTCATCAATGAACGCCATGGATGCCATTGAGCTTGAGTGTTCTTGCCTGAAACTTAGTAGGTGCTTGAGAGAAAAAGGGTTAGAGAGAAGATGAATAATGTTCAAAGAGTCGTTATGAGCTTTAGGCGGGCAAAAGGGGTATTTATACAATTCGGGACATAAGCAGTATTAACTCAGAGCTGTATTAACTGAGAGCAGTATTAACCACTAGCAGTATTAACGAACTAGCAGTATTAACTGAGAGCAGTATTAACCACTAGCAGTATTAACGAACTAGCAGTATTAACTGAGAGCAGTATTAACCACTAGCAGTATTAACGAACTAGCAGTATTAACTGAGAGCAGTATTAACCACTAGCAGTATTAACTAACTAGCAGTAGTAACTGAGAGCATTATTAACCATTAGCAGTATTAACTAACTCTGGTAGCATTAACTACACTTACACTATTGAAGCTTGATTTGGTCTGAACAAGGCAATTTACTTCCTGAGAAAGATGATTAGTAATACCAAAGAATAACAAATAACAGGTATGTAAACACTTTTTAAATCATGAGCTTATTTAGAGTTGATCATGCCCACACTTGTGACCAAGAAAGTGAATCTACCCACATCAAAAGCTTTAGTGAATAGATCAGCAAACTGGTTGTCAGTATGAACTTTAGCAACTTGAATAAGCTTCTTTTCATTACAGTCTCTAATAAAGTGATACCTGATCTCGATGTACTTTGTTTTGGAGTGCTTGACTGGATTGTTGACAATGCTTATAGCACTGCTATTGTCAATGAAGATTGGAGTGTGAAGAAAGGTTACCCCATAGTCCAACATCTAATTCTGAATCCATAGAACCTGAGAGCAGCAACTTGCAGCAGCAATGTACTCAGCTTCTGTTGTAGATAAGGACACTGTGGTTTGCTTCTTACACTGCCAAGATACTAGTCTTGCACCCAAAAGCTGACATCCACCTGAAGTAGACTTTCTATCCATATTAGCACCACCCAAGTCACTATCTGAATATGCAATCAAGTCAAAGTTGGATTCATAAGGATACCAAAGACCTAATCTAGGTTGCCCTCTTAAGTATCTGAAAATCCTCTTAACAGCTTGAAGATGTGATTGCTTTGGCTTGACTTGGAATCTGGCACACAGACACACTGGAAACATGATGTCTGGTCTTGAGGTTGTGAGATACATGAGAGATCCAATCATTGATCTATATAGATGGACATCAACATCTTCCCCCGCAAGATCAACAGTGATCTGTTTATGAGTCTCCATAGGTGTGCTTGCTGGCTTTGAGTCTGTTAAACCATACTTATCCAGGATGTTTTTCACATACTTTTATTGACTTATAAAGATCCCATCTTTCTGCTGTTTCACTTGAAGCCCAAGGAAGAAGGTAAGTTCACCCATTGAACTCATTTTAAAGCTCTTGTGCATCAACTTTTCAAAGTCTCTACACATCTGATCTTGTGTGGATCCAAAGATGATGTCATCCATATAGATCTGAACAAGTAGGATGTCCTTCTTACTCCTTTTAATGAAGAGGGTCTTGTCAATTATTCCCCTTTCAAACCCATTTTCTAAGAGATAGGTAGACAGAGTATCATACCATGCTCTTGGGGCTTGATGTAGACCATAAAGTGCTTTCTTCAGTTTGTATACTCTGTCAGGATATAATGCATTTTCAAATCCAGGGGGCTGACAGACATATACTTCTTCATCAATTGTACCATATAGAAAGGCACTCTTCACATCCATTTGATATACCTTGAACTTCATGTATGAGGCATAGGCTAGAAATAACCTAATTGCCTCTACCCTTGCAACTGGGGCAAACACTTCTTCATAATCTACGCCTTCTTCCTGAGTCTACCCTTGTGCCACAAGCCTTGCTTTGTTCCTGATCACAATTCCTCTCTCATCCTTTTTATTCCTGAAAATCCATTTGGTGCCAATAGCTCTATGACCTTTTGGAAGGTCTACAAAGTCCCAAACTTCTTGCAATTTGAACTGCAGTAACTCTTCTTGCATAACTTCTATCCAATTGGAGTCTTTCATCGCATCAAAAACCTTCTTAGGCTCAATCTGAGATAGAAAGCAAGAGAGTACCGTGTGTTGCTGATCCTGCAGCTCTTGAAGTCTGCTTTGATTCCTTGTTATCATAGGAGAAGAGATGTCTCCTATGACCAGCTCTGGAGGATGGTTCTTTTGAGTTCTAGTCTGATGACTAGGTTCTTCATTTATTCCCACTTCTAAATTGGACTCATTTAAGTCAGCTGAGGTGATCTCATCAGCTGCTTCTGGCTCATCATGCACTTGATTCTCCTCATCTCTTATTTCTTCTTCACTCTGAATTGGTTCAGTTATAGTCTCTTTTTCACAAAAATCAACAGGTTCCATTGTAGGTATGGGAAAGATCACAGACTGAGGAATAATCTCTTGTACTTGTACTTGTTCATCCCATGATCCTCCACTTCCTGAACCTGCATGATCATCACTACTGACACCTAAAGAGTTAGTTAGTGAATCAATGTCAAACAACCACTGAGGACCTGAACTAATAGGATTTGGTGTGTTCTCATTGCATTTGACATTGTCACTTTCCTCAATTATTCTAGAAGAAGAATTAAATACTCTGTAAGCCTTACTCTGAGATGAGTAACCAACAAGAAAACCATCATCTGCCTTGCTATCAAACTTTCCTAAGTGAGTTTTGGTATTGAGAATGGTACAAGGACACCCAAAAGGTTTGAAAAATCCAATAAATGGTTTTCTTTTATTTAAAAGCTCATATGGTGTCTTGTTTTTAGGCTTGACTACTAGAACTCTGTTCTGGACATAACAAGCAGTATTAACTGCTTCAGCCCAGAAAGTAATTGGAAGTTTTGAATCAGCTAACAGAGATAGAGCAGCCTCAATCAGTGTCCTATTCCTTCTCTCAGCAACACCATTTTGTTGTGGAGTCCTAGGAGCACTGTATTGCCTCTCAATTCCTTTTTCCTCACAAAAGGTGTTTAGGTCATGATTTTTAAATTCAGTACCATTGTCTGACCTAATGACTTTTACTTTTTGATTTGTTTGGTTTTCAATTCTTAGAATAAAGGATTTGAAAAGTTCACTTGTCTCATCCTTAGTCCTTAGAAAATATACCCAGGTAAATCTAGAGTAATCATCAACAATAACTAAGCAGTATGATTTCTTACCTATACTCATAACATTTGTAGGCCCAAACAAATCCATATGCAACAACTGAAGAGAATTAGAGATAGTGTTCAACTCTTTGGACTTATGAGAAGTTTTGTGTTGTTTGCCTTTGAGACAGGCAACACAATGATCATCACATGAAAAGACTTTTGAAGGTAAATCTCTTACAAGGTTGTTTTTAACAAGTTTATTCATTGTTTTAAAGTTCATGTGACACATCCTTTTGTGCCAAAGTGATGATTCATCCAAAGATGCTTTTGAAACAAGACAGTTTAGGGATGAATCAGTTGAAACACTTTCCATATCTAAGAAATAGACATTATCCTTTCTGGGAGTTTTTAGTAGTATCATCTTTTCATCAACTACCTTGAATCCAGGAGCAAGGATAATGCATTCAGAATCTGTAAATAATATACTATGCTTTTTGTCACAAACCTGTGATACACTTAACAGGTTGTACCTTAATTGCTCAACATAGAATACATCTTCAAAGGTCATTTTACCTTTGGTTACATCACCCTTACCACTGATCTTACCTCCATCTGGAGTATTACCAAAGGCAACATGTCCACCATCAATTTTCTTGAAATTCTTGAGCCAAGACATGTTCCCTGTCATGTGCCTAGAGCAACCACTATCAACATGCCAGATGCTCTTCCCCTTGAGCTGTTGGTTGCCCTGCACATAAGATAAAAACAATTAGTATTGATTGGGAACCCAAGCCAAAGTGGTCTTGGGTCTCCCTTTCTCATCAAAGTATTTACATTCCTTTTTATGAGATTTTTAAACTCAGAGCACTCTTTACTAGAGTACTTTGTCAAGATGATTGGCTTAGCAGCACAAACATTAGAAGCAGTACTAACCTTAGAAGTACTAACAGAGTTAGCAGTACTAACAGGTTTAGTAGTACTAACCTTGTTAGAAGTACTAACAGAGTTAGCATTATTAACATTAGAAAAAGTACCAACAATGTTAGTTTTAGCAGTACTAATACTCTTAGCAGCACTAACATTGGTAGCAGTAGTATTGCTTCTAGCAGCACTATCATTGTCAGCAGTACTATTTGTGGTAGAAGTACTAACAGTTTTAGTACTTTTAGGAATCCACATCTTGACACTCTCCTCAACAGTCTTTTTCTTCATGTGGCTTTTAGATTTATCAGATTTCTTAGCCACATGGTTCCTTTCATTCTTCCTATAACCAAAGGGTTTTTGCACAGATCTTTGAAAATTCATCCTTTGGTTCATAGGATTGAAATAACAGTATTTAGCAATATAATTGAGCTTTCCACAAATAAAACAAGGTTTTGGTCTATTGATTTTACTCAGATCAACCCCTTGTTTTTGTGCCCACTGATTATTCCAGTTTCTTTGATTACCCCTCCTTTTATCATGTTTTAGGGGCTCAGATTTAGTACAAGCACACTGTTTGCAAGGAACAGGATTCACAACTGTGGTCTGCTTGTAATGGACCTTACTAGACTTTCCCTCAGTCTTCTCTATGTCCTTAGATTTTACCCAAATCTTTCCACAACCCTCATTGGTAATAATGTGATTCTCTAGAGGAATCTCATCACTCACAGTGTTCTCCTTACCCTTACCAGCTTCTTTCTTAGTTTTGTCCTCAACAACTACTTCATCTAAGGGATCTATCTCAGTGGCTCCCTCAGGCAAGTCCTTCCTATCTTTGGTTTCTAGCAAGTCTGATGTAGGAGGGATGTAGTTGTTGTTGTATGGTGGTGGTGTGGTATTGTACCCAATTCCTCTTCTCAGCTTGTCATGAATCTGAGTTTGTAGTAAAGAGTCCATTGATTTAGAAACATTGGAAAACTTTTCTACATCTAGCTTAACTTTGGCTAGCTCCCCTCTCAACTTTTCACTCTCCTCTTTAGACTTTGTCAGTTGGAGTTCTAGATCCTTTTTCTCCCACTTCCAGTAGTTTGTGTCATATGAGTGTTGAAGTTCATTGGCTTGGAAACCTTTAATTTGTTCCTCAAACCTCTCAACAATTCTCACATAGTCTTTTATATCTTTTTCTAACCTCTAAAGGTCATCACTCATATTCTGGTTGTGATCCCTGTACCTTTTAACAGTGTCTATGCAAGTTTTAGAACAGAGATTAGAACTTACCTCAGTTGGGAGATCAGATACCTCTGCCATGAGAGCTTGATTTTGAATAGCCTCTTCTGCTTGATCACTCCAGTCAAACCCCATTCCTTGTTGAGAAACAAGGGCTTGAGCAGAGTTTCTGTTCTGGTTGAAGCTACCAGTCTGAGCTTGTTGGTGGTTATTGTGAGACACTCCACTTCTGCATTCCCTGGCAAAGTGTCCCTTCATATGAAATTTATAGCATTCTACGTTTGACTTGTCAAAACCTGTTCCATCTTCTCTTCTTTGGGAGAAGTTATTCCTCCCAGTCCTCTTGATGAACTTCTTTACCCTCATGGAAAGCATGGCCATCTGCCATTTAATATCCATCTCTTCAAGATCATCAGGATGAAGTTGTTCCAAGTCATCATTGATTAAAGAAGAGTTTCCATGGCTGGACAGAAAGGCTTCAAAGACAGATTCAATGCTTTTTTCTTGATTTGCTCCATTAGCAGCATTAACCGATTCAAGGTTAGTAGTAGAATCAATTGATGCTGATAGCAGTGCAGCATTATGAACACTTCCAGAGAGCTTCTTCTGTGCCTCCACCTCAGATTCAAACACTCTAAGATCATTGTACAGATCATCAAGTTCTTTTTCTTCTAGTTGTTCATTCTGTCTGAATGAAACAGTATACATGGTCCATTCATCTCCAAGGGACCTTAAGAACTTTCTGTTTATATCATCTTGATCTATCTGTACTCCTATAGTAGCTAGTTCACCAATCATCTTGTTAAACCTATCAAAAGTTTGAGTCATGGACTCATTCTTAGTTGACATAAAATTTTCATACAATTGCTTCAGTATTGCCTTCTGATTTCTCTTGGTACTTTTGGTACCAGCGAATCTTTTCTCTAGATCATTCCAAAGCATCTGTGCATCAGTGCAATTACAGAATTGGTGTTGATATTCATTGGGAATAGCCAAGAGCAGTGTGCTCAAGGCTTTCATCTCTGTCTGCCTTATCTTCTTTTCTGCATCTGTCTTTGGTGGTGTTCTTTTTCCATCTGCACCAATTTTTCCTTCATCAGATGGTCCATTCTCAATGATGTCCCACATAGAGTAATCTGTGAGGAGAATGTATTGCTTGATCCTTATCTTCCACATGTCAAACTCATTAGATCTGAGCATTGGAACCTTTGAGACAAGAGTACTGTTTGATTCAACTGTGTTTTCCATGATGAATGAAGGTTTCTGAGAATACTTGCTCTGATACCACTTGTCAGGATCTGAATTCTTAACAAGAATAAACACTCAGAAACAATATTAAAGGAGTTTGCGGAATAACACTTTAATATTCAAAGATCAATGAAACAGTGAACCAGAAATCACAAATTGTAAACTTTATTGAATGATTTAAAGCTACAAGATTTCACACACAACCTCAATATTGATGAACAGGCTCACCAATACGAATTCTACTTCTCTAGAACTAGGGTTCTAAACCTTGAGGTTGATTCTCTCTATGAAAACAAAAACTCAGAATGTTGTTCTAATCAATGTTACAAAAATATTCTATACATATACTGAAGATAAAATATAATTACAAAATATAAAAGATCTTCAGTATATGTCAGGATCGAATTCTTAACAAGAATTAATACTCAGAAACTAATATCAAAGAAGTTGCGGAAAAACACTTTGATATTTGATCAAACAGTAATCAAAAACAGTATATAATTATCAAACAGTAACCTTGTATTGAATGCTTAAGACTACAAGATTACACACTCAACCTCAATATTGATGAACAGGCTCACCAATACGAATTCTACTTCTCTAGAATTAGGATCTATGCCTTGAGGTTGATTTTCTCTCAAGAAAAACGATTATCAAAAGTTATTTCTATCTATTCTAAACATTCTATACATATACTGATAAAAAGATAATTACAAAGAATAAACAAATCTTCAGTATATCTTCCATGTATATCTTCTAAGTATATCTTCAGTATATCCAGCTGTAGTACATTCCATCCGGATCTCTTTAGCAGCACTAATAATGCTCAGCAGCATTAACTTCAACTAGCAGCATTAACTTCAACTAGCAGCATTAACTTCAAGCAGTACTAACTACTAGCAGTACTAACTAGCTAAGCAGTACTAACTTTGTTCAAGCAGTACTAACTTTAACTAGCAGTAGTAATTCTACTAGCAGTAGTAACACACTTAGCAGTATTAATCTTCAGTTCCCAACAATCTCCCCCTAACTTGACTTTTAGAAGAGAAGTCAAGTTCTTCAGATATTCTTCCAGATGCTCTTTTTGATGCTTCCAAAACTTCCAAGATCATGCTCCTAAGTCTGGATTCAGTCCCAAACTCTGATTGACTATCCTCTGAATTAGATACTTGGCCATTTCTGAATTTGGTGCACAACCCAACTTCTTCTTTAGCATGGCATGAACCTTCAGTCTGGTGTGATTATATACTCTATCCACTAGGAAGTATTCTGTGTGATTTCTATCCAAAGTCACTGCATATACTCCACTAGTTTCATATAGAGTCCAACTTGTGACTTCTTTAAACACACTCTTGATGACCTGGTCCACTTCTTCAGGTTTGAACATCATGCATAGATACTCCATCACCAGTTTTGTAAGAGAAATTCCTGGAGTATTCAGATGATCTGCATACAGCTTAATTCCTATGTCAAACATCTCTTCTATATCAGATCTAGAGCATGTTCTGACAATCTTGACCCAAGTGTTGAATACTTCATACTTATCACCCTTCCTCTTGAGTCTGATGTAATCTTTCCCATCCATTGTCAGTACATCCCAGTGAATGATCTCAGGTGGCTTAACTCCAACCGGTTCTGCAGAAATTGGTTCAGGCACTTTGTCCATCACTACCATATATAAGCTTACATCATCTTTGATTGATGACCCTTGCTGGCTTGATGACTCAGGTGCCACTTCTTCTTCAGCAACATTTTGTTCTTCTTCTACTCTAGGCTTCTTATCTTTCTTTCTTTTGGCCATCATCTTGGTTCTTTTCAAAGTCTTTTGAACCTGTACTAGAGTAACTTCCTTCTTCTTTTCTTCCTTTTCCCTTGCCATTTCTTTGATAGGAGTTCCCTCTTCACTTTCAGGAAATGGTTGATTCATATCTATATCATTACTCTCCTTGGCCTTCTTTTCAAACTCTACTCTTTTCTTTTCATTGCTCTTCAGATTCCCCATTTCTTTTTCATAGAGCTCTCTGATTTGATCAAAACTCATCTTCACAAACATTTCTTTCTTTACCCCAATTGCACTCCTCAAGAAAGTTACCATTTTGTTTCTTTCCTGAGTGGCAAGGTAAGTTTGTGAAGGTCTTCTTTTCTTTGCACTTGTATTAGCCATCATAGCCTTTCTCAGACTTATAGCCCTTTGTTTAGCCTTTTCAGTTTCAAGCCCCTTTTGATAGGCTTTATTTAGCTCAGCAGCTAAAGCCTTTGCCATTTCCCTGTCCTTCTCCACCTGAGCTCTTTCTTCTTTTTCCATCTCCTTCTGCATTTTCCTTGCTAAAGCTTCATCTGATTCAACCAACCTTTGCTTCTTGATTGGTTGATCAGATTCCACTATCTTTTCTTTTCCCTTATTCTTTGATTCTGCAGCTTTGTCTTTCTGTTCTGATTTTCTGTCTCTCCCTTCATTTATGACCACTCCCTTTGCTTTGGGAGTGTCATTCTTAGCTTTGATTAGCACTTCAGCTACTTCAATTTCTGTTGGTGTTAACTCTGTTACTGCTGCTTGTGAGGTTTCAGCAGCATTAACAGTTTCTGCTTCTTTTTGTACTGAACCTCTTTCTGTTTCTGCTTCCTTCTCCCCCTCAACTTCAACTCTCTCTTTATCAATCTCCCCTTCCCTTGATGCTTCTTCCATGTTGATCTCCCCCTTTTTGGGAGCATCAGTCACTGGTTTCCTCCTTCTGAGCACAAATTGTTTCTTCTTCTTTTGCAGAATCAGTTTCCTTACCATTTGCTTCAACTTGATGATTTGTTCTTGTTGTGACAGTACTATGAGTTTTAGCTCTTCTATATCTTTGCCCTGTTTGAGTACATCCATGTTGATGTTGCCCATTGCCTCCATCAATTCATCATAGTTATATCTGTCCTCACCTTCTCCAGGAGTGTTACCCCCTATTGAAGGATCATTGGATCTTTTAGTAGTGGAAGTCTTCTGCCTAGCAGAAGCACTATCCACCCCTGTGGTTTCTTGGCACCAGGGACCTTCAAATGATTGCTCATTCAAAGTTGCCATGGGGGAGGTCTTATTGATGTTACCACTTTCCTCCTCTGTGCTAGCAGGAGTAGTGGCAGCCTCATCACCCATATGCTCTACCGCCTCCTCAGAGAGCACCTCCTTTGGGTTGGGAGATACCCTTGTGGTTTCCCTTTGGATATTCTCTAGGGGAGAATTCTCCCTTAGAGGGCTTAAAGGCTTAGTTGGTGATGGTACAAGAAGGGAAGGAGCCTTCTTTACCTGTTTTCTTTGATAAGTTTGGGTAATTGTAGAAGTGGGCTTATTCAGAAGGGACTGTGGAATTGATTTTGAGAGGGAAGGTTGGGCTTGGCTAGCAGTGGGATGGTCTAATGAGGGCCTTGACCCTGCTGCCATACCTTCAGTGTTTTGGGACACCACCATCATTGTAGAGAACAATGGGGTGTCAACTCCTTCCGAGTCCCCAGCAAATCTTCTCATATTTGAGAAAACCTTGCCTTTTGGGGGTTTAGGTACATATACCCCAACAGGTTGAGGTATATCCGTCAATTCATGGTTAATTACTTCCTGAACAAATCTGGGATACATAAAGAAACTCTTTTTGTTTCCCATATTTGATACAAGATCACTGAAAATCATCTTTGAGAAATTGTACCTTCTGGATGTAGCCAAGCATACCAAAGCATATGCAATTGGACTGCTGAACTCACTCCATCCAGTGGTCTTTTTGGAGATGCAATGCATCAGGGTATGAACAAGAAAACGCCATTGGGGTGAAAACTTTGCTTTTGAGAATTTGAAAACACCCAATGGGCCTCCATACCCCATTCTAGTAAGATTAGAAAACAGTTCATCATTAGAGATAGACGTTATACCAGAGGCATCGTCTAGACGTAGACTGATGCGTATAACCTCTTCAGTAACTGTTAGTGGTTGATCACAGATTCTTGTCTTGATCATTTGCACACCATTTTCCACAATAATGGTTGCATTGGCCCAGAACTGCCTTTGATGCTCAATGTAGATTGTAGGGGATACAGTAAGAGCATGAGCAATGTGGCTTGACTTGAGGAAATCCACAATCTGATGAAAGCCTTCTGCTTGTTTTGGCTTTTGGAGCATTGCGATTTCATTGTGCTCGTCAATGAACGCCATTGATGCCATTGACCTTGAAGATTTTTGCCTGAAAACTTTGAACTTTGAGAGAGAAAGGGTTTAGAGCGCAAGGGAACAGTATGCAAGGAGTCGTTATGAACTTTTAGGCGGGCAAAGAGTATTTATAGTATTCGGAATATAAGCAGTATTAACCTAGAGCAGTATTAACTACTAGCAGTAGTAACGGCTAGCAGTATTAACTAACTAGCAGTATTAACTGAAAGCAGTATTAACCACTAGCAGTATTAACTACTAGCAGTAGTAACGGCTAGCAGTATAAACTAACTAGCAGTATTAACTGAAAGCAGTATTAACCACTAGCAGTATTAACTACTAGCAGTATTAACTACTAGCAGTATTAACCACTAGCAGTATTAACTACTAGCAGTATTAACTGAAAGCAGTATTAACCACTAGCAGTATTAACTACTAGCAGTATTAACTGAAAGCAGTATTAACTACTAGCTGTATTAACTACTAGCAGTATTAACCACTAGCAGTATTAACTACTAGCAGTATTAACTACTAGCAGTATTAACCACTAGCAGTATTAACCACTAGCAGTATTAACCACTAGCAGTATTAACTACTAGCAGTATTAACCACTAGCAGTATTAACTACTAGCAGTATTAACTATACTTACTCCTTTTAAACTTGCTAACACTGAGTACTGCTATGTATATCCTGAAAAAGAAGATTAGTAACACCAAGAAAAAATATACAGGTATAAAACCAGAAGAAGATTATTCAGAGTTTATCATTCCCACACCTGTGACCAAGAAAGTGAATCTACCCACATCAAAAGCTTTAGTGAATAGATCAGCAAACTGATTATCAGTGTGGACTTTGACAACTTGAATAAGTTTCTTTTCATTACAATCTCTTATAAAGTGATACCTGATTTCAATGTGCTTTGTCTTTGAGTGCTTGACTGGATTATTTACAATGCTAATAGCACTGCTGTTGTCAATAAAGATTGGAGTGTGTAGAAAGGTTACCCCATAGTCCAACATTTGATTCTGAATCCATAAGACTTGAGAACAGCAACTTGCAGCTGCTATGTACTCTGCCTCTGTTGTAGATGTGGATACTGTGGTTTGTTTCTTGCACTGCCATGAGACTAGTCTAGCACCCAAGAACTGACATCCTCCAGAAGTAGATTTTCTGTCCAAGTTTGCCCCACCTAGATCACTGTCTGAGTATGCTATTAGGTCAAAAGGGGAGTTATGAGGATACCAAAGTCCCAATCTGGGTTGCCCTTTGAGATATCTGAATATCCTCTTAACAGCTTGAAAGTGAGATTGCTTTGGCCTAACTTGAAATCTTGCACAGACACAGACTGGAAACATTATATCTGGCCTAGATGCTGTGAGATACATGAGAGAGCCAATCATGGATCTATAATAATGCACATCCATGTCCTCCCCCTCAAGATCTGCTGTGATCTGCTTGTGTGTTTCCATAGGTGTGCTGGCAGGTTTTGATTCTGAGAAACCAAACTTGGTTAGAATATCCTGCACATACTTGGATTGACATATGAAAATGCCATCTGACTTCTGTTGAACTTGGAGTCCAAGGAAGAAAGTAAGTTCCCCCATGGAACTCATTTTGAACCTTTGATGCATTAAATCCTCAAATTCCTTGCACATGTTGTTTCTTGTAGATCCAAAGATAATGTCATCAACATAGATTTGGACCAGCAAGATATCCTTCTTCTTTCTTTTGATAAAAAGAGTCTTATCTATGACTCCTCTTTCAAAGTCATTTTCCAAGAGATAGGATGACAGAGTGTCATACCATGCTCTTGGGGCTTGATGTAGTCCATAAAGTGCTTTCTTTAATTTGTATACCCTGTCTGGATAGCTTGGGTTTTCAAACCCTGGTGGTTGACAGACATATACTTCTTCTTCAATTGATCCATAGAGAAAAGCACTTTTTACATCCATTTGATAGACTTTGAAGTTCATGTAAGAAGCATAGGCTAGGAATAGTCTGATTGCTTCTATCCTAGCCACAGGTGCAAAAACTTCTTCATAATCTATACCCTCTTCTTGAGTATAGCCTTGAGCCACCAGCCTTGCTTTGTTCCTTATGACAATACCTCTTTCATCTCTCTTGTTTCTGAAAATCCACTTTGTGCCAATTGCTCTGTGACCTTTAGGAAGGTCTACTAGATCCCATACATCTTGTAGCTTGAACTGTAACAGTTCTTCTTGCATTGCTTCTATCCAGCTAGATTCTTTCATAGCATCATGTGCCTTTTTAGGCTCAAGCTGGGATAGAAAACATGAGAGCACTGTATGCTGTTGATCTTGCATTTCTTGAAGCCTGCTTTGATGTCTAGTCATCATAGGAGAAGAGATATCTCCTATTACCAGCTGTGGAGGATGATTCTTTTGTACTCTGGTGTTATGACTAGGTTCTTCATTCAGTCCAGCCTCTAGATTAGAGTCATGCACCTCAACTGAAGTGTCTTCAGATGTCACTTCTGATTCTTGAGTCTCCTCATCTCTAGTGTCTTCTTCACTCTGACTTGGTTCAGTAAATGATTCCTTTTCACAGTCTTCATGTACTGTGGGTATGGGAAAAATCACAGATTTAGATATACTTTCTTGAACTTGTGTGATCTCTGATTCTCCACCATCTGTTCCTGTATACTCATTACTGAAACCAAAAGAGTTAGTTAGTGAATCAATGTCAAATAGCCATTGAGGTCCAGACCCAACAGGATTTGGTGTGTTCTCATTGCATTTGACATTGTCACTTTCTTCAATTATTCTAGAAGAAGAGTTAAAAACTCTGTAGGCCCTACTCTGAGATGAATATCCAACAAGAAATCCATCATCTGCTTTGCTATCAAACTTACCTAAGTGAGATTTGGTATTTAGAATTGTACAAGGACACCCAAAAGGTTTGAAGAAACCAATAAAAGGTTTTCTTTGATTTAAAAGCTCATATGGGGTCTTGTTCTTTTGCTTGATCACTAGAACTCTGTTTTGGACATAACAAGCAGTATTAACTGCTTCAGCCCAGAATGTAATTGGCAATTTTGAATCAGCCAACAGAGATCTAGCAGCCTCTATTAGTGTCCTATTTCTCCTTTCAGCAACACCATTCTGTTGAGGAGTCCTAGGAGCACTATATTGTCTCTCAATACCTTTTCCTTCACAAAAAGTGTTTAAATCATGATTTTTAAATTCAGTTCCATTATCTGATCTAATGACTTTTACTCTTTGATTAGTTTGGTTTTCAATTCTTAGAATAAAGGATTTGATAAGACCACTTGTTTCATCCTTAGTCCTTAGAAAATATACCCAAGTAAATCTGGAGTAATCATCAACAATAACCAAGCAGTAAGATTTCTTTCCTATACTCATAACATTTGTAGGACCAAACAGATCCATATGCAATAACTGGAGACAAGAAGAAACAGAATTTAACTCTTTGGTCTTATGAGAAGTTTTGTGTTGTTTGCCTTTAAGACAAGCAACACAATGATCATCACATGAAAAGACTTTTGAAGGTAAACCTCTTACAAGGTTATTTTTAACAAGATTGTTCATAGTCTTGAAATTCATGTGACACATCCTTCTGTGCCAAAGGGAGGATTCATCTATAGAAGCTTTTGAAACAAGACAATTTAAAGATGAATCACTATCAACATTGTCCAAATCAAGACAGTAAACATTGTCCTTCCTAGGAGTTCTAAGTAGTATCATGTTTTCATCAACTACCTTGAACCCTGGAGCAAGGATCATACACTCAGTATTAGTAAATAATATACTATGTTGTTTGTCACAAACCTGTGATACACTTAACAGGTTGTACTTTAATTGATCAACATAGTAGACATCCTCAAATGTCATCTTACCTTTGGTGACATTACCTTTTCCACTTATCTTACCACCAGTAAGATTGTCTCCAAATGCAACATGTCCTCCATTGATATGTGTGAAATCCTGAAGACATGATATGTTGCCTGTCATGTGCCTAGAGCAACCACTATCAACATGCCAAATGCTCTTTCTCTTGAGCTGTTGGTTGCCCTGCACATTAGATAAATCAATTAGTATGATTAGGGACCCAAGCCAAAGTGATCTTGGGTCTTCCTTTCTCATCAAAGTATTTACATTCCTTTTTGATGAGGTTTTTAAACTCAGAGCACTCTTTATTAGAGTACTTTGTCAATATGATTGGCTTAGCAGAATCAACACTAGAAGCAGTACTAACCTTAGAAGTACTAACAGAGTTAGCAGTACTAACAGGTGTAGCAGTACTAACAGGTTTAGCAGTACTAACCTTGTTAGCAGCATTAACATTGTTAGCAGTAGTATTACTTCTAGCAGCACTATCATTGTCAGCAGCACTATTTGTGATAGCAGTACTAACAGTTTTATTGCTTTTAGGAATCCACATATTGACACTTTCTTTAACATAATACTTTTTCTTCATGTGGCTTTTAGTTTTAACAGTTTTCTTAGCCACATGGTTCTTTTCAATTTTCTTATAACCAAAGGGTTTTTGCATGGATCTTTGGAAATTCATTCTTTGGTTCATAGGATTGAAATAACAGAATTTTGCAAGATGATTCAATTTGCCACAGATAAAACAAGGTTTTGGTCTATTGATTTTACTCAGATCAACCCCTTGTTTATGTGCCCATTGATTATTCCAGTTTCTTTGATTTCCCCTCTTTTTGTCCTGTTTTTGGGGCTTATTCTTCTTACAAGCACACTGTTTGCAAGGACCTGGATTCACAACTGTGGTCTGTTTATAATGGACCTTACCAGACTTTTCCTCTGTCTTCTCTATGTTCTTGGATTTGATCCAAGCCCTTCCACAATCCTCATTGGTGATAATGTTGTTTTCTATAGAAATCTCACCACTCACCTTGTTCTCCTTACTCTTGCCAACCTCTTTCTCAGTCTTATCCTCAACAATTACCTCATCTAAGGGATCTATTTCAGTGGCTCCCTCAGGCAAGTCCTTCCTATCTTTGGTGTCTAACAGGTCTGAAGTAGGAGGAATATAATTGTTGTTATATGGTGGAGGTGTGGCATTGTACCCAATTCCTCTTCTCAACTTATCATGAATCTGATTTTGCAGTAAGGAGTCCATTGCTTTAGAAGCATTGGAAAACTTTTCTACATCAAGCTTAACCTTGGTTAACTCCTCTTTCAGTTTTTCACTCTCCTCTTTAGATTTGGTCAGTTTAAGTTCTAAATCCTTTTTCTCCCACTGCCAGTAATTAGTGTCATATGAGTGTTGTAGTTCATTGGCTTGAAAACTTTTGATTTGATCTTCAAATCTCTCTACTATCCTCACATAGTCTTTTATATCCTTTTCTAGTCTCTTCAGGTCATCACTCATCTTTTGATTGTGATCCCTGTACCTTTTAACAGTGTCTATGCAAGTTTTAGAGCAGAGATTAGAACTTACCTCAGATGGGAGATCAGATACTTTAGCCATAAGAGCTTGATTCTGAATAGCTTCTTCTGCTTGATCACTCCAATCAAACCCCATTCCTTGTTGAGAAACAAGGGCTTGAGCAGAGTTTCTGTTGTTATTGAAGCTTCCAGATTGAGCTTGTTGATGGTTGTTGTTGTGAGACATTCCACTTCTGCATTCTCTAGCAAAATGTCCCTTCAGATGGCATTTGTAGCATTCTACCTTTGATTTATCAAACCCTGCTCCATCTTCTCTTCTTTGTGAGAAGTTGTTTCTTCCAGTCCTCTTTATAAACTTTTTAACCCTCATGGAGAGCATGGCCATCTGCCATTTAATATCCATCTCTTCCAGATCATCAGGATGAAGTTGTTCTAAGTCATCATTGATCAAAGAAGAATTTCCATGATTAGAAAGAAGAGCTTCAAATACATAATCAGTGCCTTTATCTAAATTTGATCCATTAGCAGCATTAACTGATTCAGGGTTAGCAGTAGAATCAATTGATGCTGATAGGAGTGCAGCATTATGAACATATCCAGAAGGCTTCTTCTTTGCCTCCACCTCAGCTTCAAATACTCTAAGATCATTGTACAGATCATCAAGTTCTTTGTCTTCCAACTGATCATTCTGTCTGAATGACACAGTGTACATAGTCCATTCATCTCCAAGGGACCTTAAGAACTTTCTGTTCACATCATCTTGATCAATCTGTACTCCCATAGTAGCTAGTTCACCAATTAGTTTATTAAACCTGTCAAAAGTTTGAGTCATGGACTCATTCTTAGTTGAGATGAAGTTTTCATACTGTTGTTTTAAGATTGCCTTTTGATTTCTCTTGGTACTTTTAGTACCTGAGAATCTCTTCTCTAGAGCATTCCAGAGCATCTGTGCATCAGTACAATTGCAGAATTGGTGTTGATACTCATTTGGAATGGCCAAGAGCAGTGTGCTCAAGGCTTTCATCTCTGTCTGTCTTGATTTCCTGTCTGTATCTGTCTTTGGAGGAGTTCTTTTGCCATCTTCACCAATCTTTCCTCCATCAGATGGGCCATTCTCAATGATGTCCCACATAGAGTAATCTGTGAGGAGAATATATTGCTTGATTCTGATTTTCCACATGTCAAATTCATTGGATCTGAGCATTGGAACTTTTGAGACCAAAGTACTGCTTGATTCTGTAAGATTTTCCATGATGAATAACTGTTTCTGAGAGAATTTGGCTCTGATACCACTTGTCAGGATCGAATTCTTAACAAGAATTAATACTCAGAAACTAATATCAAAGAAGTTGCGGAAAAACACTTTGATATTTGATCAAACAGTAATCAAAAACAGTATATAATTATCAAACAGTAACCTTGTATTGAATGCTTAAGACTACAAGATTACACACTCAACCTCAATATTGATGAACAGGCTCACCAATACGAATTCTACTTCTCTAGAATTAGGATCTATGCCTTGAGGTTGATTTTCTCTCAAGAAAAACGATTATCAAAAGTTATTTCTATCTATTCTAAACATTCTATACATATACTGATAAAAAGATAATTACAAAGAATAAACAAATCTTCAGTATATCTTCCATGTATATCTTCTAAGTATATCTTCAGTATATCCAGCTGTAGTACATTCCATCCGGATCTCTTTAGCAGCACTAATAATGCTCAGCAGCATTAACTTCAACTAGCAGCATTAACTTCAACTAGCAGCATTAACTTCAAGCAGTACTAACTACTAGCAGTACTAACTAGCTAAGCAGTACTAACTTTGTTCAAGCAGTACTAACTTTAACTAGCAGTAGTAATTCTACTAGCAGTAGTAACACACTTAGTAGTATTAATCTTCAGTTCCCAACAGTATAATCTTCCAAAGTTATCTCCAAACCTTCCATGATTATCTTCAGTCTTGATCTGCACGTATCTTGATTATCTCTTAAGCAGCATTAAGTTGTAGCAGTATTAACACTCTGAGCAGTATTAATCTTCTTCAGCAGTAGTAACTGTGCTCAGCAGTATTAATTCCTTAGCAGTACTAACTACTAGCAGTACTAACTCTCCAAGCAGTACTAACTATTGAAGTAGCAGTACTAACTTGTCAAGCAGTATTAAATCTACTAGCAGTAGTAATCAGTTGTGCTAGCAACATTAATCATACTTAATCAATTCTTTAATTCCCAACAAAAACGTACAGGCGAACGTCAAATGGCTACCATAAAGTGAGAAAGATGACGCCAAGAAAGACAAATCCAAATGGTGTGACTTCCACAATGATCACGGGCATGTAATGGATGATTGCATAGTTCTACGACGAGAGTTGGTTTGGTTGGTACCAAAAGGTCACTTGCAAGACTTGTGGGGTGCTAACGCACGTCCGACCTCACCAGTACATGCAAAGGTCATAAATTTTGTAACCGGAGGATCCGGCATTTGTGGATTAACCTACTCCGCAGCCAAACGGCAAGCCCGTCGAGGACCTAAAGACTCTCCAGTTTCTCTATCGTCATGACTGAAGCACGAGTTAGAGCTGGAAGCTATGCCCATCACCTTCGATCAAAGGAATCTTGACGATCCAGGGCAGAAACATCATGATGGATTGATCGTTCAATTCACGATTGGGAATTGCTCGACCGGGAATTGCTCGACCAAGAGAATCCTGATCGACGGAGGAAGTTCAACAAACATCATTTTCCTTAGCACGATCAAAATTATGGGAATTGATAAATCAGAAATAGTATGACGTTCGACGGTTCTTGTGGGATTCAATGGTGACATGGATAACACTATTGGGTAGATTACTCTTCCAGTGTTCGCCAAAGGAGTCAACAAGCAGACAAAGTTCAATGTCATCGACTGCTCCTCAACTTATAATGTCATCCTAGGGAGACCCTGGATTCATGATATGAAGGTTGTACCCTCGACGTATCATGAAACGGTCAAGTTTCCGACCCCCTAAGGTGTTAAAGAGATCAAGAGTAAGCAGAAGATCACTCGTGAATGCTACAAAATCTCGATGAAGACCATAAAGCAAAGCATCTAGAAATTACAGAGTCGAACAAACCCTAAAACTATCGATGACTATCAACTAAAAGAAGTCGTCCTTGATCAAGAAAATCCTGACAGAGTGGTTTTCATCGGTACGTCCCTCGACCCTGCTTTAAAGGAATTGCTAATTTCTTTCTTACAAAAACATGTCGACTGTTTTGCTTGGACGCACAAAGACATGATCGATATTGACCCCGAGAACATTTCGGATTGTCTCAACGTTGATCCTTCATTTAAACCTATTAAATAGAAGCGTCGTAAGTTCGCTTCAGAACGCAACAAAGTGATCAACGATGAAGTTGATAACTTTCTCAAGACATGAAAAATAAGGAAAGTAAAATATCCTGACTGACTGGATACTGTCGTGGTCGTGCAAAAGAAGAATGGGAAGTGGAGAGTCTGCATTGACTTTACTGATCTCAACAAAGCTTATCCTAAAGATCCATTCCCATTGCCTTATATCAATGCCATGGTCGACACAACAGTTGGTCATGAACTCCTTACATTCATGGATGCATACTCTAAATATAATCAAATCTTGATGCATCGTGACGACAAAGAGAAAATGAAGTTCATGACAGACAAAGGTATTTATTATTACAAAGTCATGCCTTTTGGTCTTACGAATGCAGGTTCAACGTACCAGCGACTGGTCAACAGTATGTTCAAAGAACATCTTGGCGATACAATGGAAGTTTACATCAAGACATGCTGGTCAAGTCGAAACGAGCGATCGATCATATCGGTCACCTAAGGCAATCGTTCGACATCCTCAGAAAGTACCACATGAAGTTAAACCCGACCAAATGCTCTTTCAGAGTAAGTAAAGGAAAATTCTTGGGATACAAGGTCACCCGTCATGGGATTGAGGCCAATCCCGATTGCAACTTCAAAGAAGTCTAGAAACTTACCGGATGAGTTGCAACATTAAACAGGTTTATCTCACGATCCTCAGATAAATGTCATTTATTTTATAATGTCTTGAGAAAAAACAGGGGCTTTGAGTGGACGGACGACCATGAAAATGTGCTTCAAAAGCTTAAGGAATACATGGCGTCACCACTTCTATTGTCGAAAACCAAGGATCATGAAGTCTTTCAGCTTTATCTAGCTATCAGCCCCAACGCTGTAAGTGTCGTCTTAACTTGAGAAGACGAGAAAGAACAACTTCCGATCTATTAGGTAAGTAAATCTTTGCTGGACGCAGAAACCAGGTATTCTTCTATGGAAAAACTGCTATTTTCGCTAGTTACAACTGCAAAAAAGTTACGACACTCTTTTGAATCGCATCCTATAGTTATCGTGACTAACTTTCCTTTTAAGTCTGTCTTAAGAAAACCATAGCTGACAGGTCAAATGGAAAAATGGTGTATCTACCTTAGTAGTTACGACATTGACTTCAAACCAAGGATGACTATCAAGTCACAAGCATTAGCTGACTTTGTCGTTGATTTCAGTCCCGAACTAGAAGTGCAAGTGGAATCTGTGGCGACTCTCGACGACATGACTTGGACTTTATAGGTCGACGAATCCTCAAACACCCGGGGGGTTAGATCTTGGTGTTTTCCTCAAGTCGCCACAAGAGGGAAAGATGGTGTACTCCATACGATGAAACTTCAAAGCTACAAACAACGAAGCTGAGTACGAAGCTTTGATCGCAGGAATGAACATGGATCACGACCTGGGGGCAACAAGACTTCACGTCAAAAGTGATTCCCTCTTGGTCGTAAATCAAATGAATGGAGAGTTTGTAGCTAAAGACTCTAAAATGACGACTTATCTCAAAATAGCCAAAGCCAAATCCAAAGAATTTCAAGATTTCTCCATTACACAGATCCCGAGGGATCAAAACACCTAAGCAAACGTATTATCTAACCTTGGATCTGCACTTGGCAAGTCTACATTTGACGTTGTACCAATAATTCACCTAGCGATGTCGTCCATTGAAAGCGAAGACCACATACATGTGGTAGAAGAGGAAGATGACTGGTCGAGAGACATTAGAAAATTCTTAATTAACGACCAACTTCTGAAGATAAAATGAAAGCTCAAAAATCCGATTTAAGGAGTCCATATACACTTTAATCGGAGGACAACTTTATTGACGATCAACAACAGGACAAGACTAAACCTACGATACGTCATTGGAAAGAATCAAGTCCAAAGCATTTTACAAGAAATGCACGATGGAGAATATGGCAACCACTCAGGTGGTCGCAACCTGGCAAATAGAATCTCTCGAAAGGGATACTATTGGCCAACCTTATGACAAGACACCATAAGGTACATCTAAAGTTGCGACACATGTCAGCGACACTCAGGTTTGTCTCATAAACCCTCTGAACCTTTGCGCTCGACTATAAATCCATGGACCTTCATGCGATGGCGAATGGATATCGTCAGCAAGTTACCTCCAGCCCCCAGGCAAAAGGTATTCCTGTTAGTTCTTATGGATTATTTTTACAAATGGATAGAAGTTGTTGCCTTCTCCTAAGTTCGAGATAAAGAGGTCATCTCTTTTATCCAGACTAACATTATCTGTAGGTTTAGGATTCCATCCGAAATCGTATGTGACAATGGGTCGCAATTCATCAGCGAAATAACTCGACATTTATGTGAGGATCGTAATATCAAACTCCTCGACACCTCGCTACCCTCAGTCGAATGGACTTGCCGAGTCAAGCAACAAGACGATTATCAATTCTATCAAAAAGAGACTCAAAGCAGCTAAAGGCAAGTGGGTTGAAGAACTTCCGACAATTCTTTGGGCCAATCGTACGACACCTTGTACATGTATAGGACAAACCCCTTTTTCTCTAATCTATGGTTGCGAAATAGTCTTTCTAGTCGATACCTAGCTGTCAACCTCACGACACACGTCTGTCGATCACAACTTAGTTACAATCTCGACGCATTGGAAGAACTAAGGGAGTCTGCAATGCTTAAGATGGCATCTCAAAGACAAGCGGTTGAACTACACTTCAACAAGAATGTCAAGACCAAGATTTTCCAAGTAGGCGACTATGTCCTACGACGAGTGTTCCAAAACATTCAAGAATCAAACCCAGGTAAGTTATCCATCAAGTAGGAAGGCCCATACCGTATAACTGAAGTCATGGGAAAAGGTGCTTATCGGTTACAAACTTTCGACAATCGGGATATCCCACGAAGTTGGAATGCGGAACATTTAAAGAAGTATTTATTTTAATTCTATCTTTTTTTCTTACGATTATATTTTCATAAAGATTACTGACTTAAGCATCAGAGAGTAGTTGGACTAGCCAACGACCCCCTCTAGTGTTATTTCATCGCAGGTTCAGTCGAACTTTTGACTTTATTTAAGGTTATACAATCACATCGCGACTAGGTCGCACGATCTATAACCTATCATTGAAACCTTGCTGTGGTTGCAAGTTCCTTAAACTCTATCTTGGGTTTGATATTTATTACTTGCACTGGTTGAGAGTCCTTCGGTCTAAGATCGATCTAATCGTTCGACATGTTTATTATTTGCGCCAGTCGTAAAATTCATAATGAGTTATTAACTTGCCCAGTCGTGAGTTCATTAACTTGTGCTTGACCATATTGTCATAAGTTATTTAAGAAATTCCTATTTCTTATTATCTTTCGTTTCTCCATTTTTATGTTTGTCGTGAATTACTTATACATTATATGTTTGTTTCTTGCGACAATTAAAATTATGACAAGTTCATATATCAAAAGGTTCCTTGCATTGATATTCAAAAAATTACATAAGGAAGGCACGACCACCAATGGTTGTCTGATTGAAATTATAGAGAAAAGAAAAAGCTAATTTAAGGAGCCGGCGGCTCCTGCCCCCTTGCTGCTGAGGCGCGATCGCAACATCTCCACCCTGGGGAGCGTTGTCCCCCAACTCCATGTCATCATCGAAATCGAGATCTCTCTCGACCCCGAAGGATCTAAGAAGAAGGTTACCTCGGCTTCTGTTGCCGCCATAAGATTCAACCCCTTGAGGTGACGCCTCATCAAGGCCGCACGAACCTTGAGACGGGTGAACGCCTTTATGGACGTCACCTTTTCCTAGAGCTCTACGACCTACCCCTTGATCGCACCCAACTCCACTCTAAGGTCCTCGACCTCTTATTCGTTCTTGGCCGAGGTTGCCTTGGACGTCTTCAGCTCCACCTTCGCTATGGACGCACGATCTAGGGCCTTGTTCAGGTGCCCTTGGAGCTCCATCTTCTCGTGACTAATGACCTCAAGGTTGTTGAGGGCGGCGTCAAGACGAATGGAGTACTCTTCCCTCTTGGCTTCAGCTGTCTTAGCTTTCGCCTCTTCCTCCGTTGCCGTAGAAAGAGCCGCCTGCTCCTTCGCCAAGGCAGTCAGGACTAACTTCCTCACATTTTTAAAACGTGTATTGAGGACCATCCCCTCCTCGAGTGCCAGCACATCGCATGACAAGATGTTAGTTGCACGACCAAAAGATTGAAAGCAAAATAATAAGTAAAGATAGTTTACTTACCATAAAAGAGAGCCCCACAACGTGGGCTCCCAAATCGTCGATCGTCACATCCTTGTAACGGTCGTGAAATGGAAGCAGAAGGAATTTCCCCAGACGGAGCAAAGAGCCTTCTTGCTCAACTGGTCGGACGACATAAAGTCGCCCGACAGGGAGAAGTTCACCGCCATGGGGGTCGGGCCCTCATTGATCTGAGGACCCTTTCTCTTCTTCTTAGACAAGGGAGATTGACCCTCCGCCCCAGCCGGTGGAGCCTGCGAGATCGAATCGATGTCCACGATCGGAGACGTCTTCGTCTTGTCCTACGTAGTGGCCTCGGGGCCACTGCCCTTCGAAGACGGTTCCCTCAGGACTGTCTTCGGCTTCTTAAACCTTGACTCCACAGTCGGGGGAGCTTCCTCTTTATCTCTCGCCCTTTATGGGTGAGCTGAGGCCTGATCAAGAGCCTCTCTCTTGGAGAGACACTTCATTGGTTTTGCGGGGGTCGATCATCCTGGAAACAAACAAAAGAAAAAACGTAAGTAAACGTCCAACGACTAAATCTTACAAAAAGTTCACAAGTAAGTGACGTCTCATAAGAATAAACCTTACAAGACTTTACGATCCATAGGTAATGTCTTAAGACTAAACCCTACGTGATCTTGTTGTTTTTATGCTTTACATCATCAAAAAGGGGTTAATTGAGAGAAACTAAGAGAGAGAAATATTTCAAAGAGAGCAATTTGTACTGTTGAATTCAAGAATCAATATATGATATTTTGGATTGAATTTCATTGTTATTCATCTTGATTAGCACACATCTGGGAACAATAATTGGTATTAGAGAAAGCATAGAATCAGAAATCAATCAAAGAATCTGGAAATTTGGCCGATATTCAAGAAATCGCAACTGTCACTATTCCATAATCAATTTCTAGATTATGTGTGCTTTTGAGTGTAATTCTTGATTCATTGTATTCGATTTTGGTTCTAGAACAGTTTTGGTTTGAATTTCATAGACAAATTCACATCAATTTAGTGTGAATTCTGAATTTTATTGATTTTTTTGTTCGTGTTTTTGAAAACACTGTCTTTGGATCGAAAATTGTAATTTTTGGTGTTTTTAGTCAAAGTGATGTATTAGAAAAGTGTTCTGAATCACATCGTGGATCAATCTGCAAAGTTTGGTGATAAATCTCGAAGTTTTGAAAGATTTGAGGCTAAAAAGTTGGTTCAGACTCGATACATTGAAAAACTCGCAAGATTCAGAGAAGTCGCAAGATTTATATATGAAGAACTCACAGACTGTGATATACGAATTCTTAAGAACTCCCAAGCTACTTGGATTTTTGTTTGTTGAAAATTTTCAAAGTCAAGAACTCGCAGAGCTTGACCTGCAACAAGTTCAAGAATTTGCATCCTTCAGTTTGTGACAACCAAGAACTCGCAAGACACTATCTGCGACAAGATACTGTTCATTTCCTTTGGTTTGCGTCAAGTTCACGAACTCGCAAGACTAAGCTTACGACAAGTGTCTTAAACAAGTTGGTTTATTGACAAGTTATTTGGTTGAAATTTTTCTAAGTGTAGAACTCGCAAGAAGAAACAAGTTCAGAACTCGCAAGCTTCATTCTGCGAGTTTCTTATTTCTTTGGTATAAAGGTTTGCGACAAGGGGGTTCATAGGGTTTTGCGACAAGTAGTTCTCTATGGTCTGCGACTTATGTACTTAAGTCAATTTTTGGCTATTTTCAAAAGTTTTGAAAAATTTCTGTTTCTGTGTGTAATGATCTATGTTGTTGTTCAAACCACCCGTTCTCTTCAAGGGTGAATATAAGCAATGGAAGAACAGATTTCTGGATTTCATAGACAGACATGAAAATGGAGAATTCATCAAACAGTCTATTAAAGAGGGTCTGATGAAACCAGTAATTGTTGTTGTACCTGATGAGGATAATGAGAGTACAAATAGTGAAGATGGTACTGAGAACAAAGGGATAAAGACAAAAGAGATTGTGGTAGACTTTTCAAGTTATACACCTGAACAAAAGAGAAATCATAAATCAGATAAGCAAGCTAGATCTCTACTTCTTCTGAGCATACCAAATGAGATCTACATAAAGATTGACAACTACAAGGCTACTACTAAGAAGATGTGTGATCAGCTGGAGAAGATGATGATGGGATCAAAGATTGGTAATCAGATGAAGGTAGCCAACTGCATAAATAACTATGAAGAGTTCAAGGCTAAGTCTGGGGAAAGTCTAGAGTATACATATGAAAGATTTGTTTCTCTACTAAATGAGCTGGCAAAGAACAAGGTGAAGAAGAAGCAGTTTGAGAATAATGTCAAATTTCTTAGTGTCTTGCAGCCGGAATGGAAGAAACATACAAGAAGAATGAAACTGATGAAAGATTTGAGTAGGATCCCCTTACATGAAGTCTATAAAACTTTGAGGCAGAATGAGGAAGAGGTAGAAGAGGAAGGAGAAGAGAAAAAGAAGAGTGAGAAGCCGATGAATGATCCAGTTGCGTTGGTGGTGGAGAAGAAGAAAGAGAAAGAAAAGAAAGATAAGAAGAAGAAAAAGAAGATTGTAGTTTCTAGTTCTGGTGATTCTGACAGTGATGGTTCAGATTCTGATGATGGGGAGAACCTTAAGCAAGCCATGTTATTGCTTACCCGAGCCTTCCAGAAGAAATTTTATAAGAAGCCGAGTTCAAATAGTCAAAGATACTCTTCAAGGTCAAGGAACTATGAACACAAGGAAAGAGTGGAAGGAAGAAGGTTTGATGACATAAGGTCGGAAGGAAAGAGTTTTGTGGAAAGGAAGCCAGAAGAAAAGAGATATGTGAATCACTATAGATAGAAGAAAGTTGAGGAGCCAGTGAAATGCTACAACTGTGGTAAAATAGGCCACTTTGCCAAGGATTTCCGGAAGCCGATAGTTTGAAATTCTGAGTACTACAAGAATAAGATGCTCCTGGTTAAGCACAAAGAGGTAGGCAAAGCATTGATGGATGAGGATGATTTCTTGCTAGATCATTCAGATTATGAGAAGGATAAAGAAAAGAATGCTCACACGTGCTTAATAGGCAAGGAAGTTGTGATCCCAGGTTTCAAGCAATCATGCACAATCACAATGAAATCAAATAACAATCAAGATCAAGATGAGAGAGAATTAGCCACAAGTGTTGTCGTATTCATATGTCTAACATGAAAGGATTACAATGTGACTCAATACGTACTAACATGCTTAACAAAACAAGACAAAGGATACTTATATAGTGTCAAACATGAACTTGACCTCTACACAAGCTTACAACAAAAGTCAAACAACTAAACAAAACATACTTACAAATTGACTCAAAACTATACTCTAACAATCTCCCCCTTTTTGAGCAATTTGAAGTCTTCAACTAGTCCATTTCCTCATACAAGTTCTCCTTATTCCAAGATATCCTTTAAACCTTCTAATTGCTTGTTTGAATCTGATTCTGTCCCTTATAGCACTAATGACATCTTCAGTAAAGATCCTTTCCAATCTAGACATATGATCATTCTCTGCTAATCTCATCTTTTCACTTTCCTCGTACTTGGCTTGCAGCTTTTTACGAACATCTTCTAAAGTACCATTAGAGTACTTTGGAATCTCAGCAGCTCTCATAAACCTCTTATCCTGTGTATTCTCATTTTCAAACACAACACCAAGCTCTGGTTCTTTTACAACTGTGTAGAGTGGGATCTCTTCAAGTAGAGAATGTGTCATATTAGGCTGGAGCAAATTAACTCTCTTCTGATTAGTCTCAATACCTAGCTGGAAATCATACAGATAAGTATGGTAGATATGCCTTCGGATAAACCTCTTAATAGAATCTAAAGCAAATACTATTTCAGGATGTCTGATTGTTCTGTCTCTAATATCATGATACATGAATTCAATATCCCATAAATGAATATTGGAAAAATCAACTTCATTGAAGAAATAAATCTACAAATTCTTTCTTTGAACTGTGAATTCTAGATACCAAATCATCTTGTACTATTTCATAGTCACCTTGATAACTTCAAGAATTTCTGATCTGGTTCTAACATCTTTACGAGTTCACCCCATAATCTGAAGCATTCTGATATAATCTTTTTGATATTCTAGAGACTGATCTTTAATCCCCAAAAGTTAAGCTTGATCTAGCAGTCTAATGTAGCTCACAAAGATCTTAACTCCCTCTTCAAGATAAGGTACTCGTAAAGCTCGTCTAATTCTTTTGATCTCAGCTTCAGTTGGACCAAATTCATCATAACCAGTGAAAGGAGTAGAACCCACCGCTGGAATACATGAAGAACCTGTTTCAGTTTATGGAAACTTTGGAACAAATGGTTGTTCTCTGACAAACTCCTTCTGAATTTCAGGACTTCCTGGCTTTCTTTGATATGGCAATTCTTCTTCCATATGAACATCAGAAACAAGAACATCAACAACATAATCAAAATTGACAAATGAATCAACATTCAGATTAACATTCTGATCAACAACATCAGGTTGAACAACATTGGGAACAGAAACAAACTCTTTGAAAGATGGAATAGTTGGAACAGTACTCGGTTTAGGCAAATTGACATGAACCGGACTAAGATGTAGTTCCTTAGGTGTACTTTGAGAAAACATGGCATTCAGTGCATCTGTGTCTCTGTCTTCAAACAAGTCATCAAGAACACTTGCCTCATGAGCTGGTATTTCTTCAGATCTATTCACAATCTCAGAAACATCTACCACCTAATCATTTGAACCAATATCAAGAAAAAACATCGTTCTGCCCTTCTTCTTTCATTTTCCAATAAAAATCATATTTGTCATGAACTTCATCAAAAGTATCATCTTCAAGGGCTATCACATCAGGATTTGGTAGACCTGTAATCTCCAAAATCTTCTGTCTTGTTGCAATCTTAGGCTTTTCAACCCTTGATGTTAAGTCTGATTTTATAGTAATCATTGTATTTATAGGCTTGGTCAAATACTGTGTCTAATGTCGTATACTGTGTTGTATTGACCAAGGGTATTTAAGTCCCTTTGGTCTTTGTCTTTGTAAGAACTTCACGCACTCATATTGATTACACATTACTTTACGCTTCCAAGTCTCTCTCTACTTTCTCTCTCTAGGATTCATTGATTCTGGATGATTTAGATCCCGCTCTTTATGGTTTTAGCGAAGCTGATTTAGATCAGGAGTTTTTCGTTGGTGTGTGGAGGATGTCGGGGTTTTCGTCGGAAAATCGTCCCGTGCAAACTCTAAGAGCGATATTGACCCGACTTGAACAGGCTTATTGTGGCAACATTGGGTTTGAATACATGCACATTGCTGATCGCGAACAATGTAATTGGTTGAGAGATCGAATCGAGACTCCGACTCTGATGGCATATAACAGTCAGCGACGTGAGGTTATCCTCGATCGACTCATTTCGAGTACTCAATTCGAGAACTTCTTGGTTACCAACTGGACTGCCGCTAAGAGGTTCGGACTCGAAGGTGGTGAGACGTTAATTCCCGGTAGGAAAGAGATGTTTGACCGATCAGCGGATCTCGGTGTCGAGAGCATCGTGATTGGAATGTCTCACCGAGGAAGACTGAACGTTTTAGGTAACGTTGTTCGGAAACCACTTCGTCAGATTTTCAGTGAATTCAGCGGTGGCACGAGACCGGTGGATGAAGTCGGGCTTTATACGGGAACCGGTGATGTCAAGTATCATCTTGGACTTACAACTGGTATCAGAGCCAATCTGAATCTTGAGAGGATTGAGAGAAATCTTTTTCATTTCTGATTTTGTTTATTAAAATCGAAAATTTGATCGATTTTCTTGATTTTTCAAGAAAATATTGTTTTCATGATTTTTCATCAAATTCGGATGTGTTTTTGAACGAATTTCAATGAAAATCGGTTTGTTGGATTCGTTTTTGATTGCTAAACATCTTTGATTCACATCGATTTGCAAGAAAAACTTGTTTTGATTCTCAATTTAGAGATTTTTGAAGTTTTTTGGAAAAACGAGTTTCACGTTCTGTTCATATACGAAATTTTGATTTTGTAGTTTTTAATCGAATTGTGTTAAAAAGTGGTTTTCGAACGTTTCTGTACAAGAAAATTTTATCAAATTTAGTCTTGAAATCGAGTTTTTGGAAGTTTTAATTGGTTTTCTTCAGTTTGCGCTAGATCTCTACTTTGCGCCAGTTCATATGCGTTTGCGCGAGTTCATCTTAGTTTGCGCAATCTAATAATCTTGTCTTAGTGTTTCAATTGTTTTTCTTTCAGGTTCTCTTTCAGTACATCACGCAAAGTGCAACTTTGCGTTTCCCTTGGATCAAGCAAAGCTAAGTTTGCGTTTTACTTAGCTCACGCAAATCCTACTTTGCGTATCCCGTGCTTCACGAAAAGTGGACTTTGCGTCTCCTTCAGCTCACGAGAAGTCAAGTTCTCGTCTTCCTCTGCTCACGCAAACCTAAGTTTGCGTCTCCAGTGCCTCACGCAAAGTGTAGTTTGCGTCTCCTTCAACTAACGCAAAGCTCAGTTTGCGTCTCCCACTACTCACGCAAAGTTGGTTTGCGTCTCTAGCTACTCGCGAGAACTTCAGTTTGCGTTTCCTTCGCATAACGCAAATCTCACTTTGCGCCTTCATCTTGTCACGAGAAGTCCAGTTTGCGTTTCTCGTTGCTTGCGCAAAGCTCAGTTTGCGTCTCCAGCCTCTCACACAAACCTCTAGTTTGCGCCATATCTGTCCAAACTATAAAAAAAAAAGAGTCTGGATTTTTTTTTAAGTTTGTCATCTATGGATCCTACAAAGTTTGCCTTTCAAGCTAAGTTCTAGACAAGTGATCTGATGATGTCTTTGGGATCTGAAACTCGTCCTCCAGTTCTTGTCGATGAAAATGAATTCACTCAATGGCAAGATCGATTTCTAAACTTCATCGAGCGTCAATCTAATGGAGAGAACATGATGAAGTCTCTAACTGAAGGACCTTTCGTAAAGCCTAATAAAGAGACTCCTCCAACATCTGAAGAGGCTTCACGAATGAAAGCTGATCGAGAGCTGAAAGCTAATCTGATGCTAGCTTTACCAAACTCTGTCTACAACCAGGTTGATCATTGCAAGGATTATCCAAATATGTTGTGGGCACAATTGGAAAAGATCATGCTTGGTTTTTCAGTACCAACTCAACTCCGACATACTCGGTTCATGAACAACTTTGAGGAGTTCAAGGCCAAAGAAAGTGAGTCTATAAAGAGTGTTTTCGACAGATTCTTTGCAGTTCTGAAAGATCTGGGAAAGATAAATGTGAACAAGACAGAGCTTGAGACGAATCTGAAATTTCTTAATGCATTCAGCCTGAATGGAACAAATCATGTCACAGACTGAGGAACGATGTTCGGATTTCCACAATGCAGATTCAGGAACTATACGAGATTCTGATGATTGATGAGAGCTTGGTGCTAGAGAAGAAGGTCAAACTGGAGAAAAAGAACAAGAAGTTAGTAGACCCGGTTGCACTCCTCACGAGCCAACTGGCTGAACAAGCGTTGTCTGAAAACGCTTACAACGGGTCAACTGATGATGATGGTGAGGCTCTGCAGAAAGCGATGATCCTTCTCTCTCAGCATTACCAGAAAAAGTTCCAATCAAAGTCGGGTTCCAACACCTCTCGCTTCACTTCCGGTTCAAGAGTCAAAGTGCCCGAGCCAAAGACTACTGTATGCTACAACTGTGGAAAGCCGGGTCACATTTCAAAGGAGTGTCGAGTGAAGAAGGTCAGAAATTCGGCATATTATAGATAGAAAATGGAACTGGCCGAGAAAAGAGAGAGTGGATTAGCTTTGCTAGCCGAAGAGGAATTCTGGCTGGATCATTCCGATGATGAAGCTACAAACGTAGAGATCGCTCAGATGTGTTTGGTTGGAGATGATCAGTCAGACAATTCTGATACTGATGAAGATGACGTATATTCTGATTTTGATTACAACTTTATTGCCTCACAGATAAATAGTATTATTTCTGCTTTATCTGATCTTCGCTTAAAGTTATTATCTGAAAAGAATTTAAATTCTGAAAAGTCAGATTTGATTGACAAACTGAAAATTTATTTGAAAGATGAAAAATCTATTTTGGAAAACACAAAAGACATCTTTCAAAAGAAATTGGATGATTTGGAAAATTCAAATAAGAATTATCTTGAATCTTTGACGGCTATGACTAATTTAAAAGATGAATTTTCAGATATAATAAATAAGTTAGAAGAAAAGCCTTATCAAAGAAACCAATCTGAACAAACAATTTTTATGAACAAACCGAGGAGTGAAGAAGCCTTAAAACAAAGGTGGGGACTTGGTTTTGAAAATCCTCATTGTTTAAACAATGCGATTGAAAAATACCCAACTTTATATAAATACGATTATCTGACTCTTGCTCATTATGCTCCTCAATTTAAAATTGATTGGATGAATGAGAAGCAAGTGTTAGAAATCGAAAATAAGAAAAGAACAAATAACAAGAAAAAGGAAATTCCTTTTGTTTATACAAGCGAAAATGAAAAATATTTTCCTAAAAAATCAAGGAGAGGAAGAAGAGTTTTAAAAGATGTATCTCCCGTCAAATCTTCAATATCTGATGATTTTGTTAATCCTTATGCTTCTAATTCTGATAAGGAAAATATTTCTCCGATCATTTATGATTCTAAGAAATATACTCCTCCGTTTGTATTAGAAAGCAAAATCATCGATCTTGAAGATAAGATAGAAGATCAAAATATTTTAAAGAAAATTGAATCTGATATTTTTCTTTCTTTCATGACATCTAGTCTTGAAGAAAAATTATTTTCTTCCAAATCAGATTCTATTTCTAGCCTTTCTTCTGATTTTCAAGTAAACAAATGTGAAGTTTCTAATTTTAAAATCTTTTCTCAAAATTCTTCTGACTCCGGGGTAAATTCAAATTTATTAGTTGATCAGATTGGTTGCTTGGGTAAAATTATTTCTTCTGATTTAAATATTTCGTCTAAAATTCTTGATTATTTTTTACGCTCAATGATCAATATTATAAACCTAAGCGTAAAAGAAGACGGTCAAAGAAGTCGAAGAAACAAGATAAAGTTATTTCTGACAGTTCTAATTCTTCCGATTCAATTCTTATAGATAGGACTTTGAGCGCTCGATCGAAGCAGATATGGAAAGCGAAGCGGACATCTGATGAACATACTTTTGATGGGGATAAATGTGTAGACAAACTTTATAAAAGTGATTCATTTGCTACATGTAATAAAATCTCAAAATATTCTATAAAGCAAATGATTCGAATTTCAAAACATGTCTCATGTTCTTCCTCATATTCTAGTTCTGATGATTATGCTTTATCTTATTCTGATTCTTCTGATGATTGTGCTTATAATTCTTGTGATCATTTTTCTCATGCTTCTAATGTCAAATCTTATAAATATTTCCCCATATGAACTGCAACTAACTTTCACGGGCCCAAATTCAAGTGGGTACCCAAGTCTCAATCTGATTTAAAGTTGCAGGTACTTCATGTTAAGGGGGAGTAAGAGAAAGTATGGCTTTTGAACACAGCAGTTTAAAACCCAGTCTTAAATGTCAAGACTTTGGCTTCTGAGTACTGCAACTCAAAACCCGTGCTTCAACGACTACGACTTCTAGACAAATCAGTCTAGGACTCGTTATTCAATGCTTTAAGCTTCTGACTAATGAGAAACTGTTAGTACATCTACTTAATTTCCGATGCATTTATATCTGATAATGATGTTGTTCAAGTTTTCTCAAAATGTTTTAAAGAATCTGAGCAATTTTTCTTCAACTCCTGATTTTGTTCAAACCAATTTTTTTTTGAGACACATATTCTTTATACATTGTATGGAAGTTGATATTATTGAATTATATTTTGTTTCAACTGAATATAAACTTGTCGATCAAATTTTTCTATTTTTAAAATTTCGGCATGTTGTTTTAAAAGTTTAAACCTTTACAAATTTTATTCTATAAAGTAAAAGTTTTACATTTTTCTTTCTTTTGAATAAAATGTGTGTCTAGGATAAATTTACAAGTTGATTTGTTTATATTGAAGTTTTTATATGTTCAAATTTCAGTTCTAACAAAAGTCGAAAAGTCAGCAACATGTTTGTAACTTTTGTTTTTGCTTTAAAGTTGTGTGATTCGGAATATTTATAGTTTACAATGCTTAGAAAACCTAAAAAGTCAGAATTTTGGATTATAATGAAAATATGGGCTAAGCACTTAGACGTAAAACCTTGTGTTTGAGATGGTTATTAAATTCTTATAAATCAGAAATCTCTAAGTTTAAAAGTTTGTACCTGTGACCTTTCTGGTTTGGGAAAGTAAGTTCTGTGGGATGCTTGTCATCTGGTCCCCTAAGGTCATTTGATCTGGGAGTGATCGAACCCAAATCCTTCTATAGAATCAGATTGAAAGTCATGTTTTACTGGTATGAATGGGTTTAGGATATGTCGATGTAGCCTTTCTGATCTGGGAGAGTAAGTTCCAAGGGGTGCTTGACACCTAGTCCCCTAAGGCCAACTGGTCTGGGAGCGGCTGACCCAAATCCTACAATAGGGTCAGATAGAAAGTTACGTTTACGGCATGTTCTTTACTTACCGAACTTTTTGATTAATAGATGCCAAAGTGCACACGCTTAAAATATGCCAAAGAGCACACTCATGTAAAGATGACATAGTGCACAACGCTAAAAGATGCCAATGAGCACACATCTCATGATACTTGGTTATATATGTCTGAGTTGCAATAAACCTGTAAATTTATGAAAGTCTGAATTTTTGATGGCTTAGTGTGATTACATGCAAAGTTCTCTATTATATTTTTAGAATTGTATTTTCTTGAAGCTAATTGAAGTTCACATGTGAGCACACTGAATAGATTGATAAAAGTTTTTGAAACTGAACATGTCTGAACTTGATATGCAATAAAACTTGTTTATGTATCCAAACACATACATTTGATTTCATTTGATGGATTTTATTGTGATATTTTACAAAGTAGAATTGTATTTGTTTCTGTTTAAATTTGTATATATTTAGTCGTTTCAAAATACATATTCAGTATATTTTTCTTTCTACATTGATGTTTTCATTCATTGTGTTCTCATATGTCTTTACAAATGGGTTTGAGCATTATTCAAGGGGGAGTGAAAAAGGATAATTTTTCTTAATGCTTATATCTGTTTTTGAGGAGGAGTATCTGATTTTCTTTATATGAATGCTAACTTGAATTGTCATATCTAGTGCATTTGTGTAGGGGGAGTCAGCGAGCTTAAAAAGGTAAAATTTTTCTAAGTTTAAGTCAACTTTGCGCCATCAGTTGGTCGCGCAAACCTCACTTTGCGCAACCTGCATGTAACGCAAACCTCACTTTGCGCAACCTGCATGTAACGCAAACCTTGGTTTGCGCCACCTGCGTGTAACGCAAACCTCACTTTGCGCCACCAGCGTGTCGCGCAAACGTCTCCTGTTTTTCTCCGTTTCTTTGATTTTGCGGATCTTAAGTTGTCTCGTCTCCAACATTTGCATGACCAAGTTAATCCCGATCATCAAGGTCATGAGGGGGAGAATTAAGAGAAGTTAAAGGAGATGATTAAGAGACAAAAAGCTCAAAAGTTTATCTGCTGATCAAGATTCGCTCAAAGATTCTATTCTCTCAGCCAAATTTTTTTTTTGCTGTTCCTGCTCCGATGACCATAGTTCTTTCAAGATCTTTCAAAAGAGGTGTGTCGTCTAGAGCACAAGATACTGATCCAGACTTGTCAAAGGCAACAAAGACAAATCAAACTGAAAGATGCTGAGAAGATTTTTTCTTTTAAAAAGTCAGAATGCTTTACAAAGTCTGTTGATCCTAGTTATGATGTTCTTTAACTTGATTTGATCTTTTACTACACACAGATTAATAAAGTAGAGTGCGGAAGCGTTTAAGATGTGTAGAAGAGATTGAACATGCAAGGTAGTAAACACACAAGTAATTAATGAACAGGAAGTAAAGTATTATATGAAAGTTACTCAAAGAACTGTTTCATTAATTACTCAAGAACACCAAGAACACGCACTGGTATGTGCAAAAATGCTCAAGGATTAAACAGACTGCTATTTTTGTGTGTGCTCTTATTTTTTTTGTGATCTAAGGTGTTGATCCCTTAATATAGCAAAGGGATGCACCCATTAGTACGAGACAAAAACTGACATTCCATAAACGGAATGCCACCTGTAAAGTAAACATCGTGGGACGCCCATTACTTTGATCTTGAGGATCTTCGTACAGCAGGCCTCACGTGTTCTGCACGTGGTCTTTGTCTTGAACTCTAAGAAAAACTTCAATATTGATCTCCAGAGGTTAGCCTTCACAGAGGCTCTGTGATCTGAGTATCATTATCAGATTTGTCCTCTGGCGCGTCTTCTGCGGAGTGGTCTTCTGAGCTTTGTATCTTCTGCAGTGACTTTCGAGATAGCAGGGGTTTCTATACTTAGCCTATTTTTCAACACTTCTAAACATGGTAGATGGATCTAACAATCTCCCCCTAAGTGTTGAAAAATAAAAATTTGGAATTTGGAGTGATGGCTAAGCTAGAAACAAAAGAGGTGAAAGGAACTCAACCTCTGAATCTTGATTTTCATTTAAAATAAAATAATGCCAGAAGCCAATTACATTTGACAGTGGATACAGAAAAAAAAAATTACAAGACATCAGAGCCTATACTTTGGCGTCTGGGAAATCGTTAATCTTCTTTCCAAACCCACCTTCTTTCTTCAGTTCTCTGTAGTAGTACACGCACAGGTCTCTGAAGCTTAAGGTTGCACCTATGTCTGTCAGAAGGACATCTGCAGCTTCTGTAGGTACGAGTGGGTTTCCTCTGTGCTTGATAAGTAGATCTTGAATGAGCAGCAGAGATTCTGTTGAGTACTTTTGGCTTTCTATCCCCCTGAATAATTTCTTTTCTCCTTTGGGGTTTAAGTACACAAGACCAAAAGAAGGTGAAGTGATGATGGAGTTCGGCAGAATGTTGACAGAGGGAGGTAAGCTATCTTCTGGTGGAGGAAAGTTGACCTTTTTGACTCCCAAGTCAAGTGCCTCTTGAAAGTCAGCTATACTATAGCACAGCAGCTTTTCTCTCATGACCCTCTTGATGGTGAGATGTGCTTCTTGGTATTCCTTCTTCCAGCCAAACTTATCCTCTGTCCATTTGAATAGCTCCGGAAGATCATGAGGATGAAGATTCGGTAGATCTGTGTCTGTGAAAGTCCATATCTCCTTATCTTCCCTTTTCACGGTGTATTCACTGAACCAGAAGTTCTTACACTTTGTGTGTCCAAGCTTGATTGCCACAACCTCTGTGATCTTGGCCATGTTGAAGACTTCGGATTTTGGCTTGGCTTTATCTTTATAGAATCTCCTTCTCTCCTCTGATACAACTTCCTCTGAGAGTCTGACAGGGGGAAGGTCTTGAGCTCCGCGGCTATAGAGGTATTTGTACACTTCTTCTTCGATATCCTTTGATGGTTTGTCAAGTGGTTGTAGGATAGGGAGTTCCGACAAAGGTTGCAGATCAAAGGCCCAGTCTTCCTCTTCAGGTTTCACTCTTTTGAAAGCATCAAAAGAGCTCTTTAGTAGTTTCTTAGAGGTGGGAGGAGGAGACTTGACCTTCTTCAGAGGTTCTGTAGCTATTTCCTTGCCTTTATCTTTGGCAGTTGGTGGGGATTCTGTGATTTGGATTATGGTGGGAGAGGGGGCTGCAGAGACCTTTTGTTTAGATGTTCTCTGTGGTTTAGGTTATGAGCTCATAGGGACTTGGTTTAGGGGAGCCACTGATATTGGTTCTTCTTTTGTGGATTGCAGATTCTCCCCCTCATGAGGACCACGGTCGGAGGCATCAGGATCTTGGTCCTCATGTCGTTCCCTCTTCTGTCCTGCTTGGGTTTGGCAGGTGACAGGTTCCTTCCTCTTCTTTGGCTTACAGAGGTTGTTATCGACATGTTTTGTAATCTTCTTGATTGCGTTCTCTGCAGCCAATGACAGAGCGTTGATTTCGATGTCTGACTTGAAACAAAATGTGGCTAAGGATCGCTTCAAGTCTGATGTCACCTTCTGTCCCTGGTCTTTGAAGTTGGATCGAAGGAGGTTTTGGTTTTGCAGAAACTGAATTCCCATAGCTTCCAAGTCGGCTTTCGTTTCAAACACAGAGGGGTCTGGGGCAGAGGTTGATGCCTGTGTGTGAAAGGGGACCATAACACTGCGAGTTATGTCCTTTATTTCCTCTCTGATCCTGGCCATTTCGTTCACTCCGGTCTGAACTCCTTGCGTAGCATATTTTGGGAACTCTTCTGTACAAAGATCCCCTAGAACTTGAATCTGATTGGAGTGGGCGATGATGGTTTGACCGCAGGCTTGAAGGTCAGCTTTGGTCGCGCACTTTGTTTTGAGGGCGTGCAGAGCTTCAGTATTGGCTTTTATGGCCTCTGCAAGGGTTTGAGAGTTGGCTTGGGACTCTCTAGAGATAGGGCTTTGCAACTCATCAAGTTTTGTGAGCACCATGTCAGCAAAGGCTTTAAACTCGCCCTTTGTGACAAAAGTGTCAGCTGTAACCTCTGGAACAACACATGTTCCAGATTTAGCCAACGAGTATTTGGCACCAACAGATCCTGATGTTATGATGAGCTCTGGAGGATTTCCTTCCAATCCTCGATGTTCCACAGAGGAAGCATCTATGGAAGTTCTGTCAATATGTTCTTTGAGGGAGGGTTTAGAGACTCCCTTAAGAGCTACGTTGAAAGGATCCTGTGGTTGTTCTAGAGCTACAGTATCATCGTGTTCTCGCACCACCAACTCTGAAGTGGTTTGGGTGTCCCTCTTGTGTGTGACAGAGGTAACAAATACCTCTGTGTGTGGAAGAGACGTGTCCTGGGGCGAATGGACACGGGAAACAACACTTTCACCCTTTTAAGAGGGTGAAGTGGGTTTGGTTTCCCCGGATTGTGGTACAGAGGAAGAAGAGATATCCTCTGTCCGAATGGCATGGGTAGGGTTCGGACTGTGCGGTCCTGTTTCAATACCCCTCTGCACTAGAACTGCAGGGGTAGAAGTGTGGGTTGCACTGGGAGTTGGTTTTGGTGGTGTGCCAAAGGCATCTTTTGTCCCTCTCCTCCAACGATTTTTTACTTGGTTCTTCTTCTTCATCTTCGCTCTGTGACCTTCCTGTCACATCTTCTATTTCCATTTCCACGGTTTCCCCTAATCCTCCAGAGTATTGGAGAGAGACCTCTCGTGCTATTGCAGAGGCTACTTGGATTGGGCTCTGAGGTTTATCCTCAGGGGACTCTTCAAGGACTAGGGCTCTTTTTGCCTTCTGCAGAGGTTTTGTCGGACCCTCTGCAGGTTCGGTTCTTGCAGCAAGGTATTCACCCAAATATTTCCTTTTCTGCTGGAGGGCTTCCAATAATTGTTCTTTTTCGGCAAGCGTCCTCAATTTTCCTTTCTTTTTCTCATAGACTTTGATCGCAGTAGTTTCGTCTGTGGCTTTCTCTTCTGGCACCTTTTCTTCGATGGTCCTCTGGGATTTCTTAGGCTTTGGAACCTCTACGTCTTCGGTTCTCTTCCTTTTGCTTTTATTTTTTGCCTTTTTCTCACTCCCTCCCCTCTAACTGATGGTCTCTCTTTCTCACTCACTTGAGCCTCTATGGCTTCAACTTCTGTCCGTACTCCCTCATCTCTCAAGTAAACTACAATGTCTCCTACTTTGAATCCTATGCGAGGGGAGGTTACAGGACGTGGTTCTGGTGTCCTGTTCCCTCGTATGTATTCCCTAACACCCTCTTCACTACCCAAATAAGTCAACATCTTTGTTGACAGAGGTATGGCTTCTGGATATCCTGTTTTGATGGTGGTGGGTTTATGAGACTTCATCTCGTGGAGTTTGATTGTCTTACCCTCTGCTGGCAGCTTTCCTTCCCCTATTAGGTCATCACCTAGAAGCAGTCCTAGGAAACGTCCAAATGCAATGTTCTTTGGTTCTGTCCCTCTGTCTTGGTCCTGCTGTTTGGTAATCACGGCATTTTGGATCTCCCTGAAAATGAGTCCAGCATAGTCCAGTGGGAGATCGTAGTAAATCCCATACATGATGGCCAAAATTGTATGGCTTGATTGATCCGGGCTTCCAACCTTCGATGTTAGGCATCGGTTCAGAATCGAGAATAGTACGTTCCACAGAGGAGGGAGATTCTGTCGTCTGAAGTTTGTCCTTTTGGTGATTGGAACTGCGTAGCCAATGAACCTCAGAAACTCTAGTATCTCTTCCTCTGTGGGCTCCTCTGAGAATTTACGCAGGTTGAGATTTGATTTGGTGGGAAGTCCAAAGACATCGGAGAGTTTCCTACGATTGATCCCTAAGTCCAGAATCTTTTCAGTTGATGGATGGGTTGCATAGCCAATGATGCAGTGTCCATATTTATCCATCTTGGCATGGCGAGCACTTAGCCAAAACTGTTGGATGTAAGATTCAGGGATGTCATTTCGCTTCATCGTTAGGGCTTTAACCAGAAAGTGATTCTTGAGGAGTTGAATCAATGGTGTAGCTTCAGTGGGGAAACCAGAGGGATTGAGGGTGACAAAATGGTTGTTCGGTTTGTTGTTCATTTGGGTCAAGTGATAGTCATGCCTGGTGAAGGACAACATTCTGCTTGTAAGCACATGTTCTTGGCCAACGGAGTCTGAATCAGCCTTTTGAACCATTGAGTGATGAGAGTTGTTGGATTTCTTGGATCCATTAGAATTCTTAGAGGAAGTTGAGGGAGAAGCCATTGATAGAATAGAGGAGAAGAAGAAAAGCTTTTTCGCAGGGAGCTCTTGAGGGAAAAGGATGTAGGTAAAAAGAAATGAAGAGAGGCAAAAGGGATTTTATACAGGGGGAGGTAAAAAAAATTAAGCGGTAAAAAATAAAGTTTTCAAATCCGTGATGAGTGGAAACGGATAAGTAGCCGTTTCTGTGAAACGATGGTACAGATGTAGGCCAATCAAATGTTGCCACGCCAGATAATGGCGGTGCACGATCTAGGACGTGCGCCACCCTATTCTCACGCGCGTGGAATTCACTATTCTTACATGACTGTGATGTTTAAGAAATAACCCGCAAGAATTGACCTTAATTTCTCAAGTGATGGGAATGACAGAAACTCTGTGGGTAAGAGGCTTCTGAGGTTACAGATAAGGTTGTTATCAGAAGAGCTCTTTAAGAGGGAGAAAAGAGCGATGAAATGATCGAGTTCCTTTTAAAGTGCATTTGGTCAGACGTCCTCAGTTTAAAGGTGCAGAGGATTTGTGATAGATCGCAGAGGCTCTGTGGTCGACCTTAGAGGTTCTGAGACCAAAAATTTCCTTTTTAGGAAAGATTTTCAAAGATTTGATCATTTCAAAGTTTTGACAGAAAATTTGGTACAAAGAGGTATCTTTCTGAGGGTATAGTGCTTGAGAAAGAGTTTTGACCCTTGGTTCAGATGGACTAACCTCACTCTGTAGTCTGTTGCGCAGAACTATCTTACTCCCCCTTGAATAGTCAAGATTGGTCTTTGATGGTTCGGTCTGCTCCCCCTTAAACTATGCTTGGATCATATAAAGATAAGACTAGTACAGGAAAATAAACTTAAGAAACTAATTTGCAGAGGCATAAAAGTAAATATGTACAGCAGAGGTAAATATGTACAACAGAGGCTCTGTGGTCAACTCATGTTGAGCATACCAATCTTGCCAATTAGAAAAGTGAATCTTTTCTCATCCAATGCCTTCATGAAAAGGTCGGCAAGCTGGTAGTCTGTGGGCACAAAGTACATCTCTATTGTTCCATGCTCCACATGATGTTTCAGAAAGTGATACCTGATATCGATATGTTTGGTCTTAGAGTGCTGCACAGGATTGGTAGAGATCGCAATGACACTTTTGGAGTCACAGAAAATGGGTATTTTTTCGATATCAAATCCATAGTCTCTAAGTTGGGTCCTCATCCACAGAACTTGGGAACAACAACTTGCAGCAGCAACATATTCTGCTTCTGCCGTAGTGGTCGAGACACAGTTATGTTTCTTGGAAGTCCAACTTACTAGTTTCCCTCCTAGGAATTGGCAACTCCCAGAGGTACTCTTCCTGTCGAGCTTGCATCCTCCGTAGAGGTTGAGACAAAGTTCTGTTTCTTGGAAGTCCAACTTACTAGTTTCCCTCCTAGGAATTGGCAACTCCCAGAGGTACTCTTCCTGTCGAGCTTACATCCTCCGTAATCTGAATCTGTATAAGCCATGAGATCAAAGCCAGAGTTCTCCGGATACCAGAGACCGAGATTCTTGGTCCCTTTTAGGTATCTGAAGATCCTCTTGACATCATAAAGATGAGATTCTTTGGGGTTAGCTTGAAATCTTGCACATAGACATGTGGCAAACATTATATCAGGTCTACTCACGGTTAAGTACAACAGAGATCCTATCATCCCTCTGTAGAGTTTACACTCCACAGATTTGCCTTCTGGATCTGCATGTAATGTGAACTCGCCCAGCAAGTGTGGGTTTGAACACGTGTTGCCCGATCGTTCTATTGGTTGCTAGGATAGTCGTGGTGTAAACCGTGACCCATTGCCTATAAGGAGGCAAGAACCTTGGTATAAGAGCACGCCACAATCAACCCACCAAGTTGATTGATAAGTGTTGAACGCCACAAGCTACATAATAACTTGATAAGTTCTAAAGTTCATAAAGAACTAAAAGAGTTTAAAACTCACAAATCAAAGTGTTTATATATTACATGGATGATCCTTTCAAATGATTACAAAGGCTCCTATTTATATGGTTCAAAAGACACCCCAAAAGACTCTTCTTAAATTCTAGCAATTAGTTTCAATCAAGAATTAAAGGCATACCTTTAATTCATGAATCTAGACATACTCTAAAACATTATTCATAGACTTTTTAATCACTTAAACTTTAACATAGGCCTATAAATGGATTGGGCTTTCTAAACATGATTATTGGGCTCAAACACAACTTATAACAAAAGACAAGGTTCAAAATTTGGACTACCCAAATAATGCTTCATGGCTTTGTTCTTTGAACATACTCAAAAGCTTGCAATCTTTAAAACAAATGCTTCTTTTTATGCTCCTTGATTCGCGAATTTCTTCTCTTCATCATTTAAGGTCGCTTAAGTTTTCATTAGCCCCATTATTTGAATACAATCCTTGATAGATCATATCATTCACCCTCTCTTCAAAAAGATTCGTCCCGAATCTTCATAAAAAAACAATAAAAACTTTTTTTGTATTAATTTTCTTTCTTCAATATATTCTTCATCTTTTTTTCGCCGAATATTTTTTTCCCTTTTTTTTGTTTCGGCTTTTCTTTTTTGTTTCAGCCTTTTTTTTTCTTCAAAGCAAAGTATGAAAATGAAAGTAACTAAAATAAGAAGTTTTTGAATTTCTCAAAGAACTCAGAAACCCAAACAATAGGAACCTCGTCAACTTGTGATAAGACCCACACTTGAATTTTGATCTTAAGAAACCAAAGAAAAGAGAACTATCTGAGAGGATGATTTGTTTTAGAATTCAATAGTCACTAGTAAGAACCTTGCCAACTTGTGACAAAACCCATTACCAAAATGTGATTCTTAAATCCCAAGAAATCGAGAATAGGAAGTGGAAAAATAAAATAAAAGATATGCATCCCAATAGAGTTGGCTCTGATACCAAATAATGTGAACTCGCCCAGCAAGTGTGGGTTTGAACACGTGTTGCCCGATCGTTCTATTGGTTGCTAGGATAGTCGTGGTGTAAACCGTGACCCATTGCCTATAAGGAGGCAAGAACTTTGGTATAAGAGCACGCCACAATCAACCCACCAAGTTGATTGATAAGTGTTGAACGCCACAAGCTACATAATAACTTGATAAGTTCTAAAGTTCATAAAGAACTAAAAGAGTTTAAAACTCAAAAATCAAAGTGTTTATATATTACATGGATGATCCTTTCAAATGATTACAAAGGCTCCTATTTATATGGTTCAAAAGACACCCCAAAAGACTCTTCTTAAATTCTAGCAATTAGTTTCAATCAAGAATTAAAGGCATACCTTTAATTCATGAATCTAGACATACTCTAAAACATTATTCATAGACTTTTTAATCACTTAAACTTTAACATAGGCCTATAAATGGATTGGGCTTTCTAAACATGATTATTGGGCTCAAACACAACTTATAACAAAAGACAAGGTTCAAAATTTGGACTACCCAAATAATGCTTCATGGCTTTGTTCTTTGAACATACTCAAAAGCTTGCAATCTTTAAAACAAATGCTTCTTTTTATGCTCCTTGATTCGCGAATTTCTTCTCTTCATCATTTAAGGTCGCTTAAGTTTTCATTAGCCCCATTATTTGAATACAATCCTTGATAGATCATATCAGCATGGAACTTGGATCCAATGACCATAGGAGTTTTCATTGGTGAAGAGTCAGAGAGCTTGTATTTTTCAAGTATGTCAGAGACATATTTTGATTGGTTTATGAAAATACCCTCTGTGGTTTGTTTGACTTGCAATCCTAAGAAGAATCTAAGTTCTCCCATCATGCTCATCTCAAACTCACTTTTCATCAATGACTTGAACTTCTTGCAATATAAATCATTTGTAGACCCAAAAATAATGTCATCAACATAAATTTGTACAAGCAGAATCTCACCTTTTCTCTTCTTATAGAATAAAGTCGTATCAGTAGTACCTCTTTCGAAACCATTTGCAAGGAGGAAGTTTGAGAGTCTGTCGTACCATGCTCTAGGGGCTTGTTTCAGTCCATACAGAGCCTTGTCCAGAAAATAGACGTGATTTGGGTACTTAGAGTTCTCAAACCCTGGTGCTTGTTGGACATACACTTCTTCTTGAATCTTCCCATTCAGAAAGGCTGACTTGACATCCATTTAATATACTTTGAAATCTTTGTGGGCTGCGAAGGCAAGAAAGATTCTTATTGCTTCGATTCGTGCCACAGGGGCAAAGGTTTCTTCATAGTCAATGCCTTCTTCTTGACAGTATCCCTTGGCCACCAGTCTTGCTATGTTTCTGATTACCACACCTTCTTCATCCTTTTTGTTCCTGAAGACCCATTTGGTCCCTATTACGATTTTGCCTTTCGGCAGAGGCACTAGGGTCCATACTTTGTTTCTTTTAAACTGCAGAAGCTCATCTTGCATAGCTTCTACCCAGTTTGGGTCTTCAAGAGCTTCAGATATCTTTTTGTGTTCGATGATACTCACAAAATTTGTATAGTAACAAAAATTTGTAGTACTCGATCGAGTTTGGACCTTGTCAGAAGCGTCACCAATGATTTGGCTCTGTGGGTGACTCTTGGTCCACTTTGTCATGCGGGGCAGGTGATCATTGGAAACTTCTGTGGTTAGTTCAGGAGCACGTTCGTACTGATGTAGATCATTTTCTGTTGAGAGAAATTGATCATTTGTACTTGCCACAGGGCTTGGTTGTTCATTATGAGTTGAGGTAGAGAGCTCTGTAGAGCCTTGATCTGGTGTTGACCCTTCAGAGAGATTTTGAAGATGACCATGATCTTGATTGAGCTTGGGGCCTTGATTCGTATTGTCCTCTGAGGTGCTCCCCCTTGATGGTTGCACCTGCAACATTACTGGAAGAGGGTGAAGCATTACTAGGACCAGTTAGAGAAGTACCTGTTTGGTCCTTAGAGGGTTCGAATTCAGAGGCTCTGCGGTCACCCTCAGAGGGTTCATCATCATTGAACATCTCTTCAAACAGATGATGAAGATCATTTGTTCTTGATGATCCACCAGAATCTTCATCTTGAAGTTTGAGTCCTGAGCTGATTTGCTCAGAAGTCACCTGAAAAGAATCATCAAATGAAACATTAATACTTTCGAGTATATGCTTGGATTTGAGTACATAGATTCTGTATGCCTTGGAGTTTGATGAATAGCCAACAAATTTGGCTTCATCGGCTTTGGGACTGAATTTCCCTATCTGGTCTCTGTCGTTCAGTACAAAGCACCTGCAGCCAAAGACATGGAAGTACTTAATGTTCGGCTTCCTCTAGTGTAATAAGTGATATGGTGTCTTTGCATGTCTCTTCACGATCAAGGATCGATTTTGGGTGAAGCATGCAGTTGAAATGGCTTCTGCCCAGAAAGAAATAGAGAGCTCTGAAGCAGTGAGCATAGTTCTTGCGGCTTCCACTAGTGTTTTGTTCTTTCGTTCAACAACACCATTTTGTTGTGGAGTCCTTGCAGCAGAGAAGTTCTGTGATATGCCTTCTGTCGAAAGATAGGCTTCAATGGTTGAATTCTTAAACTCTGTCCCATTGTCACTTCGGATTCTCTGTACCCTGTAGTCATAAAGAACTTGTATTCTCTTGATAAGATTGATTAGTACTTCAGGAACATCTGATTTCTTTCGAACGAATTCAACCCAAGTATATATCTAGAGAATTCATCTGTGAGTACAAGGATGTACTTCTTGCCACCAAGACTTTTCACAGATATAGGACCACAGAGGTCAACATGAAGCATCTGCAGAGGCCTGGTGCAAGATATGTCAGACTTAGTTTTGTGGGCAGCCCTTTTGAGTTTGCCCATCTCACAAGCTGAGCATAGATGATCCTTGTCGAATCTAATACTTGGTAGACCAGTTACTAGTTCTAGTTTCACAAGTTTCACAGAACCTGTTGTGCCAGAGCCAAGCTTCTTCATTCTTACTTGAGACTAAGCAGAGCTTTTCTTCTCTGTTAGTTGATTTAAAGTCCATGAGGTATAAATCACCTTGTCTTTTGGCTCGCAGAAGCTCTGTGGTTGTATCTTCCTTCAACAGAGAGCAATATTGTCTTTTGAACATCACATCGAGTCCATTGTCACAGAGTTGACTTACACTCAGAAGGTTGTGCTTGAGGCCATCCACATAGGCAACTCTGTTGACATCGATGTCTCCTTTGGCAATGACTCCATAGCCTTTTATTTGTCCCTTTTTGTTATCTCCAAAAGTCACAGATCCTCCACCAAGTTTTTCTTTGTAAGAGGAAAGCAACCCTCTGTCACCAGTCATGTGTCTAGAGCACCCGGATTCTATGTACCAAATGGGCACATGCTCTTTTTTCTGTGGACATATTAGAGAGATTTAGGTACCCATTTCCAAATGGGTCCATTTTTGTTAGGAGGCTGTGAAGATGCCTTAAGATCTTTGGTTTTAGATTTATCCTCATATGCAGAGGTACCAGATTGTCTTTTCTCACCATTGAATTTTGCATTCTTGAGTTTAGGGTGAGATATAAGACAGGAGGGCCTCGAGAAATGTTGATTCAAAGCATTCATAAGATCAAATCATTTACAATAAGTAACATTTGAGGCAAACTTCTTGAAAATCTCATTAAATTTGTCAAAGGAGGGTACAGAGCAAATTTTACTACAACCCATTTTAGATTTGGGTTTCTTTTTACAGAAAGCTTTGTCTAATCTAGGTTGAGTCTTTTCAAAAACTCCTCTTGAGTGGCTCTGTTGTTGTACTCTCCCTTGATCTTCTTTCCTTGCTTTCACTGCAACAGAAGCATCAAGTTTATCAATTTTAGGCCATTTATCCGTCTGTTGCCAAGTGAATTTTTCTTGAAAAGGTTTTAATGGTCTTGGAGCTTTTGAAATATGAGAGATCTTGTTCTTTTTAGAATTTTTAAGCTCACGAGAAGTCTTTGCTTGTAAGCACATGTCCAGGAAATCAGGACAGATAGGTACACCTGTGGTTTTCCTTTTGGGAAGAACTGTTCTATTAAGAATGCCAAAGGTAAGTTTACTCTTCTCTGGACCACAGGGGAGTATCTCAAGTACCACAGAACTTGTCTCATTATTGATAGAGAACTCTGATTCTGACTCAGAGTCTGAATCGAGAAAGTCTCTGTGAATGAGAGCCTGACCTGTTAGTGCCTTGCTTTGTCCATTGGTGTCCTCTGAAGTATTTAGAAATTTTGAAATAAAAGGAATGACCATAGGAACGTTAAGACAGTTTTGTAGATCTTGCTCAAAGACTTCTCTTATTTCAGAGGTTAAATCAGGATGGTTGAGAAAATGATTTTCATAAGTTCTTCTCAAATCGCTTTCCAAAAATCTTTTAAATAGTTTTTCTTCCACAGAGGCTGGAACAAACTCTGGTGCTTCAGAGGACAGTTCCTTTTCATAAATCATCATGCACACAAAGGCCATTTGAGTTTGCGTTTCTGGGTGACCAAATCTAAAGACCCCTATCTGTTTTTGAGACAAATATTTCTTTGGTATAGATTTTCCTTTTGATGAAGGTGCAGATGGTAAATCATTGTTTTAATACCATACATTTGCCATCTGCAGAGGTTTCCTCAGATGTGGTTCTTCAGAAGTTCTGCGCCTCTTAAATGTGGATAAAAGGTTTGGAAGACTTGGTTTTAAAAATTGTCCAGGGCAGAAGATGTTTGATAAAGATTTGTTTCTTTTATTTCCTATGTAAGGGTCAATGTCCTCGAACCCTAATCATCTTCTGCCGATCTGGGTGTTTACCTTTTCATGAACTTTTTGAGCATCCTGATACCTCTTAATTTGGAGATCTCTGTCGAATAGATCTTGATGAAGGACTTCTCTTTCTTTTTGAAAAAAGTTTTTCAAGGAAATGGCATTTAAGCGATCACTCTCACATTTCTTTAGCTCTTTGACCTTATCTTTCAAAGCTTTGTCAAGATTTGTGATTTTCTCCTTGAAACCCTTTTTTGTTGAAATATGCTCAGAGATAAGAGATTTGTTTTCAAGGTAAAGCTTGTCCTTCTCCTCTGTGATAAGCCTAGTTTCTCTTTCAAAGAAGGAAAGCTTTTTCTCAAGATCCGAGCATGTATTTTTATAAGCTAGAAGATCATTTTGAATTTCAAGAAGCTTGTTTTCAAAGTCCGAGTTACAAGATTTAGAAGTGGATACCTCACTCTCATTGTCAGAAGAGTGTGTTGTCTTCTTCATCAGAGGATTCATCGGTTACAAGGTTCTCTTGTTCTGCCATTAGGGATCTCTGAGTGTAGTACTCTGCTTTCTTTTTATAGAAAGCAACGTCCCTTGTGGGTTTCCCTTTGTTGGCAGAGGACCTGCACTCTGCGGCGAAGTGGCCTGGTTTTCCGCATTTGAAGCACCCTTCAGTTTGCTTTGGGAATTTTTCACCAGCTCTGCCGTCTGACGTCTGTTCATTCCTCTCTTCTTGCCTTGGCTCCCTAGACTTTCCTCTTTCTTGTCTTCATGTTTCACCATATCCTCTGCTTCTGTCATCTATTTCTTCTCTCCCTCTATACTCTGGCTTCTTGAGACCACGAATGAATTGTCGAGTCATAAGTGCAAGTGTTTTGGCCAGAGCAGCCATGTCAATCTCCTCCTCATAATCTTCTTCACTTTCCCTCTCTGCTACAAGTACCTTCTTCTTCTTCTTCTTCTTCCTCTGTGCCTCCTCAGCTGCCTTATCCTTCTTTCCTTTGTCTTTGCCTTCTAAAGCATTTCCCACAAGAGCCAGAGGACCTCCAACAGAGGTTGTCAATTTGGAAATTTTGTTCTCTTGGTTGATCAGTGTTCCAAAGAGATCAGATATGGACCATACATCAAGATCTAATGTGGCTTGCATGGACATGGTTAGATGAAGCCATTCATCATTCAGGCTCTGTAGAAATCTGACATTGTTTTCTTCGGAGGTTCTGTGGATCCCATACCTCTTACACTTGTTTATCAAAGAATTGTATCTATTGTAAGTACTTTGAATGGATCCAACCGGCAGAGCTTTGAAAGCAAAATACTCATTTATGCATAAGGCTCTGTTGTTCTTGAGGGTTTTGGCACCACCCTCAAGTTGTCAAGTTGTTTCTCTAGCTCTAACCATAGGTCCTTTGAAGTTTCACATGAGTCAAGAGATTGAAAGATATCGTTTGGGATAGCCATTATGATTAGTCTTTTGGCTTTCTTTGCAAGCTCATATTCTGCCTTTTCTTCTTCATTCCATTCAAGGACAGGTTTGGGGTGTTGATATTCAGGGATTTCAGGAGTATTGGCAGTGACTGGAACACGAGGAACAATTGTCATTGGGATGAAAGGAGGATTGTGAAGAAACTCAACCAGACCAGGATCCACACCTTCAAGGAAGTGCACCATCCTGATCTTCCACTAAGGATATTCATCCCTTAGAAGAGTGGAGGTTTAGACTGAGATCCAAAACTGAAGTAGTTAACAGTGTTTGCCATTTTAGTTTAGAGAGGAAAAGCAGAGTATGGTACGAACCAGAAAGAGTATAACAGTAATGGTTTTAGAAATGATGAGAATAAGAATCAATAAGAACAGATGTCCAATCCAACTAGCTTTGAATCTGTCTTTGAATGAAGGACACACTTGTACCTGTTTCTATACCAAACAGGTTGATATAGATTCAGAAAACAGAGTGTGACTGTGAGTGGAGTTTGGGACGAAGAACAGACTCAAACTACTACCTTGAGTACTGGAAACAAGTATAGAACAGGATCCTTTCATATTGAAAATCAAAGTTTCCTCTGATACCAATTGTTGATCCCAGTTATGATGTTCTTTAACTTGATTTGACCTTTTACTACACACAGATTAATAAAGTAGAGTGCGGAAGCGTTTAAGATGTGTAGAGGAGATTGAACATGCAAGGTAGTAAACACACAAGTAATTAATGAACAGGAAGTAAAGTATTATATTAAAGTTACTCAAAGAACTGTTTCATTAATTACTCAAGAAGACCAAGAACACATATTGGTATGTGCAAAAATTCTCAAGGATTAAACAGACTGCTATTTTTGTGTGTGCTCTTATTTTTTTTGTGCTCTAAGATGGTGCTCCCTTAATATAGCAGAGGGATGCACCCCTTAGTACAAGACAAAAACTAACATTCCATAAACGGAATGCCACCTTTAAAGTAAACATCGTGGGACGCCCATTACTTTGATCTTGAGGATCTTCGTACAGTAGGCCTCACGTGTTCTGCACGTGGTCTTTGTCTTGAATCTAAGAAAAGCTTCAATATTGATCTCCAGAGGTTAGCCTTCACAGAGGCTCTGTGAGTGATCACAGAGGCTCTGTGATCTGAGTATCATTATCAGATTTGTCCTCTGGCGCGTCTTCTGCGGAGTGGTCTTCTGAGCTTTGTATCTTCTGCGGTGACTTTCGAGATAGCAGGGGTTTCTATACTTAGCCTATTTTTCAACACTTCTAAACATGGTAGATGGAGCTAACAAAGTCACTTTAATGGTCCATGCTGATTTAGAAGATGATTTTTAAAGACCAAAGCGCCAATGATTACTAAGGGGGAGATTGTTAAGTCTGATTTTATAGTAATCATTGTATTTATAGGCTTGGTCAAATACTGTGTCTAAAGTTGTATACTGTGTTGTATTGACCAAGGGTATTTAAGTCCCTTTGGTCTTTGTCTTTGTAAGAACTTCACGCACTCATATTGATTACACATTACTTTGCGCTTCCAAGTCTCTCTCTCTCTCTACTTTCTCTCTCTAGGATTCATTGATCTTGGACTTACACTTGATTCAACACTTTCCTTAGCATATAGAACCAACTCCATCTGATCATTCTGCTCATTACCTTGATCAGCTTCCCTTTCCACACCTTCAACATTTTCAGCTCTAACCTCCACCAATACAGTTTCACCAGAACCTCCAACAACTGCTTGTTTCTCCCTTATCTTCCCCTCATGATCATTATCTGGATCATGATCATGTTTTGTGGTAGAAAGAACTTCTTGGGCTTTGTAAGAAGTTTGAATTACCTGTTTGAGATCAAATAAAGCAAACAAAATGTCAGATTTAAACGAATTGAATTCTAAGGCACTAACTACATCTGCTGATTGCACAGATTGTGGCGGTTGATTTTGTTGGTGGGATTACAGAAGGGTAAGAAGATCTGCATCATGCTGAGTATCCAGATCTTGAGATAATAACTTTGCAAGCAACAAAGATTTAAGCTCATCGATGGATAGATCAGTAGGTTGAGTGTATGGAGTTTGCTGGCTTTGAGGTGTAGGCTCAAGTATTGGGTCTTTCCCCTTTAACAATCTCTTTACAGCTCCTACCTCCTCCTCAATTTTCTGAACATGTGGTTCTCAACAACCTTTAAGGCATCGTCGAGCATCTCCTTTGACACAAAGTCAGGGTTACTAACACCGGTATCACGTAGATTAACCGTTTGTAGAACAATTGACGAATCAATTACGTAGCCTGTGTTCATCATTGGCCTTGATGTGTCGATGACAGTACTTCCACCTGATCCTCGTAGTCCGGATTGCGGATCTACTACAGATGTTCCGATCGGGTCACAAAGAATTCCGATGGTAGATTCAACAAATAGTGTCCTAGGAATAATAATAGGTAAACGATAAGGCACTAGACTCAATTGTACATCAAATGAAGACGAGAACTGGGGATGGTGTTCTCTAGTTTCAATACCTTGATCCTCCGAATGAGAACCCAGTAGATTATATGTTATTTCCCCGTGTGAAGTTGAAACTAAAGACTGTTGAGAGGCAATAGAGTGGCTGGCTTCGGTGTGCAACTGCATAAGTGGGCTACTTATTTCTTCACTTGCACGCAACACATGCCGCGAAGTGGTTGATTTGGTTACCCTTTGGGATAAGTAGGTTCGGCGGTACACACGCTCACCATGTTCTTTTTCTTCATTTCCACTTACTCTCTCTAAATGTTCAACTATATCTCCCTCAGTCCTCCTTATATCTCCAGTGACTGCAGTAATAACAATGTCAGCTTGAGTCTGAGTATTAGACCTGGCAAAAACTGACTCGACACGCTAACCCGACACGAACTCGACACGAAATAAACGGGTTTGGATAATACATTTCAACCCGTTTAAGTAAACGGGTTGACACGACACGACACGAAAATTAAACGGGTAAGGTCAGGGTCAAAAATTTCAACTCGAAAATGACCCGAATAACCCGTTTATATATATATATATGTATGTATATAAGTTTTCCTTTTAATGTTTTGGATTTTTAGTGTTTTAGATTTGATTATAATTTTGAACTATAAATTTTGGATTTCTAATGCTTTCATTTGAATTTTGTATTTGTATTTTTTTTATGAATTTTCGATTTTTAATTTTAATTTTATAAATGTTAAACGGGTTAAACGGGTTAGGCGGGTCATGACGGGTTAGGCGGGTCGGGTTAGGGTTGGGATTTTCTGACCCGTTTATTAAACGGGTCGGGTTAGGGTTAGACACTTTCAACCCGTTTAACTTTGAACCCGACACGAACCCGACACGACACGACACGTTTGCCAGGTCTACTGAGTATCCACTTCCATGACATTAGTATCACATAATGGTTCAAATAAGTCTGCTTGATCCTCAACTTGATCATCATTTTGAAAATTAGCAACTTTTTCATCAGATTGAACATGTACTTGAGCATCAGCTTGAACAATAACATCATCATTATTTCCATCATCATCTTCATCATCGTCACCATCTGATTCATCACCTTCAGCAATGTTAGTATCAGTGTTAGTCTTTTCATCATCTGTAGAACTAGAAGCAGAAGGTACATCACTTGTATCACTACCACTGCCTGCCTTTTCTTGTGCAAGATCCAGATCATCTTCAGAGCCATGACCTTCATCGGCTGGAGGTGTCACTATACGTGGGGTAACAACCCGTGACCCTGAAGCCTTAAGTCTTTGTCTCTGAACCCCTCCAGATCCCCTCTCAGTATTTTTCTTCTTCGATCCCCGTTTCTGTACCCCCGAGGTACCAGAAACCCTCACGGACTCCGCTCTCCTAGGGATGGAGCCTTGGGTAGGAACAACCGGTTCTGGTCGTCCCACAGAGTCTCTATAATATGTTACACTCTCACACTCTGGATCTGCATAATCCAATAATGCTTCAGGCATTTGGATGGTGTAAAAAAACTCCTTTTTCTGCTTCATCAAATATCTCATTTCACTGACTGGAGCATGCGGATGATTGATCCCAGTCGGGATCTTCCTGTTACTCCGCAACATACTTCTAACAATTAGTGTCATGAACCTCTGGTATGGAATGTAGTTGGGTTCTTTGGATGTTTTCTTGGCAATCACCTTCTCATAGAGCTCAGTCCAGAAAATCTAAGCATAATCTATATGCAGGTCATGAACAACTGAGTAGAAGAGTTTCAGGATGTGGATACTAGCATTATCTGATCCAAAGTTCTTTGCAGTCAAGCATCTGTTGATCACCGAGAACATGGTATAGTAGAAAGGTGGCAAGTTGTTTTTCTTAAAGTGACTGACTTGAGTAAGATTGCCAACATAACCCATGTCTCTGATCCCTTTGAACACTTCAGCATCAGATGGCATCTCATCATAACTGGTTCTTCCCTCTCTTGTAGTTTCTGATGGTAGACTAAGAATGAACCTCAGGCTTTCTTGGGTCAGAACATATGTGAAATGGTCAATTTCTAGCTTGAATATCTGAACTCTTACTCCATGCTCTTTCATATGGGTGACCCTGATGGTCTTCCATGCTTGTTACACATAAAGTTCTAGAACTGCAGCTTGAGCAGTAAGTGCATCTCTGAGTGGGTGATTCCTCAAGATGTCCAGTACCATAGGATCGATACGGATAGTGAACTGGAGATGATGATTGTTCGGTTGCTGTGGTTTCATCTCAGCTGGTGAGATCAGGAATAGATCAGGATTTGCATCCTGTGGAACTTGGAAATCAGATCGGGAAGATGGCATAGGGCATTGTTCAGAAGCCTCCTGATGTGGCGAATGTTCCCCAGTCTGAACATGCTGTTCTACTGATTGATCTTCCATTTTTACCTGAAAAGATTAAACAATAATGGACAGGGTCCAAATGGGTTAGTGAAAAAAAATTGATTTTGACACTTGAAAATCACATTTTGAAAAACACTAAGTATAGAATTCGCATGATTGGGATCTGCGAATTCTTAACTTAGGAATTCAAGGAACATTCAAGAATTCGTATGAATGAATTCATAGAAAAGAATTCATATGATGCAATTATACAAATTCCTCACTTGAAGAAATATTGGACACTGAAAAACCCTAGAATTCGTATGAAAGATATACGAATTCTGAACTTTAAAAAAATTGACATTCAGAACAAGAATTCATATGGACATTTCAACATAGAATTCACATAACCTTTTTCCTGAAAAATTCCTGAGTATTCATAAGAACATCAAGAACACCTTCAAGAATTCAAATCAAACCCAGATCTTAAATTCTTAAAATTTGAAATTTTGGCCTTAGATTTTTTGTTCTGTTAGGATCGATATGAGAATAAAAAACACCTTTTTATCCAACTATCAATCCTTAGTCCTGATTTATCATCAAGAACACGAAGAACTTTAGAAAACCAGATTCAAGGATAGTCAAGAGTCGAAAAGTCAGATTCAAGGATCAATCCCAACAAAAGACGATTTAGTTCAAAATTTTCTAATGAAAGGGTTCGATTAGATTAAGTTAGTATTCTTTTAGTTCAGATTTACACTTAGATTCTTTATCAAGAACAGAATCTGTCGAAAATTTCAAAGAAATATGTGAGTTCTTCGGAATATAAACAGTCCATCGAATAAACCTAAGATATAATCCAGATTAGGTAACCCTGCAAAGAAATCGAATTACAAATAAAGATAATCCAATAAAATATCAATAATAGAACAAACAAATACCTTTTGACTCAAAGAGATCGAGAAGAAATCGAAGATGGATCAGAAATCGCAAGGTAGGGTTTTGGGGTTTTTGTAAGCCGGAGAATTCGTAAGTGTAAACATGATACGAAAGTTAGGGTTTCGTAGAAGATGAGTGTATATATACCCTGGAGTGATATGGACACGTGGCATGATTACACCGGACCTCCCACTTTTCGCAGAAACAGGTATGTGAATTGTCTTGAAAAAATAAGACAATAAATGTGTGAGAATTTGCATGAGACAAGTATGCGAATTTTGTGCAATAAGAATTCGTATAGCAGTGAGATGCGAATTCTTCACATTTCGCAGATAGGCATATGCGAATTGTTAGAATTCGTATCACTTTGATGTGCGAATTCTCAAGAATTCGTGCAACACACATCTGCGAATTCCTCAGATTTCGCATGAGTGAGTTATGAGAATTCTTGACTTAGCAATATTTCCAACTTTTGAAAAACATTCTAAATGAGGAAATTTGCTAAATTTAGAAACTTTTCAAAAATATGCCAAAACTAGAAACTTTCCATCAAGGAAACTTTCCAAAAATGACATTTTTCATTAATTTTATTTTCCAAAAACAGTTATACACACTGCACACTTACAACCCTTTTCAGATGTAATTTGTGTTGAGTTCCCCCTTGACTTGATGTCTGGTTCTTCTGATTCTTTTCATGGATTTGTTCTTTCTTGAAATCAATTGTTTGTCATTTCTTGCGGGCTCCCCCTTGACATGTTATGGATCTTTTATCAATGTATGGATATGCTCCCCCTTCATATCTACATACATGTAAAATGATATAACAATTAAGAATACAAACTCCCCATATTTAAGATATAACAATGAAATTAATCTCTTCATTTGACACAATTTATATCTAGTCAAAGAAAAACTCCTTGTGAAGAAATGACATTCAAATTCTTGTCAGAATCTTGACATTGAAGTCTGTGTCCTAATCTGTTATACTTAAAAGTCACAATCTTTGAACATTGAAGATTGGGTCCTAAACTGTTGTGTTTAGAAGCCATTGTCTTTGTTCATTCCTTCTTCAGTTCAGGTTCCTACATCACATGTTTAACAGGCTTTGGTACCCAGATGAGTTTGGGTCCACTCTGGTTAGTAAGTGAAAATTTCTTTGCACGGTTTCCACCTCTGTGATAAGCAGTATCAGTAAACTTCTGATGAGAAAAATACCTTTTGTGAATGTGTGCTTTTTGAACAAAATCATCATTACGGCAATAAGAATAACAAAGTTTTCTTTTTGCTAACCTGATCAGATGCTTGTTTGACTTGATAGCATCAGGTGCAAAAGATTTACCTTTTTCAGCTCTGTTCTTCTTTTTCAGTTCAGCTTCTACTGATGATTTCTGGTATTTTACTGACTCTGGAGAACCTTTGACAACCCAGATCATCTTTTCTTTCTTGGAAGCTTTGAGTCCAGAAGCATATCTATCAACATATTTAACATAGAATGAACTAGAAGGTTTAATCCGATTTGGTTTCAAGATTCTAGATTTAACAGTTTGTTTCTTGAAAACCATCTTTTGAAATAAGCTATTGACTTATTGAAATGAGCAAACTGATTCACTTGCATCACCATCATAAGAAGATAATACAGGTGTTTTAGATGCTAACTTGTCAGATAAATCAGCATTAGCTTTCTCAAGTTGACTGATCTTGTCATTCAACTTGGCTTTTTCATTGCACAGTTTATCAAACTTGCTTTGCAAATCAGATTTAGAAATCTGTCCCTTTTGTATATATGTAGATAAGACAACTAACTTTTCAATAAGTTTAGAAATCTCAGATTCAAAGAATTTTCATTCAGTTTCAAATTCTTTCTCCAAGTTCTGATTTTTGTCAGAAATCTCTTTGAAAAGCATAGTATTTTTCTTTTCAATATTTTTTCTTTCTCTTTTAAAGACATCTCTCTCAGCAATGACAATCTTTTCAAAATCAGAAACTTGTTTGGAAAGTTTTACACATCTGATTTCTAATTCTTTCCTCTCCGACTCAGCTTTCCTTGAAAGTTCAGATAATTTCAGATTGAAAGTCTTCTCTAGTTCAGCTTTCTCATTGTTGAATCTCTCATCAACTTTCTTTATCCACTCTTTTCCTTTAGCTTCATAAGTTGATATTTGTGTCTCAGCTTTGGTGAGTTTGACTTTCAGACTATCAATATCTGCTTTCAGCTTTGAGTTTTGACTTTTCAGCTTTTCATTCTTAACTTTGAACTCTTCAAGATCAGCTTCCATCTTTGGAATTTCGGGCATATATGACAATGCATAGTCCCTCTTTGTAAGAAACAAATTTCCCTTTGCGTCTGTATAAGGCATGATTAGTAATTTTGAAAAATATAGCTTGAAAATATCGTTAGTAAAAAAGTTTGAAAAATTAACAGAACAAAATCAGAACGATCAGAAAAATCACTCAAAAATTCAAACATACAGAATTCGTATACTACTCACACTCAACAATTCGCATACTAGAATTCGTATAGGAGCAATTCGCATAGCACACATAACAAAAATTCACAAGTCTAGAATTCGTATAGGAATAATTCGCATAAAGGATATGATAAGGATACGAAATCAAGCTTTTCGCATATATTCCTGTGCGAATTTCGAGCTTCTCCCAGATAATGGCGTGCGAATACTAGCTTTTCGCAGATAGCAGTGTGCGAATTCTTGCCAATTCGTACAAGACTGCTTGCGAATTCTTTCCTTGGGAAAATTTTCACACTTCTCGTAGATAGTTTTGTGCGAATCCTTGACTTCTCGTAAAATGCCTTGTGCAAATTCCTTACTTAGCAAAATTTTCGCACTGATTTGTGCGAATTCTTCAATTTTCTCTTGTGATGTGCGAATTCTTCCAGCCTGTGAGTTCTTTGAGCGAGTTCTTCATTATTTCTGTGAATTCTGTAGATCTTGAGTTATTTTTCACAAAATTTCACAAATTTCCACCCAAATCTCAATGATTGATTCTGAAAATTTGCACAAATGATCACTTTGTCATCTTGAACAACCCTTTAGAATGAATTTTTCTAAAAATGACTATGGAATTGGGAATCGATCAATAGCAGTCCGCGAGCAAAAAGTTTTTGGAAATGGAAACTTTGATCAAATTATCCAAATCTGTTGATCAATTCAATTTCCAACATGAACAAGAATTGTTCAGTAACAGGTTGCGATCATGATGAACACAAATTCACATCCAAATTTTCATTGAATCACAATATTGATTTGTAGCAAAGATTCGATGAAACTGTAAACATCCTATGAATATAAATCGATTTTTCTGAGGATTCTGATCTTGTTGTTAATCTCCAATTCGTCTGATTAAGCTCTGATACCAATTGTGATCCCAGGTTTCAAGCAATCATGCACAATCACAATCAAATCAAATAACAATCAAGATCAAGATGAGAGAGAATTAGCCACAAGTGTTGTCGTATTCATATGTCTAACAAGAAAGGATTACAATGTGACTCAATACGTACTAAAATGCTTAATGTTAAGTCTAATTTTGTAGTAATCAATGTATTTATCCCTTGTGGCCTTAACTGTAGTTTAGCTTGCCTTTTATATCTGTTTTGGCCAAGGGTATTTAAGTCCCTTTTGCCTTGTCTTGTAAAGAACTCTCTACACTGATATTGAATATACACATACTTTGCGTCTTATACTTTCTCTCTCTACTTTCTCTCACATATACAAAACAAGACAAAGGATACTTATATAGGGTCAAACATGAAATTGACCTCTACACAAGCTTAGAACAAAAGTCAACACAACTAAACAAAACATACTTACAAATTGACTCAAAACTATACTCTAAGAAAAGTCAAGTACGATGAATCTGATGAGGAGACTTCCGAAGAGGTAAATAATTTTTCTGAATCTGATTTCTTAAAACAAATGGAAACCATGATGGTTGAGCTTTAGGACTTACAAGTTAAGCTCAAAAAGGAGAAAACAGAGTTGCGAAAAAGCGTCAAACAATTTTTGATCTCAACAAGGAAATTGTTGGGAACAAAAACTTGATTGACTCTTTGAACAAGTCTGGTACTATTTTTGAAAAACAAAAAGCTTGTTTTGAAAAACAAATTTCTGAAACAGTTTCTAAATATAATAAGTCTGAACTTGAGAAGAAAGAGTTTGTTGTCAACTATAATAAATTGCAATTTGAAAAGAAATCTTTGTTGAAAAAGATTAATGGTTTGGAAGCATAACTTTATACTCGAGGTCAAACTGATCAAACCATTTATCTAAACAAACCAAAGGAAGTTACATGTTTCAAACATAATTGGGGTATTGGTTACGATAACCCACATTATCTGAAGAAAGCTATCATAAAGCAGCCATCTTTATATAACTTTGATTTCTTACAAGTGGTTGACAAAATGTCCTCATTTGAAATCCAAATTTGTCACAAAATCATCTGATGAGGTTGAGCCTAAGGAAGATGAGAACAGAAAGAACACAACTAAAATGCAACTACCATTTTGCTATAAAAAGCTGAATGATAGTTATCTTTCTGAGCAACCAAAGTTTCTATCAAATGATTATTTTCAAAGCTATTCTAATGAGGAGATGGAGGCAAAACCTGTTAAAGCAAAAATTTATGTTCCTCCACTCATCTTGGAAAGTAAAATTTCTGAGCTTGAGAATACCTTAGCAGAACAAAGAAGTTTGGTTGATCTTGAGAAGATTGTGTTTTCTACTGTCATGATGAACACTAGTTTCAAATCTGAAGTTACAACTGATAAATCCGAATCAGAAAGACTTTGTGAAAACAATTCCACTGATTCAGATACATCATCTTGTAAAGTTTTTATGGGAAATGTTTTTACTAATCCTAAAACTTCAAATTGTGCTAAAATTTCTTATCAAAAGAAGTGTTCTAGAAAGAAAAATGATTTCAAATTTCCAAATTCTTCCAAGGCACAACAATTTGATGATGATCATCATGACTTATTTACGGTTGAAAATGATTTTTTAAATTCTGATGGTTGTTTGGATGAAAGTATTGATAAATTTAATTTTAATGCTAAACTTCTAGATCATACTTATTTTGTGATTAATAATGTTGCTTTACCTAGTGTTTTTAAAAAAGTAGAAAACATCAACTAAGGTTGATGATTCAGTTTCTGTGAGTACCTATTATTCTAAAGGTAAGAAGCAAAAGAAAAGGCGCTCACAGAAACGGACCAACACAGGTAAACACACGAAAACACAGACTCTTAAATCTCATGTTTCTGATAAATCTAAATATTGTGTTTCAGAATTGAGAAAGAAAAATTCAGAAGCAAGACTAGAATGGAGACCAAAAAGAAAGATTGAAGAGTCTACAAAATCATTGTCTAACATATATTGTAATAGGGCTACTACTAGTTTGCTTGATGTAATTGATCAATGTGCTTCTCATAAAACAAAACTTGTAACTTTTTACAAGGTTTATACAATAAAGCAGTTGATCCAATTATCTCATTTGCCTAGTAAGTGCTCCACTTTTGGTCGAAATGATTTTTGTAACTCGATAATATTCTGATTGTTGGTTTGGGTCTTATTATATACATCATTCTAATGTTTTTGAAAAACAAAGAGGACCTAAATTTAATTGGGTGCCAAAATCTTGTGCTAACACGAAAGGACCCATCTATAAATGGGTACCTAAACCTGTTGTTGTCTGATTTCTCTTGTACAGACCCGTCATATGTGGTACTTGGATTCATGTTGTTCCAAGCATACGACAGGGCAGAAAGATATTTTATCTAATTATACAGATAAATTCTGTGGCAACGTGATATTCGGAAATGACCAATTTTCACCAATTCTTGGTTATGGAGATGTAGTGCAAGAGAACGTATAAAGAAGGTGAGTTATGTTGAAGGATTATGACACAATCTGTTCAGCATTGGTCAGTTCTGTGACAAAGATTTAGAGGTAAATTTCAAGGCCAAGAGATGTTGTGTCAGAACGGAAAATGGTAAAGAACTCTTGGTCGGGACTCGAAAGTCAAACCTCTACACGATTAATCTGTCGAATGTCAAGACTGATAATGCGGTGTGTCTACTTTCTAAAGCCTCTATGCAACATAGTTGGTTATGGCATAGAAGGATATCTCATCTTAACTTCAGATACATTAACAAATTGGTGACTGACAACTTGGTGAAAGGACTTCCAGAGCTTAGATACGAAAAAGAACATCTGTGTGACGCATGTGAGAAAGTGTTAGAGCACAGATTGTTGTCTTCAAGATCATCTAGATTGAAAGTCTAAATCTCAAGTCAAATCCTCAAGATTGCAAGTCAACGTCAAAGTTGTTTAAAGTGGAAAGTCAAAGTCAACTAAAGTTAACATGTTTAGTTAGTTTTGTTTGTGTGTTCCTTATAATTGTTGGTAGTATAAATAGTCTCATTGTCTTTGTAATTGTAGGTGTGGTAGAGCTTATTAATGTGCGTATTGTAAGATCACATTTTACATATTCTAGAGAGAGAAAGTAGAGAGAGGTTGTTTGTAATATATGAATTTCAATATCAATGACATTTGAGTTTTGAATCGAATTGATCATTCATCTTTATAATCTTGCATCAAATTGGGATTAACAGAAAGGTAAGATGAAAAGAGCCTCACACAAGCCTAAGCCTGAACCGAGCACAAGTACTTCTTTAGAACTGTTGCACATGGATCTCGGTGGTCCAATGTGAACTCAAAGCATAAACGGAAAAAAATATGTTCTTGTGATCATGGATGATTTTTCAAGATACACTTGGGTCAAATTTCTTAGATCGAAAGATGAGACGCCCAATGTGTTAGGTCCATTTGAGATCATGATTGGTATTGATTGATGATAAACAAGAAGATTAGGGGATAGAAATTAGTAGATTATTGAAAGCAAAATAAATCTACACTACTAGAGACCAAGAACACAATGCGGCTACATTGTGGCTGATTTGAATTTCACAAAATGAAAGGTTAACCTAAAATCTATTACAAGATTCCTATTTATACCCCAAGTCCCTTGTAAACACTATAAGCCCAAACCCAATACAAGGCCCATTACAATATGTTGATTACTTTATAAAACTTCTAAAATAGAACATAAAATATGTTCTAACATTCTCCCCCTAAGTTTTGTAAAGTAATCATTTTCTGATCAGCTCCAGCTTCAGCTCTTCTCCCCCTTGATTTCTTTATAAAACTTAGTGTTGCATAAACATCAAAGCATCCTTAAGATCCCCCTAGAATTTAGCTCTTATCTTCGAAGTATCAACTGAAATATCAGATCTGATGTAGACAATAACCTCGACTGAGTGCACATAAAGACAAATTTTTCCTCTAGTAAATCCAACACATTCCTTAACGCACACAAGAATGATATGTGTGGATTATGGAATGACACCCAAGTGCATCTTCAGTGTATAACATCTGATCTGTCTGTGAACCATGAGTTGAATTTAGAATTTATCTTAAGAACTTCATCTGATAAGCATACGGGCGGTAGCATCCGGTAGCAACACTACAAGGCAAGGGTTAGAAGACAAGCAATGTTCAATAATTGATGAAAGGTACTCATTTTCTGACTGGTTTCCAGAACACTGAGTCATCAAAACCGGAAATCCTTTCTTCACAAATCAACTGGATGATTATCGGCTCTCAGGATTTTGAAGCACAACCAAAGTGCATAATAGTGATTGCAGTCGATTACACTAATGAAGGATCAAGTCAGGAGGATGATAAAGTGCTCTCAACGGTCTAACAACTGAAGAAGATTTTCAGACTGATGATTGCAGAGACTAAATCTGAAAATCCAGAATCTGAAAATCTTTGCAGATCATGAGCACTCGTGAAATATAGATCAGTTGCTAAGGATGTGTGACCAACCAGCTATCACATATGCATTCCGTGTATAAAGCTCAAGAATAGGGCAAACTTATATGAAATAGGGTTCAGAACAGTCAAAATTCTCAAAAATAACCAAAACTTTCGCAAACAATCAAAATTCGCAGATCCTTATAGACATTTAAGCACAATTCGCAAGATGCATTAAGCTTAACCTCAAAATTCGCAGAGGCTTGCATTGCGAATTCCTGACTTTCGCAAGACTCATGGTTGCGAATTCTCGCATTTCGCAGCTCACTCAATCACGAATTCTTCACAATTCGCTAAACAATGTCCTGCGAATTCTCAACTTTCGCAATTCGCTTACCTTCGAATTCTGGACATAGAACATTTTCATCTTTGGAAGCCACTTTTCGCAAACACACAACCTGCGAAACCATTGACATTTTATAACCAGTGGCCTGCGAATCCTTAGGAATTTGCACACAACATAAGGACAGTGGTCTGCGAATTCTTCAACTTTCGCAATCTGACCACTTGCGAATTCTTCCTTGTAAAATTTGTTGTGTCCAATGTTCTGCGAAATCTTCACTCTGCGAATCCTTCACTTTCTGCGAGTTCTTCACGAATCTTGCGAAAAATATGTATCTCGAAATTATTTTCTGACTTTCTTCATTCAAGCCTTCAATACATCGATTTTTGAGTTGATACTTTATCCACAGGTTCGAAAACAACTAATAAGCACATTTGTAGTTGAAAACATTATCTAAATCTGACTCTAAACCACCATTCGATTCAACCACAGTAATAACAAGTTTTCGAACATAATGAACTCAAAATCAATCGATTCGACTTTCTGGATCGAAATTGTTACAAGCAATTGATTCTATAATGATAAACTATAACTATTGAATCAATTAATCATCAAAGAACAGACAATTTCAAAAAAAATCACAGAAATCGATTTTCAACATGATTGTTCTATCCAAACACAATCAGATCTCAGATCGTGTAGAAAGATGTTTTCTGTTTGGCTTTGATACCAATTGTTAGGTCCATTTGAGATCATGATTGGTATTGATTGATGATAAACAAGAAGATTAGGGGATAGAAATCAGTAGATTATTGAAAGCAAAATAAATCTACACTACTAGAGACCAAGAACACAATGCGACTACATTGTGGCTGATTTGAATTTCACAAAATGAAAGGTTAACCTAAAATCTATTACGAGATTCCTATTTATACCCCAAGTCCCTTGTAAACACTATAAGCCCAAACCCAATACAATGCCCATTACAATATGTTAATTACTTTATAAAACTTCTAAAATAGAACATAAAATATGTTCTAACACAATGTCATCATTTCATTCTTAAAGACCGTTCAAGTGAATTTGCAGAAGACAGTTAAGCTACTCAGAACTGATAATGGCACAAAATTGAAGAACAAAACAGTTGACGATTATCTCGAATCGGTCGGGATAACTCATCAGTTTTCTGCTGCTAGGACTCCGGAACCAAATCGGGTTGAACGAAGAAACCAGACTCTTGTAGAGGTTGCAAGAACGATGCTGAGCCAATCCGATCTACCTTTATTTTTGTGGGCCGAAGCTGTCTCAAATGCATGTTCTAATCAGAATCGTTCAATCATTCATCTCCGGTTTGGTAAAACTCCGTATGATTTGATAAATAATAGAATACCTAGCATTAAACATTTTCACATCTTTGGATGCAGGTGTTTTGTGCTGAATGATAAAGAGCACTTGAACAAGTTCAGTCCCAAGGCTGATGAAGGCATTTTCATTGGGTATTCTCAAACATTTGCAGCATACAGAGTTTATCTAAAGAAGTCAAAGATTGTGGTTGAGAGCATCTATGTCACATTTAATGAAGATATGGCTTCTTATCAAATCAGTTCTGAACCCGTGATAACATGAGTATTTGCTTCTAGACACATCAGTCCAGAACCTGTGATTAAAGTTTCTAATATAGATAAAGTGTCAACGTCTACATCTCATTTAACATACTTAGATTTATTGTTTGAACATTTTTACGATGAGTTTCTTGCTTCAAAAGTGACTAAACCTGTTGTGATTGACAGGTCTGAAGATTCAAGTAATCATCATCCAATCACATCAGATGTATCGACTGAATCAAATTCCCCGATTCAAGAAGAAACTCCAGTTCAAACACCTACTTAATCAGTTGAAGTTGCACTTGATACTATAGATCCAGAAGTTGCACATTCAGTTGGATGTACTGTCATGCCTATCCAACAAACATCAAATGTCCAATCCACTGAAACTTCTGCACCAGTTACTTTAACTGAACCCTAACATGAAGAACATAATGGATACTTAGATGATCAACATGATCAGTCTACATCTAATCCATTCTCTCATTTACACAAGTGGACCAAAGAGCCCCCGGTACATGAAATTATTGGAGATCCTTCAAAACCGGTGCAAACTAGGTCTGCAACTGCAAATGAATGTTTATATGATTCATTCCTGAGCAAAATAGAATTGACAAAAGTTTCAGAAGCTCTTTGTGATTCATATTGGGTTACAACCATACAAGAAGAGCTCAACCAATTTGAAGCACTTAAAGTTTGGCGATTGGTGCCCCAACCTGAAGGAAAGACAATCATTGGCACCAAGTGGGTATTCAAAAATAAAAAGGATGAGGATGATGTTGTGATTCGAAATAAAGAAATACTTGTAGCCAAGGGATACAGACAAGAGGAAGGCATTGATTATGATGAGACGTATGCACCAGTTGCACGTATTGAGGCAATTAGGATGTTCCTAGCCTATGTTGCACATAAGAATTTTACGGTCTATCAGATGGATGTCAAGACAGCCTTTCTGAAGGGATTGTTAAAAGAAGAGGTGTACATTTCTCAACCTAAAGGATTCGTAAGTGTGGACAAACCAGATCATGTCTGTATTTTAGACAAAGCACTTTACGAACTCAAACAAGCCCCTCGAGCCTGGTATGATGTGTTATCCAAATTCCTTATCAAGTCTAGATTTTCCAAAGGTAAAATCGACACCACTTTATTCATAAAAAGGGAGAAAGTTGATATCATTTTAATTCAAATATATGTGGACGATATCATATTTAGTTCAACTAATCCAAAGTACTGTAAGAATTTTTCTAATCTCATGGTGTCACGTTTTGAAATGAGTATGATGGGATAGATGAACTTCTTTCTCGGATTACAAGTTAGACAATTTTCCACGGGGATTTTTATAAATCAAGCGAAGTATATTGCTGACATTTTAAAGAAATTTAATTTGTCAAATTATACTCCAATTTCAATCCCGATGACACCAGGAACTAAAATCGGAGCCAATCTCTCAGGAAAAGATGTTGATGTTAGAACCTGTTGAGGAATGATTGGTTCTTTAATGTACTTGATGGCTAGTCGGCCAGATATTATGTTTTCTACATGCTTATGTAATAGATATCAAGCTTCGCCTAAAGAATCCCATATGTCGGCTGTAAAGCGGATATTTAGATATCTGAAGGGAACTGCAAATCTTGGTTTGTGGTATCTTAAAGATACATGTTTTGAGCTAACAGCGTATTCAGACGTAGATCATGCATGTTGTAAGCTAGACAGGAAAAGCACAATGGGTCACATTCAATTTCTTGGAGACAAGCTCGTATATTGGGTGTCAAAGAAACAACTATGTGTTTTTACTTCGACTGCTGAAGCAGAGTATGCAGCTGATGCCAGTTGCTTCTCTCAAGTTTTGTGGATGAGGACACAACTTCGAGACTATGGATTCCAGTTCAACAAGGTTCCTATATTTTGTGATTCGAAAAGCGCCATAGCCATATCAGTTAATCCTGTTCAGCACACAAAGACCAAACATATAGATGTGCGTTATCATTTTATCCAAGATAATGTCGAAAAATATACAATTGAACTTTACTTTGTAAACAAAAATTATCAACTTGCTAATTTATTTACCAAGCCGTTAGATGAAAAGAGATTTAATTTTCTCATTTCCAAACTTTTGCATGTTAAACCACTAGAAATAATCTGTAATTACCTATTACAGTTTATTTTTATTATTTTTCTTCAGTTCTTTATTTTTAATATGAACGATATCTGCATTGAAAGGTTCTGCTCATGGTTTCAGGGGGAGTGTGACACAAAGTTTAGATGATCTACATTCTAGGGGGAGTTGTAGAGATTTGCATACATTTTTCACTGACATATTTTGTGATGAATATTTTCATGGGGAGTAAGTACATTGATTTCTGATTACATTTGATCAGAACTCGTTCTTAAATGTTTTACTACTTTTATGTCTTTAATTTTCAATAAACGTTTTTCCATTACAATAAGACTTTGTTGCTTTGACGTTTTTTTTGACTAAATGCAGATTTTGAGGGGGAGCTTACTTGATCATATCATTCATGACTTCGGAGCTGACTTCATGAGATTAAAGCTGAGCGTAAGAAGTATTAGGGGACGTTTGGTTCGCAGAATGATTTCTGAAGGAATGGAATTTGTCTAAGGAATTGGAATCTGGAAGGAATTGGAATGGAATGTTATCAAGTTTGACCAAGTGTTTAGTTGGCAGGAATGGAATGTAATCAGTCAAATGAATTGGAATCTGTCTGTTTGGTTTGCAAAGGAATTGGAATGGAATTATGAAAAATGACAAAAATACCCTTTCTTTTATTTTTATTTTTTTAAATGCCAAGAGAGAGAGGAGAGAGAGGGGGGAGAGAGAGAGAAAGGATAGAGAGAGGGGAGAGAGAGGAGAGAGAGGATAGAGATGGGAGAGAGAGGGAGAGGAAATAGAGAGGAGAGAGAGGAGAGAGAGAGAGGAAGGAGAGGAGAGAGAGAGAAGAGATAGAGGGAGAGAGGAGAGAGGAGAGAGAGAGGAGAGAGGGGAGAGAGGAGAGAGAAAGGAGAGAGAGAGGAAAGAGAGAGAGAAGAGAGGTGAGAGAGAGAGGAGAGATAGATAGATGAGAGAGAGAATAGAGAGAGAGAGAGAGGGTTTTTAGAAGCGACTAGGGTTTTTTGAAAATGTAAGGAAGGTATTTGTGTCATTTTGAGAAAATCTGATGGAATGGAATTCAATTCCATCCATATTAAGAAGGAATGACCAAATCCATGATTAAAGGAATTCATAGAATTCAATTCCATTCCATTGGTAACCAAACAACAAAATGGAATTTGGTCAATGGAATTGACCATTCCAATTCCATCAGATTCCGACGGAATCCAGCGAACCAAACGCCCCCTTATACTCTTAATATCGTTGTGTTTGAAAGAAGGACAACTTTCAGACATGAAAACATGTTTCTTAAATTTTCAAACCACTTCTTGATTTTCAAAAGATTTCATGAGTTCAGAAGTGTGATTTTCAATGTTTTTCATTGTTATGATCTTTGATGTTAAACAAACCGTGTGTTTCCAAAGATAAATACTTGTGTATTATTTTTTCTATATACTGTCAAGTATTCACACACCTGTTTAGTACTTTATTGACTATATTCTTATCATGTCTCATATTGAAACTAATTTTCGATGGTAAGACACCCCGTTTGAACTTCATTGATATTTGAGTGTTATTTCATTCAAAGCGTTTCTTTCAAGAATGTCCATAATTGTTCTTATAGACAACATCCAATTTTTCATGACCTAAGCTTTTAATGACAAATCATTCTTTTTTGATCTTTTCAATACATTGTGAGATTCTCAAAACACATCTATTGTTTTCACTTCATTCATTCAATTTCTTTGTTTTGAGAAAATCTTCAATGATTAAAATGCTCAAATATTCATGATTATCTTCATGAGCATACAAATATCTAACATGTATTTCATACGGTGTTTTAACTGAAAAAGTTAAACCAATTGAGCAACATTTTGCTTTTAGGACAAAATACATGGGAATTGTGTGAGCTTTACTGAACTTCTATGGATTCGCGATAACCAATGTTTCCTATCCATGTAGTTATCCTTGAGTGATCGAGAGGCTAGGGGTCAATATCTGAGTGTGGGTATGTGATGAGATAAAATGAAAAGAGAGATTGGTTAGAAGTGAGCTCAAATGATAAAAAGAAAGTGGGCATGAGAACCGAGTTAAAAGAATATCAGAACTCTGCACCAACTTTTTCTGAGTCGGGCAGCCATATTACTGTTGTTTCACAATTCTTTCGTGAACTTCATTGAAAGAGGCACTAGCCCATGCCAACTCTAGTTTTAAACCCCACTAGCTACTCATTTCTTTCTCAACAAAGAAATGTTTAAATTTTTCTTGGGGACACAACACATAATCTATCTCATCTTCATTTGGAAGATGTGGATATTGAAACAGAAGGAAGTCTGCCCCACCTTCGCACTAAGATCTTGTCTCAATAGTTTACAAAATTTGAGCCTAATAAAGCATAAATGCTTAAATTTGTTAGCCCCAAATCTTAGTTTGTAAAAGTATTGAAAATATCTAAGTCCTACTTCAGAGTACTTCCAGAGACAGGCTTCAGAGGACGTGACTGCCTCTGAAGCACATTCCAGAGATAGGGACTTCTCAGCAGAAGACATCAGAGATGGCTTCATCAGAGGCTCTGAAGACTTCCTCAGAGCTCTGAAGGTGTTCTCTCTGAATATCAAGACAAGATACAAGTGTTGAACTGAACAGAGATGACACGTCACTTAGTGATAAGATTTGCTTTCTAGAGTAGGTCACTATTCATGCACATATTGAGCTTACCTAGTAAGACACTGTTCAAGCATGCTTCTTTTGTCAGAATTGTACACTGTTTACTTTATGGTCCTATAAATAGGACCATCACGCCATTGACAAAAGTGTGCTTTTTGATATCTTGCATCTGAAGATTCAATTGAATATATTTCAAAGAAGATCTTGTTCTTTCTGCTTATTTTATTATATGAACTGTGATATTTGAATCTGCTTTTGATATTAAACTATATTGCTTCCGCTGTTATTATTCTTATTGTTTATATCATCATTGTAAGATTAAATCTGGGATCCAACAATTGGTATCAGAGCTTCCTTTGTTTTCTAAACAAAGAAAGATCATATCTACTTACTCGGATAGATTTATATCTTACTGATTCAAGCTTTTAATATTTGTGCATATTCATATAAATCTTGGTTTATTAAGAACTTCATATGCTCCAGATTTGAAAGTAAATCACAGTTACATCCTATGATAAAAGATCTTCATACAAAAGCATCTATTCTTCAAATCTTCATCTTTGCTTCACAAAATGGCAAACTCAAGTATAAGTGTCATTTATACAGCTGGATCATTAACCAAACCTCCTACACTTCTAAGGGATGAATATCCTCAATGGAAGATAAGGATGGTAAACTTCTTAGAAGGTATGGACAAGGATCTGTTAAGATCAGTGAACGATGGACCTCACCAACCAATGGTGTTGGTACCAAGAGTTCCAGCAACAACAGATACTGCTGAAATACCTGCTTACTATGAAAAGAAAACTTCAAACTTTACTGATGAAGAAACTAACGTGATGGAAAATGATTCAAAAGCTGTTAGATTACTTATAATGGCCATTCCCAATGATATATTCCAAGAACTTGATTCTTGTGTAACTGCAAAAGAGATATGGGATCAGTTGTTAAATCAACTTGAAGGTGGCCTACAATCTCAAAAGAACAGGAGAAATATTTGTATCAATGAATATCATGATTTTCATGCATTACCCGAAGAAACCTTACACCAAACATACTCAAGGTTCAACATTCTCATCAACAAATGCAGAAAATTTGGGGTCATGAGGACAAAAGAAGAAAACAATGTTCTTTTCCTTAAAAGTATAAATGAAGAATGGTCACAACTGTCCATGTCAATACAAGCCAATCAAAATCTTGAATCATGGTCATTGATTGACATTTATGGCACCCTGGTAGCACAGGAAAAGAAGTTGTTAAACAAAAATCAAAAACCTCTTTAGGTGGACCACTTGCACTCATGTCAAAACAAAAAAGTGTATCACAAGAAGGAAGAAATGCAAAAACAGATAACTGTTTAACGAGGGAATCTAAAAGAAAATCCAAGAAGGTTCTGATGACTGAAGAAGTTGAACACTCAGATGATGACATCAAAGCTTTTGCCAAATCTCTTGCATTAATCACCCATCAATTTAACATGAAATTTGGCAAGAAAGTTTTTGAAGGAAGAAGAAATGATGAAGAAAGAAGAGAAAATCCAGAAAGGAGATTTCAGAAAGCTGACTATCAACAAGAGCACAGATCTACTCTGCATAGTGATCAAAAAGGTGTTCGTTTCACCAATCATGATACTACTCAACAATCAAGATCTCAACAATCATTTCAGCCAAGGTATCCTCAACCTCAGAGGTACTTCAAACCACAACCACAAGATCAGAAGACATAATCAGTTGTTGTTCTTCTACCAAACCAAACCAAAACGATGGAAGATGTTTCAGATGTGGAAAGCCAGGCCATTACTCTGCAAACTGTAGAGGTAGGCTCATCAAAGATGAAGACTACTACAAAAACAAATACAAGTACAATGTCAAAGAAAGAGTACTTGTTGCAGAGATGGAAGACCGGCTGTCAGACTCAACAAGCGATGGAGAGGAAGAACCTACCAATCTCTGTGGTATGGCTTTTTCAGATGATCAGAATGATGGATCATCAGAGGACTACTCTGGAAAGGTAAACTCTCCTTCCACCTCTAAAAGTGAACTTGAATTGGATGTTATTAAGCTAAAAGATGAATTTCAAATCACAAAGCAAAAACTTGTTGAGGAAAAAGAAAAAAGAAAACAAATGACAAAAGATCTTAGTTTTGACAAAAGGGAAAAAGATCTTCTTGAGTCAGAAAAGAGAGATATTTTTGTTGATAATTTTGAACTTGAAAAAGCTCAGAAACAAAAAGAATAATCTTTTTTAGAAAAATTCAAATAACTTGAGAAAGTTTTAAAAGTTAAAGAAGAAGATGTAAAAAGATATGAGTATGAAAGACTCAATTCTGTGGCCTTAACCAATTTTTTTCAAAAAGAAAGAGAAATCTTACATCAATCTCTGGAAAGGAAAGAAGTTCAAATCAAAATCTATCTTGATGCTCAAGATGTGCATATAAAGATAAAATCTCAAATGGATACTCAAGGGTTGGGATTCAGTGAATTGGATCCATTCACTGGATTGAAGAAAACTTCACTTTCTTCCACTTTATGTATAGGAAAGGTCCAGAGCTCTGACTGTCCATCTCTGAACAATTTCAAGAGAATAAAAATCTCAGAAGGATCAAAAGCAAGGGCTCTGAACTTTAAAAATGTTGCATACTCTGAAGTGCAAAACTTTCCAAAATCTATCTTAAAAATAGAAAAATAAACTTCGGAGGTACTTTTCACAAAACCTCAGAGTAATGATCCCAGAGAAATCTTCAAGTTCGATGCATTTATCACAAATGAATTAGAGACATTTGAACAAAGTACCTCTGAAACAAGTACTTCTGAAGATGAACCTCAGAGTTCACTTAATCCAGATGCTCCTCTGTATTCACCAATCTCTGATGAATGCATCAGAACTACATTTGAGGATGACATCAAAAGAATAAATAAAGAAAATAACATAGCTGATTTGAAGAAGAAAGAAAGCATGAAAAGAATCATTAAAGTCTCTAGACCCAAGAAAATTGAGAAACCAACAGAGGTAGTTATCTCTGGTAAGGCTGAAAGAGACTTTCTTGACTTTGATTCTGAATCTGATCCAGAGATTGATGAACAGATATTCTACAGACCAGAGGAAGTAATTCATAAAAAGATAGAGACTGTTGGTTCTGGAATTTTGAACATTCCTATTTCTGTTTTGAAAAATAAACCCAGAATACCAATATGTCCTGACTTTGCATAAATGTGTCTTCAAGCAAAAACTTCCCCGGATCTTGAAAAAGAATTACAAGAAAAGGCAAAGAATAAAACTATCATTTCTCAACTCTACACTTAAAAACCAATCAAGTTTACTCCTGAACAAAAAGGAAAATGGCAAGAAATTAACCATTCTGATCCTGTTTGTGCAGTGAGCAACAAAGAGAATAGGATGTTTTTGAACAAGAAAAGACAACTTGAAAAGAAGGTTGTCTTTTAAGCTAGAAGAAAGGAAGTAGTTAGGAATACTTGTAATATTCCTAGTACTAATTTGAAAAGGAATCAAAATGTATCAAATGCATTTAGTGAAATGAAAACCTTTGCTTCCACTTCTTCTTGTTCTGTAAAGTGCAATTGCATCCAACTCTTGATGAAACTGAAAAATCACTTCAGGGGTTCTCATTGCTTTATTAATCATTCTCTGAATAAAAATTCAGAGACAAAGCCTCAAAAGAAAAAGGAAAACCCTGCCAAAACATCAAAAGATGAGAAGGCAAGTTTTCAAAAAAATCATCAGAAACCTAACAAAGCAGGACCCATAATGAGATGGGTACCTAAGAAACTCTAATATGTCTTGCAGAAACAATCTATGCCTATTTAGTACTTGGATTCTGGATGCTCAAGGCATATGACTGGAAATAAAGAGTTACTATCCTCTTACAAAGCTAAATCTGGAGGAGCAGTAACTTTTGGAGACAATATGCAAGGTCAGATTAAGGGTTATGGTGAACTATCAAGAGGTAATATTTCTGTATCGAGGGTTGCTTATGTTGATGGATGAAAACAAAACTTAATCAGCATAATTCAACTTTGTGACCATGGTTTTGATGTGAAATTTCAAGAAAAACATTGTTCACTTCTTCACTCAAAAACAGGTCAAGAAATGCTCAGGGCTTACAGAAAAGGTAATCTATATAGAATGAATTTTACCAAACACATTAGAAGTGACTAGAGAAACTTTGTCTAGTATCTCTGAACAGTGAAGATGTCTGGCTCTGTCATAAAAAAGTTTGCGCATCTCAACTTTTCTTCACTTGATAAATTAGTTAAGTTAAATCTGGTTAAGGGATTACCATCTCTGAAGTTTAACAAAGATCATCTTTGTTCTGCTTGTGAAATGGGAAAAATGAAATAATCTTCCCACAAGACCAAAAGTGACAACAATTGTCCAAAACCATTGCACATGTTACATGTGGACCTCTGTGGTCCTATCTCAGTGCAAAGTCTATCAGGTAAAAAGTATATTCTAGTTCTGATTGATGAATACTCTAGATATACTTGGATAGAATTCATCAGAGCCAAGTCTGATGTACCTGATATTTTGATAAGATTGTTAAAAAGACTGCAGGTTCTGTTCAATAACAAAGTTCAAAAGCTGAGAAGTGATAATGGAACAAAGTTCAGAAATGCCAAAATCAACTTATATCTTTCAGAAGAAGGCATAACTCCCAACTTCTCTGCAGCAAGAAACCCTCAACAAAATGGTGTTGTTGAGAGAAAGAACAGAACACATGTTGAAGATGCAAGAACAATGCTTGCAGGATCTGATCTTCCCACAAACTTTTGGGCAGAGGCAGTAGCAACAGCTTGTTTCACTCAAAACAGAACTACTATTGTCAAAAGATTCTAGAAAACATCTTATGAACTCATTAACAATAGGAAACCTAATGTTAAGTATTTCCATGTTTTTGGATGCAGATGTTATATTCTGAATGATAGAGAATCTCTTGGAAAGTTTGACAGAAAGCAGATGAAGGAAAATTCATTGAATATTCATTAGCCTCAAAAGCCTTCAGAGTGTTCAATCTGAGAACAAGAACAATCCAAGAGAGTATCAATGTATCTTTTGATGATGACAGAAGTCTTGCCAACAATGATGTCAATTCAACTACCAAAAATATCTCTGAATCATCAAAGATAAGAGAATCTGAGCTAAACAAAATATTTGAAGACTTCTTTAATGACGAAAACTCAGAGTTTATGTTCAGAGATATTCATAGAGCAACTTCAGAGGAACCTCAAAATAAAGGTAACACTCTCTCTGGTCCCTCTGTAGTCAGAACTTCTGCTTCTTTGAATACAGGTTCAAGAAATGAATCAAAACAAACAGAAGGACAATTCTATTCAGAAGCAGAAGATGAATCAGAGACATCTGAAGAGTTTCCAGAGGCCTCTCTTGAAGAGACTGCAGATCCTACCTCACCATCTCTGGAACACACTTCAGAGTCTCTGAACAGTATAACAGAGATGTCACCAACTGTCATCTCTGAAGCCCAAACTCCACCCCAAATTCAAGATCCAATAACAATATGGACAAAGGATCATCCCCTTGATCAGATCATTGGAACACCTTCAGATGGAGTCAAAACCAGATCAGCCACAATCAATGAATGATATTTTGTAAACTTTTTAAGCATCATTGAACCAAATAAGGTAAATGAAGCTCTTGAAGATCCTCATTGGATCTCTGCAATGCAGAATGAGCTTCAAGAGTTTGAAAGAAACAAAGTCTAGACCTTAGTTCCCCTTCCTAAAGGAAAATTTGCAATTGGAACTAAATGGGTCTTTAGAAATAAAAAGAATGAGGATGGCATAATAATTAGAAACAAAGCTAGGTTAGTTGCTAAGGGATATTGGCAAGAAGAGGGTATTGATGATGATGAAACCTTTGCACCTGTGGCTAGGCTAGAAGTAATTAGAATCTTCTTAGCCTATGTTGCACACAAAGGGTTCAAAGTATATCAGACGGATGTTAAATCTGCCTTTCTGAATGGTAAATTAAATGAAGAAGTTTATGTCTAGCAACCACCTGGATTTGAAAATACATAGTTTCCTAACCATGTTTATTATCTTGATAAAGCTTTATACGAGCTTAAGCAAGCTCCAAGAGCATGGTATGCTACTCTGTCCACATTTCTGATAAATAATGGTTTTGAAAACGGTACAATAGATACAACTTTGTTCATAAAAAGGTACAAAAATGATATGCTTTTAGTACATATATATGTTGATGACATTATATTTGGCTCTACAAATCAAAGGTATTGTGACAAGTTTTCAGAGTTGATGAAGAGTGAATTTGAAATGAGTCTAATGGGAGAATTAACATTCTTTCTAGGCTTACAAGTAAAGCAAACATCAGAGGGTACTTTTATAACTCAATCTAAGTATGTCTTTGATATTTTGACAAAATAAAACTCAATGATTCAACTTCTATGAAAACACCTATTGCAACAGGAGTCAAGATTGACTCTGATCCTTCGAGAAAAACTGTAGATGTCAAAACCTACAGAGGCATGATAGGATCACTTATATACTTAACTGGAAGCAAGCCTGATATAATGTTCGCAACATGTCTCTGTGCTCGATATCAAGCAAATCCAAAAGAATCTCATTTATCTCCAGTCAAAAGAATTTTTAGATACCTCAGAGGCACACCTTATTTAGGTCTCTGGTATCCTAAATTGTCTAGCTTTGATTTAACAGAATACACTGATGCAGATCATGCAGGATGCAAACTAGACAGAAAGAGTCCCTCTTGATGCTGTCAATTATTGGGAAATAAGCTGGTAAGTTAGACATCCAAGAAGCAGAACTGTGTTTCAACTTCTACAGCAGAGGCAGAATATGTTGTTGCTGCTAGTTGTTGCTCTCAAGTCATTTGGATGAAGACTCAGCTCAGAGACTATGGCTTACAGTATGACAGAATTCCAATTCTATGTGATTCAAAGAGTGCCATAGCCATCTCAACCAATCTAGTGCAGCATTCCAAAACAAAGCATATTGATGTAAAGTACCATTTTCTAAAAGACCATGTTGAAAAGGGAACAATAGAGATATATTTTGTACCAACTGAACTTCAACTTGCTGATATTTTCACAAAAGCTTTACATGAACGAAGGTTCAATTTATTAATTAGCAAGTTGGGAATGTTGAACATGTCTACCTAAAACAGGAAAACATTAGAGTCTCTGATCCACACATCAGAGCCTCTGACATAAGTAGCATGTTCCCAACAGAGCTTCTGAAATTGATTTCAGCATCTCTAAACTTTTAACAAATGGTCAAAATCATTCTTTTGTAACTCTAAGCATCTGTCAAGGGGAAGAAGATAAAAAGACACCATTCTTTGGTCAAGGGGGAGCAAAAGAACCTTTCATCTATCAAGGGGGGGCAAGAGAGAGTTCCGGACTCTGATACTCATATCAGAGCCTCTGATCTGGACTCTGATACTAATATCATAGCCTCTGATCTTGTCTCTGATACTCATATCAGAGCCTCTGATCTTTTCTCATTTTGAGAATATTCCAGGAAATGTTCATTTTTTCTCAAAAAGAATTAATTTATTAATTCTCATATTTTTCAATAACTTCTTTTGAGAAAAATAATTAAATAAAAGCTCTTTTGGATAACCATTCGTTTTAAAAAAATAAAATGAAAATCCTACTGACGGTTATCTGACACCAAGCGTCTCTCCCCTACACTCCTCAATGTGTCACCTATCTATTGGGAGATGATGGAACGTCATTTCTGACATTGGAACACTCAATCGCCGTTTCCATAACCTCTCACACTACCTTTGTCCATAAAAACCCTTTTCCTACTCTCTTTATTCTTTACGCTCTCAGATTTAAAATTCCCAAATTCTCTCTCTCTCTTGTTCTCAACTTTCTCAAAACCTGCAACAATGGCCGCCGCTCGAGCTCAAAACTCAGATGATTCAAGCAGAATCGTTCCAAGCTTGAACATGGCACAGTTTGATATACCAGTGAAAGGTAATAACTACTTTCTGGATGTCACCCCTACCAAGTATGACGAGCAGTTTCGTCCTGTACTGGACTTTTTGAGCAACTGCAAACTCAACGATGTCTTCACTAGACATGCTTCTGATGTTCCTCTACGATTTGTCCAACAATGGTGGTATTTAAGTGAATATGATAACCAACAGGAAGGACTAGTTGGGTATATTGACCTAGGTGACCGAGGCATGAACATAAGAATCACACCACAAACACTAACTCGCAGATTCAACTTGCTCACGACAGAAGATCTTCAAATACAGAAATTTGAGAAACCACCCACTCAAGAAGTTCTTCTTCAGTTCCTCCCGCACTTAGGCTACAACAAGGAGATCACTCGCCTAAGTCAGTTCAGACGTCAATTCTTGCCTCCTAAGTGGAACTTCATGTTTAGTATGTTAAATCGCACATTTACCTACAAAATTGGAAGCCAGGATCAGACACATCCAACAATCCTTGCCATAATCTATGCTTTCTTCTTCAACATAAGCATAAATATGGCTCATATACTATTCTGTGAGATGCTGACTGCGGTGGACAAGAAGAACAAATATTTGGCAAAAGGAAAACAACCAATTTCCGTCCTGTTTCCCAGATTCATTTCTGTTATCATCCAACGAGCAATGGAGAAATTCTCTCTCACTGAGGATGGTCTAAGGACGCCATTGTTCATAACGAACTCTTTCAAGGCAACGATGGTTCCTCCTTACCCAAATGAGCGACGTTTTCCACACTTCATGGTTGAGATAATTCCTGCTGATTCTGACACCCATCTTCTACTTAGTCGTATTGCCCAATCATCAGAACCAATGGTGGGATCCCCAACACACTAAGGATCTGAGGCAGAGTTAGAATCAGAGAGTGACATCTCTGATACTGCTCAACATATTCACAAAGCGCAAGCAGAGGGTGGCTCTGTGAGAGTGAGGGAGAGAAGACAAGAGAACCCTCCCATTGAAAAAGATCTTAACTCTGTCAGAGCAGAGGAAGGTGAGGAAGAGAGACTACCAGAGGGAGAGTTTCTGAACCTAGAATCCGAGGGAGGTGAGGTAGAAAAAGATGCTTTTGATGGCTCAAATGAGCGATTCCAAAACCCTAATCCCCATGCTAACATATCTACTGTCCAAGGTGGTCCAGCACTAGTGGACATTAAAACAGAGGTGCACACCTCGAGCCCTACCCAAGCCAACCGCTCAGAGGCATATTCTTCAGCCTCTGATGCACGCACAACTAGGGAAACCTCTGATACTGCTAAGTACTCCCAAAAGGACTTAGACCATAACATAAGTACTCATTCACCCCAGAGTACGTCACATCCTGACACACATGATGCCTCTGTGGCTCATGCTACAACTGACCGTACCTTAGATCAAGAGAAATTTCAAATTTCTCGTAAGGACTGCCTGTCAGAGAAAGAATGGCACGACCTTCTTGCACAAGGATTCCTTAGCGTGGATAGCAACGTATCCACACATATTAGGTTCTCGTCATCATCCAACTCTGAATCTGATGATGGCAGACCTATCAGAACCATTATAGAGAAATCCTTGACAAAGGGTTCATCAAGGATTAATGGGAAGTCCTTCCGGAGTCAAAATCAAACAAACTCTGAAAGAAGGCCCCTCTGAACTCAAGGGAAAATTAGAATCATGTGTTGATTCTAAGGTCACCCCCTCTGATTATGTCACCAAAGAAGAGTTCAAAATATTTGGTGATGAAATCAGAGAATCTCTGAAGGAGATTAAACTTCAACTGGAGAAGACCTCAGAGGCCTCTGCCTCTCACTCTGAAGTTGCAAAGCTCACTTCAGAGGTCTCTGAGCTGCGCACGACACTTCACTCCTAAAACACAAAACTGGAGGCTCTGGTTATCAAAAATGACTCGGTTCTGTCTAGAGAAATTCAGAACTCAAGATCAGAGCTCCTAATGGTGATTCCACCTACTCTGCTCCAACTCCAACCTTTGCATACTTTTATCATTTCAAAGAGGAAGTCTTGAGAACTTTGGCAGAAGTGATTGCAAAAATCCTGACTCCCTCGGCTGCTCCTGTCACACCCATATCTTCAGAGTTCGTTACAAAGGCTGACCTCCACAACTTCTCTAAAATCATCATAAAAAATGTAATGAACATCTCCAGCAGGTTTGTCTCTAAGGCCACTCAGTAGAACAAGACGATTGAAGACCTTCTAAGGAATGTCATATCTTCAGAGGGATCACTAAAGAGAAAGGCACCAGAAGTAGCATGCTCTGAGGAAGCTAGGAAGAATGCTAGGTATGAAGACTCTGATGACCAGGATTACCAAACTCAGGGGTCATCAGGCCTTCATAAGGGGAGAAGACTCAAGCATCCAGAACTGCTGAAACACAGAAAAAGTCCACTCCCTCTGGATCTAACAGAGGTAAGGAAAAAGAACCAGAGAGGCACTCAATCTCTGCTGAAGACAATCAGGCCACTCTTAAATCTCCAATACCTATCATCTTCCTAGCACCATCAACTTCTGAAGCTCCAATAATACCAATCATAAATGCAACTTCAGAAAAAATTGGGGCTCTGAAAGAAGATGAAGACGAGCAGCTAATAGACTTCTCTACATACGAAGATGCATTCTCATCACCTGAAAGACCACATTTTGTGATGAGAGATGCCTTCGGATCAGAATCTGAAAAGGAAGAAAAATCCAATTCTGAAGAAGAAGAAGGAGCGGCTGAAGAAGAACCGATTGAAGTAATCGATGTTGAAGAGTATGTTTTCAAAAATGCTCAACCACATCATACTTCAACTGAAGCACAATTAAGAGAATCACCAGAGATTGATGGTTATATCTCTGAACCTACTACAGAAGATCCTCAGTCACAGGCAAAGGAACCAGAGACCATGCTTGTCGATGAACAGGCTCCTCCAGAGAATCTTGTTCAGAAGGCAAGCATTGGTTTACCATCCAAAGTCTTTACTCAACCTCCCACATTCCTAGCATCCAATCCCGAAGCCTCCATAGAAGATCACTTCCGATACATCTTTTGTGAGTTCAATCTGGAAGACACTCTAGTCATTCCTCTTAATCCAAGGATCAAAGAGAACATGCCTGACTATGAGCGAAGATTCATCAGAGATAAAACTACTCCAAGAGCAAAGGTCCTCTATGATGATCCAATCATTAAAATCAATAAAATCTCCGAAAAGACTTTTGCCTTCAACAAGATCATCTATAGGGCACGATGTGGTAACTCGCTCTGATCAGAAGACTTACGAGGTCACTGATAATGATCTCATAAATCTAAAACTATATGATCTACCTCATTTATATGCCTATTGCTCTGCAAGATACGATCATGGAAGAAGAGAAAACAAAATGGGCATGGTTGAAGTCAGACGGGCAATGGAGGCCTATGTCAAATTCAGAGCAAAACTTAACTTCCAGATTGCTCTGAACCTGGGAGAAGAAAAGATGGAAGTGACTGAACCTGTGGAGTCAATCGATAATCTTGACAAACAAAAGACAGGATCAATCATAGCAGAACCTCTGGGTTTCGTCTACAGAGTAAACCAAGTAAAGAAAATATTTCTAGCTTAAGAAGTTTCGAAATACTCTGATGAAACCTTGAGAGGAATACAGAAAATGATTCATGTGAAGAAACAACGACACAAAGCAGATATATTGGCGAAACTAGACTTAGAGATTGGCTCAATGATTAACTTCAGAGCGCTTATCATGAAGTTCCATGGAATCTGTTCTAGTGACAAGTGTTAGTTTATTATTTTACTTTTGTTGTTACTTTCTCTTTTAATTCTAAATACTTTTGAGAAGTAATATTTAAGAGGATGATTTTCTCCTCTATGCTTTCTAGTTTAAATTTTATGTTCTCTGCTACTCTTGCATTTTTTTATTTTCAATACTTAGGGGGGGATTGTTAGCCCCAAATCTCAATTTGTAAAAGTATTGAAAATATCTAAGTCCTACTTCAGAGGACTTCCAGAGACAGGCTTCAGAGGACGTGACTGCCTCTGAAGCACATTCCAGAGATAGGGACTTCTCAGCAGAAGACATCAGAGATGGCTTCATCAGAGGCTCTGAAGACTCCCTCAGAGCTCTGAAGGTGTTCTCTCTGAAAATCAAGACAGATACAAGTGTTGAACTGAAGAACAGATGACACGTCACTTAGTGATAAGATTTGCTTTCTAGAGTAGGTCATTGTTCATGCACGTATTGAGCTTACCTAGTAAGACACTGTTCAAGCATGCTTCTTTTGTCAGAATAGTACATTGTTTACTTTATGGTCCTATAAATAGGACCATCATGCCATTGACAAAAGTGTGCTTTTTGATATCTTGCATCTGAAGAATCAATTGAATATATTTCAAAGAAGATCTTGTTCTTTTTGCTTATTTTATTATATGAACTTTGATATTTGAATCTGCTTTTGATATTAAACTATATTGCTTCCGCTATTATTATTCTTATTGTTTATATCATCATTGTAAGATTAAATCTGGGATCCAACAAAATTCTTTCATACACAAGCACGAAAACACAGAAAAATTGTTTTTCTGTCGGAACGTTCATAGAATAATCTTGTGTTATTTGATGATTGAATGGAAGACCTGGGGAGTGAACATCAATAAAACTCCTTGTCAGTACATTTGTTGTACTAAGTGGCTTTGTGCTACTTACAGGCATTTTAACTGATTAATTTGTTGATTTAAGGTTACATTATTGTTTGTCTGAATTGAAAAGATTCGAGTGAACTCATTATGAATTGACGGATGTTCAGAGGCTCATATAAAAAGATCATTGGACAGAAAATGGTATGGTGACATTTCTTGAAGAAAGTTTTGATGATTTTTATGCTCTACATCATCAAAAAGGGGGAGAAATATTCAAGAAATGAGATGGTCAAGAAATGGGTAAGAAGTTATGGGATAATCAATTTCAAGAATTGATGTGTAAAGATTAGACTATGAAAATTCCAGCGATAAAGTGATCAAGAGATTACAAATTTGAAGGGTATATTTCAGAAATACGGGGAGAATGTTTGGAATGCAAGAGAAAGTTCAAAAAGATCTAAAGTCTGATGAAAGTTGCTGAAATTTTATTTGAAGAAAATTTTCGAAAACAAAAGTTAGCTGAATCTGAAGATAATTTATTTTCTGATGTCTGAAAGAGGTTTTTATTACCTTAGGGGAGATTGTTAAAGGTCTTGGAAAAGATATTTACATACTTTGGGGAGATTACTGAAAATCTGAAGACAGTTCAAAGAAAGAGAAGATGGATTGCTTATCTTTATGAAGATGATGAAAGAAGAGATTGAATTTGCCAAAGATCAAACAAAAGAGGATGATTGTTCCGTGTTGCAGAGATTTAATTTGAATCCAAAGGGGGAGTTTCAATGCTTATTCTTTTTGGAGATGATCTTGAATCCAAAGGGGGAGACTGTTAGTGCACAAATATGTTGGATCCAAGATCATAGGAATTGAAAGTCAATGCTCAAGTCAAAGCCTCATTGTAAAGTCAAAGTTTCTTTAATAAGAAAGTCAAAGTCAAAGTCTTATGTTAGATCCCAATACAGACAACAATTGAAGAACTCCATAGAATATACATATAAGACAGAAATAAATAAGAAGAATCATCATAAACTCATCTCGTATGCTTAGATTGATTAACAATGGAGGGGATATTGGAAGAACACCACACTAAGAATTTTAAACGACTCTCATGAGATTCACCTGATATGTGTGTGTGAAAAGTGTTCTATCCAAAACCTAAATGACCAAATGAGCCATGTGTACCTCTTAATAGGGCCCATTTACAATAAAAAGGCCCAAGCCCATACAACTAATTAATAAGCCCAAAATACAATTATTTATAAAATATTCAATTAAATTGGGGGCTAATTTAAGATAACAATCTCCCCCTAATGTTTTATAAAGAAAGCATCATCATATAGTCTCCCCCTTGCTTTCTTTAGAATCTTTCGTTTGTCGTTCTTCGAGTCTTCAAAGCATCATAAGCTCCCCCTCAAATGTAGGCTCATATTCTTGAAAGACTTAGACGAATTATCCCAATTTGTCCAGCTTTCATGTCTCAACTTCACCGTTGTTTTTGACCATCAAGGTATCTGACTGAGAGAAAACATAAAACATGCACATTGAACTTCAGCCTCTTAGATTTCCAACGAGATTTGATTCATCGATTTTGGATAAAAATGAGTGAGTTGTGCAAGTTTTCCCACAGCTGTGCATAACGGTCCTCAAAACAGAAAATTTGACTCTTAAGATCCTGTTGAGTAAGCGTTCAACACCGAGCCTTAAACTTGAATAAAAGAGGAGGGAGTGACAGTCTTGCCAACCTACCAGAGTGTCGTTGCTTATGCTTTTAGATTGTACACCAACTGCATCATTCAGGCTCGGAGGACCTTCTATGACCATACTATAAAAATCAATCCGAAGAACAACACAAACTCAAGGACCTTGTGCAGTCTATCGCTCTTTTCTTTCTGAAGTTCTTGTAGCTGATCATTGGAATTCATCCAACTTCTTCAAGGATAAATCAGATTCGTCAACAGCTTGGTTTCCTAAACGGTCACTGCTCCCTGCAATTTCTCCACAGATCTTCTGTTTGACAGCAACAAATTCGTTTGAATCAAATTCTGGAGTTCGAATACAGACAGCAACTGTTCTGATTTTGCACTACACAGTCTGCAATTTTTTTGTGAACTTTGAACTGCAGCAACTATGATTTGTCCAAATTTTGTTTTTCGAACTTGTAATCACTTTTGGATGTATTTTCTGGGAATTAAAGCACTTCCACACCAGTAACAGATGAGAAGTCGGAACTTCTAATTGTTTGCAACCATGCAGGCATGACTTTGACCAACGTTTTTATAAGAGCAAGACCCTGGAAATAAGCATCTGGGTGAAACTCCGACAATATTTCCCAATGCCCACACAGCCTGCTCACGCACATCATCACTTGGTTGATGATTTCTTTGGTAGACCTGAACCTCTGATATCTCATGATCATCAAACAAGATGTGGAGTTGAACAATACTTTTATGTGCGAACAACCAATCCTTCTGCTGCAATTCCAACATTTAAATCAATAGAATACTGATTATGAACATCCCTCTGATTGAAATATGAATAACCACCAAAATTTAAAGACCATGATCAGCTCACTATGGGTACTTCAAACACATATCAACCTTGAAATCACATCTAGACAGAGGCAACTTCTGTTGACGATCAACATATCCAAAAATATGTAGGTTGATCAACAATGATCTGTCAGAATTTCTCGTCATTTGTATGAGATGCACAAATTTCTGGATCAACAGGACTACATCAAATCTGATTGAAATTATATATGGAATCGAGCACATATCAGATTTGCGAGACTTTGAATATGTCGAATATTCCAAGTTAACACTCTTTTAACCACTTGAACGATGTGTAGGATCAACATTTGAAATCACAAGAACAACTTATTGTTTTTACACTATTCGAACACCTTTTGACAGCTTAACAATAGATTCAGCAATATTAAAAAAAAAACAGCAGCTCAACAACAACTCAACAACAGCTTAACAGCAGCTTTGTGCAGCTTAATAGCATCTTAACATCATCTTTCTGCAGCTTAACAGAAGCTTTCTGCAGCTTAACAACACCTACATTCTGCTGCACTTAGAATTCTGCACAAATCGATGTTGACAGCAGCAAAAAAAGTTGTTCTTTGATTTAATATGGCAGTAGTTAGCTTCATTCATAAGCAGAACCTATTGTTTCAATATGTAATTCTCAGACTTCCACTCCCAAACAAGAAATGTTCCAAGTCTTACATATGTTGCAACCCGTGACTTTGGTATCCCAACATCGATCACAAAACCTTCTGCCCATACTTACATTATAGATTTTAGCCTTGATCCAATGCAGAAGCTGTTAACTACCAGCATCTCCATATTTTTCAAACTTATTAACCTCTGGATCAACATGAGCACAACAGATTTGCATGACAACAGATTATGGTAACATTCTGTGATCATCAAATCAGTCAAAATCCTTTGGTGAAATGACTCGACGATCATCTTGAGAACAAGTAGACAACAAATCACCAACAAGGTTGCTGCACAAATCTTAAAAGAGTCTGATTTGTTACGCTAGATGTCGTTTAATTGTGGATCCGCAACTTTGTACCTTACCAGCAAACAGATTTAAATCTGTATGATCATGGATTAAACTCTGCATATGAACAATCAAGCACTGGAGTTTGCTAAGCTGCATACAAAGTGATTGAATTATGGACAGTTATACAATCCGCTGCTTTGATGAAAATCTACATGCTTTATTCGATCTTTGTAAAAACATGAAAACCAATCTGCACTATAGGGACTGTTTTACATTCACAGGTACTGCTTTAAAATTCTGAATATGATCAGATTGAAGCACTTGTGGTCATATTTTCTCGACTGAAACACAGATTAACATTCTGGACAACACTTGGATGAATTTTTTAAATCAAATTGATTTACAAATCAAGTCCACTAGGTTGTGTGCATCTAGAAGACACACTATAAGAGATATCCTTATCACTCCAGATCAAAGAAATATATGCCAATCCACAAACAAACCGAAAATCTCAGTAGCCAAAATTTGAGCAAAAGGAGAGTCCAATCTCGGATATAAATAAATCCAGATCAGAGATCAACAGCCTTGAATCCAAGATGCCATAAAGGCTATGGACTAAAGCACACACAAGGATGGGATCATAGATCAACCATCTACTTAGTGCTATCAAATATTAGACCAATAAGTGAGAGAGATCAAAGACACACATGTAATAAAAACTGATCAGATTTAACCAAAATGAAATTAAATCTTCTCATAGACATTTCATCAAACATGTGGTGTGCAGAAATCAGATTTTGTGAGAAATCAAGCAAATATTCTATCAAAGATCATCCAAATCACATCTAAATCAAAAGATGGATTTCCAATAAGCACAAAACAGTGAATAAATCACACAAATGATATTTGTGTCAAGGCTCATGTGATTGAATCAATCTAAGCACCAAAACAACAAAATAATCATATAATCTTCAATTGTTTCCATAGATGACCGAAATGAAGAAGAGTTTCTTCATTTGGCTCTGATACCAATTGTTAGATCCCAATACAGACAACAATTGAAGAACTCCATAGAATATACATATAAGACAGAAATAAATAAGAAGAATCATCATAAACTCATCTCATATGCTTAGATTGATTAACAATGGAGGGGATATTGGAAGAACACCACACTAGGAATTTTAAACGACTCTCATGAGATTCACCTAATATGTGTGTGTGAAAAGTGTTCTATCCAAAACCTAAAAGACCAAATGAGCCATGTGCACCTCTTAATAGGGCCCATTTACAATAAAAAGGCTCAAGCCCATACAACTAATTAATAAGCCTAAAATACAATTCTTTATAAAACATTCAATTAAATTGGGGGCTAATTTAAGCTAACATGTTAGTTTTGTCTTTGTAAGCTTGTGGTATAAAAGCTTTTGTTTCTTTATAAACTTGTAGCACTTAGAATAACACTTAGAGAAGAACACGCTTAATTGAGAGAAACTTAGGGAGAGAAATATTTCAAAGAGAGCAATTTGTACTGTTGAATTCAAGAATCAATATATGATGTTTTGGATTGAACTTCATTGTTATTCATCTTGATTAGCACACATCTGGGAACAATACGACTCGTAGGTCACGTCTTACGACTAAACCTTACAAGGTCTTACGACCAGCGGGTGACGTCTTATCACTAGACCCCACAAAGTCTTGCTACCCATGGGTAACGTCTTGAACTAGACCCCACAAAATCTTGCGACCCGTGGTTGACGACTTCGACTAGACCATGCAAAGTCTTGTGATCAGTAGGTGACGTCCTATGACTAGACCCTACAAACTATACAAAACGAAAGAAAAGGAGAGAAAAAATTTACCCGTCATCTCTTTCTCTGGAGTCTCCTCGTTGGACTCCTCCTCCTGCTGGTTGGGGTAACCGATGTCCTGACGTATTGTATGTCGTCATCCTTATCCTCGTTGGCAGAGGGACGAGTGAAGAAAGATCATTCCTTAACGCTGAACTTGAGAAACTTCTCGACCTTCGCCTCTAGTCTTCATCAGGAGCGACTACTGAGAAGTCGATCACTAAAAAAAACACAAAGCGGTTAGAAAAAACTGGCGACCAAAGCCAAAAATTGTCGACTATGTACAAAATAAAAGCTTACCCTCGGTGTTGCACCCGTTGTTGAGCTATTGGATGTCGTTGTCGACCAACGACAGGCGATCGAAGACATATCGTGTCTTCCACCTGCGGTCGTTAACCATGGTCTCCTGGAACAAGGTAGGAACCCCTCTGTATTTTGGGAAGAGGTTTTACTTGTGGTTCACCTCTGCCTTGACCGTATAAGCCAAGAGGAGTTCGTAGATGGTGAAGCACACCTCCCAATCGACCGTCAGTCATTCGATAGCCTGAACGATTCGCTAGAATTGGGGCATATACCCCAGCGACAAGTCAAAGATCGTTAGGAACGATCTAGACGGTGGCAAGAAATGCCATGGAAACCTAATTTTGAACGGATACTCGTACAAGACGAAGTACCCATTCGGGCATTGCTACAACCTTAATAGATCCGGAGGGTAGAGTTGGACATCTCTCATCACTTTGGCCAGAAGTCTGATAGCATTGAGGTATTCCTCCTCGTTAATGGTGCTAATGGGGTCTAAGGCCATTATGAAATCAAGTTATGAGGCTGTGGCTTGGTGTTTGGGTAAAATCTCACAAGTAGCGACCGACGCAAGAAAATCAAACGTCTCTAATCTAAGGACCACTCTTGTATTAAGATAAGGTCCTGACGATCACACACATCGAAAGTCATTGTCATCCTTGATGACGATGGTCGAGATTTTCTTACGTCTAAAATGAACCTTTAGATAGATTGATAGCTTACGATCTGTGTAATGTAGCTAATGATTATTGATCATTTATTACATACGACCTTTTTCTTTTATGAATTCTTTATTACAGGTTTAAGACACATAATGACCAACAGATATAACGGACGTGCGCCACCAAGATCAATCATTATCGAGACCATTGGACATTTAATGCTCATTTATGGCGACTAAAGCTATATATACAAGCTCGAAGAACTATTCGAGGCATCTGATTGACATTGATACTTATAGAAACACTCAAGAGCATACAACTAAGTTTCTCTCAAGCAAGAACTCTCGATAGAGTGTTCCATCACACATCATATAGCACAATCGCATGATTAATTTACTTTCTATTGTAATATTGGCAATTGTACTTGTGACCCCTCCTTCTAAAGGACGACGTCCCTGTTTGACGTCTATAGTGCACTTGACGATCTCTGCTATCGTCTAGACGGGGTTTTCCGCATCACTAAATTCTCTGTCTTTTATTCTTTGTCATACGATTTATCGATAGATCGCTTACTTTAGTTGTTAAAGGTCCACACCGACCTTAGATCTTCCTTTGGATGATTTATTCTTTGTCGTACTTTAGTTGTTAAAGGTCCACATCGATAGATCGTACTACTAACATTTTCTTTGATAGGAATGTAGATGGTTTAGATACATTTAGAAGAAGAAGAAGGATATATGAAGAAGAAAAGATGGTTTGGAAAGTGAAACCAGTTGATGATGAAAAGAATGAAGAGAAGAAAGGTAAGAAATCATGTGTACATGCACCAAATGTGAAGAAGAACAATGTGCGAAAAGGTAAACCGGATCTTGTTTATTCGAGAGATCAATTAATCAGGTTGTCAAAAAAGAAAAATTATTGTTCTTATTGTCGTACATATGATTTTGTTCAAAAAATGAGTGATCATTACTGGTATGGTTCTTACTCAATTACTCCTAATAGACCTGCAACTAACAAATATGGACCCAAATACTAGTGGGTACCAAAGCCAAAAGATGAATCTATGTTATAGCCACCTCAAGTCAAGGGGGAGCAAGAGAACCATGGCTCTTGAATACAACAATTCAAGACCCGCACCTCAATGATAAAAGAGTGTGACTTCTAAACACAACAATTTAAGACTCAGACTTCAACGATGAAAAGAGATTTTACTCTAGTGCAACAATGAGATTGAACTCCGAGATCTAAATGAGAAGATCAACCTTCAAGGGGGTGTACATATTTTTTTTCCTAATTTTATATATTGTCAATTCAATATTTCAGGGGGAGTATATGATTTCTGATTACATCTGATTAGAACTCGTAATTTCAAAGTTTTACTAGTTTATGTCATTTTACTTTTCAATAAATTTTGTGAATAAAGCTTTGTACTTTGACAGACTTGTGATTTTTGCAGAATTGAGAAAAAGCTTACATGATCATATCATATATGACTTAGAGCTGACTTGATGAGATTTAAGACTGAGCAAAAAGGTTTATTTCTAATCTTAATCTCATACGTGTCTGAAAGAAGGACAACTTTCAGATATGAAAACATGTTCTTAAATGTTAAAACCACTTCTGATTCTTAAAAGATTTCATGAATATAGAAGTGTGATTTTTAAATGTTTTCATGTTATATGTGCTTTAAATGTTTAATAAATCATGTGTTTCCAAAGATAAATACTTGTGTATTATCTTTTCCATATACTTTCAAGTATTCACACACACTGGTTTAAATTTTTGTTGACAATGTTATCACCATGTCTCAAATTGAACAAAATTTTTTCGATGGTGATACACCCCGCTTGATATTCAAAGTTTGAGCGTTGATTTCATTTCAAAACATTTATTTCAAGAGTGTCTATATTTTGATTCGTATAGACAATATCCAATTTTTGCTGACCTAAGCCTTAATTGTTAAATCATTCTATTTGATCCTTATCATACAATGTCAGATTTTCAAACAAGTTTCTTGTATTCATTTCATTTATTCAATATACTTGTTTGAAATATCTTCAGTGTTTAAAAATGCTAAAATCATCATGATTATCTTCATGAACATATAGACATCTGACATGTATTGTTTGTGCTTTAACTGCAAAGTTAAACCATGTTGAGCAACATTGTATTTTTAGGAAAATTACATGGGTTCATTGTGTGAGCTTAAACTGAACTTCTATGGATTCACGTTAACCAGTGTTTCCTACCCAAGAAGTTAGTCCTTAGTGATCGAGAGGCGAGAAGTCAAAATAACTGAGTGTGGGTTGTATGATGAGGTAAAATGGAAATGAGAGTTTGGTTAGAAGCGAACTTAATGATTTAAAAGAAAGAGGGTGAGAGATTAGAGTAAAAGAATATTAAACTCTGCACCAACTTTTTCTGAGCCGGGCATCCAAATTGCTGATTGTTTCACAATTCTTTAGTGAACATCATTGAAACAGGCATCTAGCCCATGCCAACTCTGGAGAAAACCCCCACCAGCTACTCATTTTATTCTCAACAAGAAAATGTTTCATATTTCAATAGGATGCAACATATAATCTATCTGATTTTCATTTGAAAAATCTGGATATTGAACAAGAAGGAAGTCTGTGTTTAACTGTTGTTGTCTAAATGGTTTACACAATTTTGAGCCTAATCAAAAGCAATTATCTGTGCTAAATTCTTTCAAACACAAGCACATACACACAAAGAATTTGTTTTTCTGTCAAAACGTTCATAGAATAAACTTATTTTATTCGATGATTGAATGGAAGACCTGGGGGAGTGAACATTACAAAAACTCCTTTCCAATGTGTATTCGTTACACACAGTGACTTCGTGTTACTGACAGACATTTCAACTGATTCATTTGTTGATTCAGGTGTTACACTCACAATTTGTCTGAATTTGCAAAGATTCAGATGAATATCTTTTTGGATCGATGAATAATCAGAGGCTCAGTGTTAAAAGATTAGTGGTCAAAACATATTATGGACATTTCTTGTAATGTTTTGAAGATCTCATGCTTCATTCATCAAAAAGGGGGAGAGGTTCAAGAAATGTTTGAAAAGTATTCAAGAATTATTGGTTTGATAAAGCAAAGTTGGAACTGAAAGAAGAAATTTGTGTCAAGACAGTTAGTTTGAAGAAAAATTGTTTAAAGCTGAAAGAGATAATTCCAAGAATTCTGAAGACGAGCTGAATTTCACTGAAAGTTTCTTTGAAAACAATTTGCTGAAGCAAACTGAGCGAAATTTGAAGATAAATTTCTTTCCTATATCTAAAAGAGGTTTTACAACCTTGGGGAGATTACAAAAAGCTTTTGAAGACAAAATTTTCAAAGAAAGGGGAGATTGTTTTGAGCATAAAAAGGAGAGAATACCTTCAATGCTTATGTTGATTTCTGAAGATATTCTGAGTTGACAAGAAATCTACAAGAGAAAGACAAGTTGATAAAGTTCTTCAATGAAACAAAGGGAGAGATTGTATTTCAAAATCTTTTAGAGATGATCTTGAATCCAAAGGGGGAGATTGTTAGAGCATATTTGTTGGATACAAGATCATGAAGTCTGGAAAGCTGAAAGTCAACCAAGTTAAAGCTCAAAGTCAGCTCTCAAGCAAGAAAGTCAAATTCAAATGTAATAATGTCAAAGTCAAAGACAAAGTGTTTAAGTGTTTTGTTTCCTTGTATTTGATGGTAGGTATAAATAGTCCTTGTCTTTGTAATTTTAGAGTGCATAGCTTATTAGAGAAGAATTCATTTTGTACATTCTAGTGAGATAAAGTAGAGAGAGAGAGTGACTGTATACTGTGACATTCGAAGTTCAATGAATATGAGATTTGGTTAAGAATTTGTTCATCTTGTTGTTGTTATTGTGTTTTTGATTAGAACTTGATAAAATTGGCAATTAACAATAACAGAGAAAGAAGAATACAGGATGATGAGGAGCATCAAAGGGACACACACTATGATGATGATCACAACACAAAGATTGAAGATTTAATCGTTCAAAACCATGAAGTCCAAAAGATAAATGGGCCAAATTCATATCCAGGAGATCCACTTTCCAACATTGTTGGCCTAATTACAAGATCCAAGAAGCTAAAGGAGGATCTCAATTATTTAATTAGAGATACTTGGGGGAAAGAAGAAATTAAAATGAAGGAGTACAAGCCCAAAAGAGTTAATATGTTGCATATCTTGGGCAAACCCCAATGAATCTTGAAAATAAATAACATATTAATCTAAAAATCATCCAACAAGCCAATATATTTAATATGGAATATTTCCAGAGGTTTTTTTTTTCAAGGAATGATTTTTTTAGTCATGTAATTATCTTTTGTTTGGTTTCCTTATTTTAGATAAGGAAATAATATTTTCTACTTTTTAGTTTCCTTTTCTTGTAATTCTCATGACTATAAATATGCTTTTATTTTCTTTAGTTTTTCAATCAATGAAGTTTATATTTTGTGAGGATTGCGTTCACTCTTGGGTTCTTTGTTGAACTAATTTGGGTGTTGCTTGATTAGGTCAAATAATTCTTTTTGACTTATCATTCACGGTTTGCTTTTCTTGAATGTGGTGTCCATAGTCTTTGTTCTTTATTGCTATGAGTCTTCCTAGGGTTTTGATTTTTTATGATCAAAGTTCTAGTTCCGTAGTGTATAAGGGGTCGGGCTTTAATTAAGGTTCATTTCACTTTATTGAAGTTGAGTCTTAATTCTTTGAAGCATTATTCCTTCATCTCAATCATTTGCTCATTGGTTCAAGAAAATCTAGTTCCGCAATGAATTCCGCATCAATTTGGTATCAGAGCTCAAGGTAATATCTTAAACTTCTTCCTTATTCTTGTCTATTCCAAATCTTTGACAAAATTTTTTACAAGCTTTGAATTTCAAAAGTTTCTTTCTTTTTATTAGCATAAAGTAAGTTCTTGTTGGCCAACAAAAAAAAAGAAAAAAAAGAAAAAAAGCAAAAAAAAAAAAAAGTGCAAAAAAGAAAAGAACAAAAAAAGGCCTTTATAGATTACTTGCTTTTGAAGTTTGATAGATATCCCTTATTTTGATATTTTTAAAAAGTATCTTAATTTCCAAGTTTTCTTTGATAGTTGTTTGTTTATGAAGTTGTGGGAGATTTTCATATAGTTTTGAAGTACTTTTTCTCTTCAATTTATATTTTGATTATTTTTTTCTCGTCAAACACGTCAATCTCTCTCTATACCAACTTTTCTTCATATTCATTCATTCTTTGGATAAAAAAAATAAAAACAAAACTTGAACTCTATTTTTTTTCTTTGGTCCGAATGTTTCTTTTATCAAAAGTTGGATTACTTTGCTTGATTTTGGAACATCCTTGAGTTAGTTAATATTAGAACCTTTTGAGTCAAAGGCGAGTGGAAAAAGGCAAGAGTGAACATTTTGACTCAGCGTCGAGTCTATACATGAGAGAACATACGAGGAGTGTTTAGATTTGTTAGGTTGAGCATTCAATAGGGGGAGTAAGGTAGGATATTTTTCTTAATCTAACTCGCTCAGCAAATTTGAAGAGATCTAATGGCTCTGCCGGGGGATGAAACTGATGGTTTGATGCAAAAGGCTTTGAGAGAAAGTACTGCCCGCATGAATGACCTCATGATATCTCTTCATGAGCGAGTGGATAGGTTGGAAGCCAAAGAAGCAAGTGGGAGTAAAACAAAATCAAAAGTCAAACTTATGAACGAAGACGAAATGGATGATGAGTTCGAGAAAGATTTTGAACACTCAAATACTTCAAAGAACTGAAGGTATGTTGATAACAATTTTGGTACCTTAAATTAAAAATACCTGAATTTCATGGAAAGAATGATCCAGAAATTTATCTTGAATGGGAAAAAAGAGTTGATCGTGTGTTTAATGTGCATGAGTATTCCAAGGCTAAGAAAGTTAAGTTAGCTGCGGTGGAATTCCAAAATTATGCTTTCGTTTGGTGGGACCATTTGGTAAAAATGAGAATGATGTATGATGAGGAGCCGATATCAACATGGGAAGAGATGAAACGAGTTATGAGAAAAGGTTTGTCCCTCCCTATTATTTTTGAGATCTATATAACCAGATCCAAAACATCTCTCAAGGTTCCAAATCTGTTGGGGAATATTATCAAGAGCTTAAGATGGCTATGATTCGTGCTCATGTCAAAGAAGATTACGAGGTTACTATAGCTAGATTTCTAAACGGTTTGAATAAAAACATTGCTGATGTTGTTGAATTAAGCCAATACCTCGACTTAACAGAGATGCTTCACAAATCCCAAACGGTGGAACAACAACTAAAAAGAAGAGGTGCGTTTTCAAAACCTTCCCATTCATCTACTTCTTGGAAGAAAGATGCTTGGAGTAGAAAGGAAAAGATAAAGAAGGGTATGGCATCACATTCATTCAAAAGTGGTGGTGGTAGTTTCAAGGGTTCTAAATCCTCATCTTCCACTTCTACCAAGCCAAGCCAAGCTTCTAATGGTCCAACAAGAGCACGTCAAATTACTTGTTTCAAATGCTATGGAAAGGGGCACATTACTCCTTAATGACATAACTCAAGAACCATGTTCATGAGAGAAGATGGAACTTATGAAAGCGAAAGTGATGTTGAAGAAGAGTTAGTTGATAATCCACCCCTTTCGGGAGATGATTGTCCCTGTTTCAAGATTCTAATCACACAAACAATTAACAAAACAAGATGATTAACTACCTGATTCAATTCAATTTCAATTCAAACAATTACAAATTCAGTTTACAACTTTCTCTCTCTAAACTTCTCTTTCTCTCTCTACAATCTCTCTCTCTAAACGCACAAAATACTCAAGTCATCTGTCTAATACAACAAGGAAACAAACACTATTTATACCTACTATCTAAAACAAGGAAACAAAACAATACATTGACTTTGACATTTATTACACTTTGACTTTGACTGTCACTAAGAGTTGACTTTCCAGCTTAGACTTCTTGTACATTGACTTCTGGTTTTTATGATCTTGTATCCAACATATTTATGCTCTAGCAATCTCCCCCTTTGGATTCAAGATCATCTTTGAAAGATTTTTCAATTCAGTCTTCTCTTTAGGCTTCAATATAACAATCTCCCCTTTTTAAGAAACTTCTTCTTTAAGCACAAACAACGCAATCTCTCCTTTCTTTGACTGTATTCTTTCCAAGTCTATCTTTGGAAGATATTAATAATCTTCCCCAAACATGATAGAAACGATCTTCAATAATCTCCCCAAAAACTATCACCAAAACTCTTTCAGATTTCGGAAAGAAATTATCTTCAGAATTAGCTCAGATAACTTCAACAAAATAATCTTCAAAGAAAACTTCTGAAAATTCAACACAACTTTAGAAAACTTCAACTTTGCATCCTACTTTCAGAATTAATCTTTGATCTCGAAAAAGTCTTTAACTTTGAAATTTCTGACACAGACATTTCTTTAATTCATCTCCCCCTTTTTGATGAATAGTGCATCGATATCATCAAAACTTTCGCCAATAAATGTTTGTATATGTTCTGACCACTGATCTTACAAAACAGAGCCTCTGATTCACCATCGATCGAAAATAAAGTATTCATCCAGATGTTTTCAAATCCAGACAAATTAGGAATGTAACACTTGAATCAACAAATGAATCAGTTAATATGTCTGTCAGTAACACGAAGTTACTGTGTGTAACAGATACACATAGGAAATGAGCTTTTTGATGTTCACTCCCCCAGGGCTTCCATCCAATCATCGAAACACCACAAAGGAAATTTCTATTAATGTTATGACAAGAAAACAAATTCCTTGTGTGTTCGTGCAAGTGTAGAAAGAATTAATCATATGATGATTGCTTTTATAAAAGGCTCAACATTGTGTAAACCACTGAGACAACAGTAGATAAACACAGACTCAATGTGCATGATTGAAGTGCGAAGGTGGGGCAGACTTTCTTCTTTTTCAATATCCAGATTTTCCAAATGAAAATCAGATAAATAATATGCTGTGTCCCCAGAAAAATATGAAACATTTTCTTTTTAAGAAGAAAATGAGTGGCTGGTGGGGTTTTAACAAGAGATGGCATGGACTAGTTGCCTGTTTCAATAACGTTCATGAAGAAGTGTGAAACATTAGTAATGTGGTTACCCGACTCAGAAAGTAGTTGGTGCAGAGTGTGATATTCTTTTACTCTGATCTCACACCCTCTTTCTTTTAATCAATAAGCTCACTTCTAACCAAACTCTCCTTTTCATTTTACCTTAACACACAACCCACATTCATTTCTTTTTGACTCCTCACACTCAATCACTAAGGATTAACTTCTTGGGAAGGAAACACTGGTAATCGTGAATCCATAGAAGTTCATTGAAGTCCTAGCACAAAGAACCCGTAGTTTCCTATAAGGCATATGTTGCGCAAAAATGGTTTAACTTTATCAGTTTAAGCACAAATATACAAATGTCAGATGTATGTATGCTCAGAATAGATGTCAGGATCTGATTCTTAACAAGAATAAACACTCAGAAACAATATTAAAGGAGTTTACGGAATAACACTTTAATATTCAGAATATCAATGAAACAGTGAATATGAATCACAACTTGTAAACTTTATTGAATGATTTAAAGCTACAAGATTTCACACACAACCTCAATATTGATGAACAGGCTCACCAATACGAATTCTACTTATCTAGAATTAGGATTATAAACCTTGAGGTTAATTCTCTCTATGAAAACAAAAACTCAGAATCAAAAATTAATAATTAAACTATTCTGACTAAGTCTATATATATACTAAAGATAAAAGATAATTACAAAATATAAAAGATCCTCAGTATAATCTTCCATAGTTATCTCCAAGCTTTCCATGATTATCTTCATTCTTGATCTGCACGTATCTTGATTATCTCTTAAGCAGCCTTAAGTTGTAGCAGTATTAATCTTCTCCAGTAGTAGTAACTGTGCTCAGCAGTATTAACTTTGATCTAGCAGTACTAACTTCATCAAGCAGTAGTAATCTTGGTTAGCAGTATTAACCATACTTGTGCAATTCTGAATTCCCAACAATCTCCCCCTAACTTGACTTTTAGGAAGAGAAGTCAAGTTCTTCAGATGCTCCCAAAACTCCATTATTCATAGCCCTGTATCAGCATTCAACCCCAAACTTTGATTAATTGTTCTTTGGATCAAATACCTTGCCATTTCTGAATCTGGTGCACAACCAAGCTTTTTCTTCAACATGGCATGCAACTTCAATCTGCTGTGGTTGTAAACTCTATCTACTAGGAAGTATTCTATGTGATTTATATCCATAGTCAGTACATATACTCCACTAGTTTCATATAGAGTCCAGTTGTTAACTGTTTGAAACACATTTCTGATAATATCCTTCACTTCTTCTGGCTTGAACAACATACATAGATACTCCATCACAAGTTTTGTGATTGATATCCCTGGATCTTTCAGTTGATCAACATACAATTCCATTCCTACTTCAAACATCTCTTCTAGATCAGATCTGGAACATGTTCTGACAATCTTGGCCAAAGTATGATATACTCCATACTTCTCATCTTTCCTCTTGATCCTGATATACTCTTTTCCATCAACTTCCAGTGTATCCCATTGAATGATCTCTGGAGGCTTAACACTAACAGGTTCAGCTGATATAGGCTCAGGCACTTTGTCCATCACTAACATGTACAGATTCACATTAGCAGTACTTGATGGTTATTCCTAAGTTTGAGCCTCCTGTTCAACAGATTTAGATGCTCCTTCTTCTTCAGCTTCTTTCTGTTCTTTCTCAGCTTCTTCCACTCTAGGTTTCTTGGCTGGTGTTCTTCTTGCCATCATTTTAGTTATTTTCAACTTCCTCAAACTGTCACCTAGAGTAGCTTCCTTCCTTGGTGATTCTTGCTCATCAGGGAAAGGTTTTTGAATTTGAAGATCATGTCTTTCTTTCATCTTCTTTTCTGCTTCAACTCTTGCTCTGTCATTTCCTTGTAACTTGGTCATCTCAGCTTCATACAAACCTTTGATTTGTTCAAAAGACATCTTTGTGAACATTTCCTTTTTAACTCCCACAGCACCTTTGAGAAAAGTAATCATCTTGTTTCTCTCTTGAGTGCCAAGGAAGGTTTGTGAAGTTTGTCTCTTCTTTGTACCCATTCTGATCATTCCAGGCTTCTTTAGAGTTGTAGCTTTCTTCTTTGCTATCTCAGTTGCCAAACTCTGTTGATAAACTTCATTTAACTCTGCAGCTAGATCCTTAGCCATCTCTCTGTCTTTTTCCACTTGAACCTTTTCTTCCTGCTCAAGTTCAGCCTGAATCTTCTTGCCCAATGCTTCATCTGACTCAACCAACTTTTGCTTTTTAATTGGTTGATCAGATTCCACCATCTTAGCTTTGTCTTTGTCCTTGCTGTTTACTTTATCAACACTAACTTTCTTGATAACTTCAACATTGTCTTTGATGACAACTCCTTTAGTCTTTGAAGTGACCTTAGGAGTATCATGTTTAGCTTTGATTAATGCTTCAGCTGTCTCAATTTCTTGCACATTGCTGCTAAGAAGGTCTGTTAATACCTCTTGAACCATTTCTGTTGCTTCATTTAATTCAGCAGTATTAACAGTTTCTGCTGCTTTGCTTGTTTCAGCAGCATTAACTGTTACTGCTGCTTGTTCTGTTTCAGCTGCTTGTACTGTTTCAGCTGCTTGTACCCCCTCAAAATCAAATTTCTCCCTTATCATTAGCATCTTCCATGTTTTCATCAGCTTCTGACTCCCCCTTTTTGGGAGCATCATCTACTGGTTTCCTTCTTCTGAGCACAAACTGTTTCCTTTTCTTTTTTTGAACCAATCTCTTCACCATTTTCTTCAAGTTGGTAATCTGTACTTGTTGAGACAAAATCACCATTTTCATCTCTTCTATGTCGTTGCCTTGCTTGATTACATCCAGATTGATGTTGCCCATAGTTTCCATCAATTAATTATAGTCATATCTGTCCTCACCTTCTCCAGGAGTGTTACCCCCTTTTGAAAGATCATGGGATCTTTTAGTAGTGGAAGTCTTCTGCCTAGCAGAAGCACCCTCCACCCCCTCGGTTTCTTGGCACCTAGGACCTTTGAATGATTGCTCATTCAAAGTTGCCATGGGGGAGGTCTTATTGTTGTTACCACTGTCCTCCTCTATGCTAGCAGGAGTAGTGGCAGCCTGCTCATCCATATGCTCATACATCTCCTCATTGAGCACCTCCTTGGGGTTGGGAAACACCCCTGTGGTTTCCCTATAGATATTCTCTAATGGAGAATTCTCCATTAGAGGGCTTAAAGGCTTTGTGGGTGAAGGTACAAGAAGGGAAGGAGCCTTTTTTACCTTTTTCCTGATGTAGGTATTGGTGATTGGAGAAGTTGGTTTTTGAATAAGGGACTGTGGGATTGATATGGTGATTGAAGGTTGGGATTGGCTTTCAGTGGGATGGTCTAACGAGGGCCTTGACCTTGAAGCCATACCTTCTTCATTGTGGGACACCACCATCATTGTAGAGAACAATGGGGTGTCAACTCGTTCCGAGTCCAATGGAGACCTTGCCTTTGGGGATTTTGGGTACATATACCTCATCAAATTGAGGCATATCCATCAATTCATTGGTTATAACTACCTGTACAAATCTCGGGTACATATAAAACTTCTTTTTGTTTCCCAAGTTTGACACAAGATCAGTAAAAATCATTTTTGAAAAATTGTACTTTCTGGCAATGGCCAAGCAGACCAAAGCATAGGCAATAGTACTACTGAACTCACTCCAGCCAATAGTCTTTTTGGAAATACAATGCACAAGGGTATGAACACGAAAACGCCATTGGGTATAAAATTTAGCTTTTGAGAATTTGAAAACACCTGCACCTTGAACAGAAGCTCAAGTGCACGAAAACCCTCTTACTTAATTGGCCTCCATACCCCATTCTTGACAGATTGGAGAACAAGTCCTCATTAGGAATAGAGGTAATACCTGCAGCATCGTCTAGTCGTAGACAGATGCAAATCACCTCTTCAGAAACTGACAAGGGTTTGTCACACACCCTTGTCTTGATAACTTGCACACCATTTTCAATAACAATGGTGGCATTTGCCCAGAATTGTGTCTGATGCTCTATGTAGATTGTTGGAGACGCTGTAAGAGCATACGCAATATGGCTTGTCTTGAGGAAAATCGACTATCTGGTGAAATCCATCATCCTGCTTCGGCTTTTGAAGCATCGCGATTTCGTTGTGCTCATCAATGAACGCCATGGATGCCATTGAGGTTGAGTATTCTGGACTGAAACACTTGGTGCTTGAGAGAACAGAGTTAGAGAGCAGATGAATAGTAATCAAAGAGTCGTTATGAACTTTTAGGCGGGCAAAAAGGGTATTTATACAATTCGGGACATAAGCAGTATTAACTCAGAGCAGTATTAACTAACTAGCAGTATTAACCACTAGCAGTATTAACCACTAGCAGTATTAACCACTAGCAGTATTAACGACTAGCAGTATTAACGAACTAGCAGTATTAACTGAGAGCAGTATTAACCACTAGCAGTATTAACGAACTAGCAGTATTAACTGAGAGCAGTATTAACCACTAGCAGTATTAACTAACTAGCAGTAGGAACTGAGAGCAGTATTAACCACTAGCAGTATTAACTAACTCTGGCAACATTAACTACACTTACACTATTGAAGCTTGATTTGGTCTGAACAAGGCAATTTACTCCCTGAGAAAGATGATTAGTAACAACCAAAAACAACCAAATAACAGGTATACAATCACTTTTTAAACATGAGCTCATTCAGAGTTGATCATGCCCACACTTGTGACCAAGAAGGTGAATCTACCCACATCAAAAACTTTAGTGAATAGATCAGCAAACTGGTTGTCAGTATGAACTTTAGCAACTTCAATAAGCTTATTTTCATTACAATATCTAATAAAGTGATACCTGATCTCAATGTGCATTGTTTTGGAGTGCTTGACTGGATTGTTAACAATGCTTATAGCACTGCTATTGTCAATGAAGATTGGAGTGTGAAGAAAGGTTACCCCATAGTCCAGCATTTGATTATGAATCCATAAAACCTGAGAGTAGCAACTTGCAGCAGTAATGTACTCAGCTTCTATTGTTGATAAGGACACTGTGGTTTGTTTCTTACACTGCCAAGATACTAGTCTTGCACCGAAAAGCTGACATCCACCTAAAGTAGAATTTCTATCCATATTAGCACCACCCAAGTCACTGTCTGAATATTCAATCAAGTCAAAGTTGGATTCACAAGGATACCAAAGACCTAATCCAGGTTGCCCTCTTAAGTATCTGGAAATCCTCTTAATAGCTTGAAGATGTGATTGCTTTGGCTTGACTTGGAATCTGGTAAAAACACACACTGGAAACATAATATCTGTTCTTGAGGTTGTGAGATACATGAGAGATCCAATCATTGATCTATAAAGATGGACATCAACATCCTCCCCCTCAAGATCAGCAGTGATCTGTTTGTGTGTTTCCATAGGTGTGCTTGATAGCTTTGAGTCTGATAAACCATATTTGTCCAGGATGTCTTTCACATATTTTGATTGGCTTATGAAGATTCCATCTTTCTGATGTTTCACTTGAAGCCCAAGGAAGAAGGTAAGTTCAACCATTGAACTCATTTTAAAGCTCTTGTGCATCAATTTTTCAAAGTCTCTACACATCTGATCTTGTGTGGATCCAAAGATGATGTCATCCACATAGATCTGAACAAGTAGGATGTCCTTCTTACTCCTTTTAATGAAGAGGGACTTGTCAATTATTCCCCTTTCAAACCCATTTTCTAAGAGATAGGTAGACAGAGTATCATACCATAATCTTGGGGCTTCAAGTAGACCATAAAGTGCTTTCTTCAGTTTGTATACTCTGTCAGGATATGATGGATTTTCAAATCCAGGGGGCTGACAGACATATACTTCTTCATCAATTGTACCATATAGAAAGGCACTCTTCACATCCATTTGATATACCTTGAACTTCATGTATGAGGCATAGGCTAGAAATAGCCTAATTGCCTCTACCCTTGCAACTGGGGCAAACACTTCTTCATAATCTATGTCTTCTTCTTGAGTGTACCCTTGTGCCACTAGACTTACTTTGTTCCTGATCACAATTCCTCTCTCATCCTTTTTATTCCTGAAAATCCATTTGGTGCCAATAGCTCTATGACCTTTTGGAAGGTCTACCAAGTCCCAAACATCTTGCAATTTGAACTGCAGTAACTCTTCTTGCATAGCTTCTATTCAACTGGAGTCTTTCATTGCATCAAAAACCTTCTTAGGCTGAATCTGAGATAGAAAGCAAGAGAGTACTGTGTGTTGCTGATCCTGCAGCTCTTGAAGTCTGCTTTGATTCCTTGTTATCATAGGAGAAGAGATGTCTCCTATGACCAACTCTAGAGGATGGTTCTTTTGAGTTCTAGTCTGATGACTAGGTTCTTCATTGATTCCAACTTCTAAATTGGACTCATTTAAGTCAGCTGAGGTGATCTCATCAGCTGCTTCTGGCTCTTCATGCATTTGATTCTCCTCATGTTTTCTTTCTTCTTCACTCTGAATTGGTTCAGTCATAGTCTCTTTTTCACAGAAATCAACAGGTTCCATTGTAGGAATGGGAAAGGTCACAGACTGAGGAATAATGTCTTGTACTTGTACTTGTTCATCCCCTGATCCTCCACTTCCTGAACCTGCATGATTATCACTACTGAAACCCAAAGAGTTAGTTAGTGAATCAATGTTAAACAACCATTGAGGACCTGAACCAATAGGATTTGGTGTGTTCTCATTGCATTTGACATTGTCACTTTCCTCAATTATTCTAGAATAAGAATTAAACACTCTGTAAGCCTTACTCTGAGATGAGTAACCAACAAGAAAACCATCATCTGCCTTGCTATCAAACTTTCCTAAGTGAGTTTTGGTATTGAGAATTGTACAAGGACACCCAAAAGGTTTGAAAAATCCAATAAATGGTTTTCTTTTATTTAAAAGCTCATATGGTGTCTTGTTTTTAGGCTTGACTACTAGAACTCTGTTTTAGACATAACAAGCAGTATTAACTGCTTCAGCCTAGAAAGTAATTGGAAGTTTTGAATCAACTAACAGAGATCTAGCAGCCTCAATCAGTGTCCTATTCCTTCTCTCAGCAACACCATTTTGTTGTGGAGTCCTAGGAGCACTGTATTGCCTCTCAATTCCTTTTACCTCACAAAAGGTGTTTAGGTCATGATTTTTAAATTCAGTACCATTGTATGACCTAATGACTTTTACCTTTTGATTTGTTTGGTTTTCAATTCTTAGAATAAAGGATTTGATCAGTCCACTTGTCTCATCCTTAGTCCTTAGAAAATATACCCAAGTAAATCTAGGGTAATCATCAACAATAACTAAGCAGTATGATTTCTTGCCTATACTCATAACATTTGTAGGACCAAACAGATCCATATGCAACAACTGAAGAGAATTAGAGATAGTGTTCAACTCTTTGGACTTATGAGAAGTTTTGTGTTGTTTGCCTTTGAGACAGGCAACACAATGATCATCACATGAAAAGACTTTTGAAGGCAAACCTCTTACAAGGTTGTTTTTAACAAGTTTATTCATAGTTTTAAAGTTTATGTGACACATCCTTCTGTGCCAAAGTGATGATTCATCCAAATATGCTTTTGAAACAAGACAGTTTAGGGATGAATCAGTTGAAACATTTTCCATATCTTAACAATAAACATTATCCTTTCTGGGAGTTCTTAGTAGTATCATCTTTTCATCAACTACCTTGAATCCAGGAGCAAGGATAATACATTCAGAATCTGTAAACAATATACTATGCTTTTTGTCACAAACCTGTGATACACTTAACAAGTTGTACCTTAATTGCTCAACATAGAATACATCTTCAAAGGTCATTTTACCTTTGGTTACATCACCCTTACCACTGATCTTACCACCATCTGGAGTATTACCAAAAGCAACATGCCCACCATCAATTTTCTTGAAATTCTTGAGGCAAGACATGTTCCATGTCATGTGCCTAGAGCAACCACTATCAACATGCCAGATGCTCTTACCCTTAAGCTGTTGATTGCCCTGTACATAAGATAGATCAATTAGTATTGATTGGGAACCCAAGCCAAAGTGGTCTTGGGTCTCCCTTTCTCATCAAAGTATTTACATTCCTTTTTGATGAGATTTTTAAACTCAGAGCACTCTTTACTAGAGTACTTTGTCAAGATGATTGGCTTAGCAGCACAAACACTAGAAGGAGTACTAACCTTAGAAGTACTAACAGAGTTAGCAACACTAACAGATTTAGCAGTACTAACCTTGTTAGAAAAACTAACAATGTTAGCAGTATTAACATTAGAAGAAGTACTAACAATGTTAGTTTTAGCAGTACTAACATTGGTAGCAGTAGTATTGCTTCTAGCAGCACTATCATTGTCAGCAGTACTATTTGTGGTAGAAGTACTAACAGTTTTAGTGCTTTTAGGAATCCACATCTTGACACTCTCCTCAACAGTCTTTTTCTTCATGTGGCTTTTAGTTTTAACAGATTTCTTAGCCACATGGCTCCTTTCATTCTTCCTATAACCAAAGGGTTTTTGCACAGATCTTTGAAAACTCATCCTTTGGTTTATAGGATTGAAATAACAGTATTTAGCAATATAATTGATCTTTCCACAAATAAAACAAGGTTTTGGTCTATTGATTTTACTCAGATCAACCCCTTGTTTATGTGCCCACTGATTATTCAAGTTTCTTTGATTACCCCTCCTTTTATCATGTTTTAGGGGCTCAGATTTAGTACAAGCACACTGTTTGCAAGGAACAGGATTCACAACTGTGGTCTGCTTGTAATGGACCTTACTAGACTTTCCCTCAGTCTTCTCTATGTCCTTAGATTTTACCCAAATCTTTCCACAACCCTCATTGGTAATAATATGATTCTCTAGAGGAATCTCACCACTCACATTGTTCTCCTTACTCTTACCAACCTCTTTCTCAGTCTTGTCCTCAACAACTACCTCATCTAAGGGATCTATCTTAGTGGCTACCTCAAGCAAGTCCTTCCTATCTTTGGTTTCTAGCAAGTCTGATGTAGGAGGGATGTAGTTGTTGTTGTATGGTGGTGGTGTGGTATTGTACCCAATTCCTCTTCTCAGCTTGTCATGAATCTGAGTTTGTAGTAAAGAGTCCATTGCTTTAGAAGCATTGGAAAACTTTTCTACATCTAGCTTAACTTTGGCTAGCTCCCCTCTCAACTTTTCACTCTCCTCTTTAGACTTTGTCAGTTGGAGTTCTAGATCCTTTTTCTCCCACTTCCAGTAGTTTGTGTCATATGAGTGTTGAAGTTCATTGGTTTGGAAACCTTTAATTTGTTCCTCAAACCTCTCAACAATTCTCACATAGTCTTTTATATCTTTTGCTAACCTCTTAAGGTCATCACTCATATTCTGGTTGTGATCCCTGTACCTTTTAACAGTGTCTATGAAAGTTTTAGAACAGAGATTAGAACTTACCTCAGTTGGGAGATCAGATACCTCTGCCATGAGAGCTTGATTTTGAATAGCCTCTTCTGCTTGATCACTCCAGTCAAACCCCATTCCTTGTTCAGAAACAAGGGCTTGAGCAGAGTTTCTGTTCTGGTTGAAGCTACCAGTCTGAGCTTGTTCGTGGTTATTGTGAGACACTCCACTTTTGCATTCCCTGGCAAAGTGTCCCTTCATATGACATTTATAGCATTCTACCTTTGACTTGTCAAAACCTGCTCCATCTTCTCTTCTTTGGGAGAAGTTATTCCTCCCAGTCCTCTTGATGAACTTCTTTACCCTCATGGAAAGCATGGCCATCTGCCATTTAATATCCATCTCTTCAAGATCATCAGGATGAAGTTGTTCCAAGTCATCATTGATTAAAGAAGAGTTTCCATGACTGGACAGAAAGGCTTCAAAAACAGATTCAGTGCCTTTTTCCTGATTTGCTCCATTAGCAGCATTAACTGATTCAGGGTTAGCAGTAGAATCAATTGATGCTGATAGGAGTGCAGCATTATGAACATATCCAGAAGGCTTCTTCTTTGCCTCCACCTCAGCTTCAAATACTCTAAGGTCATTGTACAGATCATCAAGTTCTTTTTCTTCCAGTTGTTCATTCTGTCTGAATGAAACAATATACATGGTCCATTCATCTCCTAGGGACCTTAAAAACTTTCTGTTTACATAATCTTGATCAATCTGTACTCCCATAGTAGCTAGTTCACCAATCAGCTTGTTAAACTTGTCAAAAGTTTGAGTCATGGACTCATTCTTAGTTGACATAAAGTTTTCATACAATTGCTTCAGTATTGCCTTCTGATTTCTCTTGGTACTTTTGGTACCAGAGAATCTTTTCTCTAGAGCATTCCAAAGCATCTGTGCATCAGTGCAATTGCAGAATTGGTGTTGATATTCATTGGGAATAGCCAAGAGCAGCGTACTCAAAGCTTTCATCTCTGTCTGCCTTATCTTCTTTTCTGCATCAGTCTTTGGTGGAGTTCTTTTTCCATCTGCACCAATTTTTCCTTCATCAGATGGGCCATTCTCAATGATGTCTCACAGAGAGTAATCTGGAGGAGAATGTATTGCTTGATCCTTATCTTCCACATGTCATACTCATTAGATCTGAGCATTGGAACTTTTGAGACAAGAGTACTGTTTGATTCAACTATGTTGTCCATGATAAATGAAGGTTTCTGAGAATACTTGCTCTGATACCACTTGTCAGGATCTGATTCTGATTCTTAACAAGAATAAACACTAAGAAACAATATTAAAGGAGTTTGCGGAATAACACTTTAATATTCAGAATATCAATGAAACAGTGAATATGAATCACAACTTGTAAACTTTATTGAATGATTTAAAGCTACAAGATTTCACACACAACCTCAATATTGATGAACAGGCTCACCAATACGAATTCTACTTCTCTAGAATTAGGATTATAAACCTTGAGGTTAATTCTCTCTATGAAAACAAAAACTCAGAATCAAAAATTAATAATTAAACTATTCTGACTAAGTCTATATATATATACTAAAGATAAAAGATAATTACAAAATATAAAAGATCCTCAGTATAATCTTCCATAGTTATCTCCAAGCTTTCCATGATTATCTTCATTCTTGATCTGCACGTATCTTGATTATCTCTTAAGCAGCATTAAGTTGTAGCAGTATTAACACTCTGAGAAGTATTAATCTTCTCCAGCAGTAGTAACTGTGCTCAGCAGTATTAACTTTGATCTGGCAGTACTAACTTCATCAAGCAGTAGTAATCTTGGTTAGCATATTAACCATACTTGTGCAATTCTGAATTCCCAACAATAGAATCATGAAGATATGAGCATTTGAAACATTGAAGATATTTCAAACAAGTAAATTGAATGAATAGATAAGAATGCAAGAGACTTGTTTGAAAATCTGACATTGTATGAAAATGATCAGAAATGAAATGATATAGCAATTAAGGCTTATGGTAAAAAAATAATGGATACTGTTCATATGAATCAAAATATAGACATTCTTGAAAGAACGTTACGAAATGAATTAACGCTCAAAATTCATTGAAGTGCAAGCGGGGTGTCTTACCATCGAAAAATATGTTTCAAATTTGAGATATGGTAAGAACATTTTGAACAATAAGTCAAACCGGTGTGTGTGAATACTTGAAAGTATATAGAAAAGACAATACACAAATATTTATCTTTGGAAACACACGGTTTGTTAATTGTTGAAGCACAAATAAAATCAAAACATTTAAAATCACACTTCCAATTCATGAAATCTGTTTAAGAATCGGGAAGTGGTTTGAACATTTAAGAATATGTTTTCTATGATTGAAAGTTGTCCTTCTTTCAACCATATATGAGATTAAGATAAGAAATTTAACCTTTATCGTTCAATCTTAAATCTCATGAAGTCAAGCTTAAAGTCATAATGATATGATCTTGATTGCATCCTCTCAATCTGCGAAAGCCTCAAAGTCATGTCAAAGCAAGTCTATTCACAAAAAATTTATTGAAATTTAAATGACAGAAAACAATAAAACATTAAATGTACGAGTTCTGATCTGAATTAATCAGAAATCATATCCTTACTCGTTTTGTTTTATTCATAGACTCCCCCTAAAGTCATGTATCACAAAAATTTAGCTGTTAAGTAAATGCAAAAATGTATAAACTCTCCCTCAAAATAATGTTGATCAACTTAATATCTTGTCTCACTGCCCCTAAGATCATGAACAAAATATTAAAGTGCAGATATCCTTTCAGAATTAATGATAAAGAAATGATGAAAAATTACAATAAAAGAAACTTTAATAGGTAAATACTGATTAGGTCTTGAGATTTAGCATACCAAGCTTAGATACAAGAAAATTAAATCTCTTTTCATCTAAAGGTTTGGTAAACAAATCTGCAAGTTGATAATCAGTTTTTACAAAGTAAAGTTCGATGGTACCTTTTTCTACATTATCTTTTATAAAATGATACCTGACATCAATGTGTTTTGTCTTAGTATGTTGCACAGGATTAGCGGATATGGCTATGGCACTCTTCGAGTCACAATAAATCGGTATTTTGTCAAACTTGAATCCATAGTCTCGCAGCTGTGTCCTCATCCACAATACTTGAGAGCAGCAACTGGCAGCAACTACATACTCTGCTTCAGCAGTCGATGTGGAAACACAAAGTTGTTTCTTTGATGCCCAACTAACGAGCTTGTCTCCAAGGAATTGAATATGACCCGACGTGCTCTTCCTGTCTAATATACATCCAGCATGATCTGCGTCTGAATAAGCAGTTAGTTCAAAACTAGTATCTTTAGGATACCACAGACCAAGATCTGTAGTCCCCTTCAGATATCTAAAAATCCGTTTGACAGCACCCAAATGGGATTCTTTAGGATCAACTTGATATCTTGCACACCAGCATGTTGAAAACATTATATCTGGCCTACTTGAAGTAAGATACAATAAAGAACCTATCATTCCTCTATAAGTCCTAACATCAACAACTTTTCCCGAAGGATCAGGGCCAATCTTAGTACCTGGTGCCATTGGGGTTCCAATTGGTTTGCAATTTTTCATTTTGAATTTCCGAAGAATTTCAAAAATGTACTTAGATTGATTAATGAAAATCCCCGTTGAAAATTGTTTTACTTGTAATCCGAGAAAGAAATTCATCTATCCCATCATACTCATTTGAAATCTAGACACCATGAGGTTTGAAATTTTTTTACAGTACTTAGGATTAGTTGAGCCAAATATAATATCATCCACATATATCTGAATAAGTATGATATCATCTTTTTCCTTTTTGATGAACAAAGTGGTATCTACTTTACCTTTTGAAAAACCTGACTAGACTAAGAATTGAGATAAAACATCATACCAGGCGCGAGGTGCTTGTTTTCAGACCATAAAGAGCTTTATCCAAGATGTAGACGTGATTAGGCTTATCTGGATTTACAAACCCTTCTGGATGAGATACGTAGACTTCCTCCTTAAGAATGCCATTCATAAAGGCAGTCTTCACGTCCATCTGATAGACTGTGAAGTTCTTGTGAGCAACGTAGGCTAGAAATATGTGGATTGCCTCTATACGCGCTACTGGAGCATAAGTCTCATCGTAATCTATTCCTTCCTCTTGCCGGTAACCTTTGGCAACAAGTCTTGCTTTGCTTCTTATGACAATAGCATCTTCATCCTTCTTGTTTTTGAATACCCATTTAGTGCCGATAATGGTCTTTCCTTCTGGTTTTGGCACTAGTCTCCAAACCTTTAGGGCTTCGAACTGGTTTAACTCTTCTTGCATAGCAGACACCCAATCCGAATCAGCTAGAGCTTCTGATACTCAAGTGGGCTCTATTTTACTCAGGAATGAGTCATGCAAACATTGATTCAAAGTTGCTCACCTAGTTTGCACCAGTTTGTTTAGATCTCCAATGATTTGGTGAAGAGGGTGCTCTTTGGTCCAACGATGTTCATAAGGAAGTGGATTAGATGAAGATTGATCATGATTGTCATCTAAGAATCCACTTTCAAATTCTTCAGTTTGAACATTATGAGGGATTATTCAGTCGAAGTAATTGGTGCAGAAGTTTCAGTAGGTACAACTTGTTCAGTCTGTTGATCAGTCCTTACAGTACACCCTACTGATTCAGTAACTTCTAGCTCTTCGTTAGTAGTTACAACTTCAACACTCGGAGTAGGCATATGAACTGGAATTGTTTGCTGAATCGGGGAATTTGATTCAGTGGAAACATCTGAAGTGATTGGATGATTTGTCATTGAATCTTCCATCCTATCAACCACAACAGGTTTAGTCACGTTAGTTCCAAGAAATTCATCATAAAATAGTTCAAATAAAAGATCTAAATCAGATAAATGAGTAGTAGACAATGATGCTTCATCTGATTTGTTCTTTTCAGGTACAGGTTCTGAACTGAGTTTCCTAGAAGCTAGCACTCCGGTTATCACGGGTTCTGAACTGACTTCTTCAGAAGCCATTTCCTCATCGAATGTGACATTTATGCTTTCGATAATAGTCTTTGACTTCTTCAAATACACTCGATATGCAGCAGATGTAGAAGAATATCCAATGAAGATGCCCTCGTCTGCCTTAGCACTGAACTTGTTCAGACTCTCTCTGTCGTTTAACACAAAACACTTACACACAAATATATGAAAATATTTGATAGTCGGTGTTTGGTTGTTGATCAAAGCATACAGAGTCTTTTGAAATCTGCGGTGTATCATGGAACGGTTTTGAGTATAGAACGCAGTCGAAACAACTTCTGCCCACTGAAATAGAGGTAAGTCTGATTGGCTAAGCATAGTGCAAGCGGCCTCGACCAGCGTTCGATTTCGCATTTCGACTACTCCATTCTGTTCAGGCGTACGAGCAACAGAGTAATGATGTGATATCCCAACCGATTCGAGATACTCTTCAACAGTTCTGTTTTTAAACTCTGTGCCGTTATCAGTTCTTAGAAGCTCGACTGGTTTCTGCAGATTCACCTAGGTCGTCGTCATAAATGATATGAGTACTTCGGGCGTCTCATCTTTTGAACGTAGAAATTTGACCCACGTGTATCGCGAATAGTCGTCCATGATAACTAGAACATATTTCTTTCCGCCTAAGCTTTGCGTTCGCATCGGACAACAGAGATCCATATGCAACAACTATAATGGAGAATTGGTACTAGGTTCAGGCTTCGATTTGTGTGGAGCTCTCTTCATCTTCCCTTTTTCACACGCTGCACATAAGTGTTCTTTCACATACTTGAGCTCAGGAAGTCGATTCACAAACTTTCCACTGACCAACTTCTTAATATAACAAAAATTCAGGTGTGACAGCGTTCGGTGCCAAAGCCAACTTTGCTGCATCGAAGCTTTTGTCAGTAAGCAAACTTGATTGTCAGTCTGGACCTTTGACAGATTTATCGTATAAAGCTTTGACTTTCGAGTGTCGACTAAGAGTTCTTTGCCATCTTCAGTACATACCGAGCAACTCTTAGCTTTGAAATTTACCTCTAAACCTTTGTCACAGAACTGGCCAATACTAAATAGGTTGTGCCCTAATCCTTCAACATAGCTCACCTTTGTAATCGTCACTTTGTCCTGAATTACATCACCATACCCCAGAATTGGCGAGAGCTGGTCATTTCCAAACCTAACTGTTTCGCAATACTTCTCTGTATAATTAGATAACATATCTTTTTTCCTGTTCATATGCTTGGAACATCCGCTATCCAAGTACCACATATGACGAGTCTGGACATGAGAAAATCATGAAACAAGAGGTTTAGGTACCCATTTATAAATGGGACCTACAATGTTAGTGCAAGATTTTGGCACCTATTTAAATCTGGGTCCGCTTTTCTTTTGAAAACCATATGAATAATTAAAACGATAAGAATAAACATGATATGTGCCAAACCAATCAACAAAATTTTGTCGAGAAACAAAATCATTCCGATCATAATTAGAAGACTTTCTAGTAACAAAGATAATTTGAATAATTGCTTTATAGAATACTTCTTGTAAGGAATTACAAGTTTTTGTTTATTAAAAGCAATATCCACAATTACATCTGAAGTACTATTAGTATTCCTATTACATGATGATTTAGAAACTGATTTTGCCTTCTCATCAACTTTCTGCTTTGGTCGCCATGTTGATTTAACTCCAAGCTCTTTCTTTCTCAGATCTGAAACATTTGAAATTTTGGAGTTAGACCTGTGAAAATGAACATAATGCTTCTTCTTTTGCTTACCAGTGATGATCGGTTTCTGTGAATGCCCTGATTTCTTCTTCTTACCTTTGGCAACTTTGGTTTTCACAGGAACTGATTTATCAACTTTCGTTGATGTTTCACCTTTTTCATATACACTCGGTAATCCAAAAGAGTTAATAACAAAAGATGAATGATCAGGAAGTTTAGCATTAAAATCAAATTGAGCAACGCATTCATCTAAATCACCATCAGGGTTCAAGAAATCAAACACATCATCAAGTGAACCAGACACATCATTAGATTTTGAAGCCTTGGTGATTTTAGAAAAATCAGAATATTTGAACACAGTAGAAACAATTGTTTGTTCAAGATCAATCAAAATTATTTCTTCGGATAAAGTATTCTCAAGTTCAGAAATTTTACTTTCTAAAACGAGAGGAGGTACGTAAAGCTTACCTTTGATAGATTTAGCCTCCAACTCTTTTAAAGAATAACTCTCAAAATATTCATTTGAAAGAAATTTTGAGTTATCAGAACTATAACTATTATTCAACCTTTCATAACGAAATGGAAGTTGAACTTTAGTTGTGTTCTTTCTTTTTTCATATTTCTTGGCTTTATCTTCTTCAGATAGTTTAGTCCACTCAACTTGAAGTTCAGGGTATTGCAGGCACTTCTGATATACCTTTTTTAAGGTAGTGTGGATTCTCATAACGGAGTCCCCAACACTCTTTGTTCTTTTTGGGTTTATTTAGATGAATGGTTTGTTCAGTTTGACCAAAAGTATATAATTTTCCTTCCAAAACATTCACCTTTTCAAGTAAAGATTTGTTTTCTTTTGAAAACGAAGAATACATTTTATTTATCTCTTTTGATTCAAACTCACACAGTCTATATTTTGATACAGTTTCAGATAATTCTTTGTGAATTATAGTCTACTCTTTCGCGCTGGTGTCAATGTTTTTATGTAATGCTTCAATCAATACATTATTCTCAGCAATATCATTGCTAAGTTTCTGTATAGAATGATTCTTTTCTTTAATAACACCTTTTTCATGCTTAAGTTTAGACTCTAATTCTTGGAGTCTAACTATCATAGCATGCATTTGATTTAAAAAATCCGATTCAGTCTTATCATATACTTTTTCGTTGTCCTCTTCATCAGATTCTGCTTCATCTCCATCTTCATCCACTATCTTTCCCATTTGGCAAATATGAGTTGTCTCTTCTTTCTCAACTTCCTCATCTGAGTGATCGAGCCAGAACTCGTCCTCCGCCATTAATGCCTTGTCAGCATCTTGTTGTTTGGCCAAGAGCATTTTATTCTTTTAATACTCTGAGTTCTTGACTTTGGGCTTTCTGCAGTCTTTAGCAAAATGACCCAATTTGCCACAGTAGTAGCATTTAGTCAATTCTGGCTGCTTTGTTTCTTCAGCTCTATATTTCCTTTCCTCAGGCTTCTTTCCTTCCAATCTTTTTCCTTCAACTCTCTTTTTGTGCTCATAGTTCTTAGATCTAGAAGAATATCTTTGACTATTTGAACCAGACTTTTTGTAGAACTTTTTCTGGAAAGCTTTCGTCAGCATCAACATAGCCTGTTTCAGGTTCTCACAGTCGTCAGAGTCAGAGCTATCATCACTATTTGCTTCTTCAGAATCAGAAACTACAACTTTCTTCTTCTTTAAACTAACAGACTTCTTCTTAACAACAAGAGCTATTGGATCAACAACCGCCTTTTCAGTCTTTTTCTTCTCATCCTTAATCTCATCGACCTCTTCTTCATTTTGTCTAAGAGTTTCATAGACTTCATGGAGTGGTATTTCATTCAAGTCCTTCATTTGCTTCATTTGCCTTGTAAATCTCTTCCACTTAGGTTGCAAGATGCTAAGGAACTTGACATTAAGCTCAATTTGTGACTTCTTCACTTTGTTCTTGCTGAGCTCGTTCACAACGTCACAAGCCTATCATAAATAACTTCCAGTGATTCACCTTCCTTAGCCTTGAACTCTTCATAGTTATTGAGGCAGTTGGATGTTTTAAGTTGGTTCCCAACCTTTGATCCAAGCATCATCTTCTCCAGTTGATCCCACATTTCCTTAGTTGTAGCCTTATAGCTGTCAATTTTCACATATATCTCATTTGGAATGCCTTGAAGAATGAAAGATTTTGCCAGTCTATCAGCTTTTGTTCTTTTTGTCTGTTCTTCTCTGTATTCTTCAGGTGGAAGTGGATACTCTCTTTGCTCATTTCTAACAGTACGAGTCTTTGTTGGAATTTCCATAACACCTTCCTCCAATGACTGTCTGATATAATCCCTCAAATCATTTCTGTCAATGAAATCCAAAAATTGATCTTTCCACTGCTCATATTATCCCTTGAAGAGTACTGGTGGCTTTGTGTCTGTTCCAATAGCGAGAGCTTCTCGTGATGTCATCCCGATTTAAAAAAAATATGCAATAAGAAACTAGAAACTAATCATTCGTCCAATTTGAAATAAAGTAAAACACATAAAAACTTGAAATATGATTCAGAAATGCAATTTCCAAAAATAACCAAGTCAGGAATTCGTAAACAACAAGAATGATCAAAGAATTCGCAAACAACTCAGAGCAATGTAAAGAATTCGCTAATCACACATATGCGAATCCTTAAGAATTCGCAAAGCTCATTTAGCGAATTTTATACTTGAAAATTTTCAGAAAAACACTTTTCACAACACTCTAAACTGCGAATTCTTTGCAATTCGCAATCCTCACAGAAACGAATTCTCGCTCTCTACGAATTCTATACTTAACAGAATTTGAAAAACAGACTTGCGAAATCTAAGAAATTCGCAACACACTGATTTGCGAAATCTGAGCAGTTCACAATAGAGACAAATACGAATTTTGTCCTTAGATTTTTCAGATTAAACCCTTTGCAAATTCTAAACTTTTCGCAATATATAGATCTACGAATTCTGTACTTATGAAATTTTCAGAAATTGATAATGCGAATTCTGAACACTCTGCGAGTTCTTGATGTGATTCTTGCGAGTTCTTGAAGAACTTGCGAGTTCTTCAGATAGTCTGGGAGTTCTTCACGGATTTAGCGAATTCTTGAGATCTCGTTCGAAAAATGTCTCTGAATCGATCAAAAACCTACCAAGATCTCAAACTTCGATTTAATACTTTGACATATTGATCACTTATACATCTAGAAAAAGATTCTATCAAAGAATTTCAACAACATAACACTCAAAAATACAAATCAATCCAATACAGTGCTCGAAGAACTTGTGAACTCTAACTCGACATATTTCGAAAAATTCAAGAAAATTACAGTGCAATTTCCAAATCAAACTATACAGACTCGATCAAAAATACTAAACAAACATAACCTGATCAAATACAACTCGAAAATCACACTAAATCTCAAAAATGATTCGCACTTGAAGAACACAGGGTCGACTTCGTTTTTCTTGATTTGATTTCAACTGGATTTGCTCTGATACCAATTGATTGTCCCTGTTTCAAGATTCTAATCACACAAACAATTAACAAAACAGGATGATTAACTACCTGATTCAATGCAATTTCAATTCAAACAATTACAAATTCAGTTTACAACTTTCTCTCTCTAAACTTATCTTTCTCTCTGTACAATCTCTCTCTTTGAATGCACACAATACTCAAGTCATCTGTCTAATACAACAAGGAAACAAAAACTATTTATACCTACTATCTAAAACAAGGAAACAAAAGAAAACAATACATTGTCTTTGACATTTATTACACTTTGACTTTGACTTTCACTGGGAGTTGACTTTCCAACTTAGACTTCTTGTACTTTGACTTCTGGTTTTCATGATCTTGTATCCAACATATCTATGCTCTAACAGGAGTTGAAGAAGAGTTTGAACCGGAAGATAAATCTTTCTTTGTGAATGTTCTATCTTTGAATGCTCAAGTAAAGATTGAGGAAGACCGACAACAACGCCATAACATATTCCATAAGAAAGGTCGCATAAAAGAGAAGGTATGCTTGATCATTATAGATAGCGGAAGTTGTACTAATGTGGCTAGCTATTATCTTGTAGATAACTTGCATCTTCCTACAATAAAGCATCCCTCACCATATAGGCTTCATGGTTGAATAACAGTGGGGATATAAAAGTGACTAAGCAAGCTCGAGTTACGTTCTCCATTGGTGAGTATCAAGATGAAGTCTTATGTGATGTCTTTCCAATGGACGCAAGTCATCTCTTATTGGGAAGGCCTTGGGAGTTCGACAAAAAGTCTATGCATGATGGTTTGACCAACAAGTACTCATTTATTATAGATAGGAAATCTATTTCTCTTGTACCCCTTTCTCCTCAACAAGTTCATGAATGTAATCACAAATGCATAATGAAAGAGAGAAAAGGGAAAAGAGAGTTGTTGAGCATCAAAAGCCAAGTGAGAGTGAAACATCTAGAATTTCCAAGGAAACAAAAGATGAAAAAAGTGAGAGTCATAGTTTGAGTGAAAAGTCGAAGTTTAGAGGTAAAAAGATGCAGTAACTTCTTTGCTAGCATGAGAGATATAGATAGGGCAACAACAACACATCAGGTTATGATCTTAATTCTATTTGAAGAAAATTCTTTTGTTTTGAAAGATTTACCTAATGATTTGACCGGAGAGTTTGTATCCTTGTAGCAGGAATTCAATGATGTATTCCCTGAAGAACTCCCTAATGGATTGCCACCCATTCGAGGAATGGAGCATCAAATCGACTTGGTACCAGGAGCTACTATTCCAAATAGACCAACTTATCGAGCAAATCCCGAGGAGACAATGGAGTTGCAAAGGCAAGTTCATGAATTGTTAGCAAAAGGTCAAGTGCGTGAGTCCTTAAGTCCATGCGTTGTTCCGGTAATACTTGTCCCAAGAAAAGATGGTTCTTAGTGTATGTGTGTTGATTGTAGAGAAATAAATAAGATAACTATAAAATATAGGCACCCCATTCTTAGACTTGATGATATGCTAGAAGATTTGAAGTGGTGTTTCTATATTTTAAAAAATTGACTTAAAATCTGGAAATCACCAAATTTGGTTTGTATGAGTGGTTAGTAATGCCATTTGGTTTAATAATGCAACCAACATTTTTATGAGATTGATGAACCATGTACTAAGGCGCTTCATTGGCAAGTTTGTTGTGGTGTATTTTGATGATATCATTTTTTTGAAAGAATCCCCGAAAATATTATAAAAGCAGAAAAATGACAAAAACCCATTTACAAGATCAAAGCCATGGACAGGCCCAAGGAAACAAACACCAAACAACTAACAATCCAACCAAACAGAAAAGAAAGAAACAAAAGCGCCAACAAACGCAAAAACACCCAACAACAAGACCCAAGTGAACAAGCAAAACTAAACATAATAAACTAAAGATCTCTTCGAACTCTTCTTCCAAGCCATCCTTGCAAGAACCACATCACGAACATCCTTGATAATCTGAGCACCAATCTTTCGATCATTATGAAATAGGCGTCGATTCTGCTCTCTCCAAAGAAGATACATTATGGCAGAAATAAATAACTTATGCATGAACTTCAACGAGCAGCCATGCATGAAACCAGTTACAATAGCATCCTAAAAATCCACCATCCCAACCAAGCCAGAATCTTTCTTAATACCATGCCAAACATCCAAAGAAAAGCCACACTAAAAAAAGAGGTGGTTATGAGAGTCAGGACAATTACCACAAAGCGGACACAACATATCCGGAAGACGTTTATGTCACGCTAAAGACATGCAAAAAACATGTTTCGGGATACATCCTTTAAACCAAACCATCTTCATCAATGCCACCAAAGGATAAAGTCCTTCCAAAGATTTCCATGCCTCTTTAACTGTAAAGCCAATCAAGTCACCATGAATTCCCTTCCAAGCCAAAGTATCTCGGTCATCCGACGAATTTGGAACCGCATGGCATTGAGCTCCGAGACACTCTCAATCCAATCAATCGGCCAAACCCCTTCAATGCAATCAACAACCTCACGTACCGTCGAGAAAATGTCAAATCCAAAGGCATGTATATGACGATAGGAGAAATGCAAAACCAAAAGGCCACATGGCAACCATGTGTCCTCCCACGCGTTAGTAGCCATCCCATCATCAATTTCAACAATAAGGAAGCATCGCAAGTAGTCACGTAGGTCTAGCATTTTCCTCAAAACCCACGACCAATTTGGTTTTGGCCGAACCATCCAAAAAGACGAGTTTTGGATATAGTTCAATCAAACCCAACGAACCCAATGAGAGTTTCTTCGGTAAAGAATATCCCATATGTTTTTTCTGACAAGAGCATGATTCCACACCGACAACCTCTTGAAACCAAGGCCACCACATTTAACTGGATGAAAAACATCATCCCATGCAATTCGACATTTTACTTTTGCATTTTCCTTTCGCATTTTCCCCTTGCACCCATAGAAAAAAATGTAAACATTGATTCAAGTTCAAGCACATGAATCACCCCAGACGGTAACACAAAGACCGACATACAATAAAACTGGAGAGATTAAAGGATCGAAATCACAAGCTACCTCCGGCCGCCAAAGGAGAGTATCTTTGATTTCCAGTTATGAATACACATCCTTACTTTGTCCATAAGTGGGACAAAATCAACCACCTTTAGACGCACCGGTGGCAATGGAACACCTAAGTAACAGATAGGGAACACACTTCATTGAACAGGAGATAGTTGAGAATATCAACTTTCATTTCATCCGGAACATGACCAAAAAACACTTCACTCTTATTAAGACTTGGAGACAAGCCTGAGCGAAGTCTAAGAAAATCTAAGGCTCATTTGATAACCTCTACTGAATGAACATCACCACTTAAAAAAACAAAGAGATACTCAACAAAGCACAAGTGGGTAATTTGCAAATCGTGACACCCCAAATGGTAATCAAAAGCACTAGCTTCCTCAATACATCGTTTAAGAAACATCGAGAAGCCCTCCATAATTAGCGTGAACAAGTAAGGTGAAATAGGATCACCTTGTCTAATACCCCCTCGCCCATTTAAAAAACCCTACCGTCCCGCCATTGATCGCAATAGAAAAAGACGAAGTATAGAGAATTTCCCGAATCCATTTGACAAATGCATAAAATATACCTCCAATCCACCGTCTCATAAGCCTTTCGGATATCAATCTTGAAAGCACATCGAGGCCTACCAACATCAAGTTGATATTTTGACACCAATTCATGCGCCATAAGAATGTTATCAGAAATCCTTCTACCCGGGATGAAAGCTGACTGGGTAGAACTAAAAAGCTGCTCCAAGAAAGGCGTCATCTGATTCTAGATGATTTTACTGATGCATTTATATAAAACCGAGTAACACAAAATGGGCCGGAAATCAGAAACCTTGGAAGCATTAGGCACTTTCGGGACCAGACAAAGGAGCCTGTGATTTGATGATATCTTTGTATATAGTAAAGGCTTAGACGAACATATTGATCATGTTAGGCTGGTTCTAAGTGCCTTACGAAAAGAGAAACTCTATGCTAATTTGAAAAAGTGTAACTTTTGTGTACATGAAGTTGTGTTTTTTGGTTTTATTATTAGTACTAATGGAATTCATGTTGATGAAGCCAAAGTAAAGGCCATACAAGAGTGGTCAACTCCTACTACCGCATCTGAGGTAAGATATTTTCATTTTTTTAGCTAGATTTTATAGAAGGTTTGTAAAAGATTTCTTTACAAAGGCTGCTCCATTGAATGAGTTGGTTAAGAAAAATGTCAAGTTTGTGTGGGGATCTTCTCAAGATCTTGCATTCAATCAACTTAAACGTGATTTAACTTCTGCACCTGTTCTTGCCTTGCCAAATTTCGATAAAACTTTTGAAGTTGAGAGTGATGCATCTGGCATAGGCACAAGAGATGTTTTAGTGCAAGAAAAATGTCCCAACGCATATTTAATGAAAAGTTGAATGGTGCACGTTTGAATTATCCCACATATGCCAAAGAGTTGTATGTTGTTGTGCGTGCTTTAGAGACTTGGCAACATTACTTGTTTCGAAAGGAATTCATCATCATATAGGTTATGAGTCACTTAAGCACATAAAGGCACAAAGTAGGTTGAACAATAGGAATATAAATAGGTTGCATTCATTGAAACCTTTCCTTATGTCATTAAGTACAAGAAAGGAAAGGATAATGTTGTTGCTGATGCATTATCTCGAAGGCATACAGTTCTTACTACCCTTGATGCTAAATTGATGGGTTTTGTATTTATTAAAGACATGTATGTTAATGATGTTGATTTTTCTAATTTGTTTGAAATACGTGAAAAAGTTGCATTTAACAAGTTTTATAGGCATGAAGGATACTTGTTCAAATAAACAAAACTTTGTGTGCCTAACTACTCGTTGAGGGAATTGTTGGTTCGAGAGGCACATAGTGGCGGGTTGATGTGCCACTTTGGTATTCACAAGACATTATATGTATTAAATGAGCATTTTTATTGGCCCAATATGAAGAGGGATATAACATGAATTTGTGATAGATGTATTGCCTGCAAACAAGATACATCAAAGTCCAGTACTCATGGACTTTACATGCCATTTCCAATTCCCGTTTAACCTTCGATGGATATCTCCATGGATTTTGTTTTGGGTTACCATGAACTCAACGAGATATGGATTCTATATTCGTTGTAGTAGATCGATTTTCTAAAATGGCTTATTTTCTTGCTTGTAGGAAAATGGATGATGCTAAGAATGTTGCAAACTTGTTCTTCAAGGATATTGTGCGCTTACACGGTGTTCCAAGGAGCATAGTTAGTGATAGGGATGTTAAACTCCTAAGTTATTTCTTGAAGACACTATGGTGCAAATTGGGAACCAAGTTGTTATTTTCAACAACTTGCCACCCCCAAACTAACGGCCAAATTGAAGTAACCAATCGAACATTAGGCACATTACTTCGAACCATAATGGAGAAGAACTTAAAGAGTTGGGAAGAATGTCTACCAATTGCTGAATTTTCTTATAATCGCACAATTCATCCTTCTACTAATTTTTCACCATTTGAAATTGTTTATGGGTTTAATCCTCTAACTCCTTTGGATTTGTCACCTTTACCCTTGAAGGAACATGTTAGTTTGGATGGAGAAAAGAAAGATGAATACGTCAAGAAGTTGCATGCGGAAGCGCATTTGAACATAGAGTGAAAGACAAGACAATATGCCAAGCAAGCTAACAAAGACCGTTAACAAACCGTGTTTGAACCAGGCGATTGGGTTTGGGTGCATATGAGAAAAGAAAGATTCCCGTCATCTAGGAAAACAAAATTGCATCCTCATGGTGATGGACTTTTCCAAATCGTGGCCAATTTAAATGATAATGCCTACAAGTTGGACCTTCCAGGTGAGTATGGCATAAGTGCTACTTTTAATGTTACTAATCTTTCTCCTTTTGATTTTGATGAAGGTTTGGATTCAAGGACGAATCATTTCGAGGAGAGAAGGAATGATCAGGAGCATCAAAGGGACACACACTATGAAGATGACCACAACTCAAAGATTGAAGATTCAATCGTCCAAAACCAGGAAGTCCAATACATAAATGGGCCAAATGCATATCCAGGAGATCCACTTTCCAACATTGTTGGCCCAATTACAAGATCAAGATCCAAGAATCTAAAGGAACCAATCAATTATTTAATTAGAGATATTTGGGGGAAAGAAGAAATTAAAATGGAGGAGTACAAGCCCAAAAGAGTTAATATGTTGCATATCTTGGGCAAACCCCAAATGAATCTTGCAACTAAATAACATATTAATCTAAAAATCATCCAAAAATCCAATACACTTAATATGGAAGATTTTAATAGGGTTTTATTTTAAGGAATGATTTTTTTAGTCATATAGTTATCTTTTGTTTGGTTTCCTTCTTTTAGATAAGGAAATAATCTTTTCTATTTTGTAGTTTCCTTTTCTTGTAATCCTTAAGACTATAAATATTCTTTTGTTTTCTTTTGTTTTTCAATCAATGAAATTTATATTTTCTAAGTATTGCCTTCACTCTTGGGTTCTTTGTTGAACTAATTTGGGTGTTGCTTGATTAGGTCAATTAATTCCTTTTGACTTATCATTCAAGGTTTACTTCTCTTGAATGTGGCGTCCATAGTCTAGGTTCTTTATTGCTAAATGTCGTCCTAGGGTTTTGATTTTTATAATTAAAGTTCTAGTTTCGTGATATATAAAGGGTCGGGCTTTAATTAAGGTTCATTTCACTTTATTGAAGTTGGGTCTTAATTCTTTGAAGCATTATTCCTTCATCTCAATCATTTGCTCATTGGTTCAAGAATATTTAGTTCCACAACGAATTCCACATCATAGGAGTACTGAGAAAGAAAGGGGAACATAAATAGTACAAGATGGTCATTAACACATCACATCTTCTTCACTCATAGTCTATCACATCTTCTTTTGGTACTTGTACTAGACCAAACTTTTCTTTTATGAACTCCCTTATGAACCGGGTAAGGATTTTCTATTTTTTATAACCAATTTATTGAGTAATTGATTTGTCGTTTGGCCAATCTTTGATTAATATTCACCTCTGTACTTGTGTAATTGTGATGCAAAAGGAAGGCTCATGTAATTCATTTAGAAATACCACTTTTCCTATTAGCAATATCACTTTTCTTTCTTTGATATTCATTTGAAACACAAATGCATAAATAGCTTCTTTGATATTACATTGAAACACAAAATGACAAAATGACATGAAACATATGCCCAACATAAAAGTTTCTTTGGTGTTATTCTTGATGCATGATAAATGAAAATAAAAGTACAAATGCATAAAAGTTTGAGATGGGTTTAGTAGGTTAAATTTTGTATAATGATTTGCTAACTTGAACTTGATGTTCAAAGTGTTTATATTCAAATCTTTGTTAGGATTTGATTAGTTATATGTGTCAAAACTTGAACAATTATTATTAAGTTTGTGGGTCCGTGTGATTGAACACGATCTTTACCAGATAATCAAACAACAAACATAAACGATAAACCAACCTATTTTGATTACAAACGTGGATTACAGAGGTTGATATTGTTTACACTTTGAAGCTCACACTGTGTTCTCTCTGTGAATAGTGTTCTTGGTTGATCGGTTGATTTGAGATATGAGATTGTTCTCACTGATAATAAGATCTCAACACACCTAAAATCTCAAACATAATAAGAAGATAATATCTAAACAAGATATTATCTGAACTAATAATATCTAAACTAATATCTAGATATTTAGGAACTAATATAAAATACTAAAAACAAACTTTGACACTTATTACAAATTAACATTAGACTAATCTTAAGAGCGACTTCTCAGCGTTAGCTTCAGATTGCGATCTTCAAATTGGATGATCTTGAATCCAACAGATTCGTGCGCTAACAATCTCCCCCTTTGGATCAAGATCATTACTTAAAAAGATTTTAGCAATTCAGTCTTCCTTTTCAGCTTAGAAGATGCAATCTCCCTCTTAGTCTTCAACAAGTAGCAGTCTCCCCAAAAGACGTAGATAAACTCTCTTTCAGATGATGGGAAGAAATCTTCAGATTTAGCTCAGAACGTTGTAGCAAAGTATCTTCAAAGAAAATTTCTCTCAAATCAGCATGTCTTCAGAATACTTTCTCACCGTTTCTTGTGTAGCTCTTCTCCCCCTTTTTGATGAAAAGAGCAACGAGTTCATCAAAAAATTTAGCAAGAAATGTCTTTCATTAGGAGATTATGATCCATCAATTCAAAAGATATTCATCCAGATCTTTGCAAATTAAGACAAAATAATCGTGTAACACCTGAATCAACAAATGAATCAGTTAAAATGTATGTCAGTAACACTAAGTCACTGTGTGTAACATATACACATTGGAAAGAAGATTTTTGATGTTCACTCCCCCAGGGCTTCCATTCAATCATCGAAACACCACAAAGGTAAATTCTATGAACGTTATGACAAAGAAAAAAATTCCTTGTGTGTTCGTGCATGTGATAGAAAGAATTAAGCACTTGATGATTGCTTATAAGCTTAAAATTGTGTAAACCACTGAGACAACAGTAAGTTAAACACAGACTCAATGTGCATGATTGAAGTGAGAAGGTGGGGCAGACTTCCTTCCTTTCAATGTCCAGATTTTCCAAATGAAAATTAGATAGCAAATGTGTTGCTTCCCCTTTCGAAAATGTGAAACACTTTCTATTCGAGTAGAAAATGAGTAGCTGGTGGGGTTAATCAAGAGTTGGCATGGGCTAGTTTCATGTTTCAATAATGTTCACCAAAGAAATGTGAAACACTAGAAATGTGGTTGCCCGACTTAGAAAGTAGTTGGTGCAGAGTTCTGATATTCTTTTAACTCTGTTCTCACACCCTCTTTCTTTTAAACATTAAGCTCACTCTAACCACACTCATTTCTTTTGATTTCTCACCCTCAATCACTATGGATTAACCTCTTGGGTAGAAATCACTGGTTAACGTGATTCCATAGAAGTTGTGTTAAGTCCTAGCACAATGAAATAATGTTTTCCTAGAAAGCATATGATGCTCAAAATGGTTTAACTATATCAGTTAAAGCACAAAGTAGATCTTGAAAACATTTAAAGGCACACTTCTAATTCATGAAATCATTTTGAGATTCGGGAAGTGGTTTGAACTTTTAAGAACAATGTTTTCTATGATTGAAAGTTGTCCTTCTTTCAACCATATACGAGATTAAGATAAATGTTTATACCTTTACGTGCGACCTTACATCTCATGAAGATAAGCTTAAAGTCATAAAGATATGATCTTGTAAGTGTCTCTCAAAAACTGCAAAAGTCCTATGTCATAGTCAAAGCAAATTTATTCACTTAAATTAAAATGACAAAAAAGCAGTAAAATAATGAAAGTACGAGTTCTGATCAGAAATAATCAGAAGTCGTCACCTTTTTATTTTACTCCCCCTGAAATTATGCATTTGAAACTTATCATTGAAAAAGATATGCATTTATAATTTCAGACAAATATGTACGCCCCCTTGATGGTTGATTTCCTCATTCGAGTATTGGAGTACAATCTCTTATCAGCACAGGAGTAAGGTCTTTTGATCATTGAAGTACGAGTCCTAAACTGTTGTGTTTAGAAGTCAAACTTCGTTGAAGTACGGGTTCTAAGCTGATTTACTTAGAAACCTCTTTGACATTGATGTCCGGGTCTTGAACTATTGTATTCAAGAGCCTTCATTCTCCTACTCCCCCTTGACAGTAGGTGCCTGCAACACAGAATTATCCCTTTTCTTTGGTACCCACTGGTATTTGGGTCCATGAGTGTTAGTTGCAGTTCTTATGGGGGTAACTCAGTAAGAACCATACCAGTAATGGTCACTCACCTTATGAATATGATCATGTGTACGACAATAAGAACAATAGAATTTCTTACCTGACAAACTGATTAATTTATCTCTCATGTAGACAAAATCAGAGTTTTTACATTTTAGCTCATATTTCTTCTTTTCTTCAACTGGTTTCCTGTTCCAGACCAGTTCAGCTTCTTTGTAGCTGCTTCTCCTTCTTTGATGTGTACCTGAACCATCTGTATTTTTATCAAAGAAAATGTTAGAATTACGAATTTGATCAGAAGATTTAACTGAACTTTTTGAAGAAACAGGTTTGAATGTTGAACTTGCAGCTGACTTGAATGAGCATTCTGAATCAGCTGAATCATCTATAAGTGAGTGGATAATTGACTCTGCAGTCTTGTGCTCAGTCACCACCACCATTGAAATAATCTTTTCTAGATCGTTAATCTTTGAAGAATAACTGTATCTTTCTATGACAAGAAGGTCAATCTTCGTCTCAAGCTCACACTTCTTTTTCTTCTCTTTCTGTGCACTCTTAGAAAGTTCAGATAGCTTTGCATTCAGCTTTCTAATTGAAGCTTCAAAGGTGCTTCTCTCTTCTTCAAATTCCTTCTTTGCACCCTTTCTTCCATCTGATATCTCTTTTAAGAATCCAACGTTCTTATGATCAAATGCCTTCTTCTCTTTGGCAAACTGATCTTTTTCAAAAATGATTACTTTCTCAAAGTTACTAACTTGTTGAGAAAGCTTTATACTTTTAAGCTCAATCACCTTCTTCTCTTCAACTCTCTTCTTGGAAAGATCTGAGAACTTCTTCTCAAACTCAGATATTTTCTTTTGAAGATTAGCATATGTACTCTCCAAATCCTTAGATTTCTTCTCATTGCTCTCAACAAGATCTAGCTTATGTTTTTGAGCTTCCAAATCAGAAATCAATATTTTTAGCTCAGAGTTCTCAGCTACCAAATCTTTTGCTTTTAAGAAAACCTTTTGGTCTGAGATAATCCATTCAGAGTATAATTCAAGATAGTCCCAAATCTCTTTCCCTGAAGCATCGGGAATATCCATTATATCAGATATTTCTTTTGAAATACTCTTTTTCAGATAAACTCTAGCTCTTTTATCAGCTCTCTCTCTCTGTGTATCTGTTCCTTAGTACAGGATACTTTAGGATTTAGGGGTTCCAGTGCTCCTTCAGACAATGATAATCTAATGTAGTGACCCAGATCATCATTATCTACATAGCTGAAAAAATTAACTTTCCACTTTTCGTATTCCCCTTTATTCAACATTGGGATACTACTGCTGTAGTAAGTCATTCTGATTGATAAGAAAACTTGTATATGATCGCTAGTCCAAATAAAATCAAATAAAATTCAGAAATAAAATTTCCAAATTTAACCAAGTATTGAACTGGCGCAAAAGCACAAGTTGCGCTAAGTGAAGGTGGCGCAAAAATAAACTTTGCGTGATAAGAAGCTGGCGCAAAAGGGGTTTTGCGCGAGAAGCGGGTCGCGCGAACTGTAGGTTTGCACGAGACGTGTATGGCGCAAAGCAAACTTTGCGTGAGAAGTGGTTGGCGCGAAATATAGATTTGTGTGAGAAGAAGGTCGCGCGAAAGAACTTTTGCGCTAGTAGTTAATGGCGCAAAACAGAGACTTGCATGAGCAGTTGATGGCGTAATAAGTGAGATACGACCGGTATGATGATGCGACCGGAGTGTTGTTTGGACCGGATAAGAGTTTCGACCGGACCATTGCTTCACCGGTGTTACCTTCGACTGGGGTCCTGCGACCGGTATGGACCGGTGTCGACCGGATTGGAGATGTGACCGGTGGCTTGAATGGCGCAAAGGTAGATTTGCGCGAACAGCGTATGGCGCAAAGTAAGGTTTGCGCGAGACGAAGCTGGCGCAAAACTACTTATGAACTGGCGCAAATCTTGTAATTCTCGCGAGTTCGTCCCTGTTCTTCGAAAAATCGATCTGTTTGCTCAAATAAACCTGTTTTGACAATGATTAGCAGTCCCAAATTCTAAGAAATTGACCATTAATCAATCTAGAACAAATTTTTTGAACGTGGACTCAGACACAAAATTCACAAAATTGAAATCGATTTTAGTGAAATAATGAAATTAAAGTATACCAAATCGATCTACAAAAGATTTCGATCACAACCTGATCGATTTCAACACCAATAACACCCTAAAACTCGAAAATTATTTTGAAAATGAAGAACACAGAGTCGAGTTTATATTTTTGATTTGAAACTGGTTTTTAGCTCTGATACCAATTGTGGGTTCGTGTGATTAAACACGATCTTTACCAGATAATCAAACAACAAACATAAACGATAAACCAACTTGTTTTGATTACAAACGCGGATTACAGAGGTTGATATTGTTTACACTTTGAAGCTCACACTGTGTTCTCTCTGTGAACAGTGTTCTTGGTTGATCGGTTGATTTGAGATATGAGATTGTTCTCACTAATAATAAGATCTCAACACACCTAAAATCTCAAACATAATAAGAAGATAATATCTAAACAAGATATTATCTAAACTAATAATATCTAAACTAATATCTAAATATTTAGGAACTAATATAAAATACTAAAAAAAACTTTGACACTTATTACAAATTAACATTAGACTAATCTTGAGAGCGACTTTTCAGCGTTAGCTTCAGATTGCGATCTTCAAATTGGATGATCTTGGATCCAATAGATCTGTGCGCTAGAAAAGTTTGTTTAGATTGATATGATATCATGTATTGTCTTGGATCATTATTTATTTTCCATTTTTCATTCAGAAATTTCATTCAAAACTTTTATTAAACATTATTCTTCATTCAACAAAAGACATGGGTAAAATGGTCATTTTATGTCATTTAGACTTTTGATTCAGAATAATTTCCAAATAATCATTTTCTAACTGAAACTAAATCATACAAAACCTCTTAATCATTCTATCCACTTAATCATTTTATACTAAATGATTATGAAGTTTCCAAACAACCCCTAGCCATTCTGCACATCTTCAGAACTTTGAAGACTCTATTCCAAAACTCTGATAACTCTCTGCAGACTTTCGTGCTTAGAAAATTTCTTGGCTGTATAAACTCTGAAGTCTCATCTTCAGATATCTGAATAAGCACTTCAGAGATGAACACTTAGCAAAATACCAACCAACTTCTCATATCTACAATCTCCCCCTTTGGTTCAAAGTGTCTTATATTTGTCAATATTTTCATCCTTCATTATCTTTACAAACTTTATGATGACCAAATTTCTTATATTAAGCTGATCATTTATAACTTGAATCATTTTCTTATAATGCTCCACATGTTTTCATTTCTTCATCCTTTTATCAAAAGAATAACAGATTTGCCTAATGGTTCCAAGAATACTTGGCCGCTTCACTTGATCTGAAGAAATATATTATGTTGTTCAGAGTATTTCTTAACACCATTCCAAGCTCTAGTTCTTCAAGGACTGTTCCTCTAGCCATACTTTTAATATTAGGAAGAAAAGTATTGGGAGCTGTCAGATTCACATATGTCTTTCCATGTTCAAGTGCAACTTGAAAGTCTATCAAAGACACACCATCTGAATGCTCTGAGTATACCTTCTTTAATTACTCACTCTTTACTTCTTGCCACCATTTTCTAGAGGAGCAAAAATGTGATACAAAATAAGGAAATCACGGAGATTAAGATTTTTGAAATCAGCCTCAGAGAACCCATACACTTTACCATCCTCCCTTGTAACATAAAAAGCAATATAATCAATTGCCTTGTGCTTCCCAATATATACTTCTATGATTCTGGTAATCTTTAAATGAGAATATACTGTACTTTTTCTTTTTCCAACCTTCTCCATGAAACTTTTGTAGGTAAGAATGTAGCTCACTGGTGTTCCATGAAGGGTATCCAAGTAGGATACAGGTCTAAAAACCTTTGGTTCTCTGAACATACTAGAAAACTTAAACTCCAATAACCATTCATTTAGGTTACTAGAATAAATCTATGCTTTTTAATTTCTAAACCAACTCCAGTGGCTTTGTCTAAACTATCATCAACCATCTCCTTCTCTATTTCACCTTATTTTACTTGAGAAACTTTTTTCTGAAATTACTTGTATCTCTAAAGCAACAACATCCAACTCTAGAAGAACCACATATTCCCTTGGAAGAGTAAAATCAACTTCAAATACTCTTTTTGAGTTTTCTTCAGATAAACACAAGCTTTTACATTCCATTGCTAAAGCTCTTAAACTGATTCTGTCCTTTATCGCTTTGATAAGACAACTTTGAACACTCTTTAATTCTTCCTCCTTTGGCAATTCAATCTCTATATCTTCCAACAACATTTCTAAAGTTGCATATGAGAACTTTGGAATCTATGAGAACCTTAGGTGTTTCCTCCACTTGATCATTCCTGTTTGTATTCTGCATTGTTTGATATCAGATGTCATATCATCATTATATGTGCTTTCATTTTTAAAATGTTTATATATTGTTCATATAAACAACATTCGTCTTTGACATCCCTTATTATTTTTCTTCATGATGTAGATCCCAATACTAACAACAATTCATGATCAAATAAGATAACAAGATAAGATTGGGAGAGAATACCTTTTATTCATATTGAATGTAAAACTAAGAACACAAACCTAGAGAGAGAAAGGGTTTCTCTCCCTAGAAGTCACGATATCTCAAAACGGCTACATTATGAATAGTGACTTAACCATTAAAAACCCTAAACACATAAACTATATATACTCTCCCAACACCCTTGTTTTAACCTAAAGCCCAAGCCCATTTACATTAAAGCCCATTTACAGTTAAAGCCCAAATACAAATATAAATTGTAAACTCTTTTACAAAACTTTCCAAACTTGGACATTTTATTGTCGAACAATCTCCCCCTAAAGTTTTGTAAAGGAATCATCGTCTTTGAAGCACCAACTCTTCTCCCCCTTGGTTTATTTGAAAAACTTAGCGTTACGCATCTTCAAGATAGCTCAAGCTCCCCCTTGAATGAAGCTCCTATCCTTCAAAGTTTCAACTTTAAAACACCAGATTCGATGTGTGCAATAACCTCGACTGAGTGCACTAAAGACAACTTTTATCTCTAGAAACCCAACACATTCGTTACGCCCACAAGAAAGAAATGTGTGAGTTTTGCGTGACAAACACAGTGCATCTTCAGTTTATAACAACAAATCTATCTTTGAAGCGCGAGTTGAATAGGAGTTCAGCTCAAGAACTTGTACTGATCAGCTCGTAGAGGAAGCATCTTGTAGCAAACACTATTAGGCAAGGGTTAGAAGAACCAATCAACAATTGTTCAGCAAAAACCTCATGAACAGATTGTTGAAAAAATAAACTGGATCACCCGGATAACCAACCGTCGAGAAAAACCGAACGAGAAAATTCTGGAACAAATATAAAAATAATCTTCGAATTTTCTGTATCGCGGATCACGCGGTCAAAGCACAAAATTAAAATTCAGATTATACGTCAGTTGGATCAATAACCGGTTCTCGAGGATTGCCAAATAATGTCATGTAAAGCTTTATGCAAAACCAGATAGAACGCTCACCAAAATCCAGTTACCAAGAAGAATAGCATCAAAATTTTGGTAACCAAGTCTTCAAAAATCGGTTTATAAGGTGCCATCAAGAGAAATCCGTCAAAAACTAGCATTCACGATCCATATTGCTCAAAAGTCTGTCTCTTCAATTTAATATTCAGATGGCGTAGAATATAAATCAATTAAGCCTAAAACAGTTAAAAACCAAAAATCAGCTGTATACAGCCCAAAAAAAAAACCCAGTAGAAGACATTAATCCGGAACCCACGGTTACTTGAAGTCTAAATCTGGATTGATAATGATTAGCCCGGATTAGGCCGCGCCTTCACACACAAATCAAACCCGGATGCCTAGGGAACCTGATCACAAGGACAACCGCTGTAACTCTCGGTTGTTGACTTTTAAACCCGGATCATAATGAAATCTTAATAGAAAACATCCAGCGTTATAAAGCTTCACCATCCACCATTAAAACACCGACCCACAAACTTGAAGTAACCATCAACAGCCGTCGATGCCATCTACTTTTAAATCTCTTTGAAAGATTTAGTCGACCAATAAGAAATTGAAATCAAAGCCTCAATTCTCAAATTAATTCCACCATTGACCACTCACTTTTGTAGCAACCAAGCAATAATAAGAAATAAACAACAGCCGCCAATTGTAAGTGTGGTTTCAGAAAAAAAATCAACATCTTGTCATTAAATTTATTCCACTGTTCCATTAATTTTGATAACCAATCACTTTTGAAATCATAAGTTTTGGATGACTTTCATTCTCAATTTGAAAAATCCACAATCAATTGACAACATTGAATATCACAAAACTTGCATCCATCGACTACCAAAAAGAAAAAAAGAAAAAAGTCGTTGGTCATGAGAATTCATCCATCACCGACCAATTAACTTTGATAATTACCGACCATCTAACTTTGACAAAACTTTGCAAACAAAAATCAAACAGCCTCCATTCTTCAATGTTTTCACCGACCAACAACAATTCTTATCCATGGAAAGTAACAGTCGTCGGTCACACAAAGGTTAAACACCACCTCTTTTGATAAAATTGTAATCGATTCTAATATGCATATCAATCAACATCGAATCGATTTTGTGCAATTAGATCACAAATTAAGCTCCAAACTCACAACATCAAATCCAAAAATAAATTTATCAAAAACCTTTGGGCCGATAAACATGAACTGTTGAAAAACGATCGAATCAAAGAAAAAAAATTCTTCAATCCGACTCTGATACCACTTGTAGATCCCAATACTAACAACAATTCATGATCAAATAAGATAACAAGATGAGATTGGGAGAGAATACCTTTTATTCATATTGAATGTAAAACTAAGAACACAAACCTAGAGAGAGAAAGGGTTTCTCTCCCTAGAAGTCACGATCTCTCAAAACGGCTATATTATGAATAGTGACTTAACCATTAAAAACCCTAAACACATACCCTATATATACTCTCCCAACACCCTTGTTTTAACCTAAAGCCTAAGCCCATATACATTAAAGCCCATTTATAGTTAAAGCCCAAATACAAATATTAATTGTAAACTCCTTTACAAAACTTTCCAAACTTGGACATTTTATGTCCTAACACATGATAATCTGATCTGATTAAATGATTGTCAGATTCTCAAAACATTTATATTCTTTCATGATTATTAATTCATACAAAGTTTTGAGAAATCTTAAATGCTTAAAATGCTCAAATTTCATTCTGATTTTTGATGAGCATGCATACACTGACATTGCTTTCTTGCGCTTTATTGTCAATATAATCATTGAGCAACACATGCTTTTAGGACACAATACATGGGATTCAATGTGTGATCTTAACAGAACTTCCATGGATTCACTATAACCTGTGTTTCCTACCCCAGAAGTAATCCTACGAGTGATTGATGGGAGAGGGGTCAAAAGATTTGAGTGTTGGTGTGTGAAGAGGAAAAATGGAAATGATAGATTGGTTAGAAATGAGCTTAAAAGATTAAAAGAAAAAGGGTGTGAGAACAGAGTTTGAAAATTTAGGGGAGACTATTCAAAGATTGTGCTGACATTGAAAAAGTTTTGATGATTCTGATTCTCACAATTCATCAAAAAGGGGGAGATATATCAAGGTTTCAAAGTCAGACCAAAGTTGATACTATCAAGAAGAGGGAAAATTTCAAAATTTCAAAGTCAGATACAAAGTTTCAGATTTCATCGTTCAAGTCAGTTTCAGTTTCAAATTGATTGTATCAAAAGAAAGATGGTTGACTGATTTCAAAGTCAAAGTTTGAAGAGAATTTTTCTGAAGATTACGTGATTTTGTTGAAGACAAAAAGGGAGATTCATAAAAGTTTTAAAGTTGTTTGAAAAGTAAAAGGGGGAGATTTACTTCAAATGTTCAAGATGTTAAAGTTCATACAAAGTGTTTGTCAAAGATTTCAAGTTTCAAAGCTGAAAAGTTTGTTTGCTGAAAATCATTTCTGAAGAAAAAAAGACCTGAAGATAATTGTCAAAAAAAATTTAATCTTGAATCCAAAGGGGGAGATTGTTAGATCAAGAATTGTATTCAAGATTAAAAGGTCAAAAGTGTAATTGTTTAATTGATAGTAAAGTCAAAGATTGTTAAAAAGTTGTAAAAAGTCAATGTTTGTCAAAGTCTTGAAACGTCAATGTGTGTTTAGATTTAGTGTTCTTTGTTAGATTAGGGTATAAATAGATTTTGTCTTGGTAATTTTAGGTAGGATTCTTGATATTGTCATATACGTTTGTAAAAGAGATTTTAGAGAGAGAAAATCTATAAAGAGAGAAAGATCAAGAAACAATGAAATACATTTGAGATTTGTGATTGAAATCTGTTGTTTTTGGGTATTACAACTTGCGAGTTATGCACTTTCATGTTTAGTGGTCTACGACAAGTTTAAGCTTAATGGTTTTCGACAAGTTACTGTTCATGCCCAATTTTGGACTATCTATGTCCTTAGTTTAGAAAGTTTTGTAAAGTCATCCATGTTGTGTAATAGGTCTTGTTATTAGCATATGCGTTGGGCTTAAATGTTGTACATGGGTGATTGAGATATAAATAGGACATTTGTTTGTAATTGTTTGTAAGTAAGTTTCCACAATGTAGCCATGAACATGTAAGTGTTTCTAGAGAGAGAAACACATTCTCTCCCCAAATAAATCTTTTGACAAACCTGATATGCTTTATTCTGCTAATCATCTTATCAGGCTAGCTCAAAAGAAGATTTGCTGTTCTTACTATGGAACAAATGATTTTGTAAGTCAAATTTTTTTTTATTACTTGTATGGCTCATACTATATTACTCCCAACATGTTAGCTCCAATCATAGTATATAGAAGTATTGAAAAATAGGTTAAGTATAGGAACTGCAGAAGATCTGCTCAGAACATCCAAGTGCACCACAGAAGACGCAATCTCAGAAGACATCTGTCGACACTCTGCCAGAGGACACAAAACCTGATAATGCTCTTCAAATCACAGAGCCTCTGTGATCACTCACAGAGCCTCTGTGATGGCTATCCTCTGGAGACTTCGACGTTTTTAGCAAACTCAGTTCAAGATAAGGTCACATGCAGATCACGTGATGCCTGTTGTACGAATATTTCCAAATGTTATTCCCTATTATCAAGTTCTAATTGCTAACAAACACTCAAGATGAGAATTCCAAATCATATGCCATTGAATCCAAACTCAAAGATTAAAAATTACAACTTTCTCTCTCTAGACTCTCTTACTAGAAACGTATTCTAATTAGCTCTTCTCTAATCTGCTCTCTCTCTAATTCGTGTACATCTAACTTTCTGAAACTTACAAGGGAAACGTGGTATTTATACCTCCAACAATTACAAAGAAACAAATACAAATACAATATTGACTTTGACTTTATTAACAAAAGACTTTGACTTTCACATGAGAATTGACTTTCCATCTTTGACTTCTTGATCTTTTGTCTTCAATCTTAATGATCTTGAATCCAACAATTTTGTGCTATAATAATCTCCCCATTTGGATCAAGATCATTACTAAAAGATTTAGCAATGCAATCTTCTCTATTTAAGCTCGATTGAAATAACTCCCCCTTTGATCAACCTTTATCTTCTCTTGTAATCTCCCCTTTTATACAAATATGATTTACAATCTCAAAGAATCAACATTCTTCCCCTTAACACTATGAAATTCCTCTTTAATAAGCTTTGTCTTCAAAAACATTCAGCAATCTCCTAAACATCTGATCTTTAAACAGACTAGCATTCTCTCCCAAACGTTGTAAGCAAACCTCTTTCAGACATTGAAAGAAATTATCTTCATTTTCAGCTTTGAATGATTTATCCAACTTTCTTCAAAATCTGCTTGCTTTCGAAATTCTTTGAACTTTCCCTTATCAACTTTGATCAAACTTCAAATCTGAAATATCTCTCTCCATATCAAATACAAACACTTCTTTCCGGACATTTCTTTCAACTTTAACATTTCTTTGAATCACACATTTCTTTATCTTCTCCCCCTTTTTGATGATTAGAGCTTCGATATCATCAAAACTTTTATTCCAAGAAATGCCATTGAAATCTTTCTGACCACTCATCTTTCAAGCTGAGCCTCTGATACATTGCCAATTCGAACATTCATCCAGATCTTTTCAAATCTAGACAAAATTAGAACATGTAACTCCTGAATCAACAAATGAATCAGTTAGAATGCCTGTCAGTAACACGAAGTCACTATGTGTAACAGATACACAATATAAAGGAGCTTTTTGATGTTTACTCCCTCAGGGCTTCCATCCAATCATCGAAATACCACAAAGGCAATTTCTATGAATGTTATGACAAAGAAACAAATTATTTGTGTGCTCGTGCAAGTGTTGAAAGAATTAAGCACGAATAATTGCTTTTATAAGGCCCAATATTGTGTAAACCACTGAGACAACAGTAGATAAACACAGACTCAATGTGCATGATTGAAGTGCGAAGGTGGGGCAGACTTCCTTCTTTTTCAATATCCAGATTTTCCAAATGAAAATCAGATAGATTATGTGCTGCGTCCCCAGAAAAATATGAAACATTTTCTTTTTGAGAAGAAAATGAGTAGCTGGTGGGGTTTAGTCAAGAGTTGGCATGGGCTAGTTGTCTGTTTCAATAATGTTCACGAAAGAATCGCGAAGCATTAGTAATGTGGCTGCCCGGCTCAGAAAGTATTTGGTGCAGAGTTTGATATTCTTTTACTCTGATCTCACACCCTCTTTCTTTTAATCATTAAGCTCACTACTAACCAAACTCTCTTTTCCATTTTACCTCATCACACCCACACTCATTTCTTTTAGACTCCTCACACTCAATCACTATTGGATTAACTTCTTGGGTAGGAAACACTGATTAACGTGAATCCATAGAAGTTCATTTAAGTCCTAGCACAAAGAACCCATATAATCCTAGAAAGCATAATGTTGCTCAAAATGATTTAACTTTATCAATTAAAGCTCAAATACAAATGTCAGATGAATGTATGCTCAGAATATAATCATGAAGATATGAGCATTTTAAAACATTGAAGTATTTTCAAACAAGTATATTGAATGAATGAATATGAATGCAAAACACTTGTTTGAAAATCTGACATTGTATGAAAATGATCAGAAAATGAATGATATAACAATCAAAGCTTATGGTCAAGAATAATATATATTGTCAATATGAAACAAAATATAGACATTCTTGAAATGACGTTTAGAAATGAAATATCGCTCAAAATTCTTTAAAGTACAAGCGGAGTGTCTTACCATCGAAAATTTGGTTCAATTTAGAGACATGGTAAGAACATTTTGAACAAAAAGATCAAACCGGTGTGTGTGAATACTTGAAAGTATATAGAAAAGACAATACGCAATTATTTATCTTTGGAAACACACGGTTTGTTTATCAATTAAGCACAAAAAAAATGAAAAATATTTAAAATCACACTTCCGAATTATAAAATCTGTTTAAAAACGGGAAGTGGTTTGAACATTTAATAACATGTTTTCTATATCTGAAAGTTGTCCTTCTTTCAGATACATTTGAGATTAAGATAAGAAATTTACCTTTTAGCTTCGTCTTAAATCTCATGAAGTCATGCTTAAGTCAAAATGATATGATCTTTTAAGCTTCTCTCATCCTGCACAAGTCTCAAAGTCTAGTCAAAGACAAATTTATTCACAAAAATTAAAAGAAATAAAGCAGTAAAATGATTAAAGTACGAGTTTTGATCAGAAGTAATCAGAAATCATAATTCTTTTACTCCCCCTAAAATTACGCATCTAAAATATGTCAGTTATAAAGCACATGATAGAGATCTACAACTCCTTTTGGAATGTAGTTCGTCATATCTATCGGATTCAAAAATTTCAGAAAAATATGTACTCCCCCTTGAAGGTTGATATCCTCTTTGGAGTATCGGAATACAATCTCTTATATCAGCCTGGGAGTATTTTTCTTTAAGCATTGAAGTACGAGTCCTAAACTGTTATGTTTAGAAGTCAAACTCCGTTGAAGTACGGGTTCTAAGCTGTTGTACATTGAGGTGCGGGTCTTGAACTGTATTATTCAAGAGCCATTGTTCTCTTACTCCCCCTTGACTTGTGGTGCCTGCAACATAGAATCAATCTTCGGTTTTGGTACCCATTGGTATTTGGGTCCATGTGTGTTAGTTGCAGTTCGTATGGGAGTAACTGAATAAGAACCATACCAGTAATGATCACTTGCTTTATGTACAAAATCATATGTATGACAGTAAGAACAATACCTCTTTTTAGATAACCTGAACATTTGATCTCTTGAATAAGCAAGATCAGGTTTACCTGTCAGCACTTTGTTCTTCTTGACTGTTGATGCATGTACAAATGATTTGTTACTTTTCTTTTCTTCCTTCTTTCCTTTCTTTTTCTCATCATTATTCTCATCATCATCCACTGATTTCACTTTCCATATCAGTTTTTCTTCTTTATATCTCCTTCTTCTATGTGTACCTGAACTATCTATTTTGCTATCATAGAAAAGATTAGTAGTACGAATCTGATTGGAATATTTAAACGACCTTTTTGTAGAAACAGTTTGCTGATGTGAGCTTGATGCTGGCTTATTAGAACCAACTGAACTATTTCTTGGTGAGTGGATTTTTGACTCTGGAGTCGTTTTCTCAGTCACCACTACCTTTGAAACAAGCTTTTCAAGCTCTTTTACTTTTGAAGAATAACTGTCTCTTTCTTTTACAAGAAGGTCAATCTTTGTCTTGAATTCAGACTTCGTTTGCTGCTCTATAAGCACACAAGTAGATAGCTCAGATAACTTTGCAGTTAGCTTCTTTATCTCTGCTTCAAATAAGCTTCTTTCTTCCTCAAAGCCCATTTCAGCATTTGTCCTCTAACTAGATATTTCTTTGAATATCCCAACATTCTTTTGTTCTATGATCTTCTTCTCTTTATCAAATTTCTCTCTTTCCAGTATGATTACTTTCTCAAAATCAGAAATTTGTTGAGAAAGTTTTATACATTTCAGCTCAACCGTCTTCTTCTCGTCAGCACATTTTCTGGAAAACTCGGAGAATTTCTTAGCAAACTATTTCTCTTTTTCTCAAAAACTGATCTTTCTTCAACAATTTGAAATTCTAATTCAAAAATCTTCTTTTCATTAGCACACCCTGTTTGCTTAAATTTGACAATTTAATCTTCTAAGTCTGAGATCTTGCATTTTAACTCAGTGTTTTCAGCTTCCAAAAACAAGACCTTTTCATCATTAAGCCCATAATTCTGTTTCAGAAGATTTTCATTTATTTTCTTTAACGCACTGACTTCTTCTCTCAGTAGCTTCCTTTCATCATTATATCGTTTTGACCTCTTTCAGTAGTAATCAACTAAGGAAGCAAGATTTGTATTCTCTAATTTGAGCTTGGCAATCTTCTTTTCATCATCATCAGAAAAATATCCCATCTTGAATTATCTGTTACAAAAAGAACTTGAACTTGATCGTTAATCCAAATGAAATCTCAAGAACACAGAAAAACTTGAAATAAAAATTCAGAAATTTTGATCACAATCAGAACTATGTCCCCCTCCGCAGACTTAGCGGGTGGGGTCAAGGGGAAGCGCCCCTAGAGAAAAAAATTTCACTATTAAAGGCCATATTACTATTTTGAAAAAATTTGTCTAAGTCCTGAAAATTCGCAGCACTGTTTGCGATACACGTTACTGGCGCAAGATGGTAATTTGCGTTACTAGTGTGAGGCGCAAGACACACTTTGCGTGACAAGAAGCTAACGCAAACCAGACTTTGCGTGTCGTGAAAAAGGCATAACGATGAACTTCGCGTTTCCCGTTACAGACCCAACTTTGCGTTTGTAGTTAAAGACGCAAACCCAACTTTGCGTTTGTAGTTACAGACGCAAACCCAACTTTGCGTTTGAAGTTATAGACGCATACCCAACTTTGCGTTTGTAGTTAAAGACACAAAGCTCACTTCTCGCTTCTTGTTTAAGACGCAAAGATCGATTCTCGGTTCTCGTTGAAGACGCAAAACTCACTTCTCGTGTCTCGTTGAAGACGCAAACATCACTTTGCGTTTCTCATTGAATACGCGAACCTCTGATAAATGAAACATTACTTTGCGTATCTGAAGAACTTACACAAATCTTATTGAATGAAACGCAAACCTTGATGAATGAAACGCAAACCTTAATGAATGAAACGCAAACCTCTGAAACAAACAAATTTTCACCAAAAAGACATCTAGACCTCGAAATCTAACTCAAAACTTCGACAATTTGATCGTTTAACCATCTAGAACACAATCTTAACAACTAATTTCGATCAAATACACAAAAATGTATAAATCGACTCAATTACAGTGCACAGGACTCGTGAACTTCGAACTCAACTAAAATCAAAATTAATGATCGATTATAGTTCAAATTGATCTAAAACTTATACAGACTCGATCGATAATACTTTTCTAACAAAACCTAATCATTTACAACTCCAAAAACACACTAAAACTCAAAATCAACCTGCACATCGAAGAACACAGTTACGAACATTCCGATTTTCTTGATTTTCGATTTGGATCTGCTCTGATACGAATTGTTATTCCCTATTATCAAGTTCTAATTGCTAACAAACACTCAAGATGGGAATTCCAAATCATATGTCATTGAATCCAAACTCAAATATTACAAATTACAAATTACAACTTTCTCTCTCTAGACTCTCTCCCTAGAAACGTATTCTAATTAGCTCTTCTTTAATCTACTCTCTCTCTCTAATTCGTGTACATCTAACTTTCTGAAACTTACAAGGGAAACGTGGTATTTATACCTCCAACAATTACAAAGAAACAAATACAAATACAATGTTAACTTTGACTTTATTAACAAAAGACTTTGACTTTCACATGAGAATTGACTTTCCAGCTTTGACTTCTTGATCTTTTGTTTTCAATCTTAATGATCTTGAATCCAACAATTCTGTGCTCTAACACCAGATCACCTCGGAGCGGCGCAGGATGGTTTTACTTTGCAGGTGGCATTCCGTGTATGGAATGTCAGCCTTTGTCTTATACTACGGGGTGCATCCTCCTTGTATATTATAAGAGCACCACCTTCGAGTTTTATGCATGCGAGCACATACAAATAGTCTGACTAGAGATTGTATTTTCCCTAAGAATATTTGCACACACCAGTGCGTGTTTTTGGTGTTCTTCAGAAAATCAATGAAACAGTGTTTTAAGTGAAATTCTTGCTATACTTTTCTATTCTGTTTATTGATTACTTGTGTGTCTACTACCTTGCATGTTCTACCTTTTCTACGTACTATAAACGCTTCCGCACTCATACTATAATATCCATGTGTAGCAAAAGGTCTATGTTAGACTAAAATTGTATTCAACATTAAATGAGGGTTTTTGTTGTAATTAGTGTTTGTGTGTGTGTTGTATTGAGCTTAGAAGGTTTGACCTTGCTTGGTCGTGTTGACCTATATATAAGCAAGTCTTTGTGTTGTTTCTAAGTGGGCGTGTAAGTAAGTGTGTGAAAGTGAAGGTGTAATCTTGGTGGTAATTGAGAGAGAGTAAGAACACATAGTTACACATTGAGTATACACACAATCACTCAATCTTATGGTATGATGTAATCTTTGTGATTAATAAACAAAAGGTGTTTTGTGTAAATTTGTATGTGTTTATGCTAGTAAATCTTGGGCCACAATTGGTATCAGAGCGAAATCCATTTAAAAATCAAGAAAGTTTTTGAGTCGACACTGTTCATTGTTACTATTCACGAAGTCCAAAATCGATTTTGAGTTTTAATGAAAATTTCGAGTTGAAATCGATTAGGTTATGTTCGTAGTGTGAAATCGATCGAGTTTGTATATTTTATTTCAAGAATTGCACTGTACTCGATTGGTAATTTTGATTTTAAAGAAGTTTTCGTTCACGAGTTTTCACGCACTGTTCTTGAATCAGATTGTCAATTTTTGTGTTTTAATCGAAATTCATGATCAGAATTAGATTCGAGATGTTTATGTGAGTGAATTGTCAAATTTTCAGATCAAGATTTGAGGTCTAGATTAGTTTTTGGTAAGATTTAGTTGTTTTTAGTCGGTTTGCGTAAGATCTAAAGTTTGCGTATGTTCATCCGAGGTTTGCGCAAAATTCATCCTGGTTTGCGCAAGATTCATCGAGAATCTTATTGTTTGATCTGAACTTTGTGTATGCAACAACAAACGCAAGTTGATCTTTGCGTATCGTATATTAAGTGTTTGGTTTCATTAGTTGCAAAGTGGCGTTTGCGTATCACAACACATACGCAAAGTGTCGTTCGCGTATTACACTTGTCCCTCAAAGTAATATTTGCGTATCTCAGCACATACGCAAAGTGTTGTTTGTGTATCACGGTACATACGCAAAGTAAGATTTGCGTATCACACACTAGACACACTGAGAAGGTTTGTGTATCACACACTGAAAAGATTTGCGTATCACATAGTGAGAAGGTTTGCGTATCCCACTCATTATGCAAAGTTAAGTTTTGCGCATTATAAGGGTTACACAATGTCTGTTTTGCATACCGCACTTGATACGAAAAGTGTGGTTTGCGCAACACCTGTTCACGCACAATTCTACCTTGCGTTTCACACTGTGTTGTACTTGAATTTTTTTCGAAAGTTTTCTTGATTGGTTGGATTTAAAGATCTTTACTAGCTAATATTTTTTTTATCTTGTGTAGGTTTATACATCTTTTAATCATGGCAAATGAATTACTTTCTCTGGGATTTCATCTGAAGCCTCCGGTCTTATCTATCGGAGATTATTTACAATGGAAGAAAAGGATGACTCAGTTCTTGAATCTAAAGAACAGAGATTATATGGATTCCATCCTTCATGGTCCAACTGAGCCACAAACGCATGTACCTGGACAAACAGCAACAGCTACATCTCCAGAAATCCCAGATCGTTATTTGCCGAAACCTTATCAATTCTTCAGTGATGTAGAAGAGGCAAGACACAAGATAGATGAAGAGGCACTCATCTATCTTACTATGGCAATTCCTAATGATATCTACAATCGAGTAGATAGTAGGGAATCTGCAAAAGCTTTATGTGATGAACTAGAAAGATAGTTTCAGGGAACAAAGAAGTCAATTCAGACAAAGTTGAATCAAAGTATAAATGCGTATGAAGGCTTCCATGCGAAAGAAGGAGAGACTTTGTTAGAGACATACAATCGTTTTAATGTGATATTGAATGATCTAAGGAGAAATGGAATGAACAAGTCAGAGTCAGAGATCAATTATAAGTTCATTAAAAACTTTAACCCATAATGGAAAAGCTATGCTATCAACATTCAGATGACTAAGGACATGGCACAAGAAGACGTCAATGATATCTTCACAACTTTATCTCAGCATGAGGATGAAGTAAAGCAGCTGAGTGCTGAAAAGAAGATGGTCAAAGATTCTCTAGCCTTAATGTCTGAACGTAAGAAAGGGTCAAGTTTCAAGTCCAGTTCTTCTTACAAGACAAAGTCAAGGAAATCCAGAGCTCTCCTCACTGAAATCACTGATTCAAGTACTGATGCATCTTCTACTGAAAGTGAAGAAAATTCAGATGAGGATATTCAACGATTTGTTGAAAATCTGGCTCTCCTCACAAAGCAGTTTAAGAAAAGCTTCGGTAAGAACAGATACTTCAATCCGAAAGATGAAAGCTACAAGAAAGACAAGTACAAGCCAAGATTTGAAAAGAAGTACGAGAAAAGAGGATAGAAAAGAGATGAAAAGCGAGAAGAGAAGAGAAGAGAAGAGAGAAGGAAAGAAAGAAGAGACTGAGCCGAAATATGGACGATGCTATAACTGTGGAAAACCAGGTCGTTTTTCCAAAGACTGCAAGCAGAAGCGAATAAAGATTTCAGAATATCATACTCGAAAATCATTGATAGCAAAGAAGGTGGAAGATGGTCAAAACTTAATGGCGGAAGAAGAAAATTGGTTCTACAAGAGTTCTGATGATGAATCTGCACACTTTACTCAGGTGTGTATGATGGCCAAAGTGAATGAGGACATTGGATCATCTTCTGATCATTCCGACTGTGGTTCTGAGGTACGTATTCAATCTTTAAAGGCTCAAGTTAAATTCATGAAAGAAGAGTTTAAAACTTTGAAAGTCAAACTTAGTCATGAAAGACAAACAATGTTGAATTTTCGTGATGGAAATGCAATGTTGAAAGATGTTGTTAAGGAAAAAGAATCTGAAAAAGATTTTTTAAAAAAGGACAAAGATGTTTTAAATTCAAAAATATCTGAGCTTGAAAGAGATCTTGTAAATTTAAATGCTGAAAAAGGTGATTTTAAAATAAAAATTGAAGCGTGTTTTCAAGAAAGAAACGAGGCATATTGTAAAATCAAGCAACTGGAGGATTTAAATCTGAAAAGAGGACAGACTGAGCAAACATTAAATCTTTTAACAAACAAACTCCAAGATGTCCGATTTTATAATGTTAAAAAAGGTTTAGGTTTTGAACGAAATAATGTTTTGAAAAGAGCACCAGAAAATTTGTATAATTTTGATAAAATGGGCTCTACTCTTACAAAATCCGATATTCATGATACTTTTGTAAAAGGTAAAATCGTGAATGATGATGACACTTCATCTTGTGCTGATTCAATTTCAAGTTTAAAGTATGTTGGTTTTACTTATAAAGATTTGAATGAAAGTTACAAAACAAGAAAGATAGAATTTAGTGAATTTACGTCACTATTTTCTCCTTGTTTACCAACAGAGTCAGCCAAGGTAGAAGTAAATAGTACTGAATCTCAGTGTAAGTATGATGAATCTGATTCAGAAACTGATGTTGAGAATCAAATTCCTTTATCTGATTCATTTACTTCTAATTTCTTAAAAGATTCAAAAGATGAACATATCATGAATCAAAACCTTAATTCTGATTTTTCAAAAATTATGACTGAGGAGATCTTTACAGAAATGATGAATGCTCCAGATCCTGCTCCAATAATAGAAAAGATGGAATCAAACTCTGAGGTAAATCAAGCATCTAATTTTGAGAAACAAATCACAAATTTTCAAAAGACAATTGAAGAGTTAGAAGATGAGAATGTTGATCTCAAATTCAAACTTGACAAGTCTTTTGAAGAAAACAAAGAACTCTCTAGAGAGTTAAATGTTTTGAAAGATGATTTGTTTAAACAAAATCTAAAAGATAAAAAGATGTTTGAATCTCCAAACTGGAATGTTCATTCTAATCCAGAGTTTGAGACTCTTAATTCTAAAACTTCAGTTGTTTATACTACTACTCCAGAATATTCTCCAAGTATTTTTGAAAAAGGAGAAGCTTCTTGTAATTCAAAGCCAAAATCATCTTCTTCAAAGAAAGCTAACAAGATTCTATTTCCTGTTTCAGATATAAAAAGGCAGAATGGTAAAGGAGAATGGATGAAGAATGTGAAGGAAAATAAAGTTGCTAAAAATAAATGTAATATCAGTGATAGTGGTAGTTTGATGTGTAAAAATTCAAACGTTTCCAAATGTCAAAGTTGTATGGATGCTTGTACTTCATTGGATAAATCTAAGCTTTTGACATTTGCACGTACGAATTTTATCTGCAAACACTGTCATGATAATGCATTTATCATTCCTTCCATTTATTCTAAATCTAAAGATGCCAGAAAAACATCTCGTGTCAAATCTGTTTCCAAACCCATAACACATCAGGCTAAAATTTTTCATGCTAAGGTTGATCATTTTTCGAAAAAGAAAACATTTCATGAGCTTAATGTAAAAATGATATGGAAATGGGTACCTAAGCCTCGCTATGAGTGGCGAATTAAGGCTAAGGTAAATGATGTTGATGAATTGCAAAAAGCTAACAAGGAAGGACCCATATGGATATGGGTACCTAAGCATAAGTAATTTGTTATTTTTGCAGGCCTCACATATATGGTATATAGATTCAGGATGCTCGCGACATATGACAGGATTTAAGCATTTACTTCACAATTATGTTGAGGAACCTGCTGGTACTGTAAGTTATGCAAATTCTGAGGTTACTAGATACATTCGAGGACACGGATCTTTAACAAATGGCATCGTGACGATCAAAAGAGTACTATACGTAGAAGGACTTGATCATAATCTTTTCAGTACAAGTCAATTATGCGATAGTCACTTTCAAGTTCGGTTTACTGATAAATGCTGTTACATTGAAGATAAAGACGGTCGTGCAGTTTTTAAAGCTAAGAGGAATGCAAATCTTTATTCTGTGAGTTTTCCAACACTTTTTGCATCAAGACCTGTTTGTCTGATTGCAAAAGCTTCACGAGCTGAAAGTTGGATATGGCATCGGCGTCTTTCTCATCAAAACTTTGATGCGATTAATCAGTTGGCGAGACAAGGTATTGTCAAAGGTCTACCAGAACTAAGGTTTGAGAAGAATTCTATTTGTCCCGCTTGTGAAATGGGAAAGATGAAGCGAACATCTCATAAAGCAAAGACAGAATTCTCATCTTCAACACCTCTTGAATTGATACATATGGACCTTTGCGGCCCGATGAGGACTCAATTTATCAATGGTAAGAAATATATTTTGGTCATTATAGATGAGTACTCCAGATATACTTGGCTGGAATTTTTAAGGAACATATCAGATGCAACAGAGCTGATCATTGAGTTTATAAAGAAAATCCAGGTTCGACTACAATTGTCGGTTATATCTTTGAGAAGTGACAATGGCACGGAATTCAAGAATGAAAAGCTTAAGAGTTATCACATATCTGTTGGGATATCTCACAACTTTTCTTCTGCCTACACTCCTCAGCAAAACGGTGTAGTTGAAAGGAAGAATCGAACACTGGTGGAAGCTGCGAGGACAATGTTAGCCTATTCTGAGTTTCCAATGTTTCTGTGCGCTGAAGTCGTAGCCACTGCGTGTTTCACACAAAACCGCACGATTGTCATCAAAAGACATAAAAAGACAGCGTATGAACTTATTAATCGTCGAAAACCGAATATTAAATTTTTTCGTACTTTTGGTTGCAGATGTTATATTCTCAATGATCGAGACGATCTTGGTAAAATTCACAAGAAGGCTGACGAAGGCTATTTCATTGGTTATTCGTTAACGTCTAAAGCCTATCGAATCTACAATAGACGAACCAAGACTATCATGGAGAGAATTAATGTGTCATTCGACGAATCATCAACGTTGACTTCTGATCACAACAGTTCAGAACTCAAGCTTAAGCAGAAGGTTTCTGTTAAAGACGGAATAGAACCTGAAATCAAACAGAATAAGTCTTCTAATTCAAATAAAATTACAGTTGAATTAGACTTATTATTTTTTGATGCTTTTCTGGATATCTGTGCAGATTTTGAAAAATCAAGCATATCTGCATCAACTTCAGAGGTTCCAATCATAATAGTAGATATTTCAGGACCTTCTGAAAATGTCACAATATCAACCACATCAGGTACATGTACACATAAACATGCTGAAGGTACTAATGTTGATTTTGTAAATGCAGATCCAATTTCTGTAACAGAAGTTCCGAGTGATTCTTCTATTGCTCCGGAAATTTTTACTTCAGAAGAGGCTGTACAAGATGTCCCGAGCACATCTAGGGTTGATCAAGAATTACCTGCAGTATATGATGAATATGAGGAAGATAATATTGAAGCTGACATTCATCCAATTCCAAGTACCATGAAATGGACACGAGCACACCCACTTCATAATATTATTGGTGATACACAGTCTGGTGTACAAACGCGTGCAACATCAGCTAATTTTTGTCTATATTCAAGTTTTTTAAGTTCTCTCGAGCCAAAGAAAGCTTCAGAAGCCTTGCGTGATCCAGATTGGATACTGGCGATGCAAGATGAACTTCTGCAATTTGAGAGGAACAAAGTTTGGCGACTTATACCACTTCCAGACGGAAAATCTGTTATTGGAACAAAGTGGGTTTTCAGAAATAAGAGAGATGAATCTGGAGTTGTAGTTCGAAACAAAGCTCACCTTTTTGCAAAGCGTTATTGTCAACATGAAGGGATTGATTATGACGAAACATTTGCTCCTATGGCACGACTGGAAGCAATTCGAATCTTTTTATCTTATGCAGCGCATAAAAGTTTTACTGTATTTCAAATGGACGTAAAATCTGCATTTTTAAATGGGATATTGCATGATGAAGTATATGTTGCTCAACCAGAAGGATTCATTGATCCAAAGAACCCTGATCATGTCTATGTCTTAGACAAAGCTTTGTATGGACTCAAACAGGCACCAAGAGCTTGGTATGAAACTCTAACTCAATTCTTACTTGATTCAAGATTCAAGAAAGGTAGAATTGATACTACTCTCTTTCTGAAGAAGCAAGGTGATGATATGATTCTAATCCAGATTTATGTAGATGACATAATTTTCGGTTTTACAAATCCAAAGTTTTGTAAAAACTTTTCAAGAATCATGGAATCTCGTTTTGAAATGTCAATGATGGGCGAACTGAATTTTTTCCTTGGTCTTCAAGTGAAACAGTTACCCGAAGGCATTTTCATTAATCAATCAAAATATATTCAAGATATTTTAAAGAAATTTAACATGAGTGAAAGTTCAGTGATGAAAACACCAATGGCAACGGGCACACTTTTAGATGCAGATATTTCTGGCAAATCAGTAGATCAAAAAGTGTACCCTAGCATGATTGGTTCATTGCTGTATTTAAATGCAAGTAGACCGGATATTATGTTTGCTACATGTTTCTGTGCTAGATATTAGGCAAACCCGAAGGAATCACACTTGGTCGCTGTTAAACGGATTCTTAGGTATCCTAAGGGTTCGTCTTTTGATTTAACTGCCTATACTAATGCTGATCATGCAGGATGCAAACTGGATAGAAAGAGCACCTTTGGTTCTTGTCAGTTCTTAGGTGATAAGTTGGTTAGCTGGACATCTAAGAAACAAAATTGTGTTTCTACATCCACCGCCGAGGCTGAATACGTAGCTGCCGCAAGCTGCTGTTCACAAGTCCTCTGGATGAAAACACAGTTAAAAGATTTTGGTTATACTTACCAACGAGTCCCTATCTACTGCGATTCTAAGAGTGCGATTGCGATAACAGCTAATCTAGTGCAGCATTCCAAGACGAAACATATCGACGTGCGTTATCATTTTATAAAGGATCATGTCGAGAAGGGCGATATCGAGATGCACTTCGTGACAACAGACTACCAGTTGGCTGACCTTTTCACCAAGCCGTTGGATGAAAAGAGGTTTAACTTTTTAGTTAGCAAACTTGGTATGTTAAACGCCACTTCATGATTCTAGGGGGAGTTTTCTAATCTTGTGCTTTATTTGAATATATTTTGGATATTTCATCATATGTTGACTGACTAAAGCGGAATCATTTTTATAATGATTACCAAAATATTTTTCTTGCAGGATATTTTATGTGACTATGGCTTTTGGACAATTAAGTTCAAAACCCGTATTCAAAAGTTTTCTTCTGAAGGATGCTTTCATGCTTATATCTTTTCAGGAAGTTTTTCGTTTGAAAGTGAGTTTAGATATAATATTGTTATATCTTTTATAATAATATTTCTAAAAAGTTTGATGTTTTACAGATATCAAGGGGGAGGATATCTATTTAAGGATACTTTAATTGCTATATTCATTCTAGGGGGAGTTAAGGATTCCGATCTACAGGTATATTATTCTAATCCTTATACTCTAACACTTGTGAAAGAAGAACAACTTTCACTTGTGAAAAATGGTGTTAAAATGTTCAAACCTCTTCACGATCTTAAAATGTTTTTCTGATTTGAGAAGTGTGAATTTTAAATGATTTTTGGATACTTTTATTGTTTATCTGGCCGTGTGTTCTTTAAAGAATAATACTTGTGTATTTTCTTTTCTATATACTTTATCAAGTATTCATACACACACTGGTTCAGTATTTTCAAATTGATTATGTTATTACCATGTATCAAATGATATATCTTTCTATGGTACTACTCCCGTTGTTTGATATTCACAGTTGTTTGAATCAAACGTCATTTCATTTTTAATGTGCTTTCATTGATAATATGTTTATATATTGTTCATATAAACAATATACGTCTTTGAATTCCCAAATATTTTTCTTCATGATAATTAGATCTGATCTTAATCATTGTCAGATTCTCAAAACATTTCTATTCTTTTCATTCGTATAAAGTTTTGAGATATCTTAAATGTTTAAAATGCTCAAATTTCATTTCTTATCTTTGATGAGCATATATACACTGACATATGATTTCTTGTGCTTTACTAGTCAAGAAAATCATTGAACAACATGTACTTTTAGGAACATGGGATTCAGTGTGAGTGCTTAATAGATCTTCCATGGATTCACGATAACCAGTGTTTCCTACCCCGGAAGAAATCCTTTGAGTGATTGAGGGGAGAGGGGTCTAAAAGAATTGAGTGTGGGAGTGAGCTGAGATAAAATGGAAATGAGAGATTGGTTAGATGTGATCTTATATGATTAAAAGAAAGCGGGTGAGAGAATAGAGTTAAAAGAATATCAGAACTCTGCACCAAACATCTTTCTGAGTCGAGCAGTCACATTACTGATTGGTTCACATTTCTTTGGTGACCATCATTGAAATAGGCAACTAGCCTGTGACACCTGTCAAATTCTGAATATTAAGGTTAGCACCCTCAGATTAATTTATAAGTTTTGTCACTTTTAATTTTTTTTAAAAGCCTTTAAGATAAAAGTTTCCCGAAAAATGTAGAAGTTGCGTTAAAAACCCGGAACAGTTCCGCATCTGACCGTCACTGTCCAGAAATGCCAAATAAGTGAATAAAAGTCCAAATCCTTAAACTATAAAAATCAGTATGTTAATTTCTCTTGCATTGCAAAAATTTCAAATTTGTCATTTATTTAGCAAATATTGAGAATTGGGTATTTCGGTTCTCAATTGTATCTGATATTTATAAACTAGACTAGTAATTTATTTAAAAATATATATATATATTAAACTAAATCTTTTAATAATGGTGAGTCACTTAGGACACTTGTCCTAATCCTACATCATTTTAATTATCATTATTACCAATTTAAAAACCAAGAAATTACTCACATTTTCAAAATTAACTTTTCATCTCCTCCTCACTCTCCTCTCTTTGTTCGGCCGAAGAACCCACACCACCACCACCATTTCCATTTTTTTTTGTTTAAAAACCAAATCCAAGCTAGAATCCATCAACAAATTGAAGATTGAATCAAGTTTCTTTCTCAAATCTCCAAGGTAATCTCAAAAACTACATTCTTATTATGCATGTTTACATATTTTGAACTTTGAGTTTGAGGAGCAAAAGATTCATCTAAATGTGGTATAAATTAGGTTTTATTGATAAAATAGCTTTCAAATTTATGTTCAAATATTCAAAACAATGAGTTTTTGACTCTTATTTTTCAAAGAAACCTTGTTTATCATCAAGTTTAGGGTTTATGATGAAAATGTTGAATTTTGGTATCATAAACCACTAAGATATTGGTATTATTGAAATTATGATTATGTTAATATAATGAAATGTTAGTATAAAGATGTTCTTATGAAGGAATTTTTCCAAGTTCCACATGATTAAGAACTTAGTAATAATGTTAATGTCATTTAATTGGTGTTGTGTTCATGCATGCATTTGGATGAGCATTTTGATTGCAATGAATCCATGATGCATAAGTTAGTTTATCATGTAATGAGGAGTGAAGACATGGTTTATAATCAAAAACCATGTCTAATGATCATTATTTTGTGGTATAAAATAGTATTTTCTTCATTTTAGAATCTGTCCAGAAAATGGACTTCACTTCTAGCTTGTACAACTCACAAACCACATGTCCAAATTTGGGGTTTTTGCTTCTAAACTTTAATTTAGAGTGTTAGATTTCTAAAAAGTCCGAAAACATTGAATTTGGAGTTGATTTGGGCACTTAAATGGATTTTACAAGAAAATGGTGCAATCTGTCCAGTGAAGACAGATTCATACACCTATCTTGTAGAGGCCATAACTCCCTCACTACTCATCCAAAATAAGTGATTCTTTTTCCAAATGTTAGTATTTTGAGTTAGGTTTGCATCCATATATGGATCACTGTCTAATTCCAGGAATTGATACCTCAAAAGCCTGTTACAAGTGAGGTATGTCACTGATCCGAAAATCAGTGACACTCTATTTTGTAAAAATTATTTGAAGTATCAAAAGTTATTCAAAAATTATAAAAAAATTCAGATTTAGTCTAAACATATTATAGTATCATCACAAAATTTGTGATTAAATAATTCTCTTGGTAAGTTAAGCTTCCGTGTTGATTTTATCGGATAACTTTCTGGACAGCATATGCTGAATCCAGAAAGGTAATTTTATTAAGTTTAAATTTTGTTTTATTGTATTTTGGAACTTTGTATAGTTAAAGATGGATATGGACTAAGAAACTTATATGATGGCATTTCATAGGACAATTGGACATATTGGTTGGACATCGGAATAGGGCATTAATGTGTTTCTTTATGGCAACTCTTGTATAGGGAAATTAAGGGCGTGACAAAATTCCATAAGTATTAAAGTAAAGCTTCACCGTTACTTTCGTTAAGGTGAGTATTCACAGCCCCACTTTTATCGTTTTAATTGATTTTGGGGTGGAAAGCATGTTTAAATTGCATATTTAAAGATTCATGAGAATTGTTTGAAAGTATTGCGATTTGGCAATTTATAAGGCTTTGTTAAAAGCGTTTGGAATTATAAGCTATATGATAAGTATGCAATTGATGTGTTGAGTTTTTAATGTTAAGACCCCGTGACACTACTATTAACTCGAAGAAAATCGGGCCTATAGTATTAGTGGATAGCGCTATTTGGTGTGACAAACCCACCTTAATGCTGACGAGCAGGAGTGCACTATACTAGAGAAGATGACTAAACATGTGGCATGAACCACCGCTGAGTTAGTTCATCGGGGGCGTTGAAATTGGTCAGGGACGGCTTAGTAGTGGCTCAACGTAATATTGTCTTTGCATACACTTATCATAAAGAAATTAAATTGTGGTACTCATGAATCAAAGAATTGAAGTTGGTTTATACGTATGTTTTACAAATGACAACTTGCATATAAAAATGATTTGTGCATATTTAAAACCTGTGAACTCACCAACTCTTTGTAGTTGACCTTGGTTTTTATTCATGCTTTTCAGGAATCAAGAAGGTAATTCCATGATGTTTTATCAGCGCACTTCATATTTTGAAGCAAGATTATTTTGCTTTATGTGTATCGTTATATTTTAAGTTTGGGAATTGTAAACAATGACGATACTATGTTCTTAAAAATGTAATGTATTTTGAAAGTTAAGTAAATGTGGGTATGTTATAATCTTATGCTATGACATCGGAGCTGTTATGCCTCGTGTTTCCGCTTTAGCGGGGTGTGACATAGCCCACGCCATCTCTTGCATAAAACCCCACTAGATACTCATTCTTTTCTTAAAAAGAGAATGTTTCACATTTTCTGGGGACGCAACACATAATATCGGATCTTCTCTTGGAAGATTCTGATATTGAAAAAGAAGGAAAGTTGCCCCACCTTCGACCCTTTCTCATGCACGTTGAGTCTATGTATAATCATTGTTGTCTCAGTGATTTACATACTTTGAGCCTTATCAAACATAATCATTGTGCTAATTCCTTCAAACACAAGCACGAGCACACAGAGAATTTGTTTTTCTGTCAGAACATTCATAGAATTACCTTGTGTTTTTCAATGATTGAATGGAAGTCCTAGGGAGTCAACATCAAACAAGCACCTTAAATTGTACATTCGTTGTACACAGTAACTTTGTGTTACTGACAGACATTTCTAACTGTTTCATATGTTGATTAAGGGTTACAACTCTTATTTCATTTGAATTTGAAAAGATTCAGATGAATACATTCATGGTTCAACGGCTCTTTCAGATCAGATGACAGATTCTCTCACATCATGTATTGGGTTGATTGATAATTTTCCTATCTAGGGGAGATTGTTTATTTCTTCACAAAGGGAGAGATTTCTTACATTGTATCAAATGAAGAATGTGCTTATCAGACGGTGGGAAGTTCATTCAATGACAGATCTGACCTTGAAGTGTTTTAATGATTTTGATTCTTACAAATCATTAAAAAGGGGGAGAATAATCAAAGTTCAAGATCAGATTGAAGTTTTAAAGATTTCAGAGGAGATAAAGTTTTCAGATGATCAAAGTCAAAGGCTAAAGAAAGCTTGTCAAAGAAAAAGTGAAAGAAAGTCAGAGTTTGAAAGCAAAAGTTGTCTATTCAGAATATTCAGAAACTAATTCAAAGGGAGAGACAAGGTTGAAGAATTGTCAAAGATCATACAAAATGTAAAAAGATTTAAAGATATCAAAGTTATGAAAGAGCAAAATCTGAAAGCTGAAGATAATTCTGAAGTTATGAATACCTGAAGATTATTGCCAAAAAAATTTTAATCTTGAATCCAAAGGGGGAGATTGTTAGACTGAAATTGTATTCAAGATTAAATGAGGGTTATTGTTGTAATTAGTGTTTGTGTGTGTGTTGTATTGAGCTTAGAAGATTTGACCTTGCTTGGTCATGTTGACCTATATATAAGCAAGTCTTTGTGTTGTTTCTAAGTGGGCGTGTGAAAGTGAAGGTGTAATCTTGGTGGTAATTGAGAGAGAGTAAGAACACATAGTTACACATTGAGTATACATACAATCACTCAATCTTATTTTTTGATGTAATCTTTGTGATTAATAAACAAAAGGTGTTTTGTGTAAATCTGTATGTGTTTATCCTAGTAAATCTTGGGCCACAGTCTATCAAGTTTAGAACATCTTTATTGGGATCAACAATTAGTATCAGAGCAGACTTTGATTCTTAATATCAAAGGATCCTGTTCTATACTTGATTCCCTCGTTCCAGGTAGTAGTTTCAAGTCTGTTTCTTTGCTATGATCCCCACTCATAAACATACTCTGTTTTCTGGAGCTACCTCAACCTGTTTGACGTAGATTCAAAAGCAAGCGTGTTTGAACCGCTAAAGACAGATTCAAAGCTTAGTTGATTGTTTGTCATCTCCCTCACACCAAATACTCATCCCTGTTAGCCTCATTCGTTGTCCTTTCAAAAATAACTCTTAATACTCTGATTTTCCATTTTTCTAAAAATGGCGAACTCTGTTAACTATTTCAGTACAAGATCTCAATTAAAACCTCCCACTCTACTGAGGGATGAATATCCTCAGTGGAAAATCAGAATGGTGCACTTTCTCGAAGGTGTGGATCCTGGTTTGGTTGAGTTCCTTCACAATCCTCCTTTCATCCCAATGGCTACAGTTCCTCGTGTCCCTGCCACTGCAAACACCCCTGAAGTTCCTGAATATCAGCATCCCAAGCCCATCAATGAATGGACTGAATAAGAAAGTGCATTACATGAACTTGCAAAGAAAGCCAAAAGACTACTCATTATGGCTATACCAAACGACATCTTTCAGTCCCTCGATTCCTGTGAAACATCGAAGGACCTATGGTTATAGCTAGAAAAACAGCTCGAGGGTGGTGCTAAAACCCTCAAGAACAACAGGGCTCTATGCATAAATGAATACTTTGCATTTTAGGCTCTGCCTGGTGAATCCATCCAAAACACATACAACAGATACAATTCCCTAATAAACAAGTGCAAGAGGTATGGCATTCACAGAACTTCTAAAGAAAACAATGTCAGATTCCTTCAGACCCTGAATGACGAATGGCTTCATCTAACCATGTCCACGCAAGCTACATTGGATCTTCATGTTTGGTCTATCTCTGACCTCTTCGGGACATTGATAAGCCAAGAGAACAGGCGTTTGGCGTTGGTTGGAAGTTCCGTAGAGGGTCAGGATAAAGGGAAGGAGAAAGTGACTGAGGATGCTCAGAAGAAGAAGAAGAAAAAGAAGGTTCTTGTGGTAGAGAGTGAAAGCGAGGAAGGATCTGAAGAGGAGATTGATATGGCCGCTCTGGCCAAGACACTTGCACTTATGACCCGACAATTCAATCGTGGTCTCAAAAAGAAGCCAGAGTACAGAGAAAGAGAGGAAAGATACGACAGAAGCAGAGGGTATGGTGAGGTGAGAAAGTATGGGAGAGAAGAGTTTGAGGAGCAGAGGCAAGAAGAAAGAAGGAGTGGACAGAGGTCAGACGACAGAGGTGGCGATAAAATCCCCAAGCAAACTGAAGGCTATTTCAAATGTGGGAAACCAGGCCACTTCACCGCAGAGTGCAAGTCCTCTGCCATCAAAGGGAAACCCACAAGAGAGGTCCTCTGATGAAGGGGACAACAACACACTCTTCTGTGGAATGGCAGAAGTCCACTCTCCTGAAGACAAGAGTGAGGTATCTACTTCTAGCTCTTATAACTCTAACTCTGAAATCAAACTTCTTGAAGTACAAAATGATCTTCTTGCTTATAAAAACACATGGTCAGAGCTAGAAAAGAAATTGGCCTTCTTTGAGTGAGAAACAAGGCTTCTCACTCAAGAAAAGGACAAGCTCTATCTTGAGAGAAAATCTCTCGTCTCTGAGCATATTGGTGAAAAGAAAGGGTTAAAAGAGAATATTTCCAAACTTGATAAAGCCATTAAAGACAAGGTAAAAGAGCTAAAGAACAGTGAGAGTGAACGATTAAATGCCATTTCCTTGAAAAAAAAATTCAAAAAGAAAGAGAAGTTCTTCATCAAGATCTGTTCGACAGAGATCTTCTAATTAAGAGGTATCAGGATGCTCAAAAGGTCCATGAAAAAGTGAACACCCAGATCGGCAGAAGAGGAATAGGGTTCGATGATATCAACCCTTACACTGGAAATAAAAGAAACAAACCTTTAGCAAACATTTTCTACCCTGGACAATTTTTAAAACCAAGTCTTCCAAACCTATTATCCACGTTTAAGAGACGCAAAACCTCTAAAGGACCACATCTGAGGAAACCTCTACAGATGGCGAATGTATGGTATGAAAACAATGATTTACCATCTGAACTCTCATCAAAGAGAAAACCTATTCCAAAGAAATATTTGTCTCAAAAACAGATAGGGGTTTTCAGATTTGGTCAACCAGAAACACAAACTCAAATGGCCTTCATGTGCATGATGATTCCTGAAAAAGAGTTATCCTCTGATGCACCAGAGTTTGTTCCAGACTCTGTGGAAGAAAAACTCTTTAAAAGGTTTTTGGAAAGTGACTTGAGAAGGATCTATGAAAATCACTTTCTCAACCATTCTGATCTAACCTCTGAAATAGAAGAAATCTTCGAGAAAGATCTTCTAAGATGTCTTAGTGTTCTTATGGTTATTCCCTGTATTTCAAAAGATCTAAATGTTCCCAAGGACACTGCATATGGACAAAGCAACGCATTTCCAGAAAGTCATGCTCTCATTCACAAGGACTTTCTTGATACAGATTCTGAATCAGAATCTGAGTCCTCTGTCGAAGCCAAGACAAGTTCTGTGGAACTTGAAATGGTCATCTGTGGTCCAGAGGAAAATAAGTTACCCTCTGGCATCCTTAACAGGATAATCGCTCCCAAAAGGAGAACCACAGGAATACCAATCTGCCCTGACTTTTTGGACATGTGTCTTCAAGCAAAGATTTCTCTTGACCTTGAAAAATTGAGAAATGAAAAGATCAAGATCACTCAAACTTCCAAAGTTCTAAGACCTGTCAACACAACAAAACTTTTTCAAGAAAAGCTCACCTGGCAAAATGGCCCAAAATTGATAAAAATAATACTTCTGTGGCAGTGAATGCTCAAAGGGAAGGTCGTGGAGGGAGAGTACACAAAGAGAGCCATCCAAGTGGAGATTTTGACAAAAGACAACCTAGATTAGACAAAGTTTTCTCTAAAAAGAAACCCAAATCTAAAATGGGTTGTTGTAAAAGTTGCTCTGTACACTCCTTTGACAATTTCAATGAAATATTTAAGAAGTTTGCTTCCAAGGTTCCTCATTGCAAATGTTTTGATCTTGTGCATGCATTAAATCAACACTTCTCTAGGCCCTCCTGTCTTATATCTCACCCGAAGCCAATGAATGCCAAATTCAAGTGTGAGAAAGGATAAAATGGTACCTCTATTAAAGAGGATAAAACCAAAATCAAAGGTGTTAGGGCATCTTTAAAAACTCCTAACAAGCCTGAACCCATTTGGAAATGGGTACCTAATCCTCTTAATCTGTCCACAGAAGAAACAGCATGTGCCCATTTGGTACCTAGACTCCGGGTGTTCAAGGCACATGACTGGCGACAGAGGGTTGCTCTCCGCTTACAAAGATAAACTTGGAGGAGGTTCCGTAACCTTTGGAGATAACAAGAAGGGTCAAATCAAAGGCTATGGAGTCATTGCTAACGGAGACATAGATGTCAACAGAGTTGCATATGTGGATGGCCTCAAGCATAACCTGATAAGTGTTAGCCAACTCTGTGACAATGGACTCGATGTGATGTTCAAAAAGAAATACTGCTCTTTGTTTAGAGAAGACACAACCACAGAGCTTCTGCGGGCCAATAGATGAGGTGATCTATACCTCATGGACTTCAAGTCCATTAACAGAGACGAAAAGATCTGTCTAGTCTCTAGTAAGAATGAAGAAGCTTGGAATTGGCACAACAGGTTCTGTCACTTAAACTTTCATTCTTTGGACAAACTTGTGAAATTAGATCTAGTAAAGGGGCTACCAAGTATCAAATTCGACAGCGATCATCTATGCTCTGCATGCGAAATGGGAAAACTCAAAAGAGCTGCCCATAAGACCAAAACAGACATGTCTTGCACTAGACCTTTGCAGATGCTTCACGTAGACCTCTGCGGTCCCATATCCGTGCAAAGTCTAGGTGGCAAGAAGTACATTCTTGTACTCATAGATGATTTCTCTAGATATACTTGGGTGGAGTTTGTTCGAAAGAAATCAGATGTTCCTGAGGTACTAATCAATCTTCTTAAAAGGATACAAGTTCTTCATGATTGCAGGGTACAGAAAGTTCGAAGTGACAATGGGATAGAGTTCAAGAACTCAACAATCGAAGCCTATCTCACGACAGAGGGCATCTCACAGAACTTCTCTTCTGCAAGGACCCATCTCCACAACATGTTTTACCCAAAATCGATCTTTGGTAGTAAAAAGACATGCAAAGACCCCTTACAACCTACTCAATCAAAGAAATCCAAATATCAAGTACTTCCATGTCTTCGAATGTAGATACTTTGTGTTAAATGACAAAGAGCAAATTGGGAAATTTAGTCCCAAAGCTGATGAGGCCAAATTTGTTGGCTACACATCAAACTCCAAGGCTTACCGAGTCTATGTGCTTAAATCAAAACATATACTTGAAAGTATTAATGTTTCATTTGATGACTCGTTTCAGGTGACTTTTGAGCAAATCAGCTTAGGACTCAAGCTCCAAGATAAGGAAACTGGTGACTTCTCAAGAACAAATGAACTTCATCATCTTTTTGAAGAGATGTTTGATTATGGAGCCCTCAGAGGATGACCACGGAGCCTATGGAGCTGAAGCCTCTATAGACCAATCAGGTACGTCTCTATCAGGTCCTACCAATACTTCACCCTCTTCCAACACTTTGGCAGGTGCAAATGTCGAGGGGGAGCACTCATTGGCTAATACTAACCAAGGCTTCAGGCTTAATCAAGAACTTGGCCTCTACAAGATATCTCTGAAGGGTCAACACCAGAACAATCATAGAACTCTGAACAAGGCACCACAGAGCTCATGCCTTCAACTTAGAACGATCAAAGTCCCGTGACAAGTACAAATGATCTCCTTTCTACAGAGGGTGATCAGGTTCAAGAAACTGAACCTGCTCCAGAAGTGACTCCAGAAGGTTCCAATGATCACCTGCCGCGCATGACAAAGTGGACCAGAAGTCACCCATAGAGCCAAATTATTGGTGAACCCTCTGACAGAGTCCAGACTCGATCAAGTACCGCAAATTTTTGTTACTATACAAATTTTGTGAGCATTATCGATCCCAAAAAGGTCTCTGAAGCTCTTGAAGACCCAAACTGGGTAGAAGCTATGCAAGAAGAGCTTCTGCAGTTTGAAAGAAACGAAATATGGACCCTAGTGCCTCTGCCGAAAGGCAAAACCGCAATATGGACCAAATGGGTCTTCAGGAACAAAAAGGACGAGGATGGTGTGGTGATCAGGAACAAAGCAAGACTGGTGGCCAAGGGTTATTGCCAAGAAGAAGGGATTGACTATGAAGAAACTTTCGCCCGTGTGGCAAGGCTTGAGGCTATAAGAATATTTCTTACCTTCGCATCCCATAGAGGCTTTAAAGTATTTCAAATGGATGTAAAGTCAGCCTTTCTAAATGGACAAATTCAAGAAGAAGTATACGTCCAGCAGCCACCAGGGTTTGAAAGCTCCAAGTACCCAAGTCACGTGTATTTCTTGGACAAGGCTCTGTATGGACACAAGCAAGCCCCCAGAACCTGGTACGAAAGACTTTCAAACTTTCTTCTTGCCAATGGATTCGAAAGAGGTACAACTGATACAACTTTGTTCTATGAAAAGAGAAAAGGTGAGATTCTACTTGTACAGATTTATGTTGACGACATTATTTTTGGGTTCACAAATGAATCTTATTGTAAAAAGTTTGAGTCATTAATGAAGAGTGAGTTTGAGATGAGCATGGTGGGAGAACATACCTTCTTCCTAGGATTGCAAGTCAAACAAAACAAAGAGGGTATTTTCATAAACCAATCTAAATATGTCTCTGACATACTTGAAAAATACAAGCTCTCTGACTCTTCACCAATGAAACCCCCTATGGCCACTGGATCCAAACTTTATGCAGACCCAGAGGGCAAATATGTGGAGTGCAAACTCTACAGAGGTATGATAGGGTCTCTGTTGTACTTAACCGCAAGTCGACCCGATATAATGTTCGCCACATGCCTCTGTGAAAGATTTCAAGCTAACCCCAAAGAATCTCATCTTCATGCTGTCAAGAGAATCTTCAGATATCTGAAAGGGACCAAGAATCTTCGCCTCTAGTATCCGGAGAACTCTGTCTTTGATCTTGTGGCTTATACAGATTCAGATTATGGAGGATGCAAGCTTGAAAGAAAGAGTACCTCTGGGAGTTGTCAATTCCTTGGAGGGAAACTAGTGAGTTGGACTTCTAAGAAGCAGAATTGTGTCTCGACCTCTATGGCAGAAGCAGAATACATTGCTGCTGCCAGTTGTTGCTCGCAGGTTCGGTGGATGAGAACCCAACTCAGAGACTATGGATTTGACATAGAGAAAATCCCCATCCTCTGTGACTCCAAAAGCGCAATAGCGATCTCTGCCAATCCTGTTCAGCACTCTAAGACAAAGCATATCGACATCAGGTATCACTTCTTGAAACATCATGTGGAGCATGGGACGATAGAAATGTACTTTGTCCCCACAGATTACCAACTTGCCGACCTTTTCACAAAGGTTTTAGATGAGAAAAGGTTCACTTTTCTTGTTGGCAAGATTGGCATGCTAAACATGAGTTCACTCACAGAGCCTCTGTACCCTTGCACAGAGCCTCTGTAGTACATACTGTATAACCGTACATATTTTCTCTTCTTTGTACAATCTCTTTTTCGAAAAACTTTTGTTAGATGGATCTCTTGCTCTGTGTCTTGCTCAATGTTGATTTCTAAAAGGACCCAAGCACAGATCAAGGGGGAGCTGAAATAGGAGACTTTGACATTTCAAGGGGGAGCTCAACATCTCTTGTCAAACACGTCTTTCTGCCCCTCAAAAATGCTTTCACAACTATTGAGTAATCACCAACCCAGATTAATTCCTAAATTAGAAGCTTTGGATCTCAGAGCCTCTGAGGTCCTCCACAGAGCCTCTGTGACCCTTCACAGAGCCTCTGTAACTCACAAAAGGGGTCTCGCATCCATTACTCACATGATTGGGTCTGTTCTCGATCAAATCATAAGTTCTTTCGAAAGTCTTGGTCTTCTCAGTGTTCTGAAACCTCATAATGACCTCAGAAGCTCTTGATCCACAGAGCTTCTTCCAATTTCAACTTCAACATCTTTACCATTCAGTCATTATGTGCGGGTTATTTTTCAAAATCACTGTCTTGTGGGATGTTGGGTCTGAATATGCTAAGGATGGATACTACTGCTAGTTGAAAGGTATTACTACTGATAGTAATTTTAATACTGATAGTAGAATTAATACTGCTTGAAAAGTTAGTGCTGCTACTTGAATAGTTAGTACTGCTTGGAGAGTTAGTACTACTATTAGTTAGTACTGTTGAAGATTACTACTGCAAGCATGGTTAGTACTGCTCAAGTATTAATACTGCTGAGGATGTTAATGCTGCAAGATGATTAATACTGCTAAAAGAAGATTAGTGCTGCTTCTAAAGATAAAGAAGGCTTGAAGATAAAGATGAGCTGGAGATAAGGTTGAAGATAATTATGGTATTGATACTGAAGATCAATTTTATTTTGATAATTATCTTGTAATCAACTCTGTATAGATAGTATAGAAGTCTTTGTTATAACTAACTATTATTCATACGTTTTATTTAGAGAGAATTAACCTCAAGAATAGTTTAGATCCTTTCTATAGAGAAGTATAGAACGTCTGTTGAGCCTGTTCAACAGATTGAGGTTTTGTGTGTAATCATTAAGTTTTATGGAATATAAACTTATGATTTCAGTTTTTATATATTGTTCCATTGATTTTCTGTTAAAGTGTTTTTCTGCAACTTCTTTAACATAAGTTTCTAAGTGTGATATTTAAATTCTTGTTTGAGTTTCGATCCTGACAAGTGGTATCAGAGCCTGAAAATTCAGAAACCTTTAATCATGGACAGTTCTAGCGACAGTGTTTTGGTATCAAAGGTTCCCATGCTCAAACCCAATGAGTTTGACATGTGGAAGATCAGAATCAAGCAGTACATTCTTCTCACAGACTTCTCAATGTGGGACATCATTGAGAATGGTCCTTCTGATTGAGGAAAGATGGATGCAGAAGGAAAGAGACCTCCACCAAAGACAGCTGGAGAGAGAAAGTTGAGGCAGACAGAGATGAAAGCTTTGAGCACTCTGCTTTTGGCTATACCTAATGAGTACCAACATCAATTCTGCAACTGTTTTGATGCACAAATTCTTTGGAATTCTCTGGAGAAAAGATTTTCTGGTACCAAAAGTACCAAGAGAAATCAAAAGGCCATACTAAAGAAGCAATATGAAAACTTCATGTCTACAAAGAATGAGTCCATGACTCAAACTTTTAATAGATTTAATAAGCTAATTGGTGAATTGGCTACTGTTGGTGTCCAGATATATCAAGATGATGTTAACAGAAAATTTCTAAGATCTCTTAGTGATGAATGGACTATGTACACTGTCTCCTTCAGACAGAATGACCAATTGTAGGACAAGGAATTAGATGACCTCTATAATGACCTTAGGGTGTTTGAAGCAGAGGTAGAAGAAAAGAAGAGGCCCTCTGGATACTCATACAATGCTGCCCTTTTATCATCCTCTACTGTTTCTGCTGCTAATACAGAATCAGTTAGTGCTGCCCATGGATCAAAGCAAGATGGATTCAATGACACAGTTTTAGAAGCTTTTCTAGCTAGTCATGCTAATTCCACTCTAATTAATGATGACTTAGAACAAATAAATGATGATGATATGGAAGAGATGGATATCAAGTGGCAGATGGATATGCTGACTATGAGGGTAAAAAGATTCATCAAAAGGACTGGAAGGAACAACTTTGCTCAGAAAAGAGAAGATGGGGTTGGATTTGATAAATCCAAGGTTGAATGTTACAAGTGTCACAAGCTGGGGCACTTTGCAAGAGAATGTAGAAGTGGAATGCCACAACAGCATACTAGCAACCATCAACCATCACAGTCCACTAGCTTCAATAGTAGAAACTCTTCTCAAGCTCTTGTTTCCCAAGAAGGAATGGGATTTGATTGGAGTGACCAAGAAGAAGAAGCAGTTCAGAATCAAGCTTTAATGGCTAAACACCACCCCTACACCATATAACAATAATTATATACCACCCACCTCAGATCTCTTAGAAAGACAGGACAAGAAGGAATTACCTGAGAGAGCCACTGAAAGTAGATCCTTTAGACAAAGTAGTGGTTGAGGCAGATTCTGAAGAAGAGGACTCTGAGAGTAAGAATGAGGAAGACCACAAAGATATTCCCATAGAAAACCACATACTGACAAATGAAAGGGGGGGTAAACGATTTGTCAAGAGTGAGAAAGTGAAGTATGGGGAAGAAACTGTTAAGAATGAAAAAGTTGAGACCCCTAAGAGAGGAAAGGAAAAGGTACAGGGAGTCCATTACATGCAAACGATTGTTGTTAATCCATGTACTTGTAAACAGAATCATCCCCAACAACATGATAAAACAAGGGGAAATCAAAGAAATAGAAATAATCAGTGGGCTTTAAAACAAGGAATTGATCTGAGAAAAATTAACAGACCAAAGCCTTGTTTTATCTATGGCAAGTTAAATCATCTAGCCAAACACTGTTATTTCAATCCTATCAACCAAAGGATCACTTTTCAAAGAAATGTACAAAATCCTGTTGGTTATAGGAAGCAGATAAAGAATCATATGGCTAAGAATAGTGCACCTGTAAAATCTCATGCTCAGAATAAGTTTGCTAATTCAAAGAAAAAAACTCCAAAGAAGCCCAGGAGTAACTTAAAGAAAAAGAAAGCAAACAACTTTGTCCAGGTTTGGGTTCCAAAAGTAAAGAAATCTGTTAGTACTGCTACTTCAAATAGTACTGCTGACAGAAATAATGTTGCTGCAAGCAATACTACTGCTAAACCTCTTAGTACTGCTAATGATGTTAGTACTGCTAACAAAGTTAGTACTGCCAATCAAGTTAGTACTGCTTCCAGTGGCAGACCCATTATTGTGACAAAGTATTCAAGCAATAAGATTTCTCAGTATGATAATCTCATCCAGTCTGAATATGAATATGTTGATGAGAATGGAAAACCCAAGACCACTTTGGCTTGGGTTCCTATTAAAAACTAATTGTTTTATTAAATGTGCAGGGCAACCAACAGCTCAAGTGAAGGAGCATTTGGCATGTTGATAGTGGTTGTTCCAGGCACATGACAGGTAACATGGCCTGCCTTCAAAACTTCAAAAGAATTGATGGAGGACATGTTGCTTTTGGTGATAATCCAGCAGGTGGAAAAATAAGTGGAAAAGGTAATGTGTCAAAAGGTAAGATGATCTTTGAGGATGTATAATATGTTGAGCAATTGAGATACAACTTGTTAAGTGTATCACAGGTCTGTGACAAGAAACATAGCATATTATTCAATGATACTTAATGTATTATCCTTGCTCCAGGGTTCAAGGTAGTTGATGAAAGTATGATACTACTTAGAACTCCTAGAAAGGACAATGTTTATTGCTTAGACTTGGAGAGTGTAGCTTCTGATTCATCTTTAAACTGTTTATTTTCAAAAGCCTCTTTGGATGAATCATCTCTATGGCACAGAAGGATGTGTCACATGAACTTTAAAACAATGAACAAACTTATGAAAAACAACCTTGTAAGAGGTTTGCCACAAAAGGTATTTTCATGTGATGATCATTTTGTTGCATGTCTTAAAGGCAAACAACACAAAACTTCTCATAAGTCCACAGAGATAAATACAATCCATTCACCTCTCAATTTACTGCATATGGATCTGTTTGGCCCTACAAATGTGATGGGTATTGGCAAGAAATCCTACTGCTTGGTTATTGTTGATGATTTCTCTAGATTCACCTGGGTCTATTTTCTGAGGACAAAGGATGACATAAGTGGACTGATCAAATCCTTTGTTCTTAGAATTGAAAGCCAAACAAATCTAAGAGTCAAAGTCATTAGGTCTGATAATGGTACTGAATTTAAAAACAATGACCTAAACAGCTTTTGTGAGGAAAAGGGCATTGAGAGCCAATACAGTGCTCCTAGGACTCCTCAACAGAATGGTGTTGCTGAAAGGAGAAATAGGACTCTGATAGAAGCTGCTAGATCTCTATTGGCAGATTCAAAACTTCCAATTACTTTTTGGGCAGAAACAGTTAATATTGCCTGCTATGTTCAAAACAGAGTTTTGGTAGTAAAATCTCAAGACAAGACACCATATGAGCTTTTTAAAAAGAAGAAACCTTTTATTGGATTTTTCAAACCATTTGGGTGTCCTTGCACAATTCTCAATACCAAAACTCACCTAGGCAAGTTTGACAGCAAAGCTGAGGATGGGTTTCTTGTTGGTTATTCATCTCAATGTAAGGCCTACAGAGTTTTTAACACCTCTTCTAGGATTATTGAGGAAAGTGACAATGTCAAATGCAATGAGAACACACCAAATCAACTTGGTTCAGGTCCTAATTGACTATTTGACATTGATTCACTAACTAATTCTTTGGGTTTCAGTAATGAGCATAATGCAAGAACAGGGACAGAACAGGTACAAGTACAAAGACAAGAGTTTGTGTTGTTCCCAACACCTACTGCTGATCCTGTTAAATTCTGTGACCAAGATAAGAAAGAGTCTTAAGATTCAAAGGACACTGAACCAGATCAGAATGAAGAGGGAAGAGGTGAAAAGGAAGATCAACCTTCAGATTCAGGAATCAAAGGTCCTGAGATGCCATTTTTGGAAGAGAATGACACAAATGATGATTCTTCAGTATATGGGGGAAGCACTCTAGAAAAGAATGACACCAATCTTGAAGTCAATCTTAATGAAGATGTTGTCAATGCTACAAGAACTCGGAAGAATCATCCTCGTCAATTAGTGATTGGTGACATCAATTCTCCAATGATCACAAGGAAACAAATCAAGATAGGGGGATTGAAAGACCTACAACCAGGTTTATTATCTTGCTTTCTATCCCAGGTTGAACCCAAAAAGGCATATGATGCGATGAAAGATCCAAGCTGGATAGAAGCAATGCAAGAGGACCTACTGCAGTTTGTACTGCAAGATGTATGGGATCTGGTGGAACTTCCAAAAGGACACAGAGCAATTGGCACAAGATGGATCTTCAGGAACAAGAAAGATGAGAGAGGAATAATAATAAGGAACAAGGCCAGATTAGTGGCACAAGGGAATACTCAAGAAGAAGGAATTGACTATGAAGAAGTATTTGCACCATTGGCAAGGATAGAGGCCATCAGGCTATTTTTAGCCTATGCTTCTTTCATGAAGTTCAGGGTCTATCAGATGGATGTAAAGAGTGCTTTCCTGTATGGGAAAATTGAAGAAGAAGTGTATGTCTGTCAGACTCCAGGATTTGAGAACCCAAAGTATCCTGACAGAGTTTACAAATTGAAGAAGGCACTCTATGGGCTACATCAAGCTCCAAGGGCTTGGTATGACACTCTGTCTACCTATCTCTTAGGAAATGGTTTTCAAAGAGGAATCATAGACAAGACTCTGTTCATTCATAGGAAGAAGAAGGACATTCTAATAGTACAAATCTATGTGGATGATATTATCTTTGGATCCACAAAAGATCAAATGTGCAGAGATTTTGAAGATTTGATGCACAAGAGATTCAAGATGAGTTCTATGGGTGAACTTATCTTCTTCCTTGGCCTACAAGTTAAACAGAAGAAAGATGGGATATTTATAAGTCAATCCAAGTATGTGCAGGACATTCTTAATAAGTTTGGATTCTCATATTCAAAGCTTGCAATCACACCCATGGAGACACACAAACAGATCTTGAGGGGGAGGATGTGGATGTTCATCACTACAGATCCATGATTAGCTCCCTCATGTATCTCACTGCTTCAAGACCAGATATCATGTTTCCTGTTTGTGTGTGTGCAAGATTTCAAGTAAGGCCTAAGCAGTCACACTTTCAAGCAGTCAAGAGGATATTCAGATATCTCAAAGGTCAATCTAGATTAGGTCTTTGGTATCCTCATGACTCACCATTCGACCTACTTTCTTATTCAGACAGTGACTTGGGTGGTGCAAATTTAGATAGAAAGTCAACTTCAGGGGGATGTCAGTTTTTGGGTGCAAGACTAGTGTCATGGCAGTGCAAGAAACAATCCACAGTATCCACCTTTACAACAGAAGCAGAGTATATAGCTGCTGCAAGCTGCTGTTCTCAAGTACTCTGGATTCAGAATCAAATGTTGGACTATGATATGACTTTTCTTCACACTCCAATCTTCATAGACAACAACAATGCTATTAGCATTGTTAATAATCCTATCAAGCACTCCAAAACAAAGCATATAGAAATCAGGTACCACTTTATCAGAGACTGTAATGAAAAGAAGCTCATTCAGGTTGTGAAAGTCCATACAATTAACCAATTTGCTGATCTATTCACCAAAGCTTTTGATGTGGGTAGATTCACATTCTTGGTCACAAGTGTGGGCATGATAAACTCTGAATAAGCCTCCTTTGATCTGCTTTATGTACCATTTTTGTATAGACTCCTTCCTGTCTACTTTACCATATTCTATTGTGCATGGTGTTACTAACCTTGTGTGTTTAAGTGTTTCAGATTGCTTAAATAGAATACTTGGTACTCCTGGTTAAGTTAATGATGCTCTCTATATTACTCATGTTGACTTTTCAAAAATGGTTAAGTATGGTTATTACTGCTAGGTGGTTTATACTGCCAGTGCAAAGTTACTACTGCTTGCCTTATTTATACTGCTAATCAGTGTTACTACTGCTGGTATATGTTAATACTGCTAGTCTGTGTTAATACTGCTAGTTTGTGTTAATACTGCTAGTCCGTGTTAGTACTGCTAGTATGTGTTACTACTGCTAATATGAGTTAATACTGCTAGGGTACTTAGTACTGCTTCTAACTGAAACCCTCCAGCTATAAATACCCCTGTGTGACCGCCAAAATACAAACGACTCTTTGAACTTCCATTGCGTCTCTTTTTCTCTCGATTTCTTGCTTACCAGTGTCAACCCTAGTCACGATTCGAACGCTAGAATTAATCAAGACGATGGCAGGACGAGCATTCTTTGATGAACACAACGAGCTCGCCATGTTGTAGAAACCAAAGCAAGCTGAAGGTTTCCATGCCATAGTGGATTTCCTCAAATCCTCACACATCGCCCACGTTCTAACTGTCAATCCCACAATCTATGTGGAATATCAAAGACAGTTCTGGACCAATGCTATCATTCACTCTGAAGAAAGAACTCAGGTCATTCAAACAAGGGTGTGTGATAAACCCCTGACCATCTTAGAGGAGTGTATTCGCATCCATCTACGCTTAGATGATGCCTCAGGTATAACCTCTTTACCTAAGGAAGATCTTTTCCACACTCTTAGTAATATGAGGTATGAAGGTCCCACTGATGTATTCAAGTTTTTCAAGAACAGATTTTCACCATAGTGGAGATTTTTTGTTCATACCTTGCAACATTGCATTTGACGAAAAACAACTGGATGGAGTGAGTTTAGCAGTACCTTAGCTTATGCTTTGGTCAGCTTAGCCACCTCTAGAAAGTTTAATTTCTCACAAATGATTTTCAATGATTTTATGTCAAACCTGGATACCAAATCCAAAAGCTTTTATATGTATCCTAGGTTTGTACAAGAGATTATACTAAAGGAATTGACGGGTCTACCCTCTTTTCAAGAGGTGTATGTACCAAAACCTCCCAAAGGGAAGGTATTCTCAAACATGAAAAGGCCCTCAAAGGACTTTTCTGGCCAAGACACCCCATTGTTCTCTACAATGATGGGTGTGTCACATTCCCATGGTGAGGCATCAGTGTCAAAGCCCTCACCAGACAACCAAACTGATGACCTACCCACACCACTCATTTCTAGTAATCCTCCTCAGATTCCTATTGAAAAGCCCACATCCCCCATCACCAAAATTTATATAAGGAAAAAGGTACAGAAGGTTCCTTCCCTTCTTGTACCTTCACCCCCACAGCCTTCAAGCCCTCTAATGGAGCATTCTCCATTAGAGAATATCGATAGGGAAACCACAGGGGTGTCTCCCAACCCCAAGAAGGTGCTCACTAAGAAGCAGGTTGAGCATGTGGGCAATGAGGCTCACACTACTGACTTTGCACAAAGTGCAGGGCAGGACAATGTGAACATTCCTAAGACCTTCCCTACGGCAACTTTGGGTGAGCAATCATCCAAAGGTCCCAGGTGCCAAGAAACCAAGGGGGTAGAGGGTGCTTCTGCTAGGCAGAAGACCTCTACTAAAAGATCCAAGGATCCTTCAAGGGTGGTCAACACACCCAAAGGACGTGAGGACAGATATAACTATGAGGAATTGATGGAAACTATGGGCAATATCAATCTTGATGTCCTCAAACAGGGTGCTGATATAGAGGAGATGAAACTGGTGATCCTGTCTCAACAAGTGCAGATTACTAAACTAAAGAAAATGGTTCTAAGGTTGATGCAGAAAAAGAAAAGAAAGCAGTATGTATTGAAGAAAAGGGAAGATGCTTTCAACAAGGGGGAGAGACACGCTGAAGGGGAGAAACAAAGTCCTGTTGGAATGGAATCTAAATTTGAGGGGGAGTTGGGTACAGAAGCAGAAAGTAGCAAAGCAACAGAAAAAGCAAAAGAAGTAGAAACTTCTCCAGCAGCAGAAACAAAATTATCCAGGGAAGAGATAGAAATAGCTGAAACATTGGTGAAGGAAAAGCTTGACACTCCCAAAGCTACTCCAAAGGCTAAGGGAGTAGTAATCAAAGAAGTTGGATTAGATCAGAGAAAGAAAAAGATCAGTATGGAGGATGCAAAGAAGAAGGGAAAGGAGAAGATGGTTGAATCTGAGCAACCATTGAAGAAACAGAAACAGATTGAGTTGGATGAAGAAGTGGCCAAAAAGCTTCAAGAAGAGATGGAAAAGGAGGAAGAAATTCAATCTGCCAAAGACAAAGAGATTGCTTTGGAGATGGCTGCTAAACTTAATGAAGAATATCAAAAGAGTCTAAAGTCTGCAGCTGATGCTAAGAAAGTCACAAAGAAGGCTTCAAGGCAAAGGCTACCACTGAAGACTGACAAAGACAACCTTCCAAGACATACTTAGCAAACCAAGAAATAAGGAAGATGATAAACTTCCTGAGAGAAGCTATTGAAGTTCCTTAGGGAATGTTTACAACTATGTCTTTTCGAAAGCTTGAAGAACTTTACTAGAAGGAGATGGCCAAACTGAAAGGGGACTTCACTCAAAGGGAAGAAGCTGAAAGAACGATGAAAGAGAGGCATGATCTCAACATACAACAACCCTTCCCTGAAAGTGAAGAAGGAATTTCTATCAAGGAAAAGAAAGAAGAAAAGAAAGAAGAGACATTGGCTCATCAAATTGGAGTAATCAAAAGAAAGAAAACAATTGCCACCAAGCCAAAGGCAAAAAGGGGAAGAATTAAAGAAGAAAGAGCAGAAGCAGAAGAAACTGTTGCACCTTCAGCAGAACCAGAGAAGAATCCAGAACAGAATTCAGAGCAGTCCAATCAACAATCAAATGAGCAGTTTGACTTGTACATGATAGTGACAGATGAAGATCCAGTACAAGCTGATCCTATTTCCATTAAAGCACCAGAAATTATCTTTTGGGATATTCTGAAGGACAACAGGAAAGAATACTTCAGATTCAAAAGAATGGGTGATCAGTTTGAAGTGTATGCAACTTGGGGAAAAGTTATTAGAAGTTGTTCCAAGACTGACCTAGAGGAAATGTACAAGGTTGGAACAAAGTTGTATGAGTCTGTGTTGCAAAGGACTGAAATGAGCCTACTCAAGATTGTTGTGGAATACTTATGCATGATATTTGAGCATGAGAAAGTGAAGCATAGGATCAAAGATCTACATCATGATTATGGTTTTAAAAGGGTTGATCATTGGATGTTATTTGAAAACTGTGGTGTCTATATGATAACAATTGACAAGAGTTATCATGAATACTATCTAGTGGTTAAGATTTATGATCACAGCAAGGCTAAACTGCAAGCAATGTTGAAATCAAAGCTAGTATGTCCAAAGAACTCAGAAATGGCAAGGATAGTAGTAAAGAGAACCATCAATCAGAGTCTAGGTCTGAATCCAAATCTGGGCAACTAAGTTGTAGTGTTGAAAGCATCATGAAGCCTCTATGCTGAAGAACTTAACATCTCATTCTGAAAAGTTAAGTTAGGGGGAGATTGTTGGGTCTGAATATGCTAAGGATGGATACTACTGCTAGTTGAAAGGTATTACTACTGCTTGTAATTTTAATACTGCTAGTAGAATTAATACTGCTTGAAAAGTTAGTGCTGCTACTTGAATAGTTAGTACTGCTTGGAGAGTTAGTACTGCTATTAGTTAGTACTGTTGAAGATTACTACTGCAAGCATGGTTAGTACTGCTCAAGTATTAATACTGCTGAGGATGTTAATGCTGCAAGATGATTAATACTGCTAAAAGAAGATTAGTGTTGCTTCTAAAGATAAAGAAGGCTTGAAGATAAAGATGAGCTGGAGATAAGGTTGAAGATAATTATGGTATTGATACTAAAGATCAATTTTATTTTCATAATTATCTTGTAATCAACTCTGTATATATAGTATAGAAGTCTTTGTTAGAATTAACTATTATTCATACGTTTTGTTTAGAGAGAATTAACCTCAAGAATAGTTTAGATTCTTTCTATAGAGAAGTATAGAATGTCTGTTGAGCCTGTTCAACAGATTGAGGTTTTGTGTGTAATCATTAAGTTTTATGCAATATAAACTTATGATCTAAGTTTTTATATACTGTTCCATTGATTTTCTGTTAAAGTGTTTTTCCGCAACTTCTTTAAAATAAGTTTCTGAGTGTGTTATTTAAATTCTTGTTTAAGTTTCGATCCTGACATAGGAATAGTAACAGCCACGTGCGTGAGAATAGAAGGAGGCGCACGTACTCGATCTTGCACCGCCTATCCTGACGTGGCACATTCCTATTGGTTCGTATTTGTACCGTCGTTTTTAAAAATGGCTACCTATCCGTTAGAACGCATTACGGATTTCAAATCCTTATTTTTTACCGCTAATTCTTTTCACCATTCTCAGTATATAAACCCTTCTACACCTCTTCTTTTCCTTTTTACCTGCAATTCTTACTCTCAAGATCTTCTTTGCAAGAATCCTTCGTATTTTCAGCAATGGCATCCCACTCAAGCTCTTCCAAGAACTCTAATGGCTCTAAGAATTCCAACAAGTCTCATCACTCAACAGCTCAAAAAAGCTGATTCGAACTCCATTGGACAAGAGCAAGTGCTTACGAGCAAAATGCTCTCTTTTACTAGGCATGACTATCACATGACTCAGATGAACAATAAGCCAAACAATCATTTTGTCACCCAGAATCCTTCTGGATTCCCTGCTGAAGCCGAACCCCTGATCAAAATCCTCAAGAACCATTTTTTGGTCAAAGCCCTAACAATGAAAAGAAATGACATCCCTGAATCCTACATTCAGCAGTTCTGGATGAACGCTCGACATGCCAAGATGGAGGGATACGGACATTGTATCATTGGGTATGCAACCCATCCATCGACCACAAAGACTCTGGATTTAGGGATCAATCAAAGAAAACTGTCAGATGTTTTTGAACTTCCCACCAAGATAGATCTCAATCTACGCAAATTCTCAGAGGAGCCCACAGAGGAAGAACTAATGGAGTTTCTACGATTCATTGGATACGCAGTTCCAATCACCAAAAGAACGAACTTCAGAAGACAGAATCTACCCCCTCTGTGGAACGTGCTCTTCTCAATTCTGAACTGATGCCTAACGTCGAAGTTTGGGAGCCCAGATCAGTCGAGCCATACAATTTTGGCTATAATGTATGGGATCTACTATGATCTCCCACTATACTACGCGGGACTCATTTTCAGGGAAATTAAGAATGCTGTGATAACCAAGCAGCAAGACCAAGATAGGGGAACAGAGCCCAAAAACATTGCTTTTGGACGTTTCCTTGGATTACTTCTGGGAGACGATTTGATTGGGGAGGACAAACTACCAGTACAGGGCAAGACGATCAAATTGCATGAGATGAAATCTCACAAACCAACTACTCTCAAAACTGGGTATCCCTCTGTCAACAAAGCTATTGACATATTTGGGTAGTCAAGAGGGTGTTAGGAATTACATACAAGGGCACAAGACTCTAGAACCGAGTCCTGCAACCCACCCCCCCTCACGTAGGTTTCCAAGTAAGAGATGTAGTTATATACTTGAGAGATGAGGGAGAAAGGGAGACAAAAGTTGTGGCCATAGAGGCACATGAAAGTGAGAGAAAGGAAGAGTTAGATAGAGGGGAGGGAAATAAGAAAAAGGAGAAAAAGAAACAAAAGAAAAGGAGAACCGCAGAAGTAGAGGTTCCAACCCCTAAGAAGACTGCAGAAGAAACAATAGAGGTTGTCAAATCCTCTAAGAAGAAGAAAAGGAGGAAACTGCGTACCCTTGCAGAGAAAGAGCGACCTGCTGAAGCCAAGGTTGAGGCTCTGAGTGCCAGAAGTGAACCTGCAGAGGGTAGTGATAAACCTCTGCAGAATCTAAGAAAGAGAGCACAGGTCTTTAAAGAAACCCTTGAGGAAACCCCTGAGGACAGACCTCAGAGCCCATTGATTTTGGCCTCTGAAATAGCTAAAGAGGTCATTATCAAGTACTTAGGGGATTTGGGCGAAACCATAGCTATAAAGATCGAAGATGTGACCGGAAAGTCACAGTGTGAAGAGGAAGAAGAAGAGAACAAAAAATCGATGGAGGAGAGTAGAATAAAAGATGCCTTGGGCACACAACCTGAACCAACTCCCCGTGCAACCCACACTACTACCTCTGCAGTTCTAGTGAAGAAAGGTATTGAAGAAGGACCGCACAGTTCGATCCCAACCCAAACCATCTGGACAAAGGATATTCCATCATCCTCTGTACCACCATCCGGGGAAGCCAAATCCACCTCACCTTCTCAAAAGGGTGAAAGTGTTGTTCTTAGTGTCCATTTTCCCCATGACACAATCCTACCACACACAGAGGCATTTGTTGCCTTTGTCACGCACATGAGTGACCCCCCAACTGCTTCAGAGTTGGAAGAGAGAGAACACACCAGTTCTGTGGTTCTAGACCAACCACATAACTTGATCACTAGGACCCCTGGGGAAGCCTCTGAATCCTTCCTCAAAAAGCCTACTGACAGAACTTCCATAGACGATTCCTTTGTGGAACATCGAGGATTGGAAGGAAATCCTCTAGAGCTAAACATCATCTCAAGGTCTGGAGGTGCCAAATACTCGTTGGCTAAATCTGGAACATGTGTTGTTACAGAGGTCACCTCGGACACTTTCGTCACAAAGGGTGAGTTTAAAGCCTTTGTTGACATGGTGTTCCAAAAATTTGATGAGTTGAAAATATCTGTCACGAAAGAATCCCAAGCAAACTCTAAAGTCCTTGCAGAGGCTCTCAAAGCCAATGCAGAGGCTCTGAAAGCTCTCCATCAATCTTCGGTACAACATTCGGCAGAGATCAAGAAACTAACAGAGAAATTTGTGACTAGAGCTGATATTCAAGAATGCGGAAGATCGATCAACATTCAGACAGATGCAGTTCAGGTGCTGGGGGATATCTTCATGGAGGAGATGGGAAAATTTGCCACACAAGTAGTTCAGTCAGGGGTGGATGACCTGACCAAGCTTCGAGATGAAATCAAGGACATAACTCGCAGTGTTATAGTTCCTTTTCAACCACAGGCGTCCATTTCTGCACCCCCACCCTCCACCTCTGCCACTGACATCTATGGCCTAGCTACGAAAAAGGAATTAGAAACAATGGGGAGAATAGTTCTAAGCAATCTCAACCTTATTGGATCTGACATCTCTCAACAAGGCAAGAAAGTGACAGAGGATCTGAAGAAGACTGTAGCCACGATCAGGTTCAAGTCCGATCTAGAAGTCAACAGACTATCGTTGGCTACAAAGGATATACTGAAAAAGATCACTAAGCATGCTGAAGATCACCTCTGCAAGAGGCGAAAGAGGAAGGCACCTGCAACCTGCCAAACCGAGGCAACGCAGAAGAGGGAACGACATGAGGACCAGGATCCTGATGCCTCTTGTCCTCATGAGGGGGAGATGCAGATGCAGATGGATACAAGACAAATTCAAACAGAACCCCTAAATAAAATCCCTAAAAGCTCAGAGCCTGGACCTCAGAAGTCAAATCAACCACAGGCCTCTGCAGCTTTATCTCCCACAGTCCAAATCCCTACAATCCAAATCAAAGCACCACCAACCTCGAAAGACAAAGTCAAAGCGATTGCTACAGAGCCTCTGAAGAAGAAGTCACCTCCTCCTAGCACAGAAAAGATTCTGAAGAGATCCTTCGATACCCACAAACGAGAAGCTCTAAGAGGCATTAAACCCGAAGAGGAAGACTGGGCATTCGATCTACAACCCCTCTCTGAACTCCCTGTCCTTGACCCATTTGAAAAACTGTCAAAGGACAGAGTTGCAGAAGTAATCCAAGCCTTTGAGAGCTTGAGAAGACCCTTCCCTACTCCTCAGAAGAAGAACATAAAAGAAGATGTCTACAAGTATCTCTATAGCCGAGGGGTCCACGATCAGCCTTCTGTCAAACTCTCAGAGAAAATCATTTCAGAGGAGAGGAGAAGATTCTACAAAGACAAATCCAATCCAAGAATGAAAGTCTTCTCCATGGCCAAAATCGCAGAGGTTCTGTCAATCAAGCTTGGCCATACAAAGTGCAAAAACTTCTGGTTCAACGAGTATGCAGTGAAGAGAGATGATGGAGAGATATGGACGTTCACCGATCAGATCTGACAAATCTCTATCCCCACGATCTACCAGAGCTATTCAAATGGACAGAATACAAGTTCGGATGGAAGAAAGAATACCCAGAATCCCACCTTACAATCAAGAGAACGATGAGGAAAAAGCTACTCTTCTACAGCGTAGTGGATTTTCAATTGGCACTTGATCTAGGGGTCAAGAACGTGAAATTTCCTCCACCAGAGGATAGTCTACCACCCTCTGCCACAATTCTTCCGAACTCCATAGTCAATTTACCTTCCTTTGGCTTCGTGTACATAAATCCTAAGGGCGAAAAGAAGATCTTTATGGGGATAGAAAGTCACAAGTACTCAACTCAGTCTCTGCTGTTCATCCAAGACCTAATCATCAAACACAGAGGCACACCACTTGTACCCACAGAACCTGCAAACGTTCTTCTAGAAAATATAGGTGCAACCATAAACATCAGGGACTTGTGCATGTTTTATTACAAAGAGATGAAGAAGGAAGGAGGGTTTAGAAGAAAAGTAAATGACTTTCCAGACGCCAAAGTATAGGCTCTGAAGATATGTATTTTATTTACCTTCATTTATTGTACTTATATGTAATTGCCTTCTGGCATTTTTTTTCTTGAATGAAAGTAAGTAGACAGAGGTTGAGTTCCTTTCACCTCTTTTTTGTTAATAACTTAGCTAAACTCTCAATTTTTCACTTCTTTATTTTTCAATACTTAGGGGGAGATTGTTAGCTCCAATCATAGTATATAAAAGTATTGAAAAATAGGCTAAGTATAGGATTTGTAGAAGATCTGCTTAGAACATCCAAGTGCACCACAGAAGACGCAATCTCAGAAGACATCTGTCGACACTCTGTCAGAGGACACAAAACCTGATAATGCTCTTCAGATCACAGAGCCTCTGTGATCACTCACAAAGCCTCTGTGATGGCTATCCTCTGGAGACTTCGACGTTTTTAGCAAACTCAGTTCAAGACAAGGTCACATGCAGATCACGTGATGCCTTTGTACGAAGATTTCCAGATCACCTTGGAGCGACGCACGATGGTTTTACTTTGAAGGTGGCATTCCGTTTATGGAATGTCAGCCTTTGTCTTGTGCTACGGGGTGCATCCTCCTTGAATATTATAGGAGCACCACCTTCGAGTTTTATGCATGCGAGCACACACAAATAGTCTGAATAGAGATTGTATTTTCCCTGAGAATATTTGTTAGTCCGTGATCGTTACCAGATAAATCAATCAACAAACATAAACGATAAACCAACCTGTTTAGATTACAAACGCGGATTACAGAGGTTGATTTGTTTACACTTTGAAGCTCACTTTCTCTCTGATGTGTTCTTGAGTCGATATATGATGATTTGAGATATTAGAAGTTGTGAGATAATTAATATCTCATAACCTTATATATCTCAAAAAAAATATCAAAAACTTAAACTAAATATCTAGATAGTAATTAAACTAATATAATATCTAAACTAAATATCCTAAAACTAATATCTAAATAATATCTAGATATTTAGGATATAATAATAAAATACTAAAAACGAACTTTTGACATTTTATTACAGACGACATTATACTTATATTAAGATCGACTTTCTGACTTTAGCTTCAGATTGGATCTTCAGATTGGATGATCTTGAATCCAATAGATCTGTGCGCTAACAATCTCCCCCTTTGGATCAAGATCATTACAAAAAAGATTTAGCAATTCAGTCTTCTTTTTCAGCTCAGAAGCTGCAATCTATAATAATCTCCAGGTTTAGATCAGAATGATTTAACAAAGTATCTTCAAAGAAAATTTCTCTAACATCAGCATGTCTTCAGAATACTTTGATCTCTCGCATTTTTTGGTTAGCCTTTCTCTTCTTTAATCTTGTAATGGAATGGACATTTCTTCAAGCTTTAGGTTCTCCCTCTTTTTGATGAATAGAGAAACGACATCATCAAAACTTCTATCAAGAAATGTCTTCCCATTTGGAGCTACTGATCCGTCAATTCAAAAGATATTCATCCAGATCTTTGCAAATCCAGACAAAATAATCGTGTAACACCTGAATCAACAAATGAATCAGTTAATATGCCTGTCAGTAACACTAAGTCACTGTGTGTAACGAATACACATTGGAAATGAGCTTTTTGATCTTCACTCCCCCAGGGCATCCATTCAATCATCGAAATACCACAAAGGTAATTTCTATAAATGTTATGACAAAGAAACAAATTCCTTGTGTATTCGTGCTTGTGATAGAAAGAATTAAGCACGGATGATTGCTTATAGGATCAAAATTGTGTAAACCACTGAGACAACAGTAAGTTAAACACAAACTCAATGTGCATGAGTGAAGTGCGAAGGAGGGGCAGACTTCCTTGTTTTCAATATCCAGATTTTTCAAATTAAAATCAGATAGCAAATGTGTTGCATCCCCTTTGAAAATGTGAAACACTTTCCTTTTAAGAAGAAAATGAGTGGTTGGTGGGGTTTGATCAAGAGTTGGCATGGGCTAGTTGCCTGCTTCAATAATGATCACCAAAAAGTTGTGCAACACTAGAATTGTGGCTGCCCGACTCAGAAAGTAGTTGGTACAGAGTTGTGATATTCTTTTAACTCTGTTCTCACACCCTCTTTCTTTTAAACATATAGCTTACTCTAACCACACTCATTTCTTTTGACTTCTCACACTCAATCACTTATGGATTAACTTCGTGGGTAGAAATCACTAGATAAGGTGATTCCATAGAAGTTGTGTTAAGTCCTAGCACAATGAAATCCTGTTTTCCTATAAAACATGTGATGCTCAGAATGGTTTAACTATATCAGTTAAAGCACAATGTAGATCTTGAAAACATTTAAAGTCACACTTCCAAATCATGAATTCGATTTGAGAATCGGGAAGTGGTTTGAACTTTTAAGAACAATGTTTTCAATGATTGAAAGTTGTCCTTCTTTCAACCATATATGAGATTAAGATAAAGGATTATACCTTAACGTGTGATCTTACATCTCATGAAGCTAAGCTTAAAGTCATAAAAATATGATCTTATAAGCATCTCTCAAAAATTCTGCAAAAGTCTTATGTCAAGTCAAAGCCAATTTATTCATTTAAATTGAAAAGACAAAAAGTAGTAAAACTATTAAAGTACGAGTTCTGATCAGAAATAATCAGAAGTCATCACCTTTTTACTCCCCCTGAAATTATGCATTTGAAACATATCATTGAAAAAGTTATGCATTTAAAAATTTCAGACAAATATGTACTCCCCCTTGATGGTTAATTTCTTCATTCGAGTATCGGAGTACAATCTCTTTTTCAGCATGGAGTAAGGTCTTTTGATCTTTGAAGTGCGGGTCTTGAACTATTGTATTCAAGAACCTCCTATCTCCTACTCCCCCTTGACAGTAGGTGCCTGCAAAATAGAATCATCCCTTTTCTTTGGTACCCACTGGTATTTGGGTCCATGAATGTTAGTTGCAGTTCTTGTGGGGGTAACTGAGTAAGAACCATACCATTAATGATCACTAGTCTTGTGAACAGGATTATGTGCACGACAATAAGAACAATAGAATTTCTTACCTGACAAACTGATTAATTTATCTCTCGTGTAGACAAAATCAGGTTTACCTTTATGCGCATTGTTCTTCTTGCCATTAGGCGTATGTACACATGAGTTCTTACATTTCAGCTCATATTCCTTCTTTTCTTCAACTGGTTTCCTCTTCCAGACCAGTTCAGCTTCTTTGTAGTTGTTTCTCCTTCTTTGATGTGTACCTGAACCATCTATATTTCTATCGTAGAAAAGGTTAGAACTACAAATTTGATTAGAAGATTTAACTAACCTTTTTGAAGAAACAGATATGGATGTTGAACTTGCAGCTGACTTGAATGAGCATTCTGAATCAGCTGAATCATATCTAGGTGAGTGGACAATTGACTCTGGAGTCTTGCGCTCAGTCACCACCACCATTGAGATAGCCTTTTCAAGCTCATTAACCTTTGAAGAATAACTGTTTTTTTCTTTGACAAGTAGGTCAATCTTCTTCTCAAGCTCACACTTCTTTTTCTTCTCTTTCTGTGCATTCTTAGAAAGTTCAGATAGCTTTGCATTAAGCTTCCTAATTACATCTTCAAAGGTGCTTCTTTCTTCTTCAAATTCCTTCTTAGCACCCTTTCTTCCATCTGATATTTCTTTTAAGTATCCTACATTCTTCTGATCAACTGCCTTCTTCTCTTTGGCAAATTGATCTCTTTCTAAAATGATTACTTTCTCAAAGTTACTAACTTGTTGAGAAAGCTTTAAACATTTAAGCTCAATCACCTTCTTTTCTTCAACACTCTTCTTGCAAAGATCTGAGAACTTCTTTTCAAACTTAGATATTTTCTTTTGTAGCTCAGCATTTGTACTCTTCAAGTCTTTTGATTTCTTCTCATTGCTCTCAACAGACTCTTGCTTCTGCATTTGAGCTTCAAGACCAGAAATCTTTCTTTTTAGCTCTGAGTTCTCAGCTGCCCAATTCCAAATACTTGATTTACCTTCAAGCTGATCCCACAACAGATTTGTTGTAGCCTCTAAATTGATAGAAATTTCATCTGAAATTCCTTCCAATAGGAAATATCGAGCTAAGATGTCAGCATCATATCTCTTTCTTTGCTCGTTCGAGTACATATCAAGAGGTACTGGAAGCTCCTTATCTACCATTATTCCATCCAATTGTATTGTACGCACTTTCCTTGGGGCTGACATATTCCCTTGCTTCAGAGATATTCTAATAAGATCGCTTAATTTTTGTCTATCTATGAAGACCATGAAGCTACCACAGCTCATACTCTCCCCTGAAGAGTATTGGTGGCTTTGTTTTAGTTCCGATAGCTAGAATTTCTCTGGACATCCTGTTAAGGTTGGCGCGAAATAGAGTTTGCGCTAGATGTGGTTGGCGCAAAACAGGGATTTGCGTTAGAAGTGGGTCACGCGAAAGGAATTTTTTTTTTACCAGCGACACTGTAGCAACGGGGGGGTACTGTAGCAACCGGGGGTACTGTAGCGACCAGGGTACTGTAGCGACCGATAGATGTTATATCGATCGGTAAAGAATAGTGAAACCGTATGAACAGTGAAATTATTATTTTTTTGACCGGATGAACAGTGAAATTTTCGACCGGATGAACAGTGAAACCGTGAATAGTGAACAGTGAAATTTGAGATATTAGAAGTTGTGAGATAATTAATATCTCATAAACTTATATATATCAAACAAAATATCAAAAACTTAAACTAAATATCTAGATATTAATTAAACTAATATAATATCTAAACTAAATATCCTAAAACTAATATCTAAATAATATCTAGATATTTAGGATATAATAATAAAATACTAAAAACGAACTTTTGACATTTTATTACAAACGACATTAGACTTATATTAAGAGCGACTTTCCGGCTTTAGCTTCAGATTGGATCTTCAGATTGGATCTTCAGATTGGATGATCTTGAATCCAATAGATATGTGCGCTAACAATATTTGCACACACCAGTGCGTGTTCTTGGTGTTCTTCAGAAAATCAATGAAACAGTGTTTTAAGTGAAATTCTTTCTATACTTTTCTATTATGTTTATTGATTACTTGTGTGTCTACTACCTTACATGTTCTACCTTTTCTTCGTACTATAAACGCTTCCGTACTCATACTATAATATCCGTGTGTAGCAAAAGGTCTATCAAGTTTAGAACATCCCTATTGTGATCAACACAAAAGAACTGCAATTAATAAATATGGAACTAAATACCAATGCATACCAAAAGTGACTCAATTTGTTTTGCAGGAACCACGAGTAAAGGGGGAGTAATAGCATTCACTTCTGAGTAAATCAGCTCAGGACTCGGATTTCAAAGTCAAAGAGTTTGACTTCTGATCAACTCAGATCAGGACTCGTTTAGTATGATGAGTTGTGTTTGTCCCTGTGAATCCAAGTTCTTATCACATATAAGAGATATAAATTCACAAACAAGAGAATGATCAAACCTGATATCGATTTCACAATCAAAGAGTTACAAGGTTTCTCTCTTGAATGATTTTCTCTCTCTAAGCTCTCTCTCTTTCTCTCTCTATGCTTGGCGGCTGATTAACACAATTTGGCACACACATTTTAACAAAACAACCCTAGAGCCTATAAGGCCCACACAACATTCAACAACCCTAGCACCCTATAAAACATAAAATAAATAAAATACAAATCAAAATAACTTTCACTATTTATTACAAAGAACCTAGACTTTTATTGAGAGTGACTTTTCAACCTTGACTTCTTGAATCTTTCATCTTGAATCTTTCATCTTGAATCTTTCATCTTGAATCTTGATGATCTTGAATCCAATAAATCTGTGATCTAACAATCTTCCCCTTTAGATCAAGATCATTACAAAAAAGATTTAGTAATCCAATCTTCTCTTTGAGCTCAGAAAGTTGTAATCCCTCTTTGTCTTCAAAATATAGCAATCTCCCCAAAAGATGTAGATAAAATCTCTTTCATATGATGGAAAGAAATTATCTCCCGATTTAGCGCAGAATACTTTAGCAAAGTATCTTCAAGGAAAAATTCTCAAAAACTTTGAACTTTCTAACTTGGACATTTCTTTAAGACTTGTATTCTCCATTTCTTGATTAGCTCTCCCCCTTTTTGATGAATTGAGCATCGATATCATCAAAACTCCTTTAGAATAAGAAATGTCTTTGACCTTGCTGATCTTCCACGAGTGTCTGATTCACCGTCAATTCGAACAATGTATTCATCCAGATCTTTTCAAATCTAGACAAAATAGGAATGTAACACCTGAATCAACAAATGAATCAGTTAAAAATGCATGTCAGTAACACGAAGTCACTATGTGTAACGAATACACATTGGAAAGAAGCTTTTTGATGTTCACTCCCCCAAGGCTTCCATTCAATCATCGAAACACCACAAACGCAATTTCTATGAACGTTATGACAAAGAAACAAATTCCTTGTGTGTTCGTGCAAGTGATAGAAAGAATTAAGCACGGATGATTTCTTATAAAGGCTCAAATTGTGTAAACCACTGAGACAACAGTTAGTTAAACACAGACTCAATGTGCATTAGTGAAGTGTGAAGGTGGGGCAGACTTCCTTCTTTTCAATATCCAGATTTTCCAAATGAAAACCAGATAGTATATGTGATGCGTCCCCTTCGAAAATGAAACATTTTCTTGTTAAGAAGAAAATGAGTAGCTGGTGGGGTAATGGCAAGAGTTGGCATGGGCTAGTTGTCTATTTCAATAATGATCACCAAAGAAATGTGAAACATTAGAAATGTGGCTGCCCGACTCAGAAAGTAGTTGGTGCAGAGTCTGATATTCTTTTACTCTGATCTCACACCCTCTTTCTTTTTATCATTAAGCTCACATCTAACCAAACACTATTTTCATTTTACCTCACTCATTTCTTTTGGACTCCTCATTTCTTTTGGACTCCTCACACTTAATCACTAAAGGATTAACTTCTTGGGTAGGAAACACTGGTTAACGTGAATCCATAGAAGTTCAGTTAAGTCCTAGCAAAAAGAAATCCCATGTTTTCCTATAAAGCATGTGATGCTCAGATGATTTAACTTTATCAGTTAAAGCGCAAAATATATCATGAAAACATTTAAAAGCACACTTCCAATTCATGAAATCTGTTTGAGAATCGGGAAGTGGTTTGAACATTTAAGAACAGGTTTTTCTTATGATTGAATGTTGTCCCTCTTTCAACCATATATGAGATGAAGATAAGGAATTATACCTTTTGCGTGCTGATGTGCACTCATTAGTAGTGCCATCTAGGCCTTTTTAGTAGTTTTTTATAGTCCTTTTTCTTCCATATCCCTACATTTTTGTCTTTTTATTACTTGTTTTATCATTTATCTGTTTCTTCGAGCTAGAGCTAGTGGATAATCTGTTTTATTACTTTGAATGGCTAATTTTGTGTGTTTTGACAGCTTTTGAATATAACAGACCCAATGCTGCAGCATGTCTGAAGCATCTGCAACTGTTAACTTTTTTTTGGAAGACGCATGGGGAACTGGAGGAAAGGAAGCTGTGAGTTGGATTTTTGCTGACATTAGAAGACTCCACTGCAGTAGTTGGAAAGTTGACATCACCTTTTTTTGTTATTTTGTAACCCTTGGGTATTAACCATTGGATATTTAAACTTTTGTACCTAATTGTACTTATGGTACTTATTTGTTGCTAATTTACTCTTTTGTGCCACTCCCTTTTTGTATATAAAGGGACCTTGGGGTTTAGTTTAATTATCTAGTAGTTATCTAATTCTCTCTCATCTTAGTGAAAATCAAAGGTTGGCACCAATAACCTTTTGATTTTAGTGTACTTTTGAATTCCAAGTAAACTTTTGAAGACATCATCCCTTGCTCCTTTATTTATGCTTTATTATTTCTAGTGTTCTTCATTTAGTTCTTTACTTTCCTTGCAATTTATATTCAAGTCATTTATATTTGTTGTAATTTATATTTCCGTCATTTAAATTTCTTGTAATTTATCTTTTCGTCATTTAAATTCATGTCTTTAATTTATGTAATTTATTGCTTTATGCCTTTATATTTAAGTATGAGTAGCTAAATCCATTAGCTTTGGTGTAAGATAGATAGGTGAGATTTCAAACCAAAGAAAGGTGGACATTGTTTCGCAATAACAATGCTCCATCATTTCATTCAAGTTTTATAAAGCCAATGACACTTCTTGACGAGTTGATCACTTTAAAAGTGTGAAAGTGCAATAGCCTAGAGATAAGCCATAATATGCACGTCAACTTGAATGATATGAGAAGCCGACTTGAGAGAGTGACTGATAAAGAGATTTATCGCCTCTATTTTTCATCTTGATTTATTCTTGACGGGTTGGTCGCTTGTTAAAAGTGTTAAAGTGTAGAGGATTCAGAGATGAACCCCCTCGAACACTCCAACTTGGATGATATGGGAATTAACTCGAGAGAGTAGTTTTTATACAAAGAGATTTGTAAATCCATATATTTTGAGAACTCTACTTTTCACTATCAATAGTTGGAAACTGCATAGAGATATGTTCAGTTGAATCTAAATAGTAGTGGGAGTATTGAAGTCCGAGAGGAATACCCTCAAAATAGATGGTGGATCTGGTTATGCGGAACTCATGCTGCAGCATACCTGCAGCAGAGTCGGCTAGAATTTGTGTTTGAATCTCACCTAAAAGTCTTACACCCTTGCTACCTTTATTATTCTGTATCTTAATCTGCTGTTAACAAACCAAACCAATTCAAGTCTTCAAATTCGCCATCTGAAATTATCTCTTTTCTTACACTTTTATTATACTTTTACGACAATCTTTGTGGGACGATATCCGGTACTTTACCGTTTTATTACTTGAAAGACTATATTAGATCTCATTGTATACTTGCTTTGAGGTTTAATTAGCGCACGTCTATAGGTGTATTCCACGCACTATCAAGTTTTTGGCGCCGTTGTCGGGAATTAGCACGTTAAAAGTTTATAAAAGTATTTTAAAAGATTTGATTTTTCTATCACCATTGGAATCTCAGTTGGAAGTCTATGCCAAGAATACCACGTGGGGAATTGTTCACTCTTGACCCGGAAATTGATCAAACGTTTCGTAATAGGAGAAGAACGCAAAGAATCGTATTAATCATTGAACCTCCAATTATGGAACCACCACCGGAGCACCAATTTCGACAAAATCCACCAAATCAAAGAAATAATCATAACCATGTTGATGATGATGTTGAATCTCAAGGCACAAATGAAATAAGAAATGAAGTTCCAAACATAATTAATCTTGCAAACTCCAAAGAGGGAAAAATTATAGACTACGTTATCCCCGATTTTGAGCAATTAAATTCAGGGATAATTAGACCCCATATACAAGCCCTCCATTTTGAGCTAAAACCCATCATGTTTCAAATGTTGCAAACGAACGGACAATTTGTCGGAATGCCATCGGAGGATCCACATTCTCATTTAAAATCTTTTATGGAGATCACTGATGCATTCCTGATCCCTGGGGTATCTAACGATGCCTTGAGACTCAAATTTTTTCCTTTTTATTTTGAGAAAATATTTTCCACCTACCCGTAATGCTAAGTCCAGAAACGAAATTTGTATGTTTAAACAAATGGACGATGAGGCAATTCCCGATGCATGGGAAAGGTTTAAAGAGTTGTTAAAAAAATGCCCTCACCATGGCATTCCCTGCTGTATTCAACTCGAGACGTTTTACAATGGGTTAAACCCCATGGCAAAACAAATGCTCGACGCGACATCAGGAGGGGCCTTTACAGCTAATACCTACAATGACGGGTATGAAATTCTTGAAAAATTTTCCACAAACAATGGACATTGGGCTGATCCACGTGCTCAACCGCAAAAGAAAACTGCTGGGATTCATGATGTGGATGCATATACTGCATTAACAGCACAACTTGCTTCCATGGCTTCAATGCTTAAAAACTTATGTTCAAATCAAGGAACGCAACAAGTTGCTACTACATCCACCCAGTCAGTCCTTTCTGTTGAATGTGTTTGTTGTGGTGGGGAACATTCCTATGAACATTGTCCTCAAAACTTTGAATCAGTAAACTATGTTCAAAACAGGAATGCTCCCTATGGCAATAATTACAATGCGAGTTGGAGGCAACATCCAAATTTTTCTTGGAACAGTCCATGTCTAAATCAGCCAGCTCCTAAGCCACAAGAAACTTCAAATTTTCAGTCGCAACATCATGCTAGTAGTTCACATCATCAAAACCAAGGTTCACATCATCAAAACCAAGGCTCTCAAAACCATCATAACCAAAGTTCACAACATCATCAGAACAGGAATTTTCAAAATAACCAACAGCATTTTCAAAAACCTCCTCCACAGACTGAACCATCATCTTCTTTGGAAGCTATGATAAAAAGCCTTGTGGCTCAGTCACAAGCTCAACAACAACTCCTGGGCCAAAATCAGGCTCTTTTTAATCAACAGAGTGCAGCCATCAGAAATTTGGAAACACAAAGTGAGCCAAATTGCACTTAATCAGAACAATAGGGCTAATGGAATGTTACCTAGTAACACAGAAATCCCGAAGGCTCCTGGTAAAGAACATGTAAAAGTCGTGACCCTTAGGAGTGGTAGAGAACTAGATGAAATAGTGCAAAATAAGTTTGGACCAATGACTCAAACAGAATTTGAAAATACCAAACAGTCTGAACCCAAGACTGCTGTTTTAGCTCCTGAACCACAGCCTGAGGCCACAAAGAATCTAGAACCCGGGGTAGCCAGTCCTGTCCAACCTATAGTGAATGAAATCCCAACCTTACCAAAGGAGAGTGAGACCAAGGGCACAAAAGACACATCTTGCTCCACACATCCAAATAAAGCATTCATAAAACCAGTTCCTCCTTATGTTCCTTACCCTCAAAGGTTAAGGAATCAAAAAGAAGAACTGCAATTTAAAAAATTCTTGGATGTGTTCAAAGAATTGCACATCAACATACCTCTTGTTGAAGCAATCGAGCAAATGCCTAGTTATGCCAAATTCCTTAAAGACATCCTAAGCAAGAAGAAGAAGTTGAATGAATATGAGACAGTTGCTTTGACTGAACGATGTAGTGCACTCCTGACCAATGGAATACCTCCTAAGTTGAAAGACCCAGGAAGTTTTACCATTCCATGTTCAATAGGTGGGAAGAAAGTAGGAAAGGCCTTGTGTGATCTAGGATCTAGTATCAACCTCATGCCCTTATCTGTATTCAACAACTTAGGGATAGGAGAGGCTAGACCTACCACAGTTACACTCCAGTTAGCTGACAAAACCATTGCCTACCCTAAGGGAAAAATTGAGGATGTTCCAGTCCAAGTTGACAAGTTCATATTTCCGGCAGATTTTATTATCTTGGATTTTGAGGCTAATAAAGATATTCCTATTCTTTTAGGAAGACCCTTTTTGGCCACCGGGAGAACCTTGATAGATGTCCAAAAAGGAGAACTGACCATGAGACTTCAGGATCAAAAAGTCACATTTAATGTTTTCAATTCCTTGAAATACCCTGATGATTTTGAGGATTGTGCAACTTTAAATGTGATTGAATCAATATACCATAAGGAAGAGGTTAGAAGGACCTGTAACTTTGAAGAAGAAGATGATGAGGAGATAACCTTAGGAGATGATTTTGAAAATTCAAACTTGGAAGAGACTGTCTTAGCCAGTGCTGCAGCATTTGAGCAGCTTGACAGTAGTGATCAAAAACCATTCACTCCATCCATAGTCTCACCACCCGACCTGGAGTTAAAGCAACTCCCATCTCACCTGAAATATGCCTTTCTAGGAGAAGAAGGCAAATTTCCTATCATCATCTCATCTACCCTAGAATCACATCAAGAAAAGAAGTTGGTAAACATGCTAAGATTACACACCAAGGCCCTAGGATGGACCATGGTTGACCTTAGGGTAATAAGTCCATAAATTTGTCAACACAAAATCATCCTAGAGGACAAAAGATTCACTTCCATTGAACCACAAAGAAGGCTAAATCCGGTCATGAAAGAGGTAGTGAAAAAAGAGATTTTAAAGTGGTTAGACGCTGGAATTATTTTTCCAATAGACAGTAGTTCTTGGGTTAGTCCGGTCCAATGTGTCCCAAAGAAGGGGGGAATGACAGTCATCACAAATGAGAAAAATGAACTCATCCCCACTAGAGTTGTCTCCGGATGGAGAATCTGCATGGACTACCGTAAGCTAAACCAGGCCACACAAAAAGACCATTTTCCATTACCTTTCATGGATCAAATGTTGAATAGGTTAGCCGGGAAGGAGTAATATTGTTTTTTAGATGGTTACTCAGGATACAACTAGATTGCTATTGAAAGTCCAAGATCTCTAAAACTTTAGAGAGAGAAAGTAGAGAGAGAAAGAAGTTACGCTCAATGTAATCAGATGTATTAAACTGTGAGTGCCAAAGATACAAAACAAAGGAACTAAGGGGACTTAAATACCCCTAGCCTTTACAATACAGAAATGAACATTAAGCACAGTATAGGCTAGAAAATAAATACAATGATTACTACAAAATTAGATTTAACAATCTCCCCCTTAGTAATCATTGGCGCCGTGGTCTTCAAAAACAATCTTCAAAAACAGCATAGATCAACCAGGCGACTTTGGAGAATCACTGACGCTCTTCTCTTTGACGAAGTCTATTCAAACCAACTAAAACTTCCAGTCGTCTTAGAGTTGAGCGGAGATTCAATCTCTCTTGAATTGAATCTAAAGTCTTCTGGAGAAGTCGGATTTCATCATTATCAACCAGGAATGCATTTTCTCTTGTTTCCCAAAATCTTCTTTTAGCCTCCTTCAGATGTTGCTCCAACTGAAGTTTAATCACCTTTAAGGTTCCATCAGAGTAATGTGCAATTTCTTCAAATCTGAGAAAGCATTTTTCATTTGACCCATTATTGTACACCACACCATATGGATCTTCAACAATGGTGAGAAGATGATAAGACTCTAAGTTTGGTAAGCTTTGGTTAGGCCTCAGAAGAATTACAACTGGTTGGAAGCTTTCAAAGGCCATCTGGAAATCAAAAACTCTGAAGAATCGGATTTGTCGTTGAATGAATCTTTTGATGACGAACAAAGCTTGTGAAACATCCTGTGTTCGATGATATAGATTCCTGAAATGGTCATATAAGAATTCAATGTCATCTATAGAAAGGTCAGTGAAGTCTTCCTATGAAACAATATACCGCTTGCAGTCTCTTCTTTCAACTTCAAAATCAGGATACCAGATATTCACAAACTTGTTGATTGTGACACTGATGACTTGAACAATCAAGTGTTGAGAAGACACGGTATTATTCCTTTTGCGCTGGCACTTAATGAACATTAAGTACTCATATTGATAGGCATCTGACTCTTTCTCTACTCCAAGGATTGCATAGATATTAATCGGCCTTCTTCTAGAGACAAAGATGTTTCTTTGAGTGTCTTCTAGAAAGCCTGATCTTTGCCTTGATGCCAAATATCTACGTTGCAAATTCCTTTGTCTTTGATGTCTAGATAAAGTTGGTCCTTCTTCTAGAATAGATGGTGGAATTACAGGATCAGAAGGTGGAACATCAGCTTCTGCTCTTGACGACTGACCAACTTCAAATGATCTTGAAGGAATAGTGGTACTCGGAGCTGAACTAGCAACAGGAGTAGATGTGTCTTTAGTTGATTCAGGAATCTCATCATGAGCAGGAAGATCACTGTATAACAAATATGCTTCTTCTTCATATTTCGCATCCATGAACACTGAGTCATCTTCTGTATCTGATATGATAACGATGTCATCACAGTCTTTTTCATTGACTTGACATATCTTTTCAAACCTGACATCTTCATTATCATCAGAATTAATCTCTATGAAATTAGCAAAGAATGTCCTCATGTCATTTGCAGCATCAGATTCTTCAACTTCATGAACATTTGCAGAAACATCTGGATCCATATAAACAACAATTTGCATATTATTGTTAATATTACTCTCAGAAATATTCAGTTCATTACGCAAGAAAGACAGATCAGCATTTTTAATCATAACATTCACTAAATCCTGAATGTTGCAGTCTTGAGCAGTTTCACCACTCTTTCCTATATCACCAGCCACTTCTTCTTGAATATCTTCTCTAGCTTCAGAAGATTCTTCAACTCTCGGTCTCTTTGCCATCTCCCCCTCATGGCCTTGATGATCAGGATCATCTTGGTCATGTCGGCACTTAAGAGAGGGGCCAGCCTCAGTTCTGCAACTTTGTTCATGAAGATCAAGCTTGGAAGATAAATCAGAGAAGGCTTGAGACATAAAAGATTTGAGATCATAAAAACTTGTACGAATTTCTGATCTGAATGCATGAAACTCATCAGATAAAGCAGTAATCCGGTCAGATTCAGAAGAAGGAACTGGAGGCGGCGTAGGTTAGAAGTTCTGTAGCAAAGAAAGAAGATCTTGATCCTGATGTTGTGGCGGTGACATAGACAGTAGACGCGCATATAGTAGATCAGTTAACTCAGAAATAGGAAGTTCATGAAGAGAAGACCTTGAAGATGTACCAGAAGGAGCAGACATAGAAATTCTCGCAGATATAGAAACCACCAAAGGAAACGGAAGAGAAACAATCGGAGAAGTAGTTGAAGTCACAACAGAATAAGGTTCACGAAGAACTACCCCAGTTGGTCGTCTGAAAGGAATCTGAAATTTGTAAAGATTTAAACTTTTAAATTCAACATGCCAAGTTTAGAAAGCAAAAAATTAAAACGTTCTTCATCTAAAGCTTTTGTAAAAATATCAGCAAGTTGATAGTCAGTTGGGACAAAATATAACTCAATAGTACCTTCTTCCACGTGATGCTTTATAAAATGGTATCTCATGTCTATATGCTTAGTCTTAGTGTGCTGGAACGGATTGACAGAGATGGCAATTGCAGACTTGCTGTCACAATATATTGGCACTGTCTTGTATAGCATCCCATAATCGCGAAGTTGCGTTTTCATCCAAAGCACTTGAGCACAGCAACTAGCTGCAGCGACGTATTCAGCTTCGGCTGTTGATATTGAAACGCAGTTTTGCTTTTTCGACGCCCAGCTTATCAGTCTGTCACCTAAAAACTGAAGATGACTAGAAGTACTCTTCCTGTCCAATTGATTACCACCAAAATCTGCATCTGAATAAGCAATCAGATTATAGTCAGAACTTTTAGGATACCATAATCCTAAATAAGGAGTTCCTTTAATATATCTAAAAATGCGTTTGACTGCTAAAAGATGAGATTCTTTTGGTTTAGCTTGAAATCGGGCACATAAGCACGTAGAAAACATTATGTCCGGGCGACTGGCAGTTAGATACATCAGCGATCCAATCATTCCTCTGTATATCTTTTGATCCACAACTTTTCCATCTGGATCGAGTCCGAGTTTGGCACCGTGAGCCATCGGTGTGCCGATTGAAGTAGATTTGTCCATCTTGAATTTCTTCAAAATGTCAAATACGTACTTTGACTAATTGATGAAGATTCCATCAGGAAGCTGCTTCACTTGTAAGCCGAGGAAGAAGTTGATTTCTCCCATCATGCTCATCTGAAATCTAGAGTTCATTAAATCAGAAAACCAAGTACATAAAGATTTGTTAGTCGCACCGAAAATAATATCATCTACGTATATTTGTACTAAGCAGATATCAAGATTAGATCTATAAATGAAAAGAGTAGTATCGATAGATCCTTTGGTGAAGCCGGATTTGACCAAGAAAGCTGACAACTCGTCATACCACGCCCGTGGAGCTTGTTTCAAACCATACAAAGCTTTATCGAGAAAATATACATAATCAGAACGATCTTTGTCAACAAATCCCTCGGCTGAGATACATATACTTCTTCTTTCATCTTGCCATTGAGAAATGCCGTCTTGACGTCCATTTGATATACTGTGAAGTTGCGATAAGCAGCAAAGGTAAGAAACATTCGGATAGCTTCCAATCTGGCAACAGGTGCAAATGTTTCATCGTAGTCAATACCTTCTTCTTGTCGATATCCTTTGGCTACCAACCTTGCTTTGTTCCGCATGACGATACCATCTTTATCCTTTTTGTTCTTGAAAATCCACTTAGTGCCAATAACGCTTTTTCCTTTCGACCTTGGTACAAGTCTCCAAACATTGAGTGCATCAAATTGATTAAGCTCCTCTTGCATAGCAATAATCCAATCCGGGTCCTCCAACGCTTTAGAAACTTTTGTAGGTTCAATCTTGCTTAGGAAGCAAGTAAAGAGACATTCGTTGGAAGTAGCCGACTTGGAGCGTGTAGAAACACAGGCTTGAGGATCTCCAATAATTTGATGTAGAGGGTGAGATCTTGTCCATTTTGTGGTATGAGGGAGAGGATCAATAAAGTCTTGAAGCACTTCTAATTGATGAGAGGAAGGTTCAAAAACTTCTACATCAGATGAAGAGATAGAAATAGTTTCAACTTGAGGAGGAGGTATCTCAACAATCTCTGAACCAGATTCGGGAACAGTTTGTTGAATAACATCATTCTGTACTTCTTCCTGAAATGATTCCTCTTGAACAGGTTGATCTTGAATAGACTCTTCTTGAATAGGTTCTTCAAGAATAGGCTCAGTTTCTGATTGAACATTGTCTGATTGAACAAATTCTTGTTGTGCCGGTTCTTGTTGAACAGGAGAGACTGGAGCACCATCATTGTCAGAGATAGATGCAGCGGAATTTAGAATAGATGAGCTCTCAGTTTCCAGATTCAAAACATTAGAAACATTTTCAGAATTAGATCTAGGCACATCATCATAAAAATTTTCAAACAAAAAATCAAGATCAGAAAGATTAGGAGAAGGAGTAGAAGAATCATGGTTATCCGGTGAAAGAGCAGGTTCTGAACTGATTTGTTCAGAAACTGAATTGCCAGCAAAAGCGGGTTCTGAGTCTGAGTGACTAGAAACCAAGTCAGCAGCTTCGTCAAATTTTACATTGACACTCTCTATAACCTTTCTTGCAAAGAACAGAAAAACTCTATAAGCAGCAGAGTTTGAAGAATAACCTAAGAGTACACCCTCGTCTGCCTTCGGACTAAACTTGTTAAGATTCTCCCTGTCATTCAAAACGTCGCATTTACACCTGAATGACTTGAAATACTTGATGTTCGGTTTGATCCCGTTCATAAGTTCATACGTTGTTTTGTTAAAACGACGATGCAGAATTGATCTGTTTTGTGTATGACAGGCAGTTGACACTGCTTCAACCCAGTAAGACAAAGGTAGACCTGAATAAACGAGCATTGATCTGGCGGACTCAACAAGCGTTCTGTTTCTTCTTTCAACAACGCCGTTCTGTTGCGGAGTACGTGCAGCAAAAAATTGTTGTTGTATGCCTTGAGATTCATAGAATTCCTGAAGAGTACTGTTTTTGAATTCATTGCCATTGTCAGATCTTACCACTTTCACTTGCTTCAACTTATTTGTCTGAGTTGTCTTGATGAGATTGATGAGTACTTCAGGAGTCTCGTCTTTTGACTTCAGAAATTTTACCCATATATATCTGGAGTAATCATCAACAATCACCAAAACATATTTCTTATGTCCTAAACTCTTCGTCTTCATCGGACCACACAAGTGAACATGCAAAAGGTCAAGAATAGCCGAAGTGCAGTGTTCAGGCTTAGGCTTGTGAGGAGCTTTCTTCATTTTTCCTTTCTCACAATCTTGGCATAGATGATCTTTCTGGAAACGGAGAACTGGAAGACCTCTCACTGAAACATTCTTGACCAGGCGATCCATATACTTGAAGTTAAGATGAGCCAGTCGACGATGCCAAATCCAACTTTCATTGATAGAGGCTTTGGATAGTAAACACATATCTGATGAGATCTTAACTTTGGAAAGATCAATTATATACAAATTAGGTCTTCTCTTTCCAACCAATAAGTCTTTGCCACTATCGTTCTTTACAGCAACCCTTTTTGATTTGAAGCTGACTTCAAGATCTTTATCGCAGAATTGACCGATGCTGAACAAGTTGTGACTTACACCCTCGACATAACTTACTCTTTTTACTGTTATGTTACCCTGAACTAGATCACCATAACCAAGAATCGGAGTTGTCTCACAATTGCCAAATTTCACACAACATTTATCTTTAAAATTAGACATAAGTGATTTGTTGCCAGTCATATGTTTTAAACATCCCGAGTCCAGATACCATAATTGACTTAGCTGCACACACAGAAACTACACCGTTTTAGGTACCCATATGCTTATGGGTCCCTTGTTAGATTTATGTCTTTTATTTTTCACAGGTTTATTTTTCATGCAAAAATGAAAGCAATTATCCATAGAAGATAAAACACAATCATCAGAATCAGAACTAGAAGAAGCATATGAGATATTCTTTGATATTTCAATTATTTGCTGAAAAGAATATTTTAGGTTTTTATTACATGAAGCAAATGTATCAGTATCACAAAGAGTGTCTACACATTTAACTCCTAACAATTTAGATTCTGGTGATTGTTGTTTAATCTTCCAAATCTGCCTTGGTGACTTCCTCACAATCCGATCTGAAGAAGAAAAATCAGAAACATTAGAATTTTCAGATAAGACAGTATCATGTTTCTTTGACTTCTTTGATCTTCTTCTTTTACGCTTATTTTTATAAAATTGAGCATTTAATAGTAAAGAATCATCAATAACTGAATCAGAAGAAGAAACTTTATCAAAGCAATCAGTCTTAGCATTTGACATTGAAGAACTAGCCTCAGAGTGAAAATTTTCAAAATTGCGCAAGTCTGGAGGAGGTTTGCGCTTCCCATTGGAGGCGCAAACTGAGCTTTGTGCGTCCAACTGCATGCGCAAACTATCAGTTTGGGTTTCCAACGTGGAACGCAAATGGCCATTATTTTGGAAAACTTTAGCATTTTCCTTAGAATCTTTTGACAATCCAGAAGACATTTTATCTTCAAAACTTGTTTTCATTATAAAAAGAAATAAATCGTTTTCTAAACAAGTTTGAAGATTTTGTTCTTCCAATCTATCTTCAAGATCAACAATCTTACCTTCTAACACTAATGTGGGAATGTATTTCTTAGTATCATAAGACACCGGAGATACATTTTTCTTATCAGTGTTAGTAAAAATATCAACAAAATCTGTTGAAAATGAAGATTTATTGGAAGATTTGACATCTAAAATATTTTTAGATTTTCTAGATTTCTTAGATTTAACAGGAAAATACTTTGCATTTTCAGAGGTGTAAACAAATGGCATTTCCATCCTCTTGTTTTTCATTCTTTTCACATTTTCTTCTTCTAAAATTTGTTTCTCAGTTGTCCAAAAGAATTTAAACTGAGGAGCATATCTTGCAAAAGTAAAATGATCATATTCGTATAAAGTAGGAACTTCATTTTTAGCATGATTTAAAAAATGCGGGTTTTCAAAACCAAGTCCCTACTTTTCTTTTATGGCTTCTTCACTCCTTGGTTTATTCATGTAAATGGTTTGCTCAGACTGTTCTCTTTTATACAATTTCCTTTCTAAAACAATTATTTTGTCAGAAAGAATTTTATTTGAAGAAGTCAGTTCAGTCAACGAATCACGATAAGTCTGAATTGAATTTTCTAACTCGACCAACTGCTTATTAAATTTCTCTTTTGTGTCAATTAAAATTGACTTTTCATCTTTTAAAGAAATTTGCAGTTTTTTTATTAAATCAGACTTTTCTTGATTTTTAAACTTTTCAGAAACGAACTTTGAACGCAATTCATGCAAAGCAGTGATAAAAACATTCATTTGAGATAAAAAGAAATTATAGTTAAACTCTGATATTACCTCAGAACCATCAGATGAGGTATCCTCTTCCTCATCATCAGATTTGTCATCACCTATAAAGCACATAACCGCAGTTTCCTCATTTTCAGCCTCGTTGTCCGAATGATCCAACCAGTATTCTTCTTCGGCCAACAGGATGGTTCCACTTTCCTTCTTTTCAGCTAGAGCCAACTTCTTTCGGTAAAAAGCAGCATCCTTTACCACTTTGACTCTGCAATCCTTAACCATATGTCCAGGCTTCCCACAGTTAAAACAATTCATTACCTTTTTGCCATCTTTCTTTTGGTCAACTACCTTAGCCAGTTCATACTTTGGAATGTATGTCTTTGAAGGAGCACCAGGTTCTATCTTCTTAGAACCATAAGTAAACCGCAGGTTGTTCGACCCAGATCTGTGCTTGAACTGTTTCTTGTAATGCTGAGTCAAAAGAATCATGGCCTTTTCGAGCGCTTCGCCATCATCATCTGTAGATCCATCATAAGTCGATTCGGTCAAAGCTTGCTCAGTTAGTTGGCTAGCTATAAGAGCAATGGGATCTACTGACAGAGGCTTGTTCTTCTTATCCATTTTCGCCTTCTTCTCCATTACCATAGATTCATCTGTCATCAAGATTTCGTATAACTCCTGAATTGGCATGGTTGAGATTCTGACATCGTTTCTCATTCTGTGGCATGACTTGTTCCACTCAGGTTGTAAAGCGTTCAGAAACTTCAAGTTAGCCTCCAACTCAGTCTTGGTAACTTTAATCTTGTAGAGATCATTGATAACAGCCCAGAATCTATCAAAAACATTTTTCAAACTTTCCCCATCCTTGGCCTTGAACTTTTCAAAGTTGTTCATGTATCTGGTCTGTCGTAACTGAGTAGACATTGCAGTACCAAGCATAATCTTCTCAAGTTGTGTCCACATCAGCATTGGGTTATGTTTGAAGCAATCGATTCTGTTATAGATGGAGTTAGGAAGAGCAAGGATCAGATTTGACTTAGCCTGACTGTCTGCTTGATATCTTAAGAGCTCTTCAGCTTCATAATCTCTTAAAGCTTTTTCAACTGTTGTAGCTGGAGTAGTAGCAGTAGTTGGGATCACTATCATTGGCCTCTCCATAGCACCCTCATTCAGAGATTTCATCATGTTTTCCCCATTCGGTTGCCTTTCAATAAAGTTGATAAACCGATCCCGCCACTGTTCGAATTCATTCTCATTGATGAGAATTGGTGGACGAGTATCAGACCCCAAAGACATCATGAGGTCATTTTTGTAGATTTGTTCTTGCAAAGATATCTTGTGAAAAAATCAGAAAATTTAGAAAATTTTCCAAATATGGGAGACGCGCAAACTATAGGTTTACGTTTCAAGAGAGAACCGCGAACTGAACTTTGCGTTTGCTTAGAGAAACGCAAGATGAAGCTTTACGTGAGAAGACTTTGCGGGTGAGGTGAGAAGAGCAAAGTAATCTTTGCGTTTGGCGAGAGAAGCGCAAAGAAGACTTTGCGTTTACTGAGTGATACGCAAACTCAGGTTTGCGTATGAAGCTAGAACCGCAAACTTGAAATCCTTTCTTTCTTGATACGCAAGAGAAGCTTTGCGTTTCAAACTAGATCCGAAAACCTGGAAATTCACTAACATCCAAATTAGACCACAATGAACCTTATGCAAAGTATAAGAATGAAACGCAAAGTAGCATGAATGAAGCGCAAACTACTATGAATGAGGCGCAAACTTAAAAAAAACACACAATTTACGTAAGATCAACTACAACTTTGAAATTTAACCAAGAAAATCACATACTGATTTTCGAAAACACAATTCTAACAACTTTTAATAACCAAAATTGATTGAAATCAACAAATTCACAAATTTGACAAAGAACAGAACGTGAACCGTATTTTTCCAGAAAATACAAGATCTGCAAATTGATGATCCAAACAAGATTTTTATGCGAAACACAAAGAAGCAAATATGATCGATTAGCAATAACGAATCAATTAAGTCCAATATCAAATCAAATTGACCAATATCCTGTCCAAATTTGATGAAGAAGCAATAAAATGAGATTTTCTTGAAAAATCAAGAAAATCGATCGAGTTTTCTGCTTCAATTCACAAATCCAGATTCTAAATCACAAATCTCTCAATCCTCTCAAGATTCAGATTGCTCTGATACCAATTGAAAGTCCAAGATCTCTAAAACTTTAGAGAGAGAAATTAGAGAGAGAAAGAAGTTACACTCAATGTAATCAGATGTATTAAACTGTGAGTGCCAAAGATACAAAACAAAGGAACTAAGGGGACTTAAATACCCCTAGCCTTTACAATACATAAATGAACATTAAGCACAGTATAGGCTAGAAAATAAATACAATGATTACTACAAAATTAGACTTAACAGCTATATCGCCCGAGGATCAGGAAAAGACCACATTCACTTGCCCCTATGGCACCTTTGCTTTCAAAAGGATGCCATTTGGACTTTGTAACGCTCCAGCAACTTTTCAAAGATGCATGATGTCCATATTCTCAGACATGCATGAAAAATCCATTGAAATATTTATGGATGATTTTTCAATTTATGGTTCATCTTTTGATAATTGCTTGGACAATCTTAAAAAGGGTCTTGAGAGATGTGAGGAAACTGATTTAGTCCTGAATTGGGAAAAATGTCATTTCATGGTAAAAGAGGGAATCGTTCTTGGACATTTAACTTCAAAAAGAGGAGTGGAGGTAGACAAAGCTAAGCTTGAAGCAATTGAAAAACTACCCGAACCAACCACTGTTAAAGGAATCAGAAGCTTTCTTGGGCATGCTGGATTTTATAGAAGGTTTATCAAAGACTTTTCAAAAATATCAAAACCTTTGTGTATATTATTACAGCATGACCACAAATTTGAATTCACTAAGAAGTGTAGAAATGCATTCCAAATTTTGAAGAAAGCTTTGGTGACTGCTCCAGTGGTTGTCGCTCCTGATTGGGAAAACCCTTTTAAAATCATGTGTGACGCAAGTGATTGGGCGGTTGGTGTTGTGTTAGGTCAAAGAAAAGAAAATGTGTTTCATTCAATTTATTACGCAAGTAAGACTTTGAATGAAGCACAAATCAACTACACAACAACAGAAAAAGAACTTTTGGCTGTAGTCTTTGCCTTTGAAAAGTTTAGGTCATATTTGATGGGAGCAAAAGTCATTGTACATACCGATCACGCCGCCATCAAGTATTTGATCTCAAAAAAAGATGCTAAGCCCAGGTTAATAAGATGGGTTCTGTTGTTGCAAGAGTTTGACTTAGAGATTGTGGATAGAAAGGGGGTAGATAACCAAGTTGCAGACCATTTGTCCAGATTAGAGAGACCTAGTGAAGACCTAGGAGACATCAGTGAGACTTTCCCCGATGAAAAGATTCTCATGTTGCAGCATAAGGATTCTCCATGGTTTGCAGACATTGCAAACTACTTGGCTTGCGGAATAAAACCTGCTGGATACACTAGCCAGATGTTTAAAAAATTTCTCCATGACACCAAAATGTATTTGTGGGATGACCCTTTCTTGTTCAAATTAGGTGTAGATCAGATATTAAGAAGGTGTGTCCCAGATACAGATGTTGCAGCAATCCTACAGCATTGCCACCAAGCACCTTATGGAGGACATTTTGTAGGACACAGGACTGCGGCCAAAGCATTAAAATCTGGATTATATTGGCCAACTCTCTTTAAGGATTCCCACACATTTGCACAAAGATGCAATGAATGCCAAAGAAATGGTTCCATTTCTCAAAGGAATGAAATGCCACTGAATGGGATCCTCGAAGTTGAGTTATTTGATGTTTGGGGAATCGACTTCATGGGACCATTCCCGCCATCAAACAAATGTCAATACATTTTAGTTGTTGTAGACTATGTCTCAAAATGGGTGGAGGCAGTGGCATGTACTTCAAATGATGCAAAAACAGTGGTTAAATTTCTTCAGGAACAGATTTTTACAAGGTTTGGTACCCCCAGGGCACTAATCAGTGATGAGGGAACTCATTTTGTAAACAATCTGTTACGTGAAGTTCTTGAAAAATACAACATTAATCACAGGATTGCCATTGCATACCACCCACAAACCAATAGGTTAGCAGAACTTTCAAACAGAGAGATTAAGGGAATTTTGGAAAAAGTGGTCAAGCCAAATAGAAAAGACTGGGCCTTTAAGTTAGATGACGCTTTATGGGCATACAGAACAGCTTTCAAAACACCAATTGGTATGTCTCCATATAAGCTAGTGTTTGGCAAGGCTTGTCACCTCCCTTTGGAACTAGAACACAAGGCATACTGGGCAATCAAAGCTTTAAACATGAGCCCAGATACTGCTGGAATCAAAAGAAAACTCCAACTTTGTGAACTAGAAGAACATAGGAACTTGTCCTATGAGAATGCCAAGTTATATAAAGAAAAGACAAAGAAGTGGCATGACAAGAAAATACAACACAAAGAGTTAAAAGCAGGCCAAAAAGTCCTTTTGTTTAATTCTAGGTTGAAACTGTTTCCAGGAAAGCTAAAGTCCAGATGGTCAGGACCTTTCCTCATCCACCATGTCTATCCATATGGAGCAGTTGACTTAGTAAATCCTAAAGACAACACTGTGTTTAAAGTGAATGGCCAGAGAGTAAAACTGTACCATGAGCCTGTGACCATCCCAGAGTCGTGCTCTGTGGATTTGGTCACAATTTGTTGAAAGTCATATCTCATCTTGTTTGTAAATAAGTTTTCTGTATTTTAAATGCTTTCTAGATTAATCTCACGTTTGTTTGTTTCATTTTGTAGCTTAAATCTTAATTTGGGGGTCAGCAGAACATGCTGCAGCATTCCAGCAGCATCAAAACCCTAATTTTTGGAAATCTTAGTCTTTAATGTTTGAGTGGGAAAAGAGGGGATAAATTCAAAAGCAGTCCAAGGAAGGTACAAATGAGATCATTATGGAAACTTCTCAGGAAAAGTAGTTGTCTTGTCTCCTTTTTGAAAACATCATTTGTTGTACACCTCTTTACCTTCCCCATGTATAAGCTCATTTGTTTATATTTTTAAAAAAAATCCCTTGGCATCCAATCGATATCCCTGTCAAAAAGGAAACTGACCTTTCAGTCCTCAACCCATCCCTTTCAAACACCCTTTCGATAACCATCACCATCATCACTCCCATTTCGAAAATCTTCTCCATCATTCCTACCGCCGACGATTTCACCCTCTCTCTCAAACGTGATCTGTGAACAATGGCCAGAATGAAAATCTTGGTCGTAAGAGACCCCGACGATTTCCCACCATCTCGTTGGCGAAGCAACCCTCAAAACCCTCCTCCAACCGAACCAACACCCGAACCGTCGATCAATGAAGGTGAAACCTCCCTAAATCTCGAACCTGCTTCTCCACTCACCACCACCACTGAAACCCCTCCTGGAAACCCACCAACCATTCGCCCTCTGCTTCACATCATCATTCCCGTATCAACCCTAACAAACGAAGAAACCCCTGACGCGCCATCCTTTACGAGTCCTGCGATCGAGTCTGCGTCTACCCACAGCGCACAAGCAGATGAAGTTCTCACTGTGATCGATTCTCCGGTCAGCCCTCAGGTATACAATTTTTCCGACTATGACACTTTGGAGGGTCAAATCACCTCTGCTAGTGAAGAAGAGGTTAATGTTATGACCAATGTTGGGGGAATACCTCTATATCTCACACCGGAGCACATCCTTGATTGGTCTCTAATCCCCTTTGTCTCAAACTCCGGTAATCACTTCTCACCAATGGAGTTTGATGACACTACTTCCATCCTCAGTGCTATGGGATTTTTTGATAATTTGAACCCAAATGAGGAAGAGGAAGTAGAAAAAGCACAAAATAGGAACTCCAGTGAGCACAACAGGGATGAAATCCCTGACCTAAATGTTGCTTTCGAGCAATCATGTGGAGAAGAGTCCATGGGGGTTGGGCAGGCTAGCAAGACATCTAAGACTGAGAAAAAGAGGAAGAGAAACAGTGGGGAGAGTGTGGCTAAAAAGAAAAGGAAACCATCACTTAGGAGCATGCGACTGCATGCTGCAGCATTCCTACAGCATGGCAGAAAATCAAACAAACCCAAACAGACCAAAAAACGAGCCAAGCCGGACTTTGTGGACAGACCTGAAGAGGGGGAATTTGGAGGGTTGAGCGGTCAGCAAGCGTACGATTGGTTTGATAAGCTGAAGTTAAAAATGGGGCTGGTAGACAATGGTTTTCCTAGCCAAAGTCGGAATGAATATCCCTTCATTAAGACATTTATCGAGACCCATCATATTGACAAAATCTGTGAGGTCCCTTCATGCTACAACCTGACTCTCCTACGAGAGTTTTATTCTGAGGTTACAGCATCCAATGCTCAACTGTTATACATCCGAGGGAAGAAGTTTTTCCTAACTGCAAAGGCTATAAACAAGTTTCTTGGCCTAACCCCTCCCTCAGACACAGAATATGAGCTCATGCTAGCCCCAGCCACTCCAGAGCTATTGCTGGAAATTTCTGATGAACTGGGGTTACCTGGTACCCAGTGGATCAATCACCGAAACCATATGCAGAGGCGTTTCAGGGCTAACCAACTCAAGCCGAATGCCAATGTTTGGGTAAACTTTTTAAGGCATTCTATCTCACCTACAACCCATCAAACCTATGTCTCTATGGACAGAATGTTGCTCCTACATTGTCTTTTGCAGGGTTTTACCATCGATTTTGGAGAAGTGGTCCTGAGAAGTGTGAGATCTTGTGCTAGAGCAAAAAGGGGAGGGATGTTCTTCCCTGGTCTGTTCACACAGATGATGGTGAAAAAGGGAGTTCCCCAGTACAACTCTGATGAAATTATGAAAGAAGCAGGAGGAAAATGGAAGATCGACTTAAAGGTTGTGTCCAGAATCAGGGAAAGACGACAAGGTAGAGCTCATGCCTATGCTCCTACAATGCTGAAGAACTTAATGGCTCAAAACAGCAAACTGTTGGAGCAACTACGGGTTCAAAAAGATGAGTTTATGGAAAGGATTGACAGTTTGAGAACTGATTTGGCTGGGAAGATGAGTTCTGAAGGAGAAACAAGCAGAGGAGGTATGGAACAGATGAAGCAGACACTTGAGGAGAGATATGAAATACAGCTGAGAAAGATAAGAAAGAGGGTGAGGACTGCCAAGAAAAAGATGGCAAAGCTAGCAAAGGAGAAGCTAGCAAAGCTAGCAAAGGAACAGCTGACTGCTGCAGCATTACCACTGCAGAACACACAGCCTACTCTCGGAGAGTAGGACAGGTTCATTCACTTTCCCTTTATCTCCAATTTTCTTTGTTATTTTACAATTTTTGAGTCTGGGATTGTTTTTTTTTTTTTTTTGCATTTTTAGGTTTTGTTTTCTAGCATTATGAACATTGTTGATATACTCAAGCATGCATATATAGCCTAAGTAATTCCTTTAGTAATGATCTTGTTTGAATTTCTCAACTAGAACTAGCACACCATTGCTTGGGCACACAATTTGGACCACATTTCACTTCGATATGATCAAGGCCATTTTTCTTCATTCCAACCACTTGCACCCACTTACCATACATTCTCCATAAATTGTACAATGAGGACATGGCACCTCACTAATTTGGGGGAGGGGAAGTCCACCATGGCATAAGCAATCAATCGAAAAAGAGCATAGCTCTTCCAAAAAGCCATGTTTGGACTTAAGCACGAAAAAAAAGTCCCATAGGGGCTAAGTGCTTGAAATGCATCAAGAAAAGAGCGCAAAAAGTGCCAAAAAAAAATTTTACTTATGATGCAAAGAGTGAAAATAAAAGGCAAAAAGGAGTGAGGAAAGCAAAAGCCAAAGAGAGACCCATACTTAAAGTCCTTGTGATCTTAGATAAAAAATGTGGAGGCCATAACAAAGAGAATAGTGTGCTAGCCTATGGTCCATACTTTTGAATATCAATCTACTTGGGATTTATAAATGGCTATACATTCTATGCTTGGTTCTATCTTATAATGTGTGCACTTATTGCTTTCATGTGCTAATTTCTCATATTGAGTCATTTTATTTTGTGTCTTGGTTGCTTGGGGACAAGCAACAATTCTAATTTGGGGGTGTGATGTGCACTCATTAGTAGTGCCATCTAGGCCTTTTTAGTAGTTTTTTATAGTCCTTTTTTTTCCATATCCCTACATTTGAGTCTTTTTATTACTTGTTTTATCATTTATCTGTTTCTTGGAGCTAGAGCTAGTGGATAATCTGTTTTATTTCTTTGAATGGCTAATTTTGTGTGTTTTGATAGCTTCTGAATATAACAGACCCAATGTTGCAGCATGTCTGAAGCATCTGCAGCTGTTAACTTTTTTTTGGAAGACGCATGGGGAACTGGAGGAAAGGAAGTTGTGAGCTGGATTTTTGCTGACATTAGAAGCCTCCACTGCAGTAGTTGGAAAGTTGACATCACCTTTTTTTGTTATTTTGTAACCCTTGGGTATTAACCATTGGATATTAAAACTTTTGTACCTAATTGTACTTATGGTACTTATTTGTTGCTAAATTACTCTTTTGTGCCACTCCCTTTTTGTATATAAAGGGACCTTGGGTTTAGTTTAATTATCTAGTAGTTATCTAATTCTCTCTCATCTTAGTGAAAATCAAAGGTTGGCACCAATAACCTTTTGATTTTAGTGTACTTTTGAATTCCATGTAAACTTTTGAAGACATCATCCCTTTCTCCTTTATTTATGCTTTATTATTTCTAGTGTTCTTCATTTAGTTCTTTACTTTCCTTGCAATTTATATTCAAGTCATTTATATTTGTTGTAATTTATATTTCCGTCATTTAAATTTCTTGTAATTTATCTTTTCGTCATTTAAATTCATGTCTTTAATTTATGTAATTTATTGCTTTATGCCTTTACATTTAAGTATGAGTAGCTAAATCCATTAGCTTTGGTGTAAGATAGATAGGTGAGATTTCAAACCAAAGAAAGGTGGGCATTGTTTCGCAATAACAATGCTCCATCATTTCATTCAAGTTTTATAAATCCAATGACACTTCTTGACGAGTTGATCACTTTAAAAGTGTGAAAGTGCTATAGCCTAGAGATAAGCCATAATATGCACGTCAACTTGAATGATATGAGAAGCCGACTTGAGAGAGTGACTGATAAAGAGATTTATAGCCTCTATTTTTCATCTTGATTTATTCTTGACGGGTTGGTCGCTTGTTAAAAGTGTTAAAGTGTAGAGGATTCAGAGATGAACCCCTTCGAACACTCCAACTTGGATGATATGGGAATTAACTCGAGAGAGTAGTTTTTATACAAAGAGATTTGTAAATCCATATATTTTGAGGACTCTACTTTTCACTATCAATAGTTGGAAACTGCATAGAGATATGTTCAGTTGAATCTAAACAGTAGTGGGAGTATTGAAGTCCGAGAGGAATACCCTCAAAATAGATGGTGGATCTGGTTATGCGGAACTCATGCTGCAGCATACCTGCAGCAGAGTCGGCTGGAATTTGTGTTTGAATCTCACCTAAAAGTCTTACACTCTTGCTACCTTTATTATTTTGTATCTTAATCTGCTGTTAACAAACCAAACCAATTAAAGTCTTCAAATTCGCCATCTGAAATCATCTCTTTTCTTACACTTTTATTATACTTTTACGACAATCTTTGTGGGACGATATCCGGTACTTTACCGTTTTATTACTTGAAAGATGATATCAGATCTCATTGTATACTTGCTTTGAGGTTTAATTAGCACACGTCTATAGGTGTATTCCACGCACTATCACGTGCAGTCTTACATCTCATGAAGTCAAACTTAAAGTCATAAAGATATGATCTTGTAAGCATCTCTCAAACTGCAAAAGTCTTAAGGTCAATTCAAAGCAACTTTATTCACTGAAATTGAAAGGACATAAAGAAGTAAAATAATTAAAGTACGAGTTCTGATCTGAAATGATCAGAACTCATAGCCCTTTTACTCCCCCTGAAGTTATGCATCAGAAAAGTTATCAGTGAATGATATAGTAATTTACTCCCCCTCAAATGTTGATCAGCATATCTGTCGGATGCATAAAATTTCAGATAAACATGTACTCCCCCTTGAAGATTGATATCCTCGTTTGAGTATCGGAGTACAACTTCTCATATTAGTACAGGAGTAAGGCCTTTTGATCATTGAACTGCGGGTTCTAAGCTGATATACTTAGAAGTTGTTTCTTTCACTCAACATTTACCTGACATTCCTGTAACACAGATTCAACCATTTTCTTTGGTACCCATTTGTATTTGGGTCCAACTGTGTTAGCACATGATTTTGGTACCCATTGAAATTTGGGTCCGCTTTTCTTTTGAAAACTATATGAAGAATTGGAACGATAAAAATATGCATGATAATTTCCAAACCAAACATCAGAATATTTACGAGAAGCATAATCATATCCATCATAATTTGAAAACTTTCTAGCAGACGGAGATAAATGGAATAATTGCCGTATGGAATATTTCTTGCAAGAATCAACAAGTTTTGGTTTAAAATTAGCAACATCCACAATCAAATCATCTTTACTAGCAGTCTTTCTATTACAATCAAAACTAGAAAATGATTTAGCATTCTCGTCTATCTTCTGTTTCGGTAGCCATTCCGACTTAACTCTAAGCTTTTTCTTTCTCAAATCTGAAACATTTGAAACTTTAGAGTTAGAAAGGTGAGAATCAACCAAATTCTTCTTCTTTGACTTACCAGTGGTGATCTGTTTCTGTGAATTTTCGGATTTCTTCTTCTTACCTTTGGCAACTTTGGATTTCACAGAAACTGATTTATCAACTTTCGTTGAAGTTTCACCTTTTTCAAACACACTTGGTACCCCAAAAGAACTAACAACAAAGGAGGAATGATTAGGAAGTTTAGCATTAAAGTCAAAATCACCAACACAGTCATCTAAACCACCATCAGAGTTTATAAAATCAAACTCATTATCAAGTGAACCAGACCTATCATCAGATTTTAAAGCCTTGGATAATTTGGAAAACTCAGTATTTTTGAACACAGTATAAAATACGGTTTGTTCTATGTCCATCAAGATCCTTTCTTTCTTTGAGAGTATTCTCGAGTTCAGAAAATTTTGTTTCCAAAATGAGAGGAGGAACGTAAAGTTTACCTTCAATGGGTTTAGCCTCCATTTCTTTTACAGAATAACTCTCAAAATGGTCATTTGAAAGAGATTTTGATTTATCAGAACTATAACTGTTATTCTACTTCTCATAACGAAAGGGAAGTTGAACTTTAGTTGTGTTCTTTCTTTTGGCATATTCCTTGGCTTTATCCTCTTCTGACAGACTAGTCCAGAAATCTGTGAGTTCAGGGTATTGAGGTGCCAGTTTCATAAATCTGAAATCATAAAGAGAAGGAACTTCAGAAATACCCTTTTTGAGATGGTGTGGGTTCTTGTAACCTAGTCCCCAACAGTCAGGTTTCTCTTTAGGTTTGTTTAGATAAATGGTTTGTTCAGTTTGACCCAATGTATGTAATTTCTCTTCCAAAGCATTCACCTTTTCAATTAAAGATCTGTTTTCTTTTGAAGTCGAAAAATACATTTTAGAAAGCTCTTTAGATTTAAACTCGCATTCTCTAAATTTTGAAACAGTTTCAGATAACTCTTTGTGAATTATAGTCTTCTCTTTCGCGTTGGTGTCAATGTTTTTGTGTAAAGTTTCAATCAATACATTTTTCTCGGCAATATCATTGCTAAGTTTCTGTATAGATTGATTTTTATCATTAACAACACCTTTTTCATGCTTAAGTTTAGACTCTAATTCTTGGAATTTGGTAATCATGGCATGCATTTGATTCAAGAAATCTGATTTGGTTAAATCACATACCTCATCGTTATCTTCTTCATCTGAATCAGCTTCAGCTTCCATATGACCCATCAAGCACAAATGACCAAAAGGGTGTTAGCCTAGTGGTAAGGCATGTGGACTAGCTAGTAGCGGTCTCATGTTCGAACCCTGGGGGACGCATCCTGGAGGTACGGGGGCTTCGACCCCGGGCTGCATGCTTTAGCAGTCGGGCTTCGGCCCATATTGCCAGGGATTAGTCTGGGCCCAATGTGGTCTAGGATACCCTCTCCAAAAAAAAAAAGCACAAATGGGAGTATCAGATAAAAGTGTGTAAGTGTGTGAGTGTGTGTGTGTGTTCAAAACTTTTGAAAATATGAAAAAAATTTCAAGTGAGAGATGTTATTTTGAGCTTTAAAAGTGAATTTTGCAAAGTTGCTATTTTTGGAAAGTCAAAAATCAAAGTGTCAAAATTTCCATTTTTGGAAAGTTTTCAAAAAAAAATTCTAAGTCTAGAACTCGCAAGTAGTGCTCTGCGACAAGTAACTTGACGCAAGCTTTGGTCTGTGACAAGTAACTTGACGCAAGCCACTGTCTGCGAATTCCTAACTTGACGCAAGCAATGGTCTGCGACATGTTACTTGACGCAAACCAAAGCTTGCTACAAGTGAAGAATTCGCATCCTTCGACTTGCGACTTCTTGGAACTCGTATCCCACACTTTGCGACTTCTATCCAAAGCACAACTTGTCGCAAATCGTTCCTTGCGACAAGTTCACACACAACTTGTCATTCTTTGCGACAAGTGCCTTATTTCAATGGTTTGCGACAAGTGGGGTGGTTCAATCTGATCATGCCATGTGTCAACCCTAATCTTGAGTATATATACGATTTGTTCCTCCATTAAATCCACTTGTCTCAAAACCCTCTTTGCGGCTTCTGCACTTAGATTTTTCTCTCGATATTTCTTAGGTTCACGACTTCTCAGATTTCAACCTTTGTTTCTTTGATTTAGTGTAGGTTATTGCTTTTGATTGTTGTTTCTTTGATTATATTAGTGTTAGCGCTCAGATCTATTGGATTCAAGATCATCCAATCTGAAGTTTTCAATCTGAAGCTAAAGCAGGAAAGTCAACTCTTAATATAAGTCTAAAGTCAGTTTGTAATAAATCGTCAAAGTTGTTTATTGTATTTTTTGTTTATTCTAAATATCTTATAAATAGATATTTATTAGATATTAGTTTAGATATTAGTGTTAGATATTATGTTAGTTAGGTGTGTTTGATAAGATAGAAAGAATATATTATCAACACACACATCAGAGATTTCCACGGTGTAAAGGAAATAGAGCTTCATAGAGAGAAAAACTCAACCTTGTAATCGTTAGATTAAATCAAACAGGTTGGTTATCATTTATATGTTTGTGATTGTGTTATTATCAATAAGAACTTGTATAAATCAGGGACACACAATTGGTATTTGAGCTGAACCAGATCAAAATCAAATATTTTTAAGAACTCGCACTGTGTTCTTCATTTTCAAAATCATTTTCGTGATTTAGGGTGTTATTGGACGTGAAATCGATCAGGTTGTGATCGAAAATCATTGTAGATCGATTTGGTATAGTTTGATTTCATTATTGCACTTTAATCGAATCCCATTTTGTGATATTTGCATCAAACTGTTCACAAGCAAACACTTCACTGTTCCATCGATTTGATTTTCAAAAATTGATTTTTTGTCAGGATCGAATTCTCAACAAGAATTAATTCTCAGAAACAATATCAAAGAAGTTTGCGGAATAACACTTTGATATTCAATGAAACAGTAAATCAACACAGAAAATATGAATAACAAACTGTAAGCTTTTATTAAATGCTTTGAAGTTACAAGATTACTCACTCAACCTCAATATTGATGAACAGGCTCACCAATACGAATTCTACTTCTCTAGAATTAGGATCTATGCCTTGAGGTTGATTTTCTCTAAAAGAATGAAAAACAAAAGTTATCTAACTATTCTAAACAATACAATATATATACTGAATACAAAGATAATTACAATAAATAAAATATCTTCAGTATATCTTCTATGTATATCTCTAAGCTTCCATGTATATCCTTTCATACGAATCTTCATCATATAAGCAGTATTAATCTTCAGCAGCATTAACTACTAAGCAGTACTAACCACTAGCAGTACTAACTAGCTAAGCAGTACTAACTTTGTTCAAGCAGCACTAACTTTGACTAGCAGTATTAACTACTAGCAGTAGTAACACTCAGCAGTATTAACCTTTAAGTCTTCTAGCAGTATTAACTCTGAACTAGCAGCATTAACCATACTTGAGTTTTTCTTCAGTTCCCAACAATCTCCCCCTAACTTGACTTTTAGGAAGAGAAGTCAAGTTCTTCAAATTTTCTTCAAGATGCTTTCAACACCTCAATTCATACTCCTAGATTAGGATCCAAACCCAAACTTTGATTAATGATTTTGCTAACCACAATCTTTGCCATTTCTGAATCTTTTGAACATGTAAGCTTTGCATTCAACATTGCTTGTAATTTGGCCTTGCTGTGATCATAGATTTTATCAACTAAGTAGTACTCATGATAAGCTCTGTCCACAGTGATGACATAGACTCCACACCTTTCAAATATCATCCAGTTTTCTATTCTTTGGAATTTATTCTGTAGATGCAAATCTCTGATCACATGTTGAACTTTGCTAGGGTCAAACATCATGCATAAGTACTCCATAGCTAATCTGATTAAGCTCATTCCTTCTCCTTTCAGTTCCTTTTCATATATCTCCAACCCAACTTTAAACATCTCTTCTAAATCTGATCTTGAACAACTTCTTATGAGTCTACCCCAAGTAGAGTACACTTCATATAGATCTCCCATTCTCTTAAGCCTGAAGTATTTCTTCCTTTGATCTTCCAAAATATCCCAAAAGATAACTTCTGGAGCTTTCATAGAGATGGGATCAACTGAAACTGGTTCATCAGCTGTTGTAGTCATATAAAAATCAAGATTATATTGCTTATTGGATTGTTCTGGGTTCTTTACAGATTCAGTTGTAGAAGTAACTGAAGGTTCTGCTGTTTCTGCTGTTTCTTCAACTCTTGGCCTTTTGTTCTGCTTCTTGGAGGCAATTGACTTCACCCTTTTCACAGATGTAGCTTCTATACCAACACCTTCATGTTCTTCCTTCATCTCTTCAGTTTTATCTTTTGAAGGTGTGGTGTCCTCAGGGAATGGCTTTTGAATATTCAGGTCATGCCTTTCCTTCATTCTTCTCTCAGCCTCTTCCCTTTGGACTGAATCACCTTGAAGCTTAAGCATCTCTTTCTGATACAACTCCTTAACCTGAGTGTATGCCATGTTGGTGAATATCTCCCCCTTAACACCAATTGCACCTTTCAGGAAATTTATCATCTTTCTTCTTTCCTGATTGGCCAAAAATGTTTTGGAGGGTTGTCTCTTTTGCTTTTTGAATGGCATTCTTTGCTTAAAAACTTTCACAGAGCTTTTCTTGGCTTGAGCTGCTTCTTTGATGCTTTTCTGATATTCTGCATTCAACTTTCTAGCCATGATCTTTGCAAGCTCTCTATCCTTCTCTGATTGAAGTTGTTCTTCTTTTTCCATTTCAGCCTGAAGTAGCTTTGCCATTTCTTCATCCAACTCAATCTGACTCTTTTTCTTGGCATGCAGTTCAGCTTCAACCATTTTCTCCTTTCCTTTTCCTTTTGTCTCCTTTGCCTTTTCTGTTGCCTTTTGTTGAACTTTTCCTTCATTGATGACTACTCCCTTGGCCTTTTGAGTAGCCTCAGGAGTGTCATTCTTTGCTTTGACTAGTGTTTCTACAATTTCCATTTCTTCAACAGAAAGCCCTGTTACTGCTGCTTCAGTAAATTCTGATTCTTTTTCTGCCTCTTTCTCCCCCTCAACCTCAAATGCCCTCTCAGCTGGATTTGCTTTCTCTTTTTCAGCCTCTTTCTCCCCCTTGTTGGAAGCATCTTTATTAGTTGACCTCTTCTTTAAAACAAACTGTTTTCTTCTCTTCTTCTGTACAAGCTTTGTCACCATCTTCTTTAATTTGGCAATCTGAACTTGTTGTGACAGGATTACCAGCTTCATCTCCTCTATTTCTTTTCCTTGTTTCAGAACATCTAGGTTGATGTTACCCATTGCCTCCATCAATTCATCATAGTTATATTTGTCCTCACCTTCTCCAGAAGTGTTACCCTCCTTTGAAGGATCATTGGATCTTTTATTTGTGGAAGTCTTCTGCCTTGCAGAGGCACTATCCACCCCTGTGGTTTCTTGGCACCAGGGACCTTCAAATGATTGCTCATTCAAAGTTGCCATGGGGGAGGTCTTATTGATGTTACCACTTTCCTCCTCTGTACTAGCAGGAGTAGTGGCAGCCTCATCACCCATATGCTCTACCTCCTCCTCAGAGAGCACCTCCTTTAGGTTGGGAGACACCCTTGTGGTTTCCCTTTGGATATTCTCTAGGGGAGAATTCTCCCTTAGAGGGCTTATAGGCTTAGTGGGTAATGGTACAAGAAGGGAAGGAGCCTTCTTTACCTGTTTTCTCTTGTAGGTTTGGGTGATGGGAGAGGTTGGTTTTTCAAGAAGGGACTGGGGAATTGATTTTGAGAGGGAAGGTTGGGCTTGGCTAGCAGTGGGTTGGTCTAATGGGGGCCTTGACCCTGCTGCCATACCTTCATTGGTTTGGGACACCACCATCATTGTAGAGAACAATGGGGTGTCAACTCCTTCAGAGTCCCCAGCAGATCTTCTCATATTTGAGAAAACCTTGCCTTTGGGGGGTTTAGGTACATATACCCCAACAGGTTGAGGTATATCCGTTAATTCATGAGTAATAACTTCTTGTACAAACCTGGGATACATAAAAAAGCTCTTTTTGTTTCCCATGTTTGAGACAAGATCATTGAAAATCATTTTAGAAAAATTATACTTTCTGGCAGTGGCCAAGCACACCAAAGCATAAGCAATAGTGCTGCTGAACTCACTCCATCCAGTAGTCTTTTTGGATATACAATGCATAAGAGTATGGACAAAGAAACGCCATTGGGGTGAGAATTTTGCTTTAGAAAATTTGAAAACACCCAATGGGCCTCCATACCCCATTCTTGTAAGATTTGAAAACAGTTCATCATTTGGGATAGAAGTTATACCAGAGGCATCGTCTAGACGTAGACTGATGCGAATAACCTCTTCAGTAACTATAAGTGATTGATCACAGATTCTTGTCTTGATCATTTGCACACCATTTTCCACAACAATGGTTGCATTAGCCCAGAACTGCCTTTGATGCTCAATGTAGATTGTAGGGGATACAGTAAGAGCATGAGCAATGTGGCTTGACTTGAGGAAATCCACAATCTGATGAAATCCTGAAGCTTGCTTTGGCTTTTGTAGCATCGCAATCTCGTTGTGCTCGTCGATGAACGTCATGGATGCCATTGATCTTAGTGAAAACTTGCCTGAAAACTTCGAACTTGAGAGAGAAAAGGTTTTGAGCGCAAGAGAACAGTATGCAAAGAGTCGTTAAGAACTTTTAGGCGGGCAAAGAATATTTATAGTATTCGGAATATAAGCAGTATTAACCTAGAGCAGTATTAACTACTAGCAGTAGTAACTGCTAGCAGTATTAACTAACTAGCAGTATTAACTGAAAGCAGTATTAACCACTAGCAGTATTAACTGAAAGCAGTATTAACCACTAGCAGTATTAACTGAAAGCAGTATTAACCACTAGCAGTATTAACTGAAAGCAGTATTAACCACTAGCAGTATTAACTGAAAGCAGTATTAACCACTAGCAGTATTAACTGAAAGCAGTATTAACCACTAGCAGTATTAACTGAAAGCAGTATTAACCACTAGCAGTATTAACTGAAAGCAGTATTAACCACTAGCAGTATTAACTGAAAGCAGTATTAACCACTTACTCCTTTTAAACTTGCTAAACACTGAGTACTGCTATGCATATCCTGAAAAAGAAGATTAGTAACACCAAGAATAAAAATATACAGGTATAAAACCACTTTTTGAGAAGAAGATTATTCAGAGTTTATCATTCCCACACTTGTTACCAAGAAAGTGAATCTACCCACATCAAAAGCTTTAGTGAATAGATCAGCAAACTGATTATCAGTGTGAACTTTAACAACTTGAATAAGTTTCTTTTCATTACAATCTCTTATAAAGTGATACCTGATTTCAATGTGCTTTGTCTTTGAGTGCTTGACTGGATTATTTACAATGCTAATAGCACTGCTGTTGTCAATAAAGATTGGAGTGTGTAGAAAGGTTACCCCATAATCCAACATTTGATTCTGAATCCATAAGACTTGAGAACAGCAACTTGCAGCTGCTATGTACTCTGCCTCTGTTGTAGATGTGGATATTGTGGTTTGTTTCTTGCACTGCCATGAGACTAGTCTAGCACCCAAAAACTGACATCCTCCAGAAGTAGATTTTCTGTCCAAGTTTGCCCCACCTAGATCACTGTCTGAGTATGCTATTAGGTCAAAAGGTGAGTTATGAGGATACCAAAGTCCCAATCTGGGTTGCCCTTTGAGATATCTGAATATCCTCTTAACAGCTTGAAAGTGAGATTGCTTTGGCCTAACTTGAAATCTTGCACATACACAGACTGGAAACATTATATCTGGCCTTGATGCTGTGAGATACATGAGAGAGCCAATCATGGATCTATAATGATGCACATCCATATCCTCCCCCTCAAGATCTGCTGTGATCTGCTTGTGTGTTTCCATAGGTGTGCTGGCAGGTTTTGATTCTGAGAAACCAAACTTGGTTAGAATATCCTGCACATACTTGGATTGACATATGAAAATGCCATCTGACTTCTGTTGAACTTGGAGTCCAAGGAAGAAAGTAAGTTCCCCCATGGAACTCATTTTGAACCTTTGATGCATTAAATCCTCAAACTCCTTGCACATGTTGTTTCTTGTAGATCCAAAGATAATGTCATCAACATAGATTTGGACCAGCAAGATATCCTTCTTCTTTCTTTTGATAAATAGAGTCTTATCAATGACTCCTCTTTCAAAGTCATTTTCCAAGAGATAGGATGACAGAGTGTCATACCATGCTCTTGGGGCTTGATGTAGTCCATAAAGTGCTTTCTTTAATTTGTATACCTTGTCTGGATAGCTTGGGTTTTCAAACCCTGGTGGTTGACAGACATATACTTCTTCTTCAATTGATCCATAGAGAAAAGCACTTTTTACATCCATTTGATAGACTTTGAAGTTCATGTAAGAAGCATAGGCTAGGAATAGTCTGATTGCTTCTATCCTAGCCACAGGTGCAAAAACTTCTTCATAATCTATACCCTCTTCTTGAGTATAGCCTTGAGCCACCAGCCTTGCTTTGTTCCTTATGACAATACCTCTTTCATCTCTCTTGTTTCTGAAAATCCACTTTGTGCCAATTGCTCTGTGACCTTTAGGAAGGTCTACCAGATCCCATACATCTTGTAGCTTGAACTGTAACAGTTCTTCTTGCATTGCTTCTATCCAGCTAGATTCTTTAATAGCATCATGTGCCTTTTTAGGCTCAAGCTGGGATAGAAAACAAGAAAGGACTGTATGCTGTTGATCTTGCATTTCTTGAAGCCTGCTTTGATGTCTAGTCATCATAGGAGAAGAGATATCTCCTATTACCAGCTGTGGAGGATGATTCTTTTGAACTCTGGTGTTATGACTAGGTTCTTCATTCAGTCCAGCCTCTAGATTAGAGTCATGCAACTCAACTGAAGTGTTTTCAGATGCCACTTCTGATTCTTTATTTTCTTGAGTCTCCTCATCTCTAGTTTCTTCTTCACTCTGATTTGGTCCAGTAAATGATTCCTTTTCACAGTCTTCATCAGAATGCACTGTGGGTATGGGAAATATCACAGATTTAGATATGCTTTCTGAGACTTGTGTGATCCCTGATCCTCCACATCCTGTTCCTGTAGAATCATCACTACTGAAACCAAAAGAATTAGTTAGTGAATCAATGTCAAATAGCCACTGAGGTCCAGATCCAACAGGATTTGGTGTGCTCTCATTGCATTTGACATTGTCACTTTCTTCAATTATTCTAGAAGAAGAGTTAAATATTCTATAGGCCTTACTCTGAGATGAATATCCAACAAGAAATCCATCATCTGCTTTGCTATCAAACTTACCTAAGTGAGATTTGGTATTTAGAATTGTACAAGGACACCCAAAAGGTTTGAAGAAACCAATAAAAGGTTTTCTTTTATTTAAAAGCTCATATGGGGTCTTGTTCTTTTGCTTGACCACTAGAACTCTGTTTTGGACATAACAAGCAGTATTAACTGCTTCAGCCCAGAAGGTAATTGGCAATTTTGAATCAGCCAACAGAGATCTAGCAGCCTCTATTAGTGTTCTATTCCTCCTTTCAGCAATACCATTCTGTTGAGGAGTCCTAGGAGCACTATATTGCCTCTCAATACCTTTCTCTTCACAAAAGGTGTTTAGATCATGATTTTTAAACTCAGTTCCATTATCTGATCTAATGACTTTTACTCTTTGATTAGTTTGGTTTTCAATTCTTAGAATAAAGGATTTGATAAGACCACTTGTTTCATCCTTAGTCCTTAGAAAATATACCCAAGTAAATCTGGAGTAATCATCAACAATAACCAAGCAGTAAGATTTCTTGCCTATACTCATAACATTTGTAGGACCAAACAGATCCATATGCAATAACTGGAGACAAGAAGAAACAGAATTTAACTCTTTGATCTTATGAGAAGTTTTGTGTTGTTTGCCTTTAAGACAAGCAACACAATGATCATCACATGAAAAGACTTTTGAAGGTAACCCTCTTACAAGGTTATTTTTAACAAGATTGTTCATAGTCTTGAAATTCATATGACACATCCTTCTGTGCCAGAGAGAGGATTCATCTACAGAAGCTTTTGAAACAAGACAATTTAGAGATGAATCACTATCAACATTGTCCATATCAAGATAGTAAACATTGTCCTTCCTTGGAGTTCTAAGTAGTATCATGCTTTCATCAACTACCTTGAACCCTGGAGCAAGGATCATACACTCAGTATTTGTAAATAATATACTATGTTGTTTGTCACAAACCTGTGATACACTTAACAGGTTGTACTTTAATTGATCAACATAGTAGACATCCTCAAATGTCATCTTACCTTTGGTGACATTACCTTTTCCACTTATCTTACCACCAGTAAGATTGTCTCCAAATGCAACATGTCCTCCATTGATATACTTGAAATCCTGAAGGCATGACATGTTGCCTGTCATGTGCCTAGAGCAACCACTATCAACATGCCAAATGCTCTTTCCCTTGAGTTGTTGGTTGCCCTGCACATTAGATAAATCAATTAGTATGATTTAGGAACCCAAGCCAAAGTGGTCTTGGGTACCCCTTTCTCATCAAAATATTTGCATTCTTTCTTGACAAGATTTTTGAACTTTAACTCCTCATTCTTGGAGTACTTTGTTATAATAATAGGCTTGGAACTATGTTTGCTAGAATCAGTACTAGTTTTAGAAGTACTAACTACCTTGGCAGCACTTGCATGCTTAGCAGCACTAACTTTGTTAGAAGTAGTAACTGTGTTAGCAGCAGTAACTGTGTTGGCAGTATTAACTTTTGAAGAGGTATTAACAGTATTAGCAGCATTAATATTTTCAGCAGTACTAACACTGTTAGCAGTAGTAACTGTGTTAGCAGTACTAATACTGTTAGTACTTCTAGGCACCCACATTTTGATACTTTCTTTTAAAATCTTTTTCTTTAAAGTGCCTTTACTTTCAACATATTTCTTTATTACATGTTTCTTTCCATCCTTCCTATAACCCACAGATTTTTGCACAAATCTTTGAAAGTTCATCTGTTGGTTAATAGGGTTAAAGTAACAATACTTAGCCAAATGATTCAACTTGCCACATATAAAACAAGGTTTTGGTCTATTGATTTTATTTAGATCAACTCCTTGTTTCTGAGCCCATTGATTATTCCAGTTTCTTTGATTTCCTCTTTTTAAACCAGAATTTAGGCTCTTGGCTTTATTGCAATCACACTGTTTGCAAGGAATAGGGTTCACAACAGTGGTCTGCTTATAGTGAACCTTCTTGTTCTTTCCCTCAGTCTTTTCTATCTCTTTAGACTTGATCCAGTACTTTCCACATCCCTCATTGGTGATAATGTGATTTTCTTTAGGAATCTCACCACTCACAGTATTGTCCTTATCCTTGACAACTTCTTTCTCAGTTTTATCCTTAACAACCACTTCATCTAAGGGATCTATTTCAGTGGCTCCCTTAGGTAGATCCTTCCTATCCTTTGTTTCTAACAACTCTGAACTAGGAGGGATGTAGTTGTTGTTATAGGGTGGTGGTGTGGTATTGTACCCTATACCTCTTCTCAGTTTATCATGAATCTGAGTTTGTAACAAAGAATCCATTGCTTTGGAAGCATTAGAAAACTTTTCTACATCAAGTTTGACTTTAGCTAGCTCTCCTCTTAGCTTTTCACTTTCTTCTTTAGATCTGGTCAGTTGAAGCTCTAAGTCATTCTTCTCCCACTTCCAGTAATTTGTGTCATAAGAGTGTTGAAGCTCATTAGCTTGAAAACCCTTAATCTGTTCTTCAAATCTCTCAACAATCCTCACATAATCTTTTATGTCTTTTTCCAATCTCTTAAGGTCATCACTCATGTTCTGGTTGTGATCCCTATACCTTTTAACAGTGTTAATGCAATTTTGAGAGCAAAGATTGGAAGTTACCTCTGTAGGGAGACCAGACACCTCTGCCATTAGAGCTTGATTCTGAATAGCCTCTTCAGCTTGATCACTCCAATCAAACCCCATACCTTGTTGAGAGACAAGGGCTTGTGCAGAGTTTCTGTTGAAGCTTCCAGATTGAGCTTGTTGGTGGTTGTTATTCTGAGACATTCCACTTCTGCATTCTCTAGCAAAGTGTCCCTTTTGATGGCATTTGTAACATTCCACCTTGGACTTGTCAAATCCTGCTCCATCTTCTCTTCTTTGGGAGAAGTTGTTCCTCCCAGTTCTTTTGATGAACTTTTTAACTCTCATGGAGAGCATGGCCATCTGCCATTTAATATCCATCTCTTCAAGATCATCTGGATTGAGTTGTTCCAAGTCATCATTAATGAGAGAAGAGTTTCCATGACTTGCCAGAAAGGCCTCAAACACAGTTTCAGTGCCTTTCTCTTGGTTTGTTCCATTGGCAGTACTAACTGATTCAAGGTTGGAAGTAGAATCAGTTGATGCTGAAAGGAGTGCAGCATTGTGAACATACCCAGAAGGCCTCTTTTTAGCCTCTACCTCAGATTCAAAAACTCTTAGATCATTATAAAGATCATCAAGTTCCTTTTCTTCCAATTGATCATTCTGTCTGAAAGATACAGTATACATGGTCCATTCATCACTCAAGGACCTTAGAAACTTTCTGTTCAGATCATCTTGATCAATTTGTACTCCCACTGTAGCTAGTTCACCAATAAGTTTGTTGAACCTGTCAAAAGTTTGAGTCATGGACTCATTCTTGGTTGACATAAAGTTCTCATATTGTTGCTTCAGAATGGCTTTCTGATTTCTCTTGGTACTTTTGGTACCAGAGAATCTCTTCTCCAGAGCATTCCAGAGCATCTCTGCATCAGTGCAGTTACAGAACTGATGTTGATATTCATTGGGAATAGCCAAGAGCAAGGTGCTCAAGGCTTTCATCTCTGTCTGTCTGATCTTTCTTTCTGCATCAGTTTTTGGTGGAGTTCTCTTTCCATCTGCACCAATCTTTCCTGCTTCAGAAGGACCATTCTCTATGATGTCCCACATAGAATAGTCAGTGAGGAGTATGTACTGCTTGATTCTGATCTTCCACATATCGAATTCATTGGATCTAAGCATTGGAACCTTTGAGACCAAAGTACTGCTTGATTCTGCAAGATTTTCCATGATGAATAGTTGTTTCTGAGAAATCAGGCTCTGATACCACTTGTCAGGATCGAATTCTCAACAAGAATTAATTCTCAGAAACAATATCAAAGAAGTTTGCGGAATAACACTTTGATATTCAATGAAACAGTAAATCAACACAGAAAATATGAATAACAAACTGTAAGCTTTTATTAAATGCTTTGAAGTTACAAGATTACTCACTCAACCTCAATATTGATGAACAGGCTCACCAATACGAATTCTACTTCTCTAGAATTAGGATCTATGCCTTGAGGTTGATTTTCTCTAAAAGAATGAAAAACAAAAGTTATCTAACTATTCTAAACAATACAATATATATACTGAATACAAAGATAATTACAATAAATAAAATATCTTCAGTATATCTTCTATGTATATCTCTAAGCTTCCATGTATATCCTTTCATACGAATCTTCATCATATAAGCAGTATTAATCTTCAGCAGCATTAACTACTAAGCAGTACTAACCACTAGCAGTACTAACTAGCTAAGCAGTACTAACTTTGTTCAAGCAGCACTAACTTTGACTAGCAGTATTAACTACTAGCAGTAGTAACACTCAGCAGTATTAACCTTTAAGTCTTCTAGCAGTATTAACTCTGAACTAGCAGCATTAACCATACTTGAGTTTTTCTTCAGTTCCCAACATTTTTATTGAGATCAAGTGTTTATAATCTGTTCTAGATTGATTAGTGGTCAATTTGTTAGAATTTGGGACTGCTAATCGTTGACAAACAGGGTTATTTGAGCGATCAGATCGAATTTTCGAAGAACAGGGACGAACTTGCGAGAGACGAGTTTTGCGCCAACATCTTCAAGAACTCGCGAAGTGACTTTTGCGCCAACACCACTTAGCACAAAGTCAGTTTTTATGCCAAAACCTAGTAGTGCAAAGAGTGATTTGCGCCATCGCCTATTAGCGCAAAGTATGTTTTGCGCCAACCTCTTGTAGCGCGAAGTTACTTTTGCGCCAGACTCTATTAGCGCAAAGTTTATCTTCCGTGTTCAAGTATTGTGTTTCGCGCAAGTTATCTTTTGCGCCAGCTTTGCATAGCGCTAGTTGTCTTTTGCACCACCCACACTTAGCGCAAACTTGTCTTTTGCGCTACCTCCTTTTAGCGCAAAATTGTACTTTTGCGCCAGTTCTATACTTGGGTAAAATTGGACATTTTATTTCTGAATTTCATTTGATTTTATCTGGACTAACGATCAAGTATAAGTTCTTATTGCACAACTAATCAAACAGGATGACATCAAGAAAAGCTCCAGCTATCGGAACTGACACAAAGCCACCAGTACTCTTCAGGAGAGAGTATGAGCAGTGGAAAGATCGGTTCATGGACTTCATTGAAAGACATGATTTGGGAGTATTCATCAGGAAATCCTTGGAAGAAGGAGTTATGCCACCAGTTTTTACGACTCGTACGGAGGGGACTGTGGCAACAGAGTATGAACTTAAGTATGATAAGCTCGATGGTGATAACCTAAAGAGAGCAAAAGGTGATAGATTAACAAAGTCTTATATTCTTCAAGGCATTCCTAATGAAACATATGTGAAGATAGACAGCTACAAAGCTTCAAGCAAAGAGATGTGGGATCAACTAGAGAAAATGATGCTAGGTTCAAAAGTTGGAAACCAGCTCAAGTTATCCAACTGCCTAAACAACTATGAAGAATTCAAAGGCAGAGTTGGAGAGTCTCTAGCAGGAACATATGACAGATTTGTGACCTTGTTGAATAAATTAAGCAACAACAAGGTCACTAAATCACAGATAGAGCTGAATGTCAAATTCCTCAGCATTCTCCAGCCTGAATGGAAGAGATTTACCAGGCAGATGAAGCAAATCAAAGATCTAAACGAGATTCCACTTCACGAGGTATATGAAACCCTTAAGCAGAATGAGGAAGAGGTGGATGAAATCTTGGATGCAAAGAAACAGACTGAAAAGACAAGTGTTGACTCAATTGCTCTTGTTGTGAAAAAGAAGAAGAAAAAGATGATTATGTCTGAATCAGAAGAAATTGATAGTGAAGCAAACTTTAACTCGGATGACTGTGAAAAACTGAAACAGGTTATGCTTATGCTGACTAAGGCTTTTCAGAAGAAGTTCTACAAGAAGCCAAGTTCTAACAGTTAGAGGTATTCTTCTGGTCCAAGCAACTATGTTCACAAGGAGAGAGTTGAAGGTAAAAGAGTAGAGGAAAGAAGGCCGGAAGAGAAAAGGTATAAAGTTGAAGAGTCCAGTCAGTCAGAACCTCCTAAGTGCTACAACTGTGGCAAAATAGGTCACTTTGCCAAAGACTGCCGAAGACCCAAAGTCAGAAACTCAGACTACTACAAAAATAAAATGCTTCTAGCCAAGCAACAGGAGGCTGGAAAGTCATTGATGGCAGAAGATGAGTACTGGATAGATCATTCAGACCAGGAAGATGAGAATGAAGAGAAGGACGAGATAGCACACATGTGCTTAATGGGCAAGCAGGAAACAGAAGTTAAAGATGATTCTGATGATGAGTAAAATGAGGTATATGATTTAACTCAACCAGATTTCTTAAATCAAATGCATGCCATGTTGACTAAACTCGAAGAGTTAGAGTCGAAGATTAAGCGTGAAAAGGGTGTTATCAATGACAAAAACCAATCAATACAGAAACTTAGCGAGGATATTGCTGAGAAGAAAGTATTGATTGAGACAATGCATAAAAACTTTGATAACTGCGCTAAAGAAAAGACTATAATTCTCAAAGAGATAACTGAAACAAATTCTAAATTGAGAATGTGTGAGTTTGATTTTACAGAGCTTACTAAACTGTATTCTTCGTGTTCTGAAGAAAACAAATCTTTACTTGCAAAATTAAATGCTATAAAGGGAAGTTATACTCATTGGGTCAAACTGAACAAACCATTCATCTAAACAAACCCAAAGAGAATAAAGAGAATTGGGGACTAGGTTATGAGAATCCCCATTACCTTAAAAACGGTATATCTGAAGTGCCTGCACTTTATGATTTTACATTCTTAAGAGACTCTCAACGATACCCTGACCTTAAAGTTTTCTGGACTGGACTGTCTAAAGAGGATGAAGCCAAGGAAACAGATAAAAGAAAGAACACAACTAAATTCCAACTTCCATTTCGTTATGCGAAGTTTGCAATTTGAAGCTAAAGCTGGAAAGTCAACTCTTAATATAAGTCTAAAGTCAGTTTGTAATAAATCGTCAAAGTTGTTTATTGTATTTTTTGTTCATTCTAAATATCTTATAAATAGATATTTATTAGATATTAGTTTAGATATTAATGTTAGATATTATGTTAGTTAGGTGTATTTGATAAGATAGAAAGAAGATATTATCAACACACACGGCACATAAGAGATTTCCATGGTGTAAAAGAAATAGAGCTTCATAGAGAGAAAAACTCAACCTTGTAATCGTTGGATTAAATCAAACAGGTTGGTTATCATTTATATGTTTGTGATTGTGTTATTGTTGATAAGAACTTGTATAAATCAGGGACACACAATTAGTCGATTGTATCTTGTATTTTTGTTGTTTTGTTGAATCCAGGTTATAAGTTCTTCGATTTAGGGTTTCTATCTTGTGACTGTTCATCTTTGATAAACCCTCTTCAAACCGAACTCTTAAACTTTGGACATTTGGACTAAAACTTATTGTTTAATCTCCAAATATAACTTGATATTGTTGTTGGGATTTCATAATCGATCACATTGATACATATCTTGAACTGAAAATCGAATACCTTGACTTTGGATTTTGATGATGAACTCTTGGACTGTTCGAAAATATTGTAGATTGATTTGAACTTAAATGAAACATTAACAGTGTTATCTTATCAAAATCAAAGTGCTAAATAAGTAATAAATGTTCAATCGAACTCAAATAAACAAAGATAATCAATCATTAAGGGTTTAACAGTGATTTTGATTTTTGAAATTTCAAAAAAAAGAAGTTTGAACTCTGCGAGTTCTTGACATGACTCTTGCGAGTTCTTGGCTTGAATCTTGCGAGTTCTTGGGATAAACATATGAGTTTAACGACAAGTTCATTGTTTAATGGGTTTTGCGATTTCTATGATGAGTCAAATTTTTTTCTAAGTTTTTTTTGTTGCAATTGTGCTCTGCGATAAGTTGGCCATTCATTCTTTTTGCGACAAGTACTTTCATTCAGTACTTTGAGACAAGTTTTCTAGTCCTAACTCTGTGACTTATGGACTTAGAAAAAATTTCATAAAGTTTTCTGAAAAATCAATTTTTGGGATTTTACTTTTAAACTTTTCAGGTGATATAATGGCCAGTGAAAATTCAGTTGATCACATTGTGCAAATGGATGAGAATGATCCGAATGTTTCTAAGGAGACACCTATGCCATCATCTAGATCTCATTACCAATCTGCTGTTGGTGAAAATCCTGATCTTGCACTCATCCATCCCACTAATTATCTGCTGTTGTACCCAAACAACCATCATGTTGATTTTGATCATCTCAACATTGATCCATTGGTGTTGGATATCTTCAGAGGCCATCCTCTTTATTATGCACTGACTGCTACTACGACTGTACCTCTGATCTACATTCACAAACCTGGAAGACAATCTCTTTTGTGAATGACAACAACATCATAAACAGGCACTTTGAGATTAGATATGATCACTTTACATCAATTCTGAATTATCAAAGACTAAGGTTCATTCTTGATCTTACGGAGAAAAACTCAAGAGAAGGCAGAACTAGTTTTGACTCATATCCAGTTGATTATGAAGTATTTGAAGGCATCTGAGCGTTAGGATATGTTGGTGACCTTACCAAGATTAGTCAGTTCAATAAAACCAATCTGCCACCTTTATGGTATAAGATGTTCTCTATCATCAACAGGTGTTTCACTGCAAAGCACAATGGAATTGACAACACCAGTATGCACATGCTCAGACTATTCCATGCCATTGTGTACGATCTGCACGTGGACTATTCTATAGCATTCTGGACAGAGTTGTACGAAAGAGTTCAATCTAAGAGAACAACAAAGAAGCCTATATTTGTTCATACCAGAGGTTTCTACAACTCATCATCAGGAGCATGATTAGATCAAACATAGATATTCCGAAAAGAAATAATCATGAGGTAGGACCTGAGTTTGTCATGAGGTACCTACAGAAGCAGAAGCAAACATTCAACTACTCTATGCCAATTCCAGAAGCATTACTTGTAATGCTGATCTGAACTCAGAGAGTGTTAAAGTTTAAAGAGAGTATATGGGACGACCAGAACCGGTTGCCCCTACCCCAGACTCACACCTTAGGCGAGCGGAGTCAGTGAGGGTTCAATCTACCACGGGGGTAATTGAACGGGGAGAGCTGAGGAAAAATATTGAGAGGAGAACTAGAGCGGGTCATTCTTCTCGACTGGAGGTTGTGGAATCCCATACTATTATTGCCACACATCAAGTGGGTTCCACATCTCAACCTGAGCAGGCTATCATACATCAATTGGGCCCTTAGGAAGAGAACGCCGAAGAAGGTCAGAACTCTGAAACAGAGTCGGATCATGCAGCAAGTACAGATTATGAGAGTATCCCATCTGCTACTGCTGACACAGATGAGGAAATTGATGCAAATGTGAATGATCAAAGAGATGATGATGATAATGTTGATGATGATGACAACATGGCTCACAACTTTAGTTTTATCAATGATGATCCTATGAATATTGATGCTGAAACCACCATTCAAAATGTGGTTGGAGATATAAGGAGACATTAAGGGAGACTTAGTTGAAAATATAGAAAATCTGAGGTTGAGAGAAAGGGACGGAAAAGAATATGGTGAGAGAGTGTGCAACCTAACCTACCATTCTAGAAGGGCAGCCACATATGCTACTGGAACTCATGTGTTGAGTTATGGTATTGAAACAGACATAAGTAGCCCACTTATGCACTTGCACACCCAAGCCAACCATTCTATCACCTCCCAACAGGTGATAGTCTCAGAAATTCACGGGGATGTAGCACAACTGCTATCTGGCTCTCACTCGGAGAGTTTAGATATTCAAAATAGAGAACATCATCCCCAGTTCTCACTATCCTACAATGCACAATCGAGTTTAGAGCCCATTGTAACATCTATCATTATTCCTAGGACACTGATACAAACTACTAATATCGGAAGTATTCGTGACCCGATCGGAACGTCCATAGTAGATTCACATTCTGAACTACGAGGATTGGATGGAAATCTTTTCATTGTTAACATCTCGCTAGCTTTGAACACAGGCCACACAGTTGTTTCGTCAGCTACTGTGACAATGGAGAGCTTAAGTAGCCCCGATGTTACTATCCCAGACTTCGTGTCAAAGGAATTTCTCGATGGCGCCATAAAGGCTGTTGAAAACCGCTTATTTGAAAGATTTCAGAAGGAGATTGGAGAAGTGAAAAACTGCTCAAAGGTAAGGATCTGGTTACTGAAGAACCACAGCCACCTCCACCTCCACCAGTACAACCAGTATATATGTCTGTGGAAGATCTGAAGTCAATGCTCTATGCCAAGTTGCTTTCACAAGCACCTATAGATCAATCTGATGCTGATTTGATAGGTCTTTTGAGGTCTTAGCAATCGCAAACAGCTATTCCTCAAGTTCCAGAAGGTGTAGTGACTGTGGCAGAATTTCAAACTTTCAAAGAAGATGTTGTCAATTCTATTCAGGAGCTCACAAAGGTTGTTCAGTCTTCTTGCAAATCTCAAGCAGTTACCAGAAAGAGACATGATCCTGATTTTGATCAAGATCATGAGGGGGAGTTGAGTAAAAGACAGAAAACTTCAGGAGATTCTGATGCAAATACTCAATCTGTGAATGTGGATGAAGAAGAGAATGTTCAACATCTGTCAGAAAGGCAAAATGAACAGAATGAGCCAGATGAATGTAGAGAATTGGTTTTGTATGTGAATCCAGAAGTAGAACCAAGGGTTGCAAGGCCTAAGGTTGCTACTAGGGCAGAAATTTTATTGGTCACAGGAATGGATGAAGTTGATGAAGAGGAATCCAATGAAAAATATGATAAGTTCTAGAAGGTTAAAGAAGATGATAAGGAGAACTTGATGGATTCTGATGATGAAGGAGATGGTATTTCTGATTATGAAGCTAATATGTTAGATACTTTATTGGGGACTCCAGAGGACATTCAACTCAGTCCAGTTCATAATGAAATTCCTGAAACTACCAATGAAGCTCCAGTGATTCCAACTTTTAACGAATTCAACTTTTCTGATGCAGCTGATATGCCACCAAGTTATCAAAGCCCAACAAACCATCCAAGCCCAGCAAGACCTCCCAGTCCAATACAAGATGCTCAACCAATGAATGATCAACCAAAAGAAGCTGATGTTCATATACCTACTATGCCTAACCAAAGTGAAGTCGGACCATCCAATGTCAATGATCCTGAAGCACCTCTAATTCCTTCTGAAGTAGAACTTAGACATATGAGGCATGCTCTTAGAGTTCCTTTTCTAGAAGAGGAGAAGAAGAGAATATTTGTTCACAGGATCAGACCTATGGATAAATACAAGGTTTTGGATGTTTCTAATCAGCCAAAAGAATATCAAGAGGAGTATGCCAACATGATAAACTGGTTAAGACAGGCTGAAAGAGTTGTAAAGAACAAATCTGGAATTCTGACAGTGAAAGAAAAGGCTGAAGAAGTTCATGAAAATTTGTTATCCTGAGTTATATGTTCAGAGAAGAGATCTGAGTGAATGTCATTTTACATAAGCAGATTTTAACCATCTAAATGTTGAAGATCTTGAGTACATGTATCATTTGTTCAGATCTATGGCCATATGGGGAGAAAGCATAGTGTTTGCATTGGAAGCCATCAAAAGGTTCATGACAAGACAAGTCTACTTTACCTATTGTTATGACTTTCAGTTGGGTATAGAGACTAATCAGAGGAGAGTCAACATGACAAAGCCAAATATGACTTTATCTGACATTGATGATTATCCTTTGTTTACAGTCTTGGAAGAACCAGAATTGGGTGTAGTCTACAAGAATGGAGACAATGAGAAGAGGTTTTTCAGAGTTTCTGAGATTGCAAAGTTCTCTGATGGAACACTCAAGGTGATCAGACTACAACTCGATGAAAGATACAAGGAAAGTGAAAGGCGGAGAATGCAGGGTGGTGAGCATTTACCCGGAAGAGTTAAGCTTGTGATGCAAGGAATTCTTGAGGCTCTTAATGACAGAATTGATTTTAGAAGAGGCATCAAAAGGTTTGAAACATTATTGGGAATCATGGACAATTGCATCGGGAGACTTACACACTGATCTAAAAGGTGGATATTGTTAGTGTATTTTGTTTAGATCATTTGTAACGTAAAAGTTTGACTTTTCTAAGCTTTGCTTTATATGAGGTCAAGGCTTGTTTGACCCATATATAAGCCTTTGTTATTTGTCTTTGTAAGCATGTAGTGTGAGTTGTAAGCATAGAAGTGAAAGTGTAATATGTGACATTGTGAGATATATGACACACGCTTTCTCTCTCTAGAAACTCTCTCTATATTTTTCTTAATTGTTTGATCGTATTGCTTAATTGCTTGAATCTTGGACTAACAATTGATTAATTGTAAATACTGGTTCCTACACTAACCCGACCAACCCGTACGGTTTGGGTTGGGTTGGTTTGAACTTTGGGTTGGGTTGGGTTGGTATTAATCCCAGATTTATCAAGTTCTCATTACTAATACAAATCACAAACAAGATTTATCAATCTACCTGTTTGATTAATCACAAGATTTCATTACAGAATGATTTCAGTCACTTTCTCTCTCTAACCACAACTCTTTCTCTCTAACTCTCTCTCTCTGCGAATACTCAGAATGTTACAAGAGTTCTTCTAGTTGTTACAAGATTCTTAACCACAAGTCTATTAAAAGCAAAACTAAAACACGCTTACAAAACTAAAACAAAAACCTTTGACTTTGATATTTATTACACTTGACTTTGCTTAAGAGTTGACTTTTGAGTTTTGACTTGGTTTAACTTTGATCTTCAATCTTCTATGATCTTACATCCAACATATTTATGCAATAACAATTTCCCCCTTTGGATTCAAGATCATCTCAAAAAGATTTTGCATTACAAGCTTCCTCTTTTATATTCCGAAGATCTCCCCTTTTCTTTGACAAAACTTCCTTAAAAACTTTTTGTATTCTTCCAAGTTTGTCTTTGAAAAGAAGTAACAATCTCCCCAAAGATAGTAGATAAGCTCTTCAACAATCTCTCAAAGTTAGCTCAACCTCTTTCAGACTTCAGAAAGAAAATATCTTCAGTTTGACCACGGTTTATTTCAGCAAACTATCTTCAAAGAAAAATTCTGTAAAATTCAGCTTGTCTTCAGAAATCTTTGAATTTTCTCTTTCTGCTTTCAATAATCTTTCTCAAACCAACATCTCTTGATCTCTTCTCCTATCTTATCTTTAACATTTCTTGAATGCATATCCCCCTTTTTGATGATTAGAGCATATTGATCATCAAAACTTTCACCAAGAAATGTCAGTATCTGACCACTAATCTATTATACAGAGCTTCTGATTCGCCGTCGATCCAAAATATATTCATCCGAATCTTTTCAAATTAAGACAAATTAGGAATGTAACACCTGAATCAACAAATGAATTAGTTATAATGCATGTCTGTAACACAAAGTTACTGTGTATAACGAATACATATTGAAAAGGAGCTTTTGTTATGTTCACTCCCCCAGGGCTTCCATCCAATCATCGAAACACCACAAAGATATTTCTATGAACGTTAAGACAAGAAAACAAATTCCTTGTGTGTTCGTGCAAGTGTTAGAAAGAATTTAAGCACATGATGATTGCTTATATAAGGCTCAACATTGTGTAAACCACTGAGACAACAATAGTTAAACACAGACTCAATTGTGCATGATCGAAGTGAGAAGGTGGGGCAAACTTCCTTCTTTTTCAATATCCAGATTTTTCAAATGAAAACCAGATAGATAATGTGTTGCGTCCCCTGAAAATATGAAATATTTTTTTGTTGAGAAGAAAATGAGTGGCTGGTGGGGTTTTTATCAAGGGTTGGCATGGGCTAGTTGTCTGTTTCAATAATGTTCACGAAGAATTGTGAAACACTAGTAATGTGGTTGCCTGACTCAGAAAATAGTTGGTGCAGTTTGATATTCTTTTACTTTGATCTCACACCCTCTTTCTTTTAATCATTGAGCTCGCTTCTAACCAAACTCTCTTTCACATTTTACCTCGTCACACAACTGACATTCATTTCTTTTTTACTCCTCACACTCGATCACTAAGGATTAACTTCTTGGGTAGAAAACACTAGTGATTGTGAATCCATAGAAGTTTAATTTAAGTCCTACACAATGAACCCATATTTTCCTATGAAAGCATAATGTTGCTCAAAAATGGTTTAACTTTATCAGTTAAAGCACAAAATATGAAATACAAGTCAGATAAATGTATGATCAGAGATGTTATCATGAAGATTTGAGCATTTTTTTTAAACATTGAAGACTTTTCAAACAAGATAATTGAATGAATGAAATGAAGACAAGAAACTTGTTTGAAAATATGACATTGTATCAAAAAGATCAATATCGAATGATTTAACGATTAAGGCTTAGGTCAGCAAAAATTTAATTTTGTCTATATGAACCAATATATAGACATACTTGAAAGAACGTTCAGAAATGAAATCACGCTCAAACATTTAAATTCAATCGGGGTGTCTTACCATCGAAAAATATGTTTCAATTTAGAGACATGGTAAGAACGAATTCAACAAAAATTAAACCGGTGTGTGTGTGAATACTTGACAGTATATAGAAAAGATAATACACAAGTATTAATCTTTGGAAACACATGGTTTGTTGATCATTGAATCACAAATAAAATGAAAACATTTAAAATCACACTTCTATATTCATGAAATCATTTAAGAATCAGAAGTGGTTTGAACATTTAAGAATATGTTTTCTATGATTGAAAGTCGTCCTTCTTTCAACCATATATGAGATTAAGAATAGAAATAAACCTTTTCGATCTGTCTTAAATCTAAGTCAGCTCTAAGTCATAAAAGATATGATCATTAAACTTCCTCTCAAATCTGCAAACAGTCACAAGTCGTCAAAGTGCAAAGTTTATTCACAAAAACTTTATTGAAATTTAAACGACATAAAGCAGTAAAACGTTGAATGTACGAGTTTTGATCTGAAATAATCAGAAATCATATACTCCCCCTGAAATTATGCATTAAAGTTATCTCACACTCCCCCTGAAAACATGAACAAAGTTGAGTGCAGATATCTTTCAGAGAATATTGCAAATGCATAATTTTCAGTTAAAAATATATACGCCCCCTTGAAGATTGATCTTCTCAGTTGAGTATCGAAGTACAATCTCATTCATGCACGGAGTATAATCTCTTTTGATCGTTGAAATACGAGTCCTAAACTATTGCGTTTAGAAGTCAAACTCCGTTGAATTACGGGTCCTGAACTGATTTATTCAGAAGCCTTAGTTCACTTACTCCATCTTAACTTCAAATACCTGTAACATAGATTCATCTTTCGGCTTCGGTACCCATTTATATCTGGATCCCTGCAGGTTAGTGCAAGATTTTGGCATCCATTTATATATGGACCCTTTGACCTTTTGAAAAACATTTGAAGCAACAGAATGATAAGAATATACATGATATGTGCCAAACCAAACATCAGAATATTTACGAGAAGCAGAATCATTTCTTTTATAATTGGAAGACTTTCTAGAAGACGGAGATAATTGGAACAATTTCTTTATTGAATATTTCTTGTAGGAAGATACAAGTTTTGGTTTTGAAAAAGCAATATTCTCAACTACATCTGTTTTACTAGTCAATCCTCTATTACAATTCAAATCCGAACATGATTTAGCTTTCTCGTCAATCTTCTGTTTCGGTCGCCATTCTGATTTCACACCATTCCGTTTCTTTTTCACATCTGAAACAGTTGAAACTTTAGAATTAGTATTGTTATTTGTGAAAGATTGCCTTTTCTTTGGCTTACCAGTGGTGTTTTATTTCTGTGAATGCTTAGACTTCGTCTTTTTACCTTTGATATTCTAAGAATTCACAGAAATTGTTTTATCAACTTTCGTTGAAGTTTCACCTTTTTCATACACACTTGGTAATCCAAAAGAGTTTATTATGAAAGAAGAATGATCAGGAAGTTTAGCATTAAAGTCAAATTCACCAACACAATCATCTAACTCACCTTCAGAGTTTAAAAAATCAAACCCTTCATCAAATAGATCAGAAATATCATCAGATTTTGAAGCCTAAGAAGATTTAGAAAAATCAGAAGTTTTAAACACAGTGAAGAACACAGTTTGTTCTAAATCCATCAAAATTCTTTCATCGACTAGAGTATTCTCGAGTTCAGAAATTTTACTTTCCAACACAAGAGGAGGTACGTAAAGCTTACCTTCGATAGGCTTAGCCTCCAACTCTTTTGAAGAATAACTCTCAAAATAGTCATTAGAAAGAAATTTTGATTTATCAGAACTATAACTGTTATTCAACCTCTCATAACAAAATGGAAGTTGTATTTTAGTTGTGTTTTTCCGTTTCTCCTTTTCTTTAGCTTCATCCTCATCAGACAATTTAGTCCACTTAACTTGGAGTTCAGGGTATTTTGGTGCCAGTTTTAAAAATCCAAAATCATAAAGCGCGGACACTTTTGAAATACCCTTTTTGAGGTAGTGTGGGTTCTCGTAACCAAGTCCCCAATACTCACTACTCTCTTTAGGTTTGTTTAGAAGAATGGTTTGTTCAGTTTGACCCAATGTATACAATTTCTCTTCTAAAATATTCACCTTTTCAGATAAAGACTTATTTTCTTTTGAAATTGAAGAATACATTTTAGCAATATCTTTTGATTCAAATTGACACATTTTATACTTTGAAGTAGTCTCAGCTAATTCAGTGTAAAGTATCGTCTTCTCTTTCCCGCTAGTATCAATATTTTTATGTAAAACTTCAATTAATACGTTCTTCTCAGCAAGATCCTTGCTAAGTTTCTGTATTAATTGACTGTTTTCTTTTATGATACCTTTTTCACGTTCATGTTTAGACGTTACTTCCTGGAGTTTAATCATCATAGCTTGCATAGCATTCATAAAATCAGATTTAGACATATCACATACCTCTTCGTTATCTTCTTCATCAGACTCAACTTCAGCTTCCATCTCTGTCTGGCCCATAAAGCATAGATGAGCTTTCTCTTCTTTTTCTTCTTCCTCATCAGAATGATCAAGCCAGAACTCATCCTCCGCCATGAGTTCCTTGCCAGCCTCTTGTTGCTTGTCTAAGAGCATTTTGTTCTTGTAATACTCGGAGTTACGGACTTTCGGCTTTCGGCAGTCTTTCGCAAAGTGTCCGAGTTTTCAACAGTTATAACATTTTGTCGGTTCTGGCTGTTTCTTCTCTTCAGCTCTGTACTGTTTCTCATCAGATCTCTTTTCCTCTATTCTCTTTCCTTTAATTCTCTCCTTGTGTTCATAATTTCTGGACCCATAAGAGTATCTCTGACTGTTTGAACATGGCTTTTTGTAGAACTTTTTCTGAAATGCTTTTGTCAGCATAAGCATAGCCTGCTTTAAATTCTCACAATCATCAGAATCAGAATTATCTTCACTCTCCACCTCTTCGGACTCAGAAACTATCACTTTCTTCTTCTTCTTTAAACTTACAGACTTTTTCTTCACCACCAAGGCAATAGGATCAACAACTGTCTTCTCAGTCTTCTTCTTTTCCTCTTTAATCTCATCAACCTCTTCTTCATTATGTCTGAGAGTTTCATAGACCTCATGAAGTGGAATTTCATTCAGATCTTTCATCTGCTTTATTTGTCTAGTGAATCTTTTCTATTCTGGTTGCAGAATACTGAGGAACTTGGCATTCAATTCAATACGTGACTTTCTGACCTTGTTCTTGCTTAGCTCGTTCAGCAAGGTCACAAATTTGTCATATGTTGCCTCGAGAGATTCTCCTTCTTTGGCTTTGAACTCCTCGTAGTTGTTTAGATAGTTAGAAATTTTGAGTTGATTGCCAACCTTTGATCCTAGCATCATTTTCTCCAATTGATCCCACATTTCCTTGCCTGTAGCATTGTAGCTATGAATCCTTACATAAATCTCATTCGGTATGCCTTGAAGAATGAATGATTTTTCCAGTCTATCAGCTTTTCTTCTATTTAACTGCTCTTCAGTGTATTCAGCTAGTGGTAATGGGTACTCTCTCTCTCTTTCCCTTCTACTACTTCATGAATCTTCATAGGAGGTTTCATGACTCCTTATGTCAAAGAATTCATGATAAGTTCACCCAACTCGTGTCTTTCTATAAAAACTTGAATCAATCTTTCCATTGCTCGCACTCTCCTTTGAAGAGTACTGGTGGATTTACATCGGTTCCTATCGTGAGAGCTTCCCTTGATGACATCCTGTTTTGAAAATATTACAATAAGAACTTGACAAACTGATCGTTAGTCCAAAAGAAATCAAGTAAAACAGAAAAACTTAGACAGAAAATTAGAAATGAAAATTTCAAAATTCTCTATGTATGAAATTCGCAAGATATACTATGAAGTATATAGAATTCGCAAACCACAGAAATTCACAAGTATTTTCAAATCAGAATTCGTAAGCAAAAGACCCAGAATTCGCAAGTCACACAGATTTCAAAAACAATTACAAGTTCAAAATTCGCATACTACAAAGATTTTGAAATTTCCAAACAACAAAGGTTTCAGAATTCGTAGACCAGATTCGCAAGACATGTACCTACGAATCCTGAAGAATTCGTATCACACTATGTACGAAATCTGCTCTTTTTGCAAGTAACAATACTGCGAAACTTAAGTACAAGACTGCGAATTCTGTCCTTGTCAAAATTTTAGCAAAATCATTTCGTAAAAAGGATATCTACGAATTCTTGGTAAAATAGCCTTCTGCGAATTCTTGGCAACCTGCAAATAGATCAATACGAATACTGAAGGACTCATAATTCAACTACTTGCGAGTTCTGGAAAATTTGTAATACTAACACCTGCGAATTTAACACTTAGAATTTAAACACAAGAACTCTACGAAAAATAGAGATCACCGAAAACTAGAGATCTGCAAAAGCTAGAGCTCTTCTTGCGAGTTCTTGAAGAATCTGCGAATTCTTCAAATCTGTTTGCGAATTCTTCAGATCTACGAACAAAATACGATCTCAATGGCTCAAAAACCTATCTAGACTTCGAATTTCGATTCGAAATTTTGACAATACGATCATCTAAACATCTAGAATTACTTTTGATCAATGAAATTCAATAAGAACTACACAAGAATACAAATTGATCTAATACAGTGCATAACGAACTCGTGAACTCTAAACTCTACAAATCTCAAAAATTGACAATAAATTATAGTGCAAAAATCCAATTCACCTATACAATTTCAATCTAAAACACTATACGCACATAATCTGATCAATTACAACTCGAAAAACAAACACAAACTCAGAATTGATTATGATCTCGATAAACATAGTGACGAACTCTGTATTTCTTGATTTCACTTCGGATCTGCTCTGATACCAATTATTAATCCCAGATTTATCAAGTTCTCATTACTAAAACAAATCACAAACAAGATTTATCAATCTAGCTGTTTGATTAATCACAAGATTTGATTACATAATGATTTCAGTCACTTTCTCTCTCTAACAACAACTTTCTCTCTCTAACTCTCTCTCTCTCTGTGAATACTCAGAATGTTACAAGAGTTCTTCTAGTTGTTACAAGATTCTTAACCATAAGTTTATTAAAAGCAAAACTAAAACACGCTTACAAAACTAATACAAAAACCTTTGACTTTGATATTTATTACACTTGACTTTGACTTTGCTTAAGAGTTGACTTTTGAGCTTTGACTTAGCTTGACTTTGATCTTCAATCTTCTATGATCTTGCATCCAACATATTTATGCACTAACAGTTGGGTTGAGAGTTTTCAAACCGCAAGCATTGGGTTGGGTTATTCAAATGCTTTCAACCTGATAAACCCAACCCATGAGCACCTCTACTATGAAAGAGCAAATTACACAAAGAACGTCATCCATGTAGTGCTCTTCCCCCTGTCATGACCTAGTGACCCTTCCCCGACCTTTTATGATGAACAATAGCAAAAGCACCACTCATCCACCCCTTTCCATCCCATCCCATCCCCCACGTCTCACTCTTCCTGGTGCAAGCCAATGGTCTCATCTTCTACGAACTCCCTATGAAATCCCATCAGCATCCCCAACAACTTCCCCCTTCCACGTGTGACAGTAAACAACCACTCCACTCCTTTTCATCATCACTTTCGATGAGACCTCCTCCACACTTGCAACCCTTTCACCTGCTATGAAGCCCTCCACCCCTCTTAATCATCACTGAAACCCCATCCTCGACGTTGTAACCCCGCTCTACAATCGTAACTCCGCTGATTCTACCTCCCTCCACATTTTCGTTCTATTTTTCGTTTGGTAATAGAGCCTTTAAATTTTTGGGTTTAATTTGGTCTAAGTTTGCATTTTGAAATTTTGGTATAGGGATCCTTTGAATAAATTTGCATTTTGTTTCTGTTACACGTCTTTCTTTCTTCTTTTCAATTTTGTTTTTTTTTTCCTTTTCGTATTAGGTTTTTATTTTGTTGAGTTTTGGTTATTAGAGTTTCAATTCGGGTTGCATTTTGGTGTTTAGGTCTGGATTTGTGTTAATTTTTGGTGATTAGGCTTTGATGTGGGTTGAACTTTGGTGATTAGGATGTGGTTTTTTGTTGATTTGGTATTTGAATGTTTTTTGGTGAGTATGGCTCGAGAAAATGACTAGAGAAGGAAAGTGATCGGAGATGAATAAAAAGATTAAAATACCCATGACTTAACCGAGCATTTTAGCAAAAGTTAGCATTCAGGACCCAATCCATTATGAAAATGAAACCATATAAATGATGATGAACCCAATTCGTGTTTTTCATGTAACCACACGGAACAATATATGTAATTTACTTTATTTTTTCATTGGACCAAATTAACATTGTTTTTTGGAAAGGGTCGTGGCATCTTGACACAAACTTTTACAAGCCACGTTATTTATTTTAGAAATAATTTTTATTATAAAATAAAAATTAATAAATATATAAAAATAAAAATATCTTGAAAAAGAAGCATAAATTATTTGGTGTTATCCTAAAAGGGTCTGCAAAACATGACCTTGTTCTCAAGCAATCAGACCATTCCCTTTCTTCAGTCTTCCACCATACTCTTCCTTGGTTCACTCATTTGATTTTATATATGTATATTTTTCTTTTTGGACACTTAGGACCTGTTTGTTAGCAGCTTAATGAGTTTAATGAGAGTCACAGCTTATTCAATCAGCTATATATGACTGTTTGGTAGTGGCTTAATGATATAGAAAGTGGCTTATTCAGTAAGCTTTTAAGAGGGAGCTTTATAAAGAAAGCCAATTTTTTTCCAAACCAGTCCCTCTCATTAAAAACAACGTTTCTTCCATCTATGAAAAAACTCTCTCAAATAAAAATATTCTAAATCTATACAGACAGATTAATCCACACAGACAACTTTATCCATAGAGAACTTAATGGAAAACCAACCAAACAGCCCCTAATAGATCTTATGATTATTGAAGATGTTGATGTCAAATTGTCAAATTATATTGTAATTTATATCAAAATTAACTGTACCACTTAGATCGAAAACCCGATTATCAGGTAAAATTAGTAAGTATTGGGAAGAATTGAATGTTTATTACTTTAATTGAGGAAAAAAAATCATAGTTATACTAAAGTAAACTTGGCTTCATATTTTGCTTTGGTCTTTTTTTTTTAACGGCAAGTTTACACACGCACACGTTCCCAGGGTATCCGGGCTCCCACTTAAGGGTGTCACCTGACTAATTCCCGTCGACCACGACCCAACCCAATTAAGAGTACCACTATAAACATGATTACAAAACTTTTATCAGTATGATAACCTAATCTTTGTCAATAAAACAGTTTAAGAGATTGTAAAGATTTAAATATAATTGGAAGACGGTTAAACCCTTGAAGTCATTTTTTTAACTAAAATTTTTAAATCCAACAATATAGCTAGCTCATTAGTAATAAGTTAGAATTCTAAAAGCTAAGCTACAACTCAAACCCATAATCTTGCTCCATGCTTCATTATATACTCACTCCATCCTCTTAATTTTATTTTTATTGGTTAGTATATATAGTTTCAAGAGAGGTAGTTGGTTATCAACTTTATAAAGTACTAGAAGCGTACTCGTACAATGCAGCGAGATACATCACGATTTTAATGTTTCATTTTATTTTTTTTATCAATTTACAGTACGATTTTGGATGGTTTTGGATGGTTTTTTATAAATTTGTCTACATAAAAGAAATGTCCTGGACATACCAAATTGATGGGTGTTAGAAGCCTGCAGTAGTAATATTTATCTTGTGCTTTGATACTTGTAAATTAAGAGATTTTTAAAATTCTGCATAAAAATGGTGGTATCTTGTGCCTAATAATTTGTATTAAAGAGTTTTATATCCGTGTTTTATAATATAGTATAGATAATGTTGTCATAGTAAGGTTCAACGTCTAATATATATTTCGACATGTTTTTCAGTTGATTATCAATTAGTTTTATAAAATTCAAACGTGAAATTTAAGTTGTATGCATGTTGTAATAAGTTGTAAATATTGGAAAATATTTTTTAATATAATTAATATGTTACTATCAATATACTCACATGTGAATAACTCGTGATTGAAACTTTGGAAACCCGATTAAAAAATTGAAAAAGAATATATCAATATGAGTATCTAATTATCAAAGCTCTTGTAGCCCAACGGTCGGTAACATCCTTGGGGGGACAGTGGATGGCATCCCTGTCTACCCGGGTTCGATTCCTAGGGGGAACGGGTGGCGATACCTCAGTCCATGGGTCGGCCTTCGGGTCGGGCATGGGCGAGGCTATGGATCGGTAACGGCCCATGGTCGCGAGGATTAGTCGGGTGCCCGTTTGGATCCCGGATACCTCGTCGACTTCGGTCGGGACGGGTGTATGCGTTTAAGCTGCCGTTCAAAAAAAAATATGAGTATCTAATTATAAAAAAGAAAAAAAAAACTCATTTTTTGATGTAATTCTTTTAAGTAAAAAAATTAATTCTATTTAAGATGATTTAATTTTAAAATTGAGGTAAATATGTGGATTTTTTTAGTTGGTTATCAATTAATTTTATTTAATTCAAACATCAAATTTTGAGAAATTGTCCGTAGGCTATGATAAATTTTAATATTGAATTTTAAAATATTTGAAGTAATAAAACAGTACCTGATATTTAATAAAATAATTTAATAGTTTTTATCAAATGCTTTATAATATGATAACTGTATAATCCAAATTAGCTCGTTACGTTAATCTAATGAAATTACCTATTATACTTGATTTATCTCGATGAACACAACAACAAAACAAACAAATCCAACATCTCTCATTTGAAAATAGAATCTCGGGGTAAAATATATGCTGATATTTCCTCTACCCCTATGATCAAAGATATTCAGACCCTCGACTTACAGACTTGATTTATATCGTGTAAGGGGTGCTTGGGATTGCTTATTTAAAACAACTTATGGTTATTTTGAAAAAGTGCTTATCAACTTATGCGGTGTAAAACCGGAGTTTTTAAAAAAAGTGTTTGGATTAGCTTATTGTGGTACAAAAACGTAATAAGCTAATAAGTTGTTATTTAAATGTGTTTGAGATTGCTTATACATATAAAATAACCAAAAAAGTCATAAGCACTTTTCAAAGAAGTTGATAAGTTAGAAGAAAATGACTTATGAAAAAATGTTTATTTTCAGTTTGGCACCAACATAAGCACTTTGATTTTTTCTCCATCCAAACACTAGAAAGTGGTTATCTTCAGTGCCACATCGCAATAAGCCAAAAAACACCTCAAATAAGCAATCCCAAACACCCCCTAAAAGTAAAACTAAGAATTTCCAAGGCCATACCATTTGGGTCTACTTGATATGCCTTGGATGAAACTAATAATAGAAAGTAGGGTACATTTGGTACGTATAACAGAATATGACATGACAGAATAAAAACTTTTTGTCTCATATTTGACACGACATTAGATTAGGACAAGATAGGGCTTGAGTGGGTCATAAAAACCTTTTTTTGTATCACAAATATAAAACAAGATTGGTAAATTAATAAACTACCAATAATAAATTAAAACTTGAAAGTCTTTTCTAATTGTTTTACTCATCCTATTCACCCTCGTCCAATCCTTTCTAGACGTGCAGTCACGTCTACACACAGACACAACCTTATAATCTCATTCGAAAAATAAAATAAAAAGTATTGTTTTTTTATATTAAATGATAGGTCTGATTACTTTGCACTGAACATAATTTTAATGCCCATTTCAGTATCATTAGTTAAAAAAAATATAATAACACACATTTATATATATATATATACACACACATCTGTAACAACCCAACTTTCCTTAACAAGCATAAGAAACGTAATATAAAATAACTCGCCAAAAGTGGCCCCAAAGTACATCTCAAACGTACGAGGTTTGCGGAAACAACCTATTACACAACTGAGAATGATTAAAGGAAAATTAACTACATCTGAAAAGCTAAGGTATCAACCTTCTAGACCTAGACTTCCTGCTCAAAGCTTCTCCTTCCCTTTACTCGATCCTTCTACTTCACGCCTTCCTAAAAGGTTTTTAGTTTTTGAAAGCGAGGGTTAGACTGAGAGGTCTAGTGAGTTCCCTCTAACAACAGGTTTTCGTGCCATAGCAACATATAAAAAAGATTTATAAACAAGTTTTAGTTTCACCAGTCATCACATAACAATTTCACACTCTGGCACACACTGAAGTCACACACATATGTGTCCACGTGTCAGACTCATACTGCCTTACTATAGGACACCCCCCCCCCCAATGGCATAAACGGGACACCCCCCAGTATGAGCACAGGCGGGACACACCCCACGACTTGGCCATAACTTGTCATCACCAATGTATGCATACATATAGTACATTCGTCACAATAAAATACAACGTGAATGTAACAAACTTCTCATTCGAAAATAGCATAAATAATAGTAACGTTTTTTTGGTTAGAAAGATTCACCTGAGGCTCCTGCTTAACTCCCCTTACTAACACTTTAAATCTTTAGAATAGAGACCTACGATTTACATACAAATAGAGGGATAAGTCATACGGACAATTCTCACCAATAGTTCCCAACTTCTTAACCGGACATTTCTACTCGGACCCTGAAATCGCCCGGTTCAGGTTGGCTTACCCTGGGCCTCCACTCCTCCAGTTCTCGGGTTTCAACCACTCCACCCGGTTCCTACTGGGTTCTTACTGGAATCCCCATCTCCCGGGCTCTCTACCTGGAATCCCAAATCCCAGGTCCCGCCCAGAACCCGCCTCCCGGGGCCGCTCCCCCTCCTAGGTCTCCCGACTCTCGGGATCATCCCCGGGTTCCTACCCGACCGGGACCCCGGTCTCCCGGGGTTCCCTTCTCGGGACCACACAACACACCCCAGCCTCCCCGGTAACGTCGGGTTCCCGTCTCCCAGGTTCCCGGCTCCTGGCCCTTCTGGATTGGGCGAAGGGTCGGACGGCGCACCGCCCTCCCCTCCCTACACAGACTTCACGAGAGTCGAATAGAAGGTAGGAGTTATTAAATGAACCGATTAAGAATCCCATCCTTCCCTAACCATAAATCGATTAAAAACCCATTAATCAACAAAAGCTACAACCCAGTCCCTCCCCTTTTCCTTTAGTGAAAATCAATCGACCCCTTCTAGATAACCCAAAATTAAAAAGACCTTTATCAATTACAACACACAAAGAATCAGAGATTTACCTTAAAGAATATTTGTGAAGATTCATTTCTCCAAATTATCAATTTCTTCCCAATTTGATTCTTCACCAAGCACGCCTCAACCTTGCTCCCTATGATTTCTCAGCCTCCACAAATGGTGAAATGAAAATGAGAGAGTATTTAGGGTTTTAACCTCTTTTCCATTAATTGCAAACTTATGGGTAGTTCGGTTCATTTTCCATTAAGACCTGTATGGATATAGTTATTTGTATTGATAAAGTTGTCTATATGATAAAAGATAAATTGTTGTTCGATTGTTATATTGAATAAACTGTCTAAATGTTAGAAATGACCATTTTACCCTCGTGCTTCTATGTCTTTTTGTTCCTCCCTTTCCCCCATTAATTTTAAAATTTAGAAGAGCAGCAACACCAAACCTATGAATTAAATTGCTAACATGAATGAAATTAGTAACCAAAACAAAAAAAACATCAAACAACAGACATCATGAATGAAGTTACTAACAACAGCAACACAAACCCATTATTGGCAAAGATAAAGAGAGACTGGTTCAAGGAGGATCAGATTGATTTCAGAGACCAAATCGATCACAGATGGCCAAATCGATTTCAGATAAAGAGAAGATCGATTTTAGGGAGGAGCAAATCGATTTCAGAGACGAAGAGGGTCGATCTAAAGGGTATTTCAGGGAAGGCCATTCTCAAAGACCCAATGTTAAAAATGGTTTTTTTTCTTCCAAATCTCCTTCACTAAGTGGACTTTTTCCATATCAAAATTTTCAAAAGAATACCTCCATATCTAGACTTTTGCCATCTAAAATGAGTAGAATGAAGGAGGTAATTATGGGAGGAACACCCAGGTCGGGGAGGAACAATAGAAGATGGACCTGTCATCTTCGAAGCTTCAAGGGTTTATCATTATCTTCTTCGCCGGAGAAGATGGATTTGTAGACCTGTAGTCCGCTGGGCAAACTTGAAGGAGCAGCAAGAATTGATTTTATGAGGAAAGGGTTTTCAAAGGTCAGGGGTAGGAGGCGGTCTTTTGAACGGCTGAGCCTAGACAAGTGGGGTAAATGGGCTAAGCAAATAAGTCCAAGTTTTTTTAAATAAGCCCGAACCAAACATGTTTATATGGATTACCGAATAAGCTATATAGGCTATTAATCCCATTAAGCCATTACCGAACAGCCCCTTAGTCCTTAAACTCTAGACTTCCACAAAATTTCCACTAAAAATCTATTCTTTACAGTTTGATCTCGGTTATTACAATATCTCCCCCTTGAAAGAATTTCGTCCCAGAATTACATCGTCAAATAAGCTTGGGTATTGGGACATCATGTCTGCTTCTACCTCCCATGTTGCCTCTTGTCCCTTAGGATATCGCCATTGCACTTTCATAAGGAGGGTCTCCTTTATCCTTAGCTTGTTCACTTTACGGGCCAAGATGGCCATTGGTTCTTCTATGTAACTCAATTTCTCAACCACCAGAACGTCATCTAATGACACAACCACATCTGATTCAGCCAAACACTTCTTCATGAAACGTATGGTGAATGCCATGTAGTTCACCGAGTAACTCCAACTTGTAAGCCACTTCACCGACTCGTTCCACTATAGTGAAAGGCTCGACATACCTAGGTTTCAACTTTCCTTTCTTCCCAAAGCGAACGATGCCCTTCCAAGGCGAGACCTTAAGCATTACTTTGTACCCTACCTGAAATTCAATTGGCTTTCTCCTCTTGTTTGCATACATCTTTTGGCGATCTTGTGCTGCTCTCATCTTTGGACAAATCCGATCGACTTTATCAGTTGTGGTTTGCACAGTTTTTGGGCCTGCCAATTGTCTCTCACCGACTTTGTTCCAACACAATGGTGTTCTACACTTGCGCCCATAAAGCGCTTCAAACGGAGCCGCTTGAATGCTGGCGTGATAACTATTGTTATAAGAAAACTCTATCAACGGAAGATGAACTTCCCATGAACCCTTGAAATCGATCACACATGCTCTAATCATATCTTCCATCGTTTGAATGGTTCTCTCGCTCTGGCCATCCGTTTGGGGATGATATGCAGTACTTAGCTTAAGTTGTAAACCCAACTCTCTTTAGAGGCTCTTCCAAAATAATGATGTAAAACGACCACCACGATCAGAAACTATAGACGATGGTATTTCATGCCTCAATACGATCTCATCTATATACAACCTTGCTAACTTCTCCAATGGGTACGTCTCTTTGATTGGTAGGAAGTGAGTGGATTTGGTGAGTCGATCCACTATTACCCAAATGGCGTCAAGACTTTTCGGTGTTCACGGTAGTCCTATGACAAAATCTATCGCGATCTCGTCCCACTTCCACACCGGTATTTCCAAGGGTTGAAGTTCCCCGTACGGCCGTTGGTGTTTTGCCTTGACCTTTAGACACATCAAACATCATCCGACGTAATGAGCAATATCTTTCTTCATTCCTGTCTACCAATAAAACTGCTTTAGGTCCCGATACATTTTATTTGTTCTCGGGTGTACCGAGTAACGAGACTTATGTGCTTCTTCTAACACTATCTTCCATTGATCTTCCAATTTAGAAACCCACACCCGGTCCCCTAGGCATTTTAATCCACGGTTGTCGACCCCTAGCGATGCTACTAACCCGACAACCCGTTCACTTTTTAGGTTCTCTTCCAAAAGCGCTCCCTCCTAGAACTTCTTAATAGTCTCTAGGAGGTTAGAAGTTGCTTCGACTCTAAAGGCTACCACCTTCGTCGAATCCCCTCGTCCCTTCCAAATCAACGCGTCGGTTACGACATTCGTTTTTCCCGGATGGTAAAGAATTTCCAGTCATAGTTGCTTAACAACTCCATCCATCTCCTTTGTCTCATATTTAATTCTTTCTGGTTGAACAGATGTCGGAGGCTCTTGTGTTTAGTGAAAATTTGACACTTAACCCGGTGTAAAAAGTGTCTCAAAATATTTAAGGCAAAAACCGTTGTCGCTAGTTCCAAATCATGTGTAGGGTAATTCTTCTCATGATCCTTCAATTGGCGAGACGCATAGGCAATTACCTTCCCCTCTTGCATAAGAACGCACCCAATTTCTAACTTAGAAGTATCGTTGTAGATCACGAATCCTTCGGATCCATTAGCTAAGGATAAGATTAGTGCACTACTCGAGCTTTCCTTTAACTAACGAAAAGCGGCTTCTTGCGCGTCAGCCCACACGAACTTCCAATGACTTCTCTGGGAGCTTTTATATTAAATGGAATATATAGAATTATGATCAATCAAATTTTGTGAAGTCCCGGTATTTATTACCAGTCAGAATTGAAGATCGTTTATTTACAATGAGATGGGATACAAAGTCAACAGATATAGTTAACGTGGTTAGCGGCGTAGCTATCCGCGAAAATCATGAATGAACTTTTGATAATAACCCGCTAAACCAAGAAAACTCCTTATCTCTAACGGCGATATCGGCGCTTCCCAACCCTTAATGGCTTCAATCTTAGTTGGGTCCACTTTGATATCGTCCTTTGACACGACATGACCTAAGAACTGGACTTCTCTCAGCCAAAACTCGCACTTCAAGAATTTGGCATACAACTTCTAGCGCCTTATCAACTCCAACACTGATTGAAGGTGTTCCTCATGCTCACTCGGGGACCGAGAATAGATCAGGATGTCATCTATGAAAACGATTACACATTTATCCATGAGTGAACTACACACTCGTTTAATCAGATCCACGAATACCGCTAGGGCATTAGTCAGACCGATGGGCATGACTAAAAACACATAATGCTCGTACGTTGTTGGTTGGCAGATTATGTAACCCGAAAATTACAAATAGAATCCCATGCAAGTATACATGTAAAACCACTATCGTTTGAACAAGTAATAAGTGGTACTAAGTATCAAGTATTGATCCCACATAGACAATAAAACAAGCCGTGATTCTTAAGTCAGTCTTAAAAGGTGATTTCAGAAAGAGATTTGGAAGGAATGATCTTTGAGTGTTGGTAACAGTAAATTGAAGTGCATAAACAAATTAAAAGAAAGCAAGGGTGTAAGATCCAGCTAGAGTTGTTAGCAACTAAATAATAGGATTGATGCTGCAACACCAGTTCTCAACTTCACTATCGGTTCACAAAAACCCTTTTGCAAGGTTCATATTAGAATAGGTTTACCGGCAACGACTAATTAGGTGACCCAACCGGTTCCGCACAGATATTATTATGATCCCCGTATAGTTTACAATCAATAAAGATTGAGAGGGTTTGTTACAACCCCTATAAGACTTTAGTGTCCTGAAGTTTATGCTAGCTTGCAATCAAGATGACTCACCTAATTGAAACAATGTACGCCACCTCATCAAGAAGCACTTGGTCGAAACTCAGAAACAAGGAGTAAATAGTGAAATTGATAGCCAGTAGCAAACCATTAACTCATAGTTACATAGGCTTTTATCTCCCAACCATCACTTACACCCAAGCTAGGGACTTACCCCATTATCGCTTCACACATGGTGTGCGATATTATTGGAAAGATAATGAGAAAATGCATGAAAAGTAAATGACTGGAATTGGAATGCGTAAATGTAAATAACAGAAATGTAAAGCCGAATTGTAAATGACAAGGAAATGTAAAGGTGTTGTGACACTGAACAATAGCGTACTGGAGTTAAAGACTTAATATTAAAAAGCTTTAAAGTAACTAGTTAGGATAGCTAGGTAAGTTATCTAACAGAGATAACATGCTTAAACTACTGGATTTAGCTCTCTATTTATACATAGAAGAGCTCTTAACTTAGCAACTAAGAAAGCATAAAAAGAGAATCAAAGTACAAAAGGACATGGCCCCTACCACTAACTAGGAATCAAATGTCATAATTAGGTACATTGGCATCTTTTAAGGAAAAAAGAAAATATCAAAAGAGCATATATGCTCTGCACATTGTCTCCTTCAACCGAATATCTCCAAGTTTCCTTCAAAGAGCTTAGTTGCACCCACCAAAAAGATTATGAAGCTTAGTCCATGACTGCAGTCCCATGTTGTGACTCCTGGTGCAACATCATTCATCAGTAAGTTAACATAAAAGTGCATAAGTAAGGTAAATTTCCACTACTTAGCTCCCAACTCAACAAATGGTAAAAATAAGAATAAAAGACTCAAATATTGTGATTGGGGAAATAAAATAGCTAGAAAATTCTACTAAAAATGATGAAAAATGTGATAAGTTATCCACTCATCACATCCCCACACTTAAACCGTTGCTTGTCCCCAAGCAACGAAAAAGACAAACATAAAGACTCAATTTGAAAGGTAAAAATTAAAAAGAAAAGTGATAGTGGTCAGTTCAATAAACAATAGACATAGCCTTTCATAAATCAGTTCATATTCACTTCACAAACACAAACACCATAGGCCAAAACACAAGTTCCTATTGTTATGCATGATTACTTTCTTAAAATAAGATCAATAGGACTTTATGGATTTTTGCTATTTTTGGGCTATCTTTCTTTCTCACACACACCTCACTTTCTGTGTCAAGATGTTGCAGCATCTGCTGCAGCCTGTCCTATATGCCAGATTTATTTTTGTTGGCTAGGTAGGGATGATTGAGCCATGATATGCCAATATCACAAGGAAAAGAACTTTATTGAGCCAAAGTTGCCAATATCACAATTAATTGAGCCTTGTGATGCTAATACCATATGAATGATTGAGTCGTGTAGTGCCAATATCACAACTAATTAGTATTATTGAACAAGACTTAAAGGACTCAAACCTTTTCATCTTTTCAGATTTGACACAAAACTCCCCTCCCCACACTTAGAAAGAAACAATGTCCTCATTGTTTGGAGAACATGTATAGGCTCAAAAGGGTTAAAAGGGGAAAGGAGAGTGTATAAGGCTATGTGAAAAAATGGCCTATATCCTCTTCTATTTCAAAACAGTTTGCATGTTTGCTTCCCAGATGGCTTGGTTTGGTTCTAGCATAAGTATTGAAAATGAACATATACAAGTGAATTATTTGGGCTATGTTATGTGTACTGATCGAGAATGAAAGTATCACAAAATAAAACAAATTCCCAGACTCTTAATGGACTAAATAATGAAGAAAATAACAAAATAAAAGACACTACATGGAGCTAAGGAATAGAAATGGACATCTCCTACTCAGAATGAGTAGGCTCTTCTGCTGCAGGGCCTCCAAGGAACTCATCCTGCAGCTTAGTCAGTGTTGCAGGGTACTCTGGTTGATAGGTGGATGCCTCCATGTGGTCATTTGCCCAGACATGGTCCTTGACATCCATTATTTTCTTGTGACACTTTCAATTGTGTTGCAGGGTACTCTGGTTTCAATTGTGCATGATCGAAGTGCGAAGGTGGGGCAAACTTCCTTCTTTTTCAATATCCAGATTTTTCAAATGAAAACCAGATAGATAATGTGTTGCGTCCCCTGAAAATATGAAACATTTTTTTGTTGAGAAGAAAATGAGTGGCTGGTGGGGTTTTTATCAAGGGTTGGCATGGGCTAGTTGTCTGTTTCAATAATGTTCACGAAGAATTGTGAAACACTAGTAATGTGGTTGCCTGACTCAGAAAATAGTTGGTGCAGTTTGATATTCTTTTACTTTGATCTCACACCCTCTTTCTTTTAATCATTGAGCTCGCTTCTAACCAAACTCTCTTTCACATTTTACCTCGTCACACAACTGACACTCATTTCTTTTTTACTCCTCACACTCGATCACTAAGGATTAACTTCTTAGGTAGAAAACACTAGTGATTGTGAATCCATAGAAGTTTAATTTAAGTCCTACACAATGAACCCATATTTTCCTATGAAAGCATAATGTTGCTCAAAAATGGTTTAACTTTATCAGTTAAAGCACAAAATATGAAATACAAGTCAGATAAATGTATGATCAGAGATGTTATCATGAAGATTTGAGCATTTTTTTTAAACATTGAAGACTTTTCAAACAAGATAATTGAATGAATGAAATGAAGACAAGAAACTTGTTTGAAAATATGACATTGTATCAAAAAGATCAATATCGAATGATTTAACGATTAAGGCTTAGGTCAGCAAAAATTTAATTTTGTCTATATGAACCAATATATAGACATACTTGAAAGAACGTTCAGAAATGAAATCACGCTCAAACATTTAAATTCAATCGGGGTGTCTTACCATCGAAAAATATGTTTCAATTTAGAGACATGGTAAGAACGAATTCAACAAAAATTAAACCGGTGTGTGTGTGAATACTTGACAGTATATAGAAAAGATAATACACAAGTATTAATCTTTGGAAACACATGGTTTGTTGATCATTGAATCACAAATAAAATAAAAACATTTAAAATCACACTTCTATATTCATGAAATCATTTAAGAATCAGAAGTGGTTTGAACATTTAACTTTCGGTACATGGCAATTTCCTTCACCAGCTCCTTGATCAACTTCTCTTGTCTTCTCATTCTCCTCTTCAATGCCAACTCTCTCTCCTCGAACATTCTCTCAAGCTCCTTCTTCTATAAGGCCAACTTCTCATCCCAATACTCTTCTTGGTCATCCAGCTTCTCCATCAATTTCTTTTGGTTTTCCTCCAGAATGCTAATCATCATAGTGAATGTTGCTGCTTCTACCCGACCAGATGTTGCAGCACTGCCTGTAGCATGTACTGGTCGCAGTACATCACCGTCATCACCATGCTTTCTCACTTGGTTCCTCATTATCCTGTTGATAGCCAGACTGTCTATCACAGCCTTCCTATCCACGTACTCATCAGCATCAAAAGTTCTCACTTTTATCAAGGCATTGATTAAGGCAGGATGCCATAATCCACCCTTAGACTTTTCTGTGCAGGCCTTGATACTCTTGTTGATAACCTATCCAACATCATATTTTTTGCCCTATCATGATGAAGTATAAGAGAAAACACCTTTCAAATAAGATGCTGGTGTCATGGGAAGTAGGCATCAATGTGTGTCTGATAAAGTGGAACCACACATTAGCCTTTGATGACAAGTGCACAGACTCCAACTTCCATGCTTCTCCTTTGGTGCTCCAATTTGCTCCTTCTTTGGCTATGATCTTCAGTAACCTTTTTGCATTAGCAACACTGGCTCTCCTCATCAGTTTGTTGTACACTGAGATTGGTGGAGGAACAAGCCCAAATATGTTGTTTATGGCCTCCGCTGAGTAGCAAACATCCATTCTTCTTACTGTGACAATATCATCTGGTATCACAGCAGCTTCAGCATAAAACTCTCTTACCCAGTCAAGGTTATACTTTGGTGGTACCTTACACAACAGTTCCCATCCCAAAGTTTGTATGGCTTCCTAGACAAAAGGATACTCAGAAATGATTCTAGGACTGAATCCTTTGTCTTGAAGCCCATCTTTCATCTTGAACTGCTTGTACTTCTCCTCAACTTCCTTGCATGTAAACCTTGTTAGTGCACATATTTGTTGGATACAAGATCATGAAGACTGAAGACTGAAAGTCAAAGCAAGTCAAAGCTCAAGTCAACTCTTATAGCAAGTTAAAGTCTCTTGTAATAAAAGTCAAAGTCAAAGTGTTGTAAATGTTTTGTTTAGTGTTGGGTGTTTTGTGTCCTTGTATAAATAGGGATATGGATAGAGTAAGCGTGTAAAAAAGCGTGTGAGAGTGAAGTTGCAAGTGAGTATTATTGTGCGCAGACATATTCTAGAGAGAGAAAGATTCTCAGAGTATTGTATACGAAATCTTGAATTGAATTGATAACAGGTTGATTGTCCAAATTGTTTTCATATTGTCTTTGCATTAAAACTGTGATTAGAACTTGAATCTTGGGAATAATAATTGGTATCAGAGTAGAGTTCAAATTGAAATCAATCAAAGAAATGGATGTTTGCACTGTGTATTGAGACTAGATCGAATTTCGAATTTTTCTGAGTAATTGCAAGTTTGTTTGAGTCAATTGTGTTTGTATATTGTTTTAGAACGATCTTGTATTCGTTTGTTGAAATATTGCACTATAATTTTGTTCAATTCTTGGATTTTTACGAGTTTTAGAGTCACGAGTTCGAACGCACTGTAATAGAATCAATTTCTATATTTGAGTGATCTTTATTGAAATTCAGTGATTGTAATCGATTCTAGATGTAGTAGTGATCGAATTGTCAAAGTTTCAGATCAAAAGTTGAAGATTTGATGGGTTTTTTAGAAGATCAGAGTGTGTTTAAGTCGAGATCTAAAGAACTCGCATCAAGAACTCGCAGATCAAAAGATTTCGCATATTTTGTATCTGAAAATTTCACAAGTATAGAATTCGCATGCTAGTGATATGCGAAATGTGCTGAATTCGCATGTGTGTGTTATAAGAAATCCTCAGAATTCATACAAGCTTGTATGCGAAAAGTCAAAATTCGCATAAGTCCTTTATACGAAAAGTTTTGTGAAAAAATCTCTAAGGAAAGAATTCACATATGCCTGTATGCGAGAAGTGAAGAACTCGCATACTGTGACATACGAATTCCTCAGAATTCGCATAAGAAGTGTTTGAAAAAAAATTGAAGTACAATATTCATATGATTCTATTATGCGAAAAGTTGGTTTTTCAAAAAATTTCTAAGTCTAGTTTTCGCATAGTTTTGTGTGCGAATTCCTAGAACTCGCATATAACTATGTGTGAATTCTGTAGTGTGCGAATTCTGGATTGTATTTGTCTGTGAATTCTGAAGTTAGTGTGTATGCGAATTGTGGCTTGCGAATTCTGTTTGTGTGAATTGTTTGGTTATTTGTGGTGTGAGAATTTCATACTTAGGAGATATTTTGAAATTTTATTTTCTGAAAATTCTTTCTAAGTTTTTCTGTATTTTGATTTCACTTGAACTAACGATCATTTCAAGTTCTTATTGAACAGTGTAAATCAAGATAGGATATTCAGATGAAGAATATGGTCAGATATTTAAACTGAAAACAGAGAATAAAAATCTCATTTCATCTGTTGATTACTACTCAAATAGGTCAAAGAAATATTATGATGAAAAGAGGTTGCTAAGAGTAGAAGTCGATGCATTGCAGAAAATTAATGAGGATCTTTTGAAGAAGATATCTAGCCTGGATGAAGAAAAAGTACAGAGTTTGGAAGCTGAGAATATTGAGCTGAAAAGAAATATTTTAGATATGGAAGCTCAAATTGTCAAACTCCAGAAACAAGATTTTGTTGATAAGAATGAGAAAATAGTTAAGAGTTTGGAAATTGCTAATGAAGAGCTGAAAACGAAGATTTCTGACTTGGAAAAGAAGATTGCTAATGACATAGATGAGCTTGAGAAGGAAAGGAAAGGATTTTCTCAGAAATTCTCCGATTTTTCAAGGAAAAGTTTCAAAGAAAAGAAAATTGTTGAGCTTAAATGTGCCAAACTTTCTCAACAGGTGACGGATTTTGAGAAAGTGATCATCTTAGAAAGAGACAAGTTTGCAAAAGAGAAGAAGATGATTGAGCAGAAAAATTTTGGATTCTTCAAAGAAATATCTGATCAGAGAATCAATGTTGAGAAAGACTTTGAAGAAGAAAGAAAGATCTTTGAGTTAGAGATTAGGAAGATTACAGAGTCATTGTTAGAACTGTCTACAAGTGTCTTGAAAGATCAAAATACGAAGTCTAAATTTCAGAAGAAGATTGACCTACTCAACGTAGAAAGGAACAGTTTATCTTCTAAGATAAAAGAACTTGAAGATATTGTCTCTACAATGGTGTTGACTGAGCAGAAGTCTCCAGATTCAATTGTTCAAACACCTAGAGATGATTCAGCTGACTCTGAATGTTCATTCAAAACAACATCAAGTTCACATTATACAACTGTTTCTACAAAGAGGTCAGTCAATTCAAAAGATCAGATTTGTACTACAAACATTTTATTTATGATAGGAATGTGGATGGTTCAAGTACTTACAAAAAAAGAAGAAGAAGAAGAAGGTATGAAGAAGAGAAGTTGGTCTGGAAAGTGAAACCAGTATCTGATGAGAAGTTGATGAGAAGATTGGTAAGAAATCATTTGTGCATATATCAAATGCCAAGAAGGACAATGTGCGAAAAGGTCAACCTGATCATGTTTATTCGAGAAATCAATTACTCAAGTTAGCTCATAAAAAGAGTTATTGTTCTTACTTCATACAAATGATTTTGTTCATAAAGTTTCAGATCTTTACTGGTATGGTTCTTATTCTATTACTCCTAATAGAACTGCAACAAACAAACATGGACCCAAATACCAGTGGGTACCAAAGCCAAAAGATTCATCTGTGTTGCAGGCACCTCAAGTCAAGGAGGAGTAAGAGAACCTAGACTTCTGAGTATATCAACTCAGGACTCGCTCTTCAAAGATCAAGTTTGACTTCTAAACACAACAGTTTAGGACTCGTACTTCAATTATCAAAAGATATTATACTCTAGTGCATATATGAGATTGTACTCCGATGCAAAAATGAGATGATCAACCTTCAAGGGGGAGTACATATTTTTTCCTGTTGCTAAATATTGTGAATGCAATATTTCAGGGGGAGTTAAGGAGTAAGGACTATGACTTCTAATTACATCTGATCAGAACTCGTTCTTAACACGTTTTATTGCTTTATGTCTTTAATTTTCAATAAATTTTGTGAATAAAGCTTTGTACTTTTACAGATTTTTGATTGTTGCAGATTTGAGAGGGAGCTTAAACGATCATATTTAATATGACTTTAGAGCTGACTTAATGAGATTTAAGCTGAGCGTAAGGAAATATTCTACTCTTAATCTCATACGTGTCTGAAAGAAGGACAACTTTCAGATATGAAAACATGTTCTTAAATGTTCAAACCACTTCTCAATTCTTAAAAAGATTTCATGAATTTAGAAGTGTGATTTTAAATATTTTCATTTTTCATGAGCTTAAATGTTAAATAAACTGTGTGTTTTCCAAAGATAAATACTTGTTAATATGTTATTATCATGTCTTATATTGAAACAAATTTTCGATGGTAAGACACCCTGCTTGAAATTCAAAGTTTGAGCGTGATTTCATTTCGAAATGTTTCTTTCAATTAGGTCTATATTTTGTTTCGTATAGACAAATTCCAATTTTTCTTGACTTAAGCTTTAATTGTTAACTCATTCATATTTGATCTTATTATTCGATGTCAGATTTTCAAACAAGTTTCTTGTATTCATTTCATTCATTCAATATACTTGTTTTGAAATATCTTCATGATTAAAAATGTTCAAATCTTCGTGATTATCTTAATGAGCATATAGACATCTAACATGTATTTTTGTGCTTTAACTAAAAAGTTAAACCGTTCGAGCAACATTATATTTTTAGGAAAACATGGGTTCATTGTGTGAGAACTTAACAGAACTTCTATGGATTCACGTTAACTAGTGTTTCCTACCCAATAAGTTAATCATTTAGTGATCGAGAGGCGAGGAGTCAATATATGAGTGTGGGTGTGATGAGGTAAAATGAAAAGAGAGTTTGGTTAGAAGCGAGCTCAATGCTAAAAAGAAAGAGGGTGAGAGATCAGAGTAAAAAAAATATCAAACTCTGCACCAACTTTTTCTGAGTCGGGCAGCCACATTTCTGATTATTTCACATTTCTTTGGTGAACATCATTGAAACATGCAACTAGCCCATGCCAACTATTGCTTTAAACTCCACCAGCTACTCATTTTCTTCTTAAAAAGAAGATGTTTCATATTTTTCTAGGGATGCAACACATATGCTATCTCGTCTTCATTCAGAAGATGTGGATACTGAAAAAGAAGAAAGTCTGCCCCACCTTCGCACTTCGATCATGCACAATTGAGTCTATTTTATACTGTTGTTGTCTAAATGGTTTACACAATTTTGAACCTAACAAAATCAATCATCATATGCTTAATTCTTTCAAACACAAGCACATACACACACGAAATTCGTTTTTCTGTCTAAACGTTTATAGTTTAACCTTGTGTTATTCGATGATTGAATGGAAGTCCTGGGGGGTGAACATCAAAATTCTCCTTTCCAATGTGTATTCGTTACACACAGTGATTTCATGTTACTGACAGGCATTTTAACTGATTCATTTGTTGATTCAGGTTTTACACTCATAATTTGTCTGAATTTCAAAAGATTCGGATGAATACTTTATGACTTGACGGATAATCAGCGGCTCAATTATGTGATGAAATATTAATGGTCAGAGAAAGATTCATGATATTTCTTGAGGAAGTTTTGATGATTTCTGTGCTTCATCATCAAAAAGGGGGAGATGATCAAGAAATGTTGGAAATGATAAAGGAATGTTGGAGCTTAAAGGAGAAATTTGTGTCAAGAAAGTCAATTTGAAGAAAAGATTCTGTCAAAGAATGCAATTTATGAAAAGATTGTACAAATTTGGAAGAGCAAGTTCAAAGATTTCTGAAAGCGAGCAAAATTTACTGAAATTTTCTTTGAAGATAATTTGCTGAAGCAAACCGAGCTGAATATGAAGATAATTTCTTTCTGAAGTCTGAAAGAGGTTTCTTATTACCTTTGGGGGAGATTGTTAAAGCTTATTACAAATGATGTTCAAAGACTTTGGGGAGAATACATAATTGTTTTTGAAGAAAAGAGGAGATTGTGCTTCAATGCTGATTTGCTGAAAGAAATCTCAAAGGGGGAGATTGTTTTATAATCTATGTCAAAAGGGGGATATTGAATGTCAAATCTTTTTGAAGATGATCTTGAATCCAAAGGGGGAGATTGTTAGTGCACATATTTGTTGGATACAAAATCATGAAGACTGAAAGTCAAAGCAAGTCAAAGCTCAAGTCAACTCTTATAGCAAGTCAAAGTCTTTTGTAATAAAAGTCAAAGTCAAAGTGTTGTAAATGTTTTGTTTAGTGTTGTGTGTTTTATGTCCTTGTATAAATAGGGATATGGCTAGAGTAAGCGTGTAAAAAAGCATGTGAGAGTGAAGTTACAAGTGAGTAGTATTGTGCGCAGACAGATTCTAGAGAGAGAAAGATTCTCAGAGTATTGTATACGAAATCTTGAATTGAATTGATAACAGGTTGATTGTCCAAATTGTTTTCATATTGTCTTCGCATTAAAACTATGATTAGAACTTGAATATTGGGAATAATAAACCTTGTCAACCTCTCTTCATACTCCTCCTCAACATCTTCTTGCTCAACCATCTTCTGCTTTCCCTTCTCTTCTCTTGTTAATTTCTTGGTTGTTTTCCTCCCATAGCCAATGATTTTAGCCTTCTTCTTTGGTGTGGCCTTGGGCTGAGTTTCCTTGGCCTTCTTGTCATCCTTTTAGCCTTTCTTCTTCTCAACCTTTTCTACTACTGCAGCCTCGTCTCCTTCTTTCTAATGCCTTTTTATCCACTCACCAATCTCTTCCTCAACACTGTGTTCCCAAAAGTTCATTTAAAATGGAATCATTTCCCACGCTGCCTTGAATATTCCCTGGGTTCTCAGGGATTGTCACTACTACTGCCTCATGCTGCGACATTTGTAGCAACACAGTGAGGCTTTCACTTCGTATATCATGGACCAAGGTTGCATCCAACACAGAAACAGGGGAAATGGATATAGGAATGGTGGTTTCTAGTGGTGGGTTGTTGGTGGTCTTAGGGTGTGTTTCGGTTTCTAGGCTTGGTGGTTGGTTCATATCAAAGGCTTCATGGTGGGATGGTGACAAGCTTGTGTTGAATGATTCAATGGGTTCTTGAGCATCTTGAAGAAGTGGGTTTTGGGTTTGGCTAGTTTATGTAAGTCCAAGTTTTCAAGCACAACTAATGAAAATGAGATTTGACGATGAAATTCTAGAGAGAGAGTAAAGAGAGAGAAACTTGAAGTCATATATCTCACTTAAACCATATTAGTTACAATTAAGAACTCTCATACAACTATTCTCTCAAATGCCTTACAACCTATTAGACTTAACTACTAAGCTTCTAAAGGTATTTATACTAAAGATGACTTACAAGACTTGACTTTGTTTGACTTTACATAACTTTGACTTTTCTACATAAATCTTGGATACAACAATACACTAACATTTGCAAGATTATTGTCTTGAATACAAAGGGGGAGAAACATTCTTAAATACAACAATCCCATTGTTTTGATCAATGAGTTCTACAACAATACACTAACATTCAAGATTATTGTCTTGAATACAACAATCCCATTATTTGGATCAATGAGTTCTACAACTCCATATGGAAAAACATTCTTGATTTCTAAAGGTCCAGTCCACTTTGCCCTTAATTTTCCAGGGAAAAGTTTAAGTCTTGAGTTAAACAACAAAACCATTTCACCAACATTGAAATCTTTGTGCATAATCCTCTTGTCATGCCATCTTTTGGTTTTATCCTTGTAGATCTTGGCATTCTCATAGGATTGATTTCTGAGTTCTTCCAATTCATTGATTTGCAACTTTCTCCTTTCACCTGCATCATTAACATTCATGTTAAGTTCTTTAAGAGCCCAAAATGCTTTGTGTTCAAGTACTAATGGAAAGTGACAAGATTTTCCAAAGATAAGCTTGTAAAGAGACATTCCAATTGGGGATTTATAGGCAGTCCTAAAAGCCCAAAGAGCATCATCTAGTTTAAATGACCAATCCTTTCTTGAAGGTTTGACCACTTTCTCTAGAATACTCATGATTTCCCTATTTGAGAGTTTAGCTAAGCCATTTGTTTGTGGATGATAGGCTATAGCAACTCTATGACTAATGTAGTATTTTTCCAAAACTCCTTTCATCATGTTGTTCACAAAATGGGTGCCTTCATCACTGATTATGGCCCTTGGGTACCAAATCTTGTGAATATGTTTTTGTGAAAGAATATCACTATTGTCTTTGCATCATTGTTGTGGCAAGCTATTGCCTCTACCCATTTAGAGACATAATCCACAACTACCAAGATGTACTGACAGTTCCTAGACATGGGAAATGGTCCCATGAAATCTATTCCCCATACATCAAATATTTCAACCTCTAAAATGCCATTGAGGGGCATCTCATGTCTTTGGGAAATAGAACCAACTCTTTGACACTCATTACACTTTTTAACAAATTTATCAGCATCAATAAAAAGTGTAGGCCAAAAGAATCCAGATTGGAGGACTTTTGCTGCAGTTCTTTGGCCACCAAAGTGTCCTCCATATGCAGCAGCATGACAGTGCTGCAGTACTGCAGTTGTGTCCTCATGAGGTATACACCTCCTTAGAATTTGGTCAGCTCCTAGCTTAAATAGAAATGGATCATCCCAAAGGTAATTCTTTGCATCACTAAACAATTTCTTTCTTTGGTTTCTATTATATTCAGGTGGAATGATCCCATCAGCTAGGTAAATTGCAATGTCAGCAAACCATGGTGTTGTAGCATGCTGTAGCACCAGTAACTGTTCATCAGGGAACTTTTCATTTATCTCAATTAAAGGTTTATTTCCTTTTTCTAATCAGGACAAGTGATCAGCAACTTGGTTTTTAGTACCTTTCCTATCTATTATTTTTAGGTCAAACTCTTGTAACAACAACACCTACCGAATTAATCTTGGCTTTGCATCTATTTTAGAAATTAAGTACTTGATCGTTGCATGGTCAGTGTGAACTGTAACCTTGGTCCCCATCAAATAAGATCTGAATTTTTCAAAGGCAAATACAACAGCCAATAATTCATTCTCAGTGGTTGTGTAGTTAACTTGTGTTTCATTTAAAGTTTTACAAGAGTAATAGATAGGGTGAAAAATCTTTCCTTTCTTTTGTCCCAAAACTGCACCAATTGCCCAATCACTTGCATCACACATGAGTTCAAATGGTTGTGTCCAATTAGGTGTGATCACAATAGGTGATGAAATCAAAGCTTGTTTCAAAAAGTTTAAAGCTTCCCTACATTCATTGTTGAAATCAAAAGGCTGGTCATGTTGCAGCAGTATACAGAGTGGTTTTGAAATCTTTGAAAAATCTTTTATAAATCTTCTGTAAAAGCCAGCATGACCAAGGAAACTTCTAATTCCTTTAACATTCGTAGGCTCTGGAAGTTTTTCAATGACTTCCAATTTTTCTTTTTCCACCTCTATTCCTTTGTTTGAAATTAAATGACCCAAAACAATACCTTCTTTGACCATGAAATGACATTTTTCCCAATTCAAAACCAAGTCAGTCTCTTCACATCTTTTAAGGCTTTGTTCAAGATTTTTCAAACATTGTTCATATGAAGATCCATAGATAGAAAAGTCATCCATGAATATTTCCATAGAGGTTTCCAACATATCAGAGAAAATGGACATCATGCATCTTTGGAATGTGGCAGGGGCATTGCATAGTCCAAAGGGCATTCTCCTAAAGGCAAAAGTACCAAAAGGGCAAGTGAAAGTGGTTTTCTCTTGGTCCTCAGGTGCTATGGCAATCTTGTTGTAACCAAAATATCCATCTAGGAAACAGTAATACTCCTTACCAGCTAGTCTATCCAACATTTGATCAATGAAAGGCAATGGGAAATGGTCTTTATGGGTTTCTTGGTTAATCTTCCTATAATCCACACAGATTCTCCATCCTGACACTACGCTAGTTGGGATCAACTCATTCTTTTCATTTTCAACAACTGTCACACCTCCTTTCTTAGGGACATATTAGGCAGGGATTACCCAAGAACTACTAGCTATGGGGTAAATAATTCCAGTATCTAACCACTTGAGTATTTCTTTCTTGACTACTTCTTTCATCAAAGGGTTCAGTCTTCTTTGTGGCTCTACAGATCTGAAATCCTTTTCCTCTAAAATGATTTTGTGTTGACAGATTGATGGACTAATGCCTTTTAAGTCAGAAATTGTCCAACCTATGTCCTTGGTGTGGGCTTGAAGCACTCTCACTAACTACTCTTCCTGTTTTGGCTCTAAGGTTGCTGAAATGATCATAGGTAATTTGTTCTCATAACTTAGAAAAACATACTTAAGATGGGGAGGAAGTTGTTTTAGTTCAAGGTCTAGTGGTGCTTCAATTGATGGTAAGGGGTTCTCTCTTGTATTCTCTTCCAATAGCTCATATGTTGCTACAGGCTGTAGCATATCATCACAGTGATTGCTATCATCTAAAGCATCATCATCATATTCATCGTCTAAGTCATCATCATCATGCTTATCATCCTCTAACTCATCATCTTCCAGGTCATCATCTATCTTTTCACCTAGAATTTCTTCTAAGGTCTCTTCTTGACACCAAGATTCTACAGAGCTTAGGACAAAACATTCTTCCACTTCATCAGGGTATTTCATGGAAGTAAAGACATTGAAGGTGAAATTTTGTCTTGAACTCTCATAGTCAACACTCCTTTTTGGACATCTATGATGGCTCTTCCAGTGGCTAAGAATGGCCTTCCTAACAGAATAGGAGTTTCTTTGTCAACCTCAAAGTCTAGAATGATGAAATCAGTAGGAAATATGAATTTATATACTTGTACCAAAACATCCTCTATCTTTCCCTTAGGATAAGTTATGGATTTTTCAGCTAACTGCAAGGTCACAGTGGTAGGTCTGGCCTCTCCTATCCCTAGTGTGTTGAAAACAGACAAAGGCATAAGATTGATGCTAGCACCTAGGTCACAAAATGCTTTCCCAACCTCTTTTCCTCCTATAGAACAGGGTATTGTAAAATAACCTGGATCTTTCTACTTAGGGGGCAGTCTGTTGGAAAAAAGTGCACTACAGCCTTCAGTCAATGACACAGTCTCATATTCACTTAGTTTCTTTTTCTTTCTCAAAATGTCCTTAAAGAATTTGTCATAAGTAGGCATGCTCTCAATTGCTTCAACCAAAGGGATGTTGATATGTAATAGCTTGAACACGTCTAGAAACTTCTTGAATTGTAACTCCTCTTTTTGATTCCTTAACGTCTGGGGGTATGGAATGTAAGGGGGTACATGTGTGATAACAGCCTTCTTGGGATCAGAAGTAGATGGAACAGTAGGTGTTATCTGTTCCATTACTGTTTATGATTTTTCAGTTCTGTCAGTTGGTGCTGCAGCACTAGATGTAGCATCAACTGCAGTTGACTTGTCTTTCTTGTTATCATTAGGGAATAACAAGGGAAGTTTAGATCTATTAGGTATCAACACAGATTTAGAAAATGATGTGGGTTCAAGAGATGTAACAGTAGTAGGGGGTACCACTATAACACTCTTTTTCCTAGTCTGTGCCACTAATAGTCTTAGGGTCTATTTGGGTAGTCTCAACTAAGTCTTTTCCACTCCAAAGGGATACATCCTTCACATGTTACTTGGCTGTATTCTTGGGAGTCTCAGTATCACTAGGCAAGATTCCAACAAGTCTCTTTCTCAATTCCAATGCAATTTGTCCAATCTGTGTTTCAAAAGTTATTAAAGCAGTGTTTTGGTGATTGATTGCGGAATTGGTGTGATTTATAAAACCTTTCAACAATGATTCCAAAGAAACAGATGAATCAACATTTTGACTTGGTTTACTTTGAAAAGGTTGTTGATTTTGTAGACATTGAAAAGGTTGTTGACTTTGTTGAAAATGTCCTTGAGAACTACTTGGTTGCTTTTGAAAATTTGAAGTTCTTTGTTCTTTTACGATAGGTGGATTCAAACCAGGACTATTCCAAGAAAAATTGGGATGGCTTCTCCAATTTGAGTTATAGTTGTTTGAATATTGTCCATTCCTATTATGCACATAGTTTACAGATTCTGAGTTCTGGCTACACTGTTCATAGGTATGTCCTTCACCACAGACTACACATTGTACGGGCAGGGGTTCATGAACAGATGTTGCAGCAACAGTATTCACACCAATGGCAGCAGACATGTTTTAACTCATGTTGGCCATTGATGTGAGTTGTGTAGTAAGTTCAGTATAAGGATCTATTTCATGAATTCCTCCAGTTTTTCAAGGTACTAGTGCACGTGGATCAGACCAATAACCATTGTTGCTAGAAATCTTTTCCAAAATCTCATAACCATCATTATAGGTACTAGAGGTGAAGGCTCCTCCTGTTGTAGCATCGATCATGTGTTTAGCAGTGGTATTTAAACCATTGTAGAATGTCTCTAGTTGTATGCAGTAGGGTATGCCATGGTGAGGGCATTTCCTTAACAACTCTTTAAACCTTTCCCAAGCATCCGGAATAGATTCATCGTCCATTTGTCTAAACATGCTTATCTCATTTCTGGACTTAGCATTCTGTGTTGGTGGAAAATATTTTTTTTAAAATCTTTCAGCCATGTCATTCCAAGTTTCAATTAAATTAGACTACAATGAATTATACCATGATCTTGCTCTATCTCTGAGTGAAAAAGGAAATAACTTTAGCCGTAAGGCTTCATCAGTTACTCCACTGAGTTGGAAAGAATCAGTGATTTCCATAATAGTTTTGAGATGCAAATGAGGATCTTCATATGGCATGCCACTGAACTGTCCATTGGATTGTAACATGTTAAACATTACAGGTTTCAGTTCAAAATGGGCACACTCAATCTGTGGTCTAACTATGCCTACATGCAGTTGATTAACCATAGGCATAACATAGTCCATGATTCTTCCAGTTTTAGAATTTTCAATATTAATGATGTCTTGGGGATCAGGCCCTGGCCCTGGCCCAAATTCTTTTTCTGCCATTTCAGGTGTTTCAAGAATGGGTGACAAAGTTCTTTGAATTCTTCTCCTTCTTCGAAAATTTCTTTCAATATCAGGGTCCAAATCAAGGATATCACCGTGAAACAAACATGGCATGCAACCAAAATCAGTAACAAAAGGTGATTAGAAAAATCAGATTTTAAGTGACTTAAAGAAAAAAAACTTGTTTTGGCTTGTCCCCGACAGCGGCGCCAAAAACTTGGTCGACATATTATGTAACCCGAAAATCACAAATGGAATATCATGCAAGTATACATGTAAAACCACTATCGTTTGAACAAGTAATAAAGTGGTACTACGTACCAAGTATCGATCCCACAGAGACAATAAAAAAAGTCGTGATTCTTAAGTCGGTCTTAAAAGGTGATTTCAGAAAGAGATTTGGAAGGAATGATCTTTGAGTGTTGGTAACAGTAAATTATAGTGCTTGAACAGATTAAAAGAAAGCAAGGGTGTAAGATCCGGCTAGAGTTATAAGCAACTAAATAATAGGACTGATGTTGTAGCAGATGCTGCAGCACTAGTTCTCAACTTCACTATCGGTTCACAAAACCCTTTTGCAAGGTTCATATTAGAAGAGGTTTACCGGAAACGACTAATTAGGCGACCCAACCGGTTCCGCACAGATATTATTATGATCCCCGTATAGTTTACAATCAATAAAGATTGAGAGGGTTTGTTACAACCCCTATAAAACTTCAGTGTCCTGAAGTTTATGCTAGCTTGCAATCAAGCCGACTCACCAAGTGAAACAATGTACGTCACCTCATCAAGAAGCACTTGGTTGAAACTCAGAAACAAGGAGTGAATAGTGAAATTGATAGCTAGTAGCAAAACATTAATCCATAGTTACATAGGCTTTAATCTCCCAACCATCACTTACACCCAAGCTAGGGACTTACCCCATCATCGTTTGAAACATGGTGTGTGATATTATTGGAAAGATAATGAAAAAATTCATGAAAAGTAAATGACTGGAATTGGAATGCGTAAATGTAAATAACAGAAATGTAAAGCAGAAATGTAAAGCCGAATTATAAATGACAAGGAAATGTAAAGGTGTTGTAAACGGTGCTGTGACATTGAACAGTAGCATACTGGAATTAAAGACTTAATATTAAAAAGCTTTGAAGTAACAAGTAGGATAGCTAGGTGAGCTATCTAACCGAGAGAATATGCTTAAACTACTGGATTGTGCTCTCTATTTATACATAGAAGAGCTCCTAACTTAGCAACTAAGAAAACATAATAAGATAATCAAAGTACAAAAGGACATGGTCCCTACCACTTACTAGGAATCAAATGTCATAATTAGGTACATTGGCATCTTTTAAGGAAACAAGAAAGTATCAAAAGAGCATATATGCTCTGCTCATTGTCTCCTTCAACCGAATATCTCCAAGTTTCCTTCAAAGAGCCTAGTTGCACTAACCAAAAAGATTATGAAGCTTAGTCCATGACTGCAGTCCCATGTTGTGACTCCTGCTGCAGCATCATTCATCAGTAAGTTAACATAAAAGCGCATAAGTAAGGTAAAAATTTCCACTACTTAGCTCCTAACTCAACAAATGGTAAAAATAAGAATAAAAGACTCAAATATTATGATTGGGGAAATAAAATATCTAGAAAATCCTACTAAAAAGTGATGGAAAATGTGATAAGTTATCCACTCATCACTCGTGCGAAAAGTCGTTTTGGGCACGTCTTTTTCTCTTACCTTCAGTTGATGGTAACCCGGCCTCAAATCTATTTTGGAGAAGTAAGTCACTCCTTGCAACTGATCGAATAGGTCTTAAATCCTCAGAATCAGATATTTGTTCTTGATCGTCACCTTGTTAAGTTCCCATGGCAATTCCACCCAGAATGTAATGGCGAAGGCGAAGAGCTAGGACGTTTAAACCCTTGTCGAGCGGCTCTTTTTTTGGAAAGGGTATCCTGGGCCTATGGCCCAGACTAATCCCTGGCAATTAGGGCCTTTGGCCCAGCTGCTAAAGCGTGCAGCCCTGAGTTTATCCTCAGTGGCCACAAGTGCAACTAGTGGGGCTCGAACCCGGGTTGAGCGCTATGAACTCCCCAAGCCTTTACCACCACACCACAGCTCTTTCATCTCGGTTGGTGCTAAATGGTAAGGTGCTCTCGCTAATTGTTAGTGCACAAAATATGTTGGATCCAAGATCATGGAGATTGAAAGTCAATTGCTCAAGTCAAAGCCTCATTGCAAAGTCAAAGTTGCTAAAAGAGGAAAGTCAAAGTCAAGCAACTCAACTAGTTTAGTTAGTTAGTTTTGTCTTTGTAAACTAGTTTGTATAAATAGTTTCTTTTTGTTTGTAGAATCATATGACATACTGATAGAGATATGTAGAGAGAGAAAACTTAGAGAGAGAAAGAACGTTTGTATACTTATTGAATTCAAGATCAATACATATGGAAATTCTTATTGATTTCATTGTTGTCTTGATGATTTGCACACAATCTGGGATTATTAATTGGTATCAGAGCAAGCATAGAATTAGAAAATGGATCAAGAATCTGGTTTTTGGTGATCGACTTCAAGAACTCGCACACACACTGTTTTAGAATCTAACTTGTGAATTTCTTGTTGTGTTGGAGTTGTAGTTATTACTTGTATTGTAATCGATTTGTGTCATAGAACAAGTTTGATTTGTATTACTTCATCCAATTCATAGTTGTTTGTGTGAATTTTGGATTTTGGTTTGAGTTTGTATTCGAACACAGTCGCACGGTATTTTTGATTGATTTGAGTTTATTGTTGTTTTTCTCCTAAATCAATTGTTCGTAACCTGTTCGAGAAGTGATCAAAATCAAATTGACATAGTTTCATGGACTAATTTGAAGTATTGGATTGATTTGAAGTATTGGATCGATTTGAGGTTGGATAAGTTGGTTCAGACTCGAAATATTGAAGAACTCGCAAGATTCAGAGAAGTCGCAAGCTTCTTGAAGAACTCGCAAACATCATCTGAAGAACTCGTAGACAATGGTGTATGAATTATGAAGAACTAGCAAGCGTCTTGAATTTTTGATTGTTGAAATTTTTCTAAGGCAAGAACATGCAGAGCTTGACCTGCGACAAGTTCAAGAATTTGCATCCTTCAGCTTGCGACAACCAGGAACTCGCAAGCTACTATCTTAACAAGATGGGATATTTTGAAGTTGAAGAAGAAAATGATAAAGTCAAAAAGGAGAATGAACTACTTAAATCATCAGTTGATTATTATCAAAAGAGATATAAGACATTTCATGCTGCAAAGAAATTGCTCATGGAAGAAGTCAGTGTGTTAAAGAAAATAAACATAGATCTCCAGAAGCAGATGTCTGATGATCAAAATTTGAAAGATGACAAGAAGAAAGAAGATAAAGTCAGGGTTTGGAAACTGAAAATACTGGGATGAAAAAGAAAATCTCAGACTTGGAAGCTCAAATTGTCAAAATCCAGCAAGCGGAGTCTGTCAAGAAGAATGAGAAGACAACAAAGGATTTAGAAAGTGTTAATGAAGAGCTGAGAAATAAGGTTTCAGAGTTGGAACAGAAGATTGCCAAAGACATAGATGAATTTGAAAAAGAAAAGATAGGATTTGCTCAGAAATTCTCTGAATTTTCAAGGAAATCATTTGAAGAGAAGAAAGATGTTGAACTTAAATGTGCAAAGCTTTCTCAACAAGTGTCAGATTTTGATAAAGTAATCATTATAGAAAGAGACAAATTTGCAAAAGAGAAGAAGATAATTGAACAGAAAAATGTTGGATTTTTCAAAGAAATATCTGATCAGAGAAAGAATGTCGAAAAAGATTTTGAGGAAGAAAGGAAGATTTTTGAGTCAGACATTAGTAAGCTTACAAAGTCATTATCTGAATTATCAACAATAGCCATGAAAGAGCAGAACACGAAGTCTGAATTTCTGAAAAAGATTGACCTACTCATCAAGGAAAGGAACAGTTTATCTTCCAAGATAACAGAACTTGAAGAAATTGTTTCTAAGTTGGTTTTGACTGAGCAGAAGACTCCAGATTTAATTCTTCAAACACCTAGAGATGATTCAGCTGACTCTGAATGTTCATTCAAGACAACATCAAGTTCATATCAAACAACTATTTCTACAAAAAGGTCAGTTAACTCAAATGATAAGATTCGTACAACTAACCTTTTCTATGATATGAATGTTGATGGTTTAGGTACATTTAGAAGAAGAAATGGAAATGAAAAGCTAGTATGGAGAGTGAAAGCAGCTTCTGATGAGAAGAATGATCAAAAATCATTTGTGCATACCCCTAATGGCAAGTAGGGGTGTAACTGAGACGAGACAACTCGCGAGCTACTCGATATCGACTCAGTCAAAACTCGGTCAACAGTCGACTCGAATAAGCTCCACTCGAACTCGAGCTCGGCTCGATATACTAACAAGTCGAGTCGAACGACCTGATACTCGACTCGATAAGCTCGTGAGATACTCGATAAGCAAAATAATAATAATAATTAGTAATATTATTTTAATTTAATTTAATTGATAATAATAATAATAATAAACTCAAGTTTTTTTATTTTTTATTTTGGAAAATGATGGTGTAAAAGACATGGGTAAACTCTTGATGGTGTGTCTAATCCATCCCACATTTGCAGGATATATAACTCAATGCTTTGAATTCCACTATATATAGACCTTTCTCCTCCCTAGCTTTACATCTTTTGTCTTTGTTAAATGGCTTGAGCCTAAGGGCTTGAGCCTATGTAGGGGTGTAAATGAGACGAGACAACTTACGAGCTACTTGAGATCGACTCACTTGAGATCGACTCGGTCAACACTCGACTCGAATAAGTTCGACTCCAACTCGAGCTTGACTCGAACTCTAGCTCAACTCGATATACTAACGAGTCGAGTCGATTATAATGATACTCGAGCTCGACTCACATCATTTACACCCGTAATGCCAAGAAGAACATTGTGCATAAAGGTAAACCCGATCTTGTTTATTCGATAGATCAATTAATCAGGTTATCTAAAAAGAGGATTAATCGTTCTTACTGTGGATCAAATGATTTTGTTGGTAAAGATTTTGTTAATTACTGGTATGGTTCTTATTATATTACTCCTAATAGAACTGCAACTAACAAAACTGGACCCAAATACCAGTGGGTACCAAAGCCAAAAGATCCATCTGTGTTGCAGGCACCTCAAGTCTAGGGGGAGTAAAGGAACCATGGATTTTAGACAATACAGTTCAAAACCCACATCTCAATGTTAAGAAGTTAGACTTCTGAGTAAATCAGCTCAGGACTCGTGCTTCAAAGATCAAGTTTGACTTCTAAACACAACAGTTTATGACTCATACTTCAACGATCAAAAGAAAGTTTACTCCGATGTATCAAAAGAGATGATCAATCTTCAAGGGGGGGTATACATATTACCTTTACTGATAATATTTTGAATGCATATTTTCAGCGGGAGTAAATGACTTCTGATTAATTCATATCAGAACTCATATTTCAAAGTTTTCTTTGACGAAGACTTTTATATTTTGACGACTTTTTGATTATTTGCAGAATTTGAGGAGGAACTTACATGATCATATCTATCATGACCTTGGAGCTGACTTTATGAGATTAATGCTGAGCGTAAGGATTATTCTACTCTTAATCTCATTGTGTTTGAAAGAAGGACAACTTTCAAACATGGAAAACATGTTTCTAAATGTTCAAACCACTTCTCGATTCTTAAATAGATTTCATGACTTCAGAAGTGTGATTTTAAATGTTTTTTTCATTTTATGAGCTTAATTGTTAACTAACCGTGTGTTTCCAAAGACTAATACTTGTGCATTATCTTTTCCATATACTATCAAGTATTCATACACACCGGTTTAGTACTTTATTGACTATGTTATTACCATGTCTCAAAGTGAAACCAATTTTCGATGGTAAGACACCCCGTTTGATATTCAAAGTTTGTTGAGCGTTAATTCATTCAAAGCGTTTCTTTCAAGAATGTATATATTTGATTCGTATAGACAACATCCAATTTTTCATGACCTAAGCTTTTAATGATAAGTCATTCATATTTGATCTTTCATACATTGTCAGATTCTCAAAACATATCTGTTGATTTCATTTCATTCATTCAATTTCTTTGTTTTGAGAGAATCTTCCATGATTAAAATGCTCAAATCTTCATGATTATCTTATGAGCATACTTACATCTGACATATGTATTGTGCTTTAACTGTCAAAGTTAAACTCTTGAGCAAATTTTGTGCTTTTAGGAAAATTACATGGGATAATTGTGTGAGATTTTAATGAACTTCTATGGATTCATGATAACCAGTGTTTCCTACCCAAGAATTTATCCTGAGTGATCGATAGGCGAAGGGTCAATATATAAGTGTGGGTGTGTGATGAGATAAAATGAAAAGAGAGATTGGTTAGAAGTGAGCTTAAATGTTAAAAAGAAAGAGGGTGAGAGATTAGAGTAAAAGAATATCAAACTCTGCACCATACTTTTTCTGAGTCGGGCAGCCACATTACAGTTGTTTCACAATTCTTTCGTGAACTTCATTGAAACAGGCACTAGTCCATGCCAACTCTTGCTTTAAACCCCACCAGCTACTCATCTTTTTCTTAAAAAGAAGATGTTTCAATTTTTCTTGGGGACGCAATACATAATCTATATCGTCTTCATTTGGAAGATGTGGATATTGAAACAGAAGGACGTCTGTCCCACCTTCGCACTTCGATCATGCACAATTGAGTCTGTGTATTACTATTGTTGTCTCAATGGTTTACACATTTTGAGCCTATTTGTAAAGCCTAAGTAGCTTCATTCATTCTACACTATGCACGAACACACAAGGAATACGTTTTCTTGTCTTAACATTCATAAATTTTTTTGTGATTTTTCGATGATTGAATGGAAGCCCTGGGGGAGTGAACATCAAAAATCTCCTTTCCAATGTACATTTATTGTACAATGTGGCTTTATGCTACTTACATGCATTTTAACTGATTCATTTGTTGACTCAGGTTTTCACTCTTATTTGTCTGAATTTTAAAAGATTCGGATGAATACATTATGAATCGACGGATGGTTCAGATGCTCATTTTGGAAAGATCAGTGGTCAGCTTGAACAAGTTTTGATGATTTCTAAGCTCTTCAACATCAAAAAGGGGGAGAGATGGTCAAGAAATGTTTGAATTGGAGGAAATTACATGTTTGGAATATATGGGAGAATTAATTTCAAGAAATGATGTCTAAAGATCAATTTGTGAAAATTCTGGGGATAAACGTGATCAAGAGATGACAGTTTTGAAGTGTATTTTTCAAAAATACAGGAAGAATGTTCGGATTGCAAGATAAAATTCAAAAAGATCTGAAAGCGTGATGAAATTTGCTGAAATTTTCTTTGAAGATTATTTGCTAAAACAAAACTGAGCTAAATCTGAAGATAATTTATTTTCTGAAGTCTAAATGAGATTGGGGGAGACTGTTAAAATTCTTGAAACATTGGGGGAGATTATTGAAAGTCAAGGGGATATGAATTACTTATCTTTGTGAAGATGATAAAGTGGGAGAAGATTGTTCGTTATTGCAAAATTTCTTTTCAAAGAAAGATCTTTACATGTTTCACAAAGGGGGAGATAATTAGCTTATTGTTTTGAAGATGATCTTGAATCCAAAGGGGGATATTGTTAGTGCACAAAATATGTTTGATCCAAAATCATGGAGATTGAAAGTCAATTGCTTAAGTCAAAGCCTCATTGCGAAGTCAAAGTCAAAGTTGCAAAAAGAGGAAAGTCAAAGTCAAGCAAGTCAACTAGTTTAGTTAGTTTGTATAAATAGTTTCTTTTTGTTTGTAGAATCATATGACACACTAATAGAGAGACGCGGAGAGAGAAAGAGCGTTTGTATACTGATTGAATTCAAGATCAATACATATGGCAATTCTTATTGATTTCATTGTTGTCTTGATGATTTGCACACAATCTGGGATTATTGCTATTGGTACCGCTCCAGGCATCAAATCAATTCTAAACTCCACTTGTCGATCAGAGGAAAAATTGGTCAAGTCCTCCGAAAACACCTCCGGGTATTCGCTTACTAATGACACCTCCTCTTAACCTCTCTTCTCTTTCTTAGCATCCAGCACGTATGCTAAAAACCCTAAACATCTCTTCACTAAACACCTCCTAGCTTTAATCATTGAGATTAAGCACGACTTCCTATCCCGTCGATCGCCATAGATCACCGCTTCCTTCTCATCGGGTAAGGTGATGCATATCAACTTCTTGTTACACACTATGTTGGCATCATTATATGCCAACCAGTCCATACCTACAATAACATCAAATTCCCACATACCCATCGGGTATAACCGTAACGGAAATAAATGACCATCTATGTCAATCCTGCACCTCTTATAAACTTCCCCCACTAAGACTCGACTATCATCCACTACCTCTACTTCAAACCCATGATTCAATTTCTTGGGTTCCACATGCAAATTTCGCAAAAAGTTCGGCAACACAAACGAACGGTTTGCACCCGAATCAAACAACACCTTAGCAAGAGCCGAGTCGATAAATAAATACCTGTCACCACATCTAGCGTCTCTACCGCCTCCTCCGTCGTCATGTGGAACGCCCTTGCCTTTTCCCGGGCCAGCTCCATCTTCCTCTCCCTACTTTTCCCTCCTTAACCGCCACCAAAGTTCCCGGCAAAATCCCTTTTCAGTTGCGGGCATTCCGTCTCTATATGGTCGGGAGAATCGTACTTGTAACATGACCATGAACCATGACAATCGCGAGCCATGTGCCCTAGCTTCCCCCAACCTCGGTGTCATCCACAGCTCAGGCCTAGCGCCCTTGGGTCTCTTAACGTCAAACACAGGTCCTTCCCACTTCATCTTATCCCCACCCTTCTCCGTCATTTTTCAAGCTTTTTCTTTCTCCTTCATCTCAAGTACGTTAATGGTCGCTTGGAAGGTGGTGGGGTTCCGGATTGATACTAGCTCACGGATGTTGCCTTTCAGTCCATAAACGTACCTCTCTATGTGTCGTTCTTCATTCGGTACATCAATTTCAGCAAAACGAGCCTTTTCCAGAAACTTGGAGGTGTATTCGCGAATCGTCATTTCCCCCTGCTCTAAACCCAAAAACTCCTCTTCCTACTTCTTAACTACCGCCTACGGGTAAAACTGAGTCTTGAACTTGGCAACAAAAGTTTCCCATGACATTTCTCTTGCCGTTTTCGATCCCTTTCCGCTAGTCGCGGCATTCCACCAAAATATAGCATCGGACTTCAGCATGGATAGCGCAAACACCACCTTGTAATCCTCAACACACTTACAGGTGTCGAATGCTAACTCCATTCCCTGATCCATTTCATGGACACCATTGGCCCCAACTTTCCTTAACAAGCATAAGAAACGTAATGTAAAATAACTCGCCAAAAGTGGCCCCAAAGTACATCTCAAATGTACGAGCTTTGCAGAAACAACCTATTACACAACTGAGAATGATTAAAGGAAAATTAACTACATATGGAAATTAACTACATATGGAAAGCTAAGGTATCATTCCTTTAGACCTCGACTTTCTGCTCAAAGCTTCTCCTTCCCTTTACTCGATCCTTCTACTTCACGCCTTCCTGAAAAGGTTTTTAGTTTTTGAATGCGAGGGTTAGACCGAGAGATCTAGTGAGTTCCCTCTAATAACGGGTTCCATGCCATAGCAAAATATATAAAAGATTTATAAACAAGTTTCAGTTTCACCAGTCACCACACAAAAATTTCACACTCTGGCACACACTGAAATCACACACATATGTGACCACGTGTCTGGCTCATATTGACTTACTCTAAGACACCCCCCCAATGGCATAAACGGGACACCCCCCCCCCCCCCGGTATGAGCACAAGCAGGACACACCCCCTGATTTAGGCCATAACTTGTCATCAACAATGTATGCATACTTATAGTACATTCGTCACAATAAAATACAATGTGCTAACAAACATCTCGTGTGAAAATAGCATAAATAATTTTAACTTTTTTTGTTAGAAAGACTCACCTGAGGCTCCTGCTTAACTCCTTTTACTAACACTTTAAATCATTAGGATAGAGACCTACGATTTACAAGAAAATAGAGGGATAAGTCGTATGGACAATTCTCACCAATAGTTCCCAACTTCTTAACCGGACATTTGTACTCGGACCACGAAATCTCCCGGTTTGGGTTGGCTTACACTCAGCCTCCACTCCCTCGGCTCCCGTGTTTCAACCACTCCACCCGGTTCCTACCAGGTTCTTACTGGAATCCCCGTCTCCTGGGTCTCTACCTGTGCTCCCGACTCCCAGGTCCCGCCCGGGTCCCCGCCTCCCGGGGCCGTTCTCCCTCCTAGGTCTCCCAAATCTCGAGATCATCCCCGGGTTCCTACCTGACCGGTCTCCCCGGTTCTATACTCCCGGGGCCCCGCCTCAGGGGCTTCCTTCCTGGGACCACACCACACACACCTGCCTCCCCGGTAACTTTGGGTTCCCGGCTCCTGGCCCTTCCAGCTTAGGCGAAGGGTCGGACGGCGCACCACCCTTCCATCCCCACGCAGACTTGACGAGAATCGAACAAAAGGTAGGGGTTATTAAACGAACTGATTAAGAATCTCATCCTTCCCTAACCATAAATCGATTAAAAACCCCATTAATCAACAAAAGCTACAACCCAGTCCCTCCCCCTTTCCTTTAGTGAAAATCAATCGACCCCTACTAGATAACCCAAAATAAAAAAGACCTTTATCAATTACAACACACAGAGGATCAGAGATTTACCTTAAAGAAGATTTGTGAAGATTCCTTTCTCCAAATTAGCAATTTCTTCCCTCTTTGATTCTTCACCAAGCACGCCTCAACCTTGCTCCCTATGATTTCTCAGCCTCCACAAATGGTGAAATGAAAATGAGAGAGTATTTAGGGTTTTAACCTCTTTTTCATTAATTGCAAATTTAGTCCTTAAACTCTAGACTTCCATAAAATTTCCACTAAACATCCATTCTTTATAATTAATTGCAATCTTAGTCCTTAAACTCTAGACTTCCATAAAATTTCCACTAAACATCCATTCTTTACAGTTTGATCTCGATTATTACAACATCTATAATATAGGTCATACATTTAAATGAGAAGCCTCAAATATATGAGAAAGGAAGAAGCAATCTCGATTAGTCACTAGTTTAAATTTTCTATTTCCAAATATTTTTTACTAATTAAGATATCTATAGAAAAAATAGAATGTCCTAATTTATCTTCTATTTTTTCTATAATACTTTTTGGATATTGATATTGATCGATTTTTTTTGTCAATTTTTCATCTAGGAATTATTGGTGATTTTACAATCTACAAATCAAATTAAATCTCATTTGCCTAAATCTCATATGTGAAGAACATCGATGTTTTTCCTTGGTTCATATGTGAACATTTGAATCCTAACTTAATTCAGAATTAAACCTCACCTGCCTAAATCTCATATGTGAATACAAACAACGATGTTTTTTATTGGTTCATATGTGAAATGTGAATTCTAACATAGGTTCACATATATATGAATCTTAATCATAACTTGTACATGAATCAATCTAAAATTTATAACTTAGATTCTGAATCAGTTTAAAATTCATATGTGAACATGTGGATCTTACTATATATATATATATATATATATATATATATATATATATATATATATATATATAATCATGGATCTTAGATTAAAGATGATGAAATTCTTGTTTTTTTTTGTATAATTTATTTAAATAAAATATTAATTTAATTTTTCTAAAAGGTAATATAATTATTGTTTAAAAAAGAAAGTGGGTAAGTTTTTTGAAAAATAAATAGATTAGTGATTTAAGACCATCTCCAACAGCATTGCTATAATTTCTCTAAAATAGAGAACCAAAAATGAAAATCTATAAAAAGTATTACATTCATCTCTAACAGATTTGCTATTTTAGAGATTTTAAAACAACTTATATTATTATAATATTCTATAATTTATAATCCCAATACACTTTTTAAAAAAATCTTAATATAAAATAATAAAAAGTGAATTTCATTGGTAGGATTGAATAAAATAATCATTTTTCTCTCCTACCATCATGTTTTAGAGAATTATCTAAACTTGAAAATTTTTCATCTTTTCTCTATTATAGCAAACAAGATAGCAAAACTGTTGGAGAGATTTAGAGAACAAAAACCCATTTTTTTTTCTATTTTAGCAATGTTGTTGAAGATGCTCTAATGGCTTGAATTAGCGAGTTAATTATACAAAAGTTTTAAAATGCCTCTTCAACTTTTTTAGGCTTTTTAAATTAGTAACAATCTTTTATATATATTTATACTTATTTTCCCCCTATAAACTTGGCCATTGAAATATCATATCAATGATTAAGATCACTTCTCACCTTCATTAAATTTTTAGACTTCACATTTAAACTTTTTCCTATAATATAAAAAAAACAAATAAACATAAGATTTAGAGATTATTTGATCTTCTATAAAGACATGTCTATAATTGTATAATTTAATAGGATCAACAAATACGTGATAGTTTATTTAAGGTTAAAAACAAACATTAGATAATAACTAGGCAAATAGTTTATTACGTTGATGACTAACTAATTAGTTAAGTTTATTTAAAGTTAAAAACAAACATTAAATAGTATTATAATTTTCGTCTAACTTTATAAGTGGTTTACCATTAGGTATGAAGCACAAAAACAACATTAAATTGTAAATCATATAGACATAAACCATAATTCTGAAAATATAAAAACGTTAGGAACAATTTTCAACAAAGAAACGATACGATGTGGATGAAAAATGTAGTTTAGTTTTTATTTGACAAAGATATTGTTTGGCAAACTAGCTTATAAGCTAGCTGGTAACTGATAAGCTAGTTTTTCGAAACGCTACTTTAAGTAATTTTTCAATCAGCTAAGTTATGGTCATCCAAACATATAGCAGGAAAAAAAAGCTAGCTTATAAGTTCAGCTAGCTTATAAACTAGCTTTTTTTTTGCCAAAAATTAATCAATTGTAATTAATTTTTATTATAAGTAATAATTAATTTGTCTTCGTCAAGATCCTCCATTTTTGTAGCGGTCCGCCTGTCCCCTTCAAACGCAAATAAACTCTCTCCTCTCTACGTTTCTCACACTCTTACACTCTCTCTCACTAACACCCCCTTTTTCTACGTTACATCTCCATCCAAAAACGAAAACCATATTTGCAACAAATTATTATGGAAAATCCTGAAATCTTCCACCAAGCATCATCCGCCAATACCACCCACCAACTCACGCCGGAAAAATCCAAAACTGACCATTTCCTCATCGAAGACCTTCTGGATTTCCCCACCGACGAGATGGGCCCTGCAGCCGTCGACGCCCTTCCCTATGTTGTTGAAAACGTCCTTCCTGCCAGTTGTAACTCCCCCCTCTCTGGTGCCGCCGCCGACCATAATTTTCCCGCCGATGTCGGTCGCCGGAGCTTTACCGATAATCGATTCTCCAATGACCTTTGTGTCCCGGTACGTAATCCTCCATTCATTCATTAATATTACTCTTACCTTTCTTGTGATTCGCTTTAATGAGTTGTACCGTACAATTCTTATCATATCTCTGCATGTCATGTAGTATTTATTTTTTTTTTTAATTTTCCCAACCCAATAAAATATATTATTCATCAACTATTACATTTAAATTTATATAACATTTTATTTAAATAATCTTTGATAACACTTATTACATCACTCTCGACCAATTTTTTTATAATCATCCTTTGTTGGTATAATTTATATATATATATATATATATATATATATATATATATATATATATAGACTTAAGTTCGCGTGAGACCAAACAGTTTTCGTGAGACCGGTGAGACCAAGCTTTCAAGTATGAAACTTCACACCAAAAAACTGTGAATGTAAAAAAAATCGAACTTTTAATAAGGAAACACCGTAAATGTTACGTTCACGGTGTTTTTCGCTGTGAATGTTCGGGTTTTTTTTTACCTTCACAGCGTATTCACTGTGAAGGTTCGGATATACCTTCACAGTCTTTTATCTGTGAAGGTTTGATTTTTTTTAACTTGGTTTAGATTTTTTTACCTTCATAGTGTGATTACATTATGAAGGTTCAAATGTTTTTTACCTTCACAGTGTTTCGGTGTGAAGTTTCATGTTTTAAGCCTTGGACTCACGCGGTCTCACGGAAACAGCTTGGTCTCACGTGAACCTGACCCTATATATATATATAGAGAGAGAGAGGTGGGTTCAATTGGAAACCATATTAGATTGGAAACTTTGGCAACTGTCAATTTCATTGGTTAAATTAATGACATTAGTTCATAAAGTTGTTTAATATGATCAAGTTGTTTCATATAATTCTTTTGTTAATGAAATCGTTTCATATATTTGTGTTTTTTATGTAGTTTCATCTATTTTTCTCATTATAATGAAATTGTTTCATGTATTTTCGCAATCTGATGAAACTTTTTCATTTTTACACAAAAAATACAAATATATGCAACGATTTCATCAATAAAAGAATTATATTAAACAATTTCATCAAACTAAACAAATTCATGAAACAATTTCATTAACTTAACCAATGAAATTGAAGGTTTCCACAGTTTTCAAAATTAAAGTGGTTTCCATTTATATATCTTTTGAGTTAGGCTGGATAGTTACTATATATTTTTACTGCATAAATTAATTGAGTTATGGTGGTTTGACAGTATGATGATTTAGCTGAGTTAGAATGGCTGTCGAACGTAGTGGAGGAATCGTTTTCTTGTGAGGACCTCCAGAAACTCCAACTCATATCTGGAATCAAAGCCCGACCTAACTATGCATCCAACAACCAAGAATTCCTACCCGAAGCTGCCAATCGGGCCAACAACCCAATCTTCAACACCGACATGTCGGTCCCAGGGAAGGCCCGCACCAAGCGTTCCAGAGCCGCACCGTGCAATTGGACCTCTCGGCTCCTGGTTGTCTCTCCCACGGCCACAGGTCCCACCATTACAATGTCCTCGGAGTCCGAGTCCGATATCGCTTTGAGCTCGATCGGAAAGAAAACCGTGAAAGCCCCACCAAAGAAAAAGGAAGTTTTTGACAACCCGTCTCATAACGGGGATGGGAGAAAGTGTCTCCATTGTGCCACTGATAAGACCCCACAATGGCGTTCGGGACCCATGGGCCCCAAAACACTTTGTAATGCTTGTGGGGTCCGTTACAAGTCCGGTCGGTTAGTACCCGAGTACCGTCCTGCTGCAAGTCCAACCTTCGTCCTCACCAAGCACTCGAATTCCCATCGGAAGGTACTCGAGCTAAGACGACAGAAAGAAATGCAAAAGGCTCAACAACAGCAGCAATACCTGCACCATCAACACATGATGTTCGACATACCAAATAACGACGATTACTTGATTCACCAACACATCGGTCCCGACTATCGGCAACTCATCTGATCCATGCGGTTGTAGGGTAATTCGATCCATGGGATTCCTACTTTTTTTTGGCCTTCTAGTCCTTGAAAATTAATTTAGATCCTTTTCATAATTTTTCTAAGAATCATAATTCCTAGGGTTTATCTTTCCTAATTAATTGGAATTTTGTAGTTTTATTTTTAATTCCGGGAAAAATAGTGGAAAATAGGAGAGATGAGATGTAGACCCTTTAATGTCTTTCATTGTCAAATTTTGGCAAATTCTTGAACCAAAAATTCCATATCATTTTCGCATTTTCATTCCTTTTTTTCAAAAAATTTTTACCATTTAATTATTTATTACCAAAAAAATTATCTCTCTCTGAAAAAAATTTAGGATTACATTATTCATTCATTATGGTTGTTACTAATACATAGATGTAATTGACATCCTCTTAATTAAAGAGTGTTCAAGATATTTGAGAAATAAATACATGGTTTTGTTGAATAAAGTTTCCATTCGAGCCTTTTTTATGCTTTTCCGGCCTCTTGTCAAGGTGGACGTTACGGGTTCGAGCACCCACACTTTAGCTTCCGTTTGTTTATGTTATTTTGATAACGATGACAGAGAGATATCCAAGAGCGGGTCATGTTGGGAAACATATCGTCATCTCATATATAATGTGCATATTTTGATGTCTTAAATTGTTGGGTTGGTTATTGATTTTTAAAAAAATACTATGTGCATAATTAAAAAAATAGAACAATTCTCTTGATGTTAAAGGGAAAAACAAACGGAACAACAATATGGAGAGAATAACAATAAGACAAAGAGAAGAAGTCTATATTCTCATTAATCATAAGCTCTTTAAATAGGGAGGAGTTACAAGTAGATAGTTAGAAGATATTTCAGTTCTAATCTAACTCTGATATATTTATCTCTATCTCTATCTCTATCTCTATCTCTATCTCTATCTCTATCTCTATCTCTATCTCTATCGTCATATCTTTTAGACGATGGCACACTTATCCTACAACACTCTCCCTTGTGCCGAGTTAAAGGAGTGGTGGTGCACAGTTGTTGCCTCGTTAAAACCTTACGCCAAAATAAAACCCAGTGGGAAAAAATAAAAATATGACGAAGGAAAGAGTACAACGCACCAGTTTCCTTTGCAATACATAGACTTTTCCTTCAGTCTAGTTTTATCTTAGATTCGTACTTTAATCATGAGAGTTAGGAAAGCATGATGGTATGTAAACAGTTGTCTCACTAAAACCTTACACCAAGGAACAAAACCCAATGGGAAAAATAAAACCTTGGTTGAAGGAAAGAGCACAACATACCAATATCACAAATATAGTAGACTCCCCCTTTGTCTACTACTCCCCCTGATTCGTGCATTAATCAAAGGAATTTGGAAAACATTTCCATTTACTTTTCACACGTTTCCCAATATATGGTTTTAGGTAATATCTTGGTAAAATATGTCACATTCTTTTGACACCTTACTTGATTCACTTGAATCTAAAGGAGAGTTTTTTATTGCTGATTGTATAGAAACTTAAGCAGAATATGCTTTTGTGTTATTACCCCTGATGTATCTTATGTTCATTTCTTCGATACATGATACATTATTTCCATATATGCAAGTAGGATACTGGTTGAACCCAGAATTACTAACTCCTATAATATATGTAATGATAGTCCTTAATCATATACATTATTTTATTATCTCATGGAGAGTAATATTCTTGGATTAATTCAAGGAGGTAGTTACAAAGGATCGCTTAGTTTACTTCCAAGCAATCGACGTGTTCCTTGTGGTAATTCTTTATTCAGTTTGGGAACATCATTTGTATGGGTCAGACAGATACCTAATATCAGCAAACACATACCAAGACATTATTTGGTGTTTTTCTATAAGAGCTAGCTAGTACTTTTGCTGCTTACATTCTAAGTAGGTATTAAAGTTCCATTATCAATCCCATTTTTCTTTCTATAGGGAAAGTATAAACCATGTCAATGGTTCCAAAAGATTAATTTAATATCATTCCAATGATTTTGCGTTGGCGCTGAGCTAAATCTAGCTAACAAGTTCACTGAGAAATACAATATATGGTCAAGTGTATTATGTTAAGTACGATAATGCGCATATTGTACTTAGATAGGGAATTCCAGCTCCCAGCATCTTTCGTCATCATCCTTTAGACGAAATGGATCTTTCCTTATATCCGACACTTCGACCGATCATGGGAGTGCTAACCAGATGCGCTTTGTCCATATTAAATTGTCTGATTATTTTCTGGACATATGCGATCGGTGAATTAATATTTCACAAACTCGGTGTCCTAGCTCAAATATCTAGACAAAACCAAGTTTTCCCAAGATATTTCCTCTCAAAATCAGATTTCAAGTAGTTTGTGGTTCCTCTCATTTCATCAAGAGTGCCTATTATGTTCATAACATTGACATATAGAGCTACTTTGAAAATCTGGAACTTGTTTTCCATAATAAATAAGCAAGAGAACAGTTCATCGTTCTTATATATCCTTTCCCAATCAAGTATTCCATTAGGCGGGTATACCACATCCGCTTATATTGTTTTAATCTATAAAGTGGGCGTTTCAATTTATTGCAAACGCATTTCGTGGTTTAGAGTTGCTTGATTTTGGTAATGTTATATCATCAAGCACTTTTATATATCTCTAAATCTAGATCCCCGTAGAGATATGTGGTAACCACATTCATGAGTTGCATTTCCAGTCCTTCGGAAACTACTAGGCTAGTAAATTATACGGATGTCATAACATCCATCATGAGAGAGTAATTCTCCTCGTGGTCAATCCAGGGCGTTGTGAGAAACCTTGCGCCAAAGGAGAGTCTCATACATTATGACTTAATTATTCTCATTACGCTTTAGGACAAATGATTTATCTATGTCTTACAGGCTTTACACTTGGTGGGTTAGCACTACCAAACCAAATACCTGTTCATTTGTCAAATAATATGATTCTCCTGGATTGCTTATTTAGGCCAGTTTGCTCTTTGTTGATATTTTCCAACTGAGCATGGTTCGATGTCAATGTGCTCTATCACCTCATAAACAATAATATATGCGAAATATATCATCAATAATTATATATGATCTGTCCATCGACTCATATGTGCTCTCATAGTTCATTTGAGATTAATATTCATGTCTAGAATCAATATTAACTTCGGAGCGTCCTCCAGTGATGATTCATAGACATAGTTTAATCAGAGACAATCTCGTGAGAGGTTGATGACAAATAGTTGTGCCTTACTCTTCTCTTCCTTTAGACGAGTATCTATCGAACCAAGTAGCCTCCCCCATTTCCGTTTGGGAGCTACGACCTCAACCACACCTCCACTATGTGTGATTGCAACGCACTTTCCAATGGCGTTGTGCCCCTGTTGGGGACTTTTTAACCTTGCAAGTATATTTGCAGCTCGTATATGTGATCTTGTCACTTTTGGAATATTAAACGTATCAGGTATCGAGTCTGATTCGTTTGACTTCAACATTACATTGTGAAGTTTTGGGGATCGAAATGAGACAGAATGGGAATATTCAATGACACTTCTTGTTGTTCCCATGGAAAATCCTTTTTCCTATCTCCCCCTAACGACGGGAAGACTGTCTCATGAAAGTGACAACCCGCAAATCTAGCGGTAAAGAGATCACTAGTCAAATATTATAATTAGCGGATAATTGTTGGGGATTCATATCCAACATATACCAAATCGTCTTTAAGGACCCATTTTGATGCGCTGTAGGGGCGCAATTGGTACATATAATCAAACATGCGTAAATGTAAAGTATCAGGCTTATATCTAGTTACCAACTGGTATGCATGAGCAAGTAGTGGGTCTAAAAATGAAAAAAAACTGCATATAATAATTGCATAACCTCAGGTAGATATGGGTAAATTGGTGCGCATTACTAATACCCTAGATGTCATCATATTCTTTTGATAACAACTTCAATGAGACCATTTTATATATACACATGGGGTATAGGAAACTTTACATTGATCCTAATACATATGCAATTAACATCAAATCCTTATGATATAAATTCTCCAACATTCAAAGTCATGTAGACTTGATGAAATAATCAGGGTGGTGAGACCTTAAACGTATAGCTAGTGCTAGGAGTGCAGTATTTCATGTGGACAATAATACGACATGCGTTCATCGTGTCGAAACCAGAACCATAAAGTACTTTAATGGCCCGCATTCTGGATGTTTATATCCATAAATATCACCTTGTATTCGTTGTAACAATGGAATATTTTTGTATTATGTCCTTAGCTTTAGGATGGTCTCAATCCTGTCTTGGCTAAGGAGTAGGTTATATACAAAAGTTTTAGGTATTCGAGAGGGCATATAGCAATGTTGTTTCTTATGCTACAGAAGTCAACTGTTGCAATTTTCCTCATTCTGCCTTTCACTCGAAAGAGAATGTGTCTATGTGTATTTTGTAATACACGGATCACTATGTCATAACCACGGTGTCCCACATGGTCATGCCAAAACTTATATGTGTTATTGCCCCCAAAAGTTCTTTATTGGTGACAAAATATGTTCCGATGACCCAATAATCTACTAGTTTGACACATTAGTTTCCATGATATATGTTTACTTTCATATATTCATTAGAACTTATGTATATATGCTCATTTCCATTTCCATTTGATACGAATATCTTTACAAGGTTCCTATTAATTTTGTACCAACAAGAGAGTGACAATCCATCGTCTAAGTAATTTGGTTGGATGTATTATAAAACAAGTATTAGTCTATCTTTTTTTCAAGGGTGTGATAGGTCAAAAAAAATCAATTCTCCTCGATACATTCCTACACGGAACGGAGAATATTGAAATTTTTTTTTGTATTTGTTTTGATGTATTTCTTTACATCTATAATGGTTACATATTCGATTTTACTTTAGTAAAGAAATTAATTTTTGGTACTTGAAATTAATTTCAAAGAAACATATGCATAATCAATATTAATTATTAAAACAAATATGTTATATTTCATTTTCAACGTGTTCCCTTTTTTTATAGAAGCACTTTTTAGTGCATATCTTATTTGATTGTCCATTATCACCTGGGTAGTAGTTGTATCCTACTCCAAGTGTTGAAAAATCCTTCCTGACTCTTACCAATACCCTGACCCTTTCTAGGGTCTCGTCCACATGGTGCAGAAATGTCATATGTGTGAAATGGTTTTTAACTCACAATCATTTGGAGTTGTTTCCACCTCTAACACTTTCATTATTGATATCGGGAATTTTCTTTATCTCGACATATTTGGTGTTATTCGAAAGAACCTTGTTGTGTCTCTCAACCACTTGCAGTAGGTTGATGAGTTTGTCTAAATGTTACATTCCAACTTATATTGGTTCATTAATATTTACTTATATATGAAATGTGGAAATGATATTAGGAATCATGTCATCTTCTGTGAGCTCCTTGCCACAGAGATTGAGACGCGTTTTGGATATAACATTTCTTTGTTGAAATCAGTTACCTTTTTGTAATCGAGTAAGTGGGTTTCATTCCACTGTACGATTAGTTCGGGAAGTACATATTCATAAGTACTCCCGATTATCCCTTTCGGAACATCCCACATTTCTTTGGGGGTTTCTAGTAAAGGTATCCTATGAAACTTAGGATTCATATGTCGTCTCAAAACATGAGAGTATTTGTTTGTACCTTTTCAAGAGGTTGATTTTAGAGTCAATGGGGAGTTGATGGACTTTAGGTATTTTCTTGTACCTTTTCAAAAGGAGGTTTATGTACTCATTTATGATACTCATATTCTTTTGAGTTTATGACGTTGATTTTGGGATGAGTTGTTTCAACCATTTACATATATAAATAATAATATATGATTTTCTTTTTGATAAGGAAATGGATTTTTGTTATGAAATTTCATTATCATAACAATATTGGATTTTTGTATGCTTTAATTTTATTGATAATACTTTATCAATATTTCAATTTGCAAAAAAAAATCACTCAATCTATTGGATTTCCAGGTAGTAGGGGAATCACATGGATTTCTTAAATCCCTACAAACCTTAGGGCTATTTACACCCGTTTGATAAAATCCAATCAATATTTTGCGATTTATTTAATTTTTGATAACATTGATGATTATAGGGCCTTTGGCATGAGGCCAAAATTAACTATGAGTTTGACATATGAAACCAATTTTAATATTTTAATATCTTAATAGTAATTTTTTTTGTAGCTTTTGGTAAATATCAAAATATATGAGCTTGGAAGTGTAACTTCCAAAAATTAATTATATAGTTTAAAATTATGAGTAGAAACTCACAATCAAGATAAATGTTTGAATTTAACATTTTCATGTTATTTTTGAATCTTTTGGCAAAATAACAGAAGTTATGGGGGTTGAAATTGTAAATTTCAAAGATAATTTATAAGATTGAGGCTAATGAGTAGGACTCATAACTAAGATAAACATCTGAATTATACTAACAATTATTAATTAGGATAAACATTTGAATATTAATACAAACAAATAGTAAATAAATATATAATATTGTAACTAAATGGATAATCATCTAAATATATGAATATTTTAATCTAATTTGATAAACATTAATAAATCATAATAATATTTTAAAACAATAAAAGTTATACTAACACAATTAAAATAAATAAGATGAAACAAATATTAAAATAATTAATAGTCTTATTCATTATTTGGACTAGTCTAAAAGAATATATATTTAATAGGTCAAATTAAATAAAATTAAGTAAACATGTCAGAAAATAAGTCAAGATTGGCTCGCATAGATAAAGTATATTAAACTTAAATAAAAGTTAATATAATAAATATTTATTAAACAAAAACGTAAAATAATGGAAAAAAAACAAATTAAGTTTTGTTTTAGTTAAATAAAACAATAATACTTATCCCTTGTGGATACTTAAAAATTATTTATTTAATTCCTTTTGATAATTAAAAAAAATAAAAACAAAATCATTCAATTATCCTAATAATTCAGATAATTAGATCATAATCATACTAAAATCACATATAAATTCCAATAATTATCTTTTAATATAGGTTTTTTTTACGTCAATATAATTTTCATTTATTTAATTATTTCAATAAAAATAAATAAATAATCATGAATTCGATTTTTTTTTTAATTCAATTAATATCAATCACGAAAATAACGGAAGTATTCTACAGAAAACTTAAGAAAAAAAATAAACATGATTCATAATATTCACTTATGAAGAAATTGATAGAAAACTTATTAGATTTTTTTTTGACATGTGTGCAATGAGCAAAAGATAACGCAGTAGCGATGCAATTTTGCGACAAACCGTTCAACGACAACGTGCACCAATCGTTTAGAGACGATGAAAAACAACTTTGAGCTTTACGTGTTAAAGCTAAAAACAAATGGAACAACAATATGGAGAGAATAACAATAATACAGAGAGAAGAAGTCTATATTCTCATTAATCATAAGCCCTTTAAATAGGGAGGAGTTACAAGTAGATAGTTAGAAGATATTTCAGTTCTAATCTAACTCTGATATATTTATCTCTATCTCTATCTATATCGTCATATCCTTTAGACGATGACACACTTATCCTACATCACTTTGACATTTAATAACGGTCAATTTAAACAGATCAATGCAAAAGTCAATTGAAGTAGGGGTGCTCACGGGTTGGGTTGGCCGGGTTGAAGGCACTTAAACAACTCAACCCAATGTTTGCGGTTTGAAAAATCTCAACCCAACCCAACCCAATCAAAAGTGTAACCCAACCCAACCCAAACCGTGCGGGTTGGGTTGGGTTAGTCGGGTTGGTCGGGTTGAAATTTAATACATCATTTCACAATCTAACTAAGTGATTCCGTTTAAAATAACTAAAATCAAAATTGATATACAAAAATAAGGTTAATAAAAGAAGAGAAGAGTAGAAGAAGAGTATCTTTTACCTCTTGATTCTATCGATTTTGAAGACTTGAAGTTTACATTTGTGCGATTTTAATCAGCGTGGTCTCGTGGACAAATCTAAACTACGGCTAAGATAAGAAGACTTTAAAATAGATAGAAAGAAAATACAATAAAAGTCTAAAACCGTTTTAAAAAAAAAATAAAAGCGTAAGTTTTGGTCTGGTTGGCAGTTTGGCGGGTTGGTCGGGTTACTTTGGGCCCAACCCGTTTCCAAACCAATAGATGCGGTTTGGGAAAATTTTGTATCGATTATGTATCGGTTTACCTCGGTTTGAGTTTTTTTGCGTTTTTTCGGGTTGGGTTGACCGGGTTGGTCGGAAATTTGAGCACCCCTAAATTGAAGTATGGCTTTATTGTTTACTTTTAAATTTTTTTATAGCCCGTATAACATAAAAATAAAAAAAAATACGGTAGATGGGTTGAAGCATACCAATGGTCTTTTATCCGACCACGACTTTAAAAACCTCCTAATCACAATTATACTTTTACCACATGTTATACTTTATAATCATAGGTACACTATTAGTTTTGGTATAATTGTATTAAAAATCGACTAAGTTAAATTATCAATATCATTAAAATTATTGGCACCCTCTTCATCAAATTACTCTTTATCTCTCCGAAACTAATTACGGAAAATATATATAGGGAGGAGAGATCAAATATGAACCACTCTAATTTTGCAAATCAATCAACTCGTCGATTTCGTTGGTTAAATTAATGAAATTGGTTCATGAAATTATTTAATTTAGTGAAATTGTTTTATATAATTCTTTTATTGATGAAATTGTTTCATATATTTGTGTTTTTTATGTAAAAATTAAATTGTTTCATGTACTTCCTCATTCTGATGAAACTGTTTCATGCATTTGTTTATTCTAACGAAGCTTTTTCGTTTTTAAATAAAAAAACACAAATATATGAAATAATTTCATAAAGAAAAAAATTATATTGAAATAATGTATCAAATTATACAATTTATGAAACAATTTCATTAACTTAACTAATTAAATCGATGATTTCCATGGTTTGCAAAATTAAGATGATTTTTAAATAAAACTTCCAATATATATATATATATATATATATATATGATCTGACAAATCAGTTTGTTCAAAATATGCATTTGAACTAAACTTTCTATGAATAAAAATAAAAATAAATAATTAATCAATTAAAGTAATTTATTTTTAAAATTAATCACGGGCACCAAGATTACTACATGTGCGCTTGTTCGATTTCTTTTAAAGCATTTGGTGCACCTTTAATTAATTTAATTACAACTAATTAAATTAATTAATCAACAATATAAAGTTATAAATCAAAACATAAAATTAAATTAAATTCACGTGACCATGTGCCTCCATCAACTTCAAGGGCAAATATAAATTCGATGTTGACTTTCCCGTTTTCGAAATTCATTTATTTTGTAAGAATAGTTTCAATAGATTAAGTAAATTTTGATTAGAGTAAAGTTCACTTTTGGTCCCTAACGTTTCTCAATTTTAACCGTTTTCCTCTCTCAACTTTGTTTTAACAGATTTGTCTCTTATATTTGTCGATTCCAACGGACTTCGTCTGTAACAACCCCACATTCATTTAAAACAAAGCCAGCAAAGTCATAGATAACAACCCAAGAGGGTCCCAAAATGACAAGCCAAACATCCAAAAAAAATACTACTAAGGTTTTTTTTTCTTTTTTTTTTTTTCGGAAACAATCGAATTACAGCTGAGAAGTTTAAACATAGACTAAACATGACATTCATTCTATTCTATCATTGAAGGTCTCCTCTGACACGGGCTCCTATCTCACAGCTTGCCCTTGTCCCTACTTGAGCCTTCCACTACCCGCTTACCTGAAAAGGGTTTTTAGTTTGAAAAGTGAGGGTTAGACCATGAGGTCTTGTGAGATCCTTCTAAAAACACGCCGCTTCACAAATAATAATAAAATGGTTTACATTCATTTATAAGCACAACGTACTTAAAATAAAGAACATCAGTGCACACACAACTTTGATAATTGGCTCACGCTTAGGTCACGTACACACTTGTGACAACATATTAGGGCACACACCCGCCCTTAAACTAGAATATATAAAACAAATTCATATATTCGATATTGGGTCACATTCCCCATATGCGCATTATTAATTGTTAGCTCCAATTGTCATTCTTAGAAGTATTGAAAAATAGACTAAGTATAGGAACCACAGAAGACATCTGCTGCATACACCAAGACTCAACATAATTACAAGACCAAATCCTCTGTCGGCTATTGTTGATCCAAACTCTCTCAGTGATTTGATAACGACCCTCTTCTGTACTTAGTGAAAATTACGTTTTAATATGTATTAGTGTTTCACCATCAGCGATCAGACTGAGTCTGTTCAGTTATCGCTGATAGTATCTCTCATAAACATTTCTATGTATTAGTGTTTCATTATCAGTGATCAGACTGAGTATGTTCAGTTATCACTGATAGTTTCTGAAGTAAACAGCCAACGTAATCCCTGAAGACAAGTCTCGCGTCAACATATGTTCATAGCTGAATCGAAGACGAAGCCGCTGAACAAAGAGAAGTCTACTAGTGACCTGATGCGGATATCAGTGAAGCAAAGACAACTCTACATATACGCGAAGGAACATGAGGAAAAGCTTCAGCGATAGATGAACTTCTTTATCTCTGGAAGAAGAGATACTCAGCGATCAACGATCACAAAGCTTATGCCTCAAGTTTCCTTTTGTCTTACCTTGCACAACCAGTACGATGTGTCAGAACGGACACGTCTCTGCCACAAATCGTACAACAACTCTGTCAACTACACTGTTCCTAATACGACCAAAAGCATGTCTCCAAAAGTCAGACTCCCAAAGCCAATCTATGAACGCCACGTGTAAAGTGCCCTGCCATGTATTTAATGCATAGGGTATAAATAGGAAGCTCACCCCTTCATCTGAAGGGGTGCACAATACTTGAACTCCATATAGAAACCCTTGTTTTCTATCTCTCTCTTAATCCCCCATTCTCTGAATTTCTTGTGCAATCATCTTAGTGTTTCTTAAGTTTGTTTAGATTGAGTCTGTCTTAATCTTATTCCGCAACAAACTTGTAAATTGTATTTGATTTATCAATAAACAATTTATTAAACTTTAATTTCTGTGTTTGTATTCAACCCCCCCCCCCCTTCTACAAACTTGTTAAGCACCTTCGGGACCAACAAGTGTCTTCCGAAGAAGAACTTAACATGAAGACCATCATCTGACCGTAGAGTCTCTGTGACCCTTCACACAGCCTCTGTGGTGGGAACTTCTGGAAGAAAAAGACTTGTGCAATTCTTGAAGAAACAAGACCATGTGCCTCTCACATGCCCCTGCCGTACGAAGATCCTCAAGATCAAATAGTACGCACACGATGGATTACTTTACAGGTGTCATTCTTTTTATGGAACGACAACCTTTGTCTTGTACTATTGTGTGCTCCATTATTTGTATATGTAAGGAGCACATCCTATAATTGGCACACATGCAACACACAATTGCATACACGCCTGAATTGTAGAGAGAAATCTGTTGAGAGAATTTTTTTTTGGGAAGGAGTATCCCATACCACATTGGGCCCAGACTAATCTCCGGAAAACAGGCCTTAGGCCCGCGGGCATTCATCCCGTGGCCAAATTGAGAGCATTTTTACACACACTACTATGTGTTCTTGGTGTATTTGCAAGTTAATGAAGATGAACTTTGAGTGAATCATTCTTATTGTTTTACAGTTATCTTTATTACTTGTTTGTGTGTGATTCTACCAAATAAAACCTTTCTTATGCACTAAAACGCTTCCACATCTTAATATGTTTTGCATATTTTTGGTTTATATCATTGTTGAGGTAAACTTGCACCAACAATTGGTATCAGAGCAAACTTTGATGTTCAATATCAAAGGATCATACTCTACAATGATTTCTAGCTGTTTCGTAGTTTTCTTCAACTAATTTCAGTATTATTCATCATTCCTGAAGAACAATCCTTATTTCTGGGTTATTATCAACAAGTTTGATTTTGACACACTTATAGGAGTGTTTCTTATCCGAAATCGTTTAAGAGTGTGCTACAAGATCTACAAGAACTCTTTTCTTCCAAACTTTATCCTACTTTCGTCCTTTACCATGCTGAAATCATTTGTTTTCTTGTTCACTGTTCGTACTCTGTTTTTCATCTAAAACAGTTCATCCTTTTAAATGGAAAACACAAACTTATTCACTACTGGCTCTTAAACCAAACCTCCAACTCTATTGAGGGAGGAGTATCCTCAATGGAAGATTCGTATGATAAACTTTCTGGAGGGAGTAGATAAAGATCTAGTGTCTCATTTCTGAAACCCACCTCACGTACCCATGATGACTGTTCCAATGGTACCTGCCACAAAAACCACTGAAGAGATCCCTGAATATCAAAAACCAAAGCCTATTATTGAATGGGGACCTGAAGATTGGGGAGTTTATGAAATGGGAAAGAAAGCCAAACGTTTACTGCTCATGGCTATCCCAAATGACCTTTTTCAGTCCCTTGATGTTTGTGAGTCTGCATATGATCTGTGGGTGAAGTTAGAAAAACAATTAGAGGGTCGGGCTAAGACACAGAAGAATAAAAAAGCTTAGTGCATTAATGAATACTATACATTCAAAGCTCTGTCGCGTGAGTCCCTTCAAAGCACGTATGACAGGTTTAACTCTCTGATCAACAAATGTAAGAAGTTCGGCATTCACAGAACTTATGAGGTGAATAATGTCATCTTCCTCTAGAGTCTTAATGATGAGTGGCTACAGCTGTCCATGTCCCTACAAACGAATCAAGATCTTAATACATGGACTGTTAGAACATAAAATGTTCTATGTTTAGAAGTTTTGTAAAGGAATCATGTTTTTGTATTTGGGCCTTGTATATTGGGTTTAGGCTTAAATGTAAACAAGAGTGCGAGGGTATAAATAGTGATTTGTTTGTATTGTGTTTGTAACTTTCATTCAAAATATAGCATGTACATGTACTATGTGTTCTAGAGAGATAAACATTCTGCTATCTCTAGATTTGTGAATAAAACAACAATTCCTCCCAATCCTCTTGTTTATCTTGCTTACATTGAATTAATTGCGATCTATGGACCTATCAAGTGGTATCAAAGCCTAATCGAAGAAATCTTTCATCGAAAACGATCGAGATTGCAATTTTTCAATAGAACAGTAACTTTGTCGATGAACAGTACTATGTGGATTTCAAAATTTTTGATTTGGTGTTTAATTCGATGAGCTATCATGTTAAATTTGTTAGACTAGAATTGTATTCAAGATTAAATAGAGGGTCAAAGTTGTAATAGTTTAATAGTTTAAGGTTTTGAGTTGTAAAGTCAACCAATGTTGACTTAGTATAAATAGGTTTGTTTTGTTAGATTTGTACACATGCACAAAGATACGAATCGCAGAGTTGGTAAGGAGTTCACACACCTTAGAACACACACATATACGTGAGACTTGTAACTATTTGTTAGATATGTGACTAGATGTAAAACATATGATTTGATCAATAAAAGTTGTGTTCTTAATCTGTTATTTGAATATATGCTAGTAATTGGGATCACATTGGGTATCAGAGCTAGATCAGACTAATCAGAAAGATTTTTTTTCAAGAAAAGTCACTGTTCTTCGTCACTGTTACATTGAAATCAAAATTTTGATTTAGTGATGTTTTTGGTATAAAATTGGTATTTTAGTGATCGTTTGGTGTAGGAGAACATTTCTTGTTTTGGTTGAATGTTCAATTGAACAACAGATTGTGAGAATTTGATCAATCTTTCTTGTTTTTGAAAGTTGTCACTCGCGGGCTATCAAGATTCGATTTCTATATCTATGTTTGTTATTAGCGAAATTCACTTCACAGGGTTGTTATCGATGATAAAGTGATCATTTCTACAAAGTTTCAGAGCCAAACATCAAAGTTTGAGTGGATTTCAGTGGAAAAGTCAAGAAAAAAACTTCTAGATTCAAAGAATTCACATGAAGTCATGAAGAACTCACTCGAAGAACTCGCAGGGCAAAGGAATTCGCAAATTACAGAGGAAATATGTAGTTTTATTAACACTGAAAGTAAACTACAACTACAGAGAGAATTCGTATACTGTCTACATTGTGAATAGAAACTTACAAACTAAAACACTAAACAAACTCCTTATATACCCCATACCCCTTGTACACATTTAAGCCCAAACCCAATACAAGGCCCAATAACAAAACATATTGATTACTTTACTAAACTTCTAAACTAGAACATATTTATGTTCTAACAAAATTGATTCAGAGCTCAATGTTGATCTACAGTAAATCGATTACAATCATCAATTTCAACAGATTTGAAAGAATTGGTCGAATTTGAGATTCTTTGGTTCGAAATACTTAGTTCACTATGTTATGATCGAATTTTGATTTAGAGTGATTATTGTTGAAGATCATTAACTACAAAAATGATCCAGTGTCATTTTCGAACATGTATACAAAGTTTGATCTCAAAATTCGAAGAATTGAAGGAGAATTTGAAGCATTTTGGAGTTTAAGTAAAAAACAATCGTAAGATCTGCAGAATTCGTATGATTTTGAAGAACTCGCATGAAGAATTCGCATGGTGAAGTATTGAAGAATTCGCATGATAAATCATCCTTGGACACAACAAATTTTTCTAAGTCTGGAATTCGCAAGTAGCTATACGCGAAAAGTGGAGAATTCGAATGCTACTGTGCTTAAGTTGTGTGCGAAAAGATAGAATTTGCAAGCCACTTGATGCGAAAAGTCAGAAATTCGCATGACGTTGTATGCGAAAAGTGGCTTCCAGAATGAAATATTTTCTAAGTATAGAATTCGCTTGAAAGAGTATGCGAGAAATTCAGAATTCGCATGAAGTTATATGCTAAATGCGAGGAATTCGCATATAGGCTGATACGAAAAGTAGGAATTCGCACGCAAGCCTATGCGAAAAGTTGGGATTTCGGCTTATGCCTCATGCGAATTGTGTACTTAAAGGTTTTATGATCTGCGAATTGTTTAATATGCGAAAAGTTTTTGTTTGGTATGCGAAAAGTCACTGTTCTGAACCCATTTTGCTGCAAGTTTGCCCTGTTCTCGAGATTTTTCGCGTAATGCATATGTGACATCATTCCTATCTTCTGTTGGTCACATATTTTTAGCAACTGATCTAGATTTTCACGAGTGCTCATGCTAGTCAAGATTTTCAGATATTGGTGTTTGGATTTAGTCTCTGATTGGATTGGATTAGCAGCTTAAGTATCTGTAATCATTATTCCAGTGTTTTGAGTGCTTATAATCATCCAGCTGATTCGTGAAGAAAGGAGTTCTGAGTTCGTTCGTTCAGTGTTCTGGAAAACAGTTAGAAAATGAGCGTCTTTCATTAGTTGTTGAACAAATATCAGAATTTTCTTCTAACCCTTGCATTGTAGTGTTTGCTACAAGATGCTTCCTCCTGCAAGCTGATCGGAATAAGTTCTTAAGCTGAATTCCTATTCAACTTGTGGTTCAAAGACATATTTGGTGTTATAAACTGAAGATGCACTTTGGTTGTCACGTCATAATTCACACATTTCTTTCTTGTGGGCATAACGAATGTGTTGGATTTACAAGAGATAAAAGTTGTCTTTTTGTGCACTCAGTCGAGGTTATTGTCTACATCAGGTCTGGTTTTAAAGTTGAAACTTCAAGGATAAGAACTATTTTCAAGGGGGAGTCGGAGCTGTTTTGAAGTTTAAGCAATGCTAAGTTTTCTAAAGAAATCAAGGGGGGAAAAGCTGAAGCTTGAAGAGGATGATTCCTTTACAAAACTTAGGGGGAGAATGTTAGAACATAAAATATTCTATGTTTAGAATTTTTGTAAAGTAATCATGTTTTTGTATTTGGGCCTTGAACATTGGGTTTGGGCTTAAATGTAAAAAAGAGTGTGAGGGTATAAATAGGGATTTGTTTGTATTGTGTTTGTAACTTTCATTCAAAATGTAGCATGTACGTGTACTGTGTGTTCTAGAGAGATAAACATTCTGCTCTCTCTAGATTTGTGAATAAAACAACAATTCCTCCCAATCATCTTGTTTATCTTTCTTACATTGAATTAATTGTGATCTATGGACCTATCATGGACCCTGACCGACCTTTTTGGCACTCTGGTTGCCCAAGAACACTACACTGTCCAGGCCAAAATCAAGTGGGTGGGCCTCTGGCACTTGTTGGGAAGGCCACAGAGGTTTTGGAGAAGCCTCAGAAAGAGAAGACTCTAGAGGAAGGTTCAAAGAAGAAAAAGATGGAGAAAGGTACTGGTTGCGGAGAGTGAAGAAGAGGATGCATCTGATGAAGAGGAAGTGAGCATGAATTCAATAGCCAAATCTTTGGCACTGATTACAAAATAGTTCAATCGTGGACTCAAAAAGAAGCCAACTTTTTACTGAGGACCTGAAGAGCGAGAAGGAAGAGGTGGTGGATTCCAAGGTCATGGGCCACAGAGGGACATGGCCTATCATGACCAAATACCATATGGACCACCACAGGGGTACGAGCAGAGAAACCCCGAAAGAGAGGAGTACTTTGATCACCAGAGAGTGTTTGACCAGAGAAATGAAAAGAGAAGGATGGTGGATTATCAGCAGAGAGGGGTCGAGTACCCACAGAAGGGGACACAGAAGGATGACCCAAGAGGAGGTGAGAAAGTAATGGCCACAGCTCCGCAGAACACCGGATGTTTTAAGTATGGCAAGCCTCGACACTACGCCACAGAGTGCCGCAGTCAACCCCGCAGAGTCTAACCTATCCGAGACTCTGCTTTCTACAAAAAGAAGGCAGAGTATTATGCCCAAAAATCCTTGATAGCTGAACAAGAGAACTGGATCTCTGACGAATCATCCCATGAAGGGGACAAAAATGTACTGTTCTATGGAATGGCATAGCTTAACTCCTCAGAAGCTGATAGTGAGGTATCCACTTCTGACTCTCACTCATATGACACTGAAGTTAAATTACTTAAACTAATCAAAGAATTCCATGCTTTTGAAAAGACTTGTAAAGATTTGAAAAAGAAACTTGCCTTTTATGAGAAAGAAGCCAGACTTCTCACTCAAGGAAAAGTCTTGAAAAATGAACGTCTTACAAAAATGAAACCCCTCAAGGAAAAGATTGTTCGTCATGAGTTAGCCTTAAAAACCAAGACCAAAGAGCTCAAAGAAAATGAGATCGACATAATGAACATCCTTGCTCTTGAAAACTTTTTCCAAAAAGAAAGAGAATTCCTCCATCAAGACTTTCTCGACAGAGATCTTCTGATAAGGAAATATCAGGATGCACAGAAGGTGCATGAGAAGGTAAATACCCAAGTTGGCAGAAGAGGTATAGGGTTCTGCGATATAGATCCTGTTGATCCCAGTTATGATGTTCTTTAACTTGATTTGACCTTTTACTACACACAGATTAATAAAGTAGAGTGCGGAAGCGTTTAAGATGTGTAGAAGAGATTGAACATGCAAGGTAGTAAACACACAAGTAATTAATGAACAGGAAGTAAAGTATTATATGAAAGTTACTCAAAGAACTATTTCATTAATTACTCAAGAACACCAAGAACATGCACTGGGATGTGCAAAAATGCTCAAGGATTATACAGACTGCTATTTTTGTGTGTGCTCTTTTTTTGTGCTCTAAGGTGGTGCTCCCTTAATATAGCAGAGGGAATGCACCCCTTAGTACAAGACAAAATTTGACATTCCATAAACGGAATGCCACCTGTAAAGTAAACATCGTGGGACGCTCATTACTTTGATCTTGAGGATCTTCGTACAGTAGGCCTCACGTGTTCTGCACGTGGTCTTGTCTTGAACTATCTAAGAAAAGCTTCAACATTGATCTCCAGAGGTTAGCCTTCACAGAGGCTCTGTGATCTGAGAATCATCATCAGGTTTGACCTTGTGTGCATCTTCTACGGAGTAACCTCTGATCTTTGCACCTTCTGTGGTGTACTTGGGTGTTCAGCGGCTGACTTCTGCGATTTCCATACTTAGCCTATTTTTCAATACTTCTATACAATGAGAGTGAAGCTAACAATCTCCCCCTAAGTATTGAAAAAATAAAATTTGAAAGGTGAGGTGTTGGCTAAGATGGAAACAAAAAGAGGTGAAAGGAACTCAACCTCTGAAAAGTGATATTCATTCATAAAAGAAAAATGCCAAAAGGCAATTACATTAAGCATCGAAATACATGAATGAACAATAAAAGATTACATAAGTCATTGGGGAAAATCATTTATCGGGTTGGTAAAGCTTTCAGCTAGAGTTTTTCTCATCGATAGAATGAGTTCCCTGTACTTCAGTTGTGCATCAATCTGTCCTATCATTGTCTCTGCAGGTCCTGCTTGCACAATCTCAGAGCCTTTCTTCCTCAGAATCGTGTTCTTTATCTTCTGCAGAGTGTTGTTTGAATACTTGTGACTTTGATTTGGCCGATACATCTTTTTAAGCCCATCATCGTCTCTGTAGATTAATCCGAACTCAGGCTCTGTGATTAAGGAGTTGGAAGGAACATTCTCGATTCCGGGGAATTGATCATGTGGTTTGGTGATCGACAGCTTTTCGACTCCGAGTTGTAGAGCTACCTCGAAGTCCATTTTGTTGTGATATTTTACATGTTCGCGCATCACCTCCTTGATCTTGCCATTCGCTATCATGTACTCCTTATGCCTTTCAAGTCTTTGCTCTGTGAAGGCATGTAGTTGAGGAAGATCGTAGGCACAGAGGTTCTTTAAGTCGGCATCTGTGAACGTGTATTGCTTCCCATCTTTTCTCTCAACTAAGTATTTTGCATACATGATTGACTTGTTGGCGAAGGAGTGCAGAGAGATACTCATCATGGTTTTGATATCTTCTGTGGAGAACACTTCATTCCTTTCTAGTGCAGTTCACTCGAAGCGTCTTCTGATGTCTTCTTTGATTAAGGGATGCAGATTTGGTTCTAAGAAGACGGTTTTAGGCTCTGCACTGTAAAGATAGGTATGAATGTTCTCTTGAAACTTTAGTTCTTTCGATGGAGGCCTTGGAATTGGAACTCTCATGGCGTCCATCGATTGAACTATCTCTTTTACTCTGTCCTCTTGACGTTTCTGCTCTGAGGACTGTTCTGAGGGCTTTTTCTTGTCAGGTTTAGAGATGTTTTGATCTTTCTTCCGTGGATAGGTCTCTGAAGTATCAGCAGCGTTAACTGGATCAAGGCTTTGAAACTGAACAGCGGGTGTGGGTGCAGTGGGCATAAGTTCAGGACTTGAAGGTTCTACAAATTTTGTGAGTCCTTCTGCGATATGTTCAGAGCCCACACTCACCTTTCCCTTTAGAGACACTGTAGAGGTTGATCCGTGGACAATTGGAGTTGGTATTTGGTCCTCAGAGGCACAGGGCATTAGATTTTGTGTTTTGTGTGCCTCTGAAGATGTTCTTTGTAGGGGTAGGGCTTGAAGAGGAGTGGCAGAGATGACAGATGCTTTTGGTGTTAATTCCTTCTCCCCCTCATGATGGCCAGGGCTAGAGGGATCTAGATCCTGGTCCTCATGCCTTGAGACCTTCTGCGAGGCCTCCGCTTGGCAAGTATCCGGGGCTTTTCTCTTTTTCCTTTTGCAGAGGTGCTCATCAACATGTTTATTGATCTTCTGTAGAGCGTCCCCTGCGGCCATTGATAGCTCGTTGATTTCCAAGTCAGATTTGAACCGAAATGTGGCTACGGTTTTCTTCAAGTCTGCAGTCACCTTTTCTCCTTGTTCATTGAAGTGGGATCGAAGGAGGTTGAGGTTGCTCAGAAACTGACTTCCCATTGCTTCTAGGTCGGTTTTTGTGGCAAAGGTAGAGGGGTCAGGCACAGAGGTTGATGCTTGGGGATGGAATGGGACCATAACACTGCGAGTTATGTCCTTTATTTCCTCTCGAAGCTTGGCCATTTCATTCACTCCAGTCTGAACTCCTTGTGTAGCATACTTTGGGAACTCTTCTGTGCAAAGATCCCCGAGTACCTGAATTTGATTGGAGTGTGCAATGATGGCTTGTCCACAAGCTTGAAGATCATCCCTTTTCGCACAGTTTGTGTTTAGATCATTGATCACCGCCGAATGTTGAGTTGAGGATTGACGAAGAGCAGTCAAGGCGGCGGTGTTTGCTTGAAGAACATCTGCGATGGATTGAGAATCCACAGAGACAGAGCTTTTCAACTCGTCAAGTTTTGTGAGCACCATGTCAGCAAAGGCTTTAAACTCGCCCTTTGTGACAAAAGTATCAGAGGTAACCTCTGGAACAACACATGTTCCAGATTTAGCCAACGAGTTTTTGGCACCCATAGAGCCTGTGGGGATGTTGAGCTCTGAGGGATTTCCTTCCAATCCTCGATGTTCCACAGAGGAAGCACCTATGGAAGTTCTGTCAACAAATTCTTTGGGGGAGGGTTCAGAGACTCCCTTAAGACTTATGTTGAATGGATCCTGTGGTTGTTCTAGAGCCACAGAATCATCGTGTTCTTTCACCACCAACTCTGAGGTGGTTTGGGCGTCACTCTTGTGTGTGACAGAGGTAACGAATACCTCTGTGTGTGGAAGAGATGTGTCCTAGGGCGAATGGACACACAGAGCAACACTCTCACCCTTTTTAGAGTGTGAGGTGGGTTTGGTTTCCCCGAATGGTGGTACAGAGGATGAGGGAATATCCTCTGTCCGGATGGCTTGGGCTGGGTTCGGATGGTGCGGTCCTGTTTCAATACCCCTCTGCACTAGAACTGCAGGGGTAGAAGTGTGGGTTGCACTGGGAGTTGGTTTTGGTGGTGTGCCAAGGGCATCTTCTTCTCCTATCTCCTCTGAGATTTTGTTACCCTCATCATCAGAGCTTGAAAGCCCCGTAACGTCTTACACTGTAAAATCTGCGAATTCCCCTAAGGTTCTAGAGTGCAACTTCTGTATCTCCTCAGCTATGGCATTGCGACTCGGAGAGGGCTGGATGACCTTTCCTCAGAGCTTTCAATGACTTGGGCTTTTCTTCTTCTCCTCTGCATAGGTTGTTCGGACTCTGCAGGTTCACTCACGTCTGGAGAGGGTACAGGTTCAGAGGTTGCTGCCTTGGTCAATTTCTTAGCCTTCTTCTTTGTCTTGGCAACTTCTGTTGGGGATTTTGGAGCCTCTTCTTCTGCGACTCTCTTTTTGGGAGTTCTTTTCTTTTTAAGCTTCTTTTCTCGTTTCTCAACGACAGCTTCTGTTCGCACTTCAACTCCTTCAGCCTCCTCTGTTCTAACTTCAGCTCCCTCACCTATCTCTGTCCTAAGGAGAACATCTATCTCACCCACTTGGAATCCTACAGGTGGGGGGGTTGCAGGACTCGGTTCAGGAGTCCTATGCCCACGAATGTAAGTTTTCACCCCATCTTCACTGTTCAGGTAGGCCAAAATTCGGGCTGGCAGAGGTCTTGCTCCCGGATACCCAGATTTGAGAACTGTGGACTTGTGCGACTTCATGTCATAGACCTTGATCATCTTACCCTCTGTAGGTAACTTCCCTTCTCCTATCAGAGCGTCTCCTAACAGAATGGCAAAAAATTTGTTGAAGACAAGGTTTTTGGGCTCTGTGCCTCGAGCTTGGTCCTCTTGCTTGGCTATGACCGCGTTTCTGATTTCCCTGAATATTAGAGTTGCATAGTCCAGAGGCAAATCGTAGTACATACCATACATTATTGCAAGTATGGTATGGCTAGATTGGTCAGGACTGCCTACCTTGCAAGTCAAGCAGCGATTTAGAATAGAGAAGAGAACGTTCCACAGAGGTGGAAGGTTCTGGCGTCTGAAGTCGGTTCTTTTGGAAATTGGTGCAGCGTACCCGATGAACCTAAGGAACTCCAAAATCTCATCGTCAGAGGGCTCGTTAGAGTATCTTTTTAGGTTTAGCTGGGTCTTGGTGGGAAGCTCGAATACCTCTGTGACCCGTCTTCAGTTTATACCAAGGTCCAGTATTTGAGTAGTGGATGGATGGGTGGCATAGTCCATGACACAGTAGCCATAACGGTCCAGTTTTTCATGCTTAGCACTCAACCAGAATTGTTGAATGTAAGTTTCAGGAATATCAGTTCTTTTTAGGGTTAGGGATTTTGTGAGAATGTGGTTCTTTAGGATTTGATTTAAAGGAGCAGCTTCCTCAGGATATCCCTTGGGTTCCAAGACAACATAGTGATTGTTAGGCTTGAGATTCAGTTGCCTGGAGTGATAATCATGGTGTGTGAAGGAGAGCATTCTGCTTGTTAGGACATGTTCTTGTTCAACAGAATGGGAATCGTCCTTTTTAGCTTCAGAATGCATCGAGTGGTTTGATGCAGAAGATCCCTTGGAGTTCTTGGAAGAAGCAGAATGAGATGCCATGGAAAGATATGGAGAGCGAGAATTCTTTGCAAAGGGATTCTTGAAAGAGAGAAGATAGCAGGTAAAAAAGAATTCGGGGTATGAGAGGGGTTTATATATAAGGAGAGAGGGTAAAAATAATGAGCGGTAAAAGATAAAATTTTCAAATCCGTGACGAGTGGTAACGGATAAGAAGCCGTTTCTAAAAAACGACGGTACAGGTTACGAACCAATCAAATATTGCCACGTCAGATGATGGCGGTGCACGATCTAGGACGTGCGCCATCCTATTCTCACGCGCGTGGCATTTACTATTCTCACGTGACAGTGAGATTCAAAAAATAACCCGCAACACATGACCTGAATTTCTCAAGTGATGGGAATGACAGAAGCTCTGTGGATAAGAGGCTTCTGAGGTTATAGGCAAGGTTGTGATCAGAAGAGCTTTTTATGAGGGAGGAAAGTGCGATGAAATGATCGAGTTCTTTTTAAAGGGCATTTGGTCGAACATCCTCAGTTTAGAGGTGCAAAGACTCTGTGATAGATCGCAGAGGCTCTATGGTTGACCTCAGAGGTTCTGAGACAAAATTTCCTTTTTAGGAAATATTTTCAAAGATTTGATCATTTCAAAGTTTTGACAGAAAATATGGTACAGAGGGTGATCTTTCTGAGGGCATAGTGCTCAAGAAAGAGTTTTGACCCTTGGTTCAGATGGACTAACCTCACTCTGTAGTCTGTGTTGCGCAGAACTGTCTTGCTCCCCCTTGAATAATCAAGATTGGTCTTTGATGGTTCGGTCTGCTCCCCCTTCAACTATGCTTAGATCAAGTAAAGATAAGATTTGCACAAGACATAAATTCGCAGAAAAGAATATACGATAAAGAAATCCGAAGAGATTATTTGCAAACAAGGGATATGTTACATACAAATATGTACAACAGAGGCTCTATGCGAGGGTACAGAGGCTCTGTGGTCAACTCATGTTGAGCATACCAATCTTGCCAACTAGAAAAGTGAATCTTTTCTCATCCAATGCCTTCGTGAAAAGGTCGGAAAGTTGGTAGTCTGTGGGTACAAAGTACATTTCTATTGTCCCATGCTCCACATGATGTTTTAGAAAGTGATACTTGATATCGATATGTTTGGTCTTGGATTGCTGCACAGGATTGGCAGAGATCGCAATGGCACTTTTGGAGTCACAGAGGATGGGGATTTTTTCGATATCAAATCCATAGTCTCTGAGTTGGGTCCTCATCCACAGAACTTGTGAACAACAACTTGCAACAACAACATATTCTGCTTCTGCCGTAGAGGTCGAGACACAGTTTTGTTTCTTGGAAGTCCAACTTACTAGTTTCCCTCCTAAGAATTGGCAACTCCCAGAGGTACTCTTTCTATCGAGCTTGCATACTCCATAATCTGAATCTGTATAAGCCATGAGATCAGAGCCAGAGTTCTCCGGATACCAGAGGCCGAGATTCTTGGTCCCTTTTAGGTATCTGAAGATCCTCTTGACAGCATAAAGATGAGATTCTTTGGGGTTAGCTTGAAATCTTGCACATAGACATGTGGCAAACATTATATCAGGTCTACTCGCGGTTAAGTACAACAGAGATCCTATCATCCCTCTGTAGAGTTTACACTCCACAGATTTGCCTTCTGGATCTGCGTGGAGCTTGGATCCAGTGACCATAGGAGTTTTCATTGGTGAAGAGTTAGAGAGCTTGTTTTTTTCAAGTATGTCAGAGACATATTTTGATTGGTTTATGAAAATACCCTCTGTGGTTTGTTTACTTGCAATCCTAAGAAGAATGTAAGTTCTCCTCACTTTTCATCAATGACTCAAACTTCTTGCAATATAAATCATTTGTAGACCCAAAAATAATGTCATCAACATAAATTTGTACAAGCAGAATCTCACCTTTTCTCTTCTTATAGAATAAAGTCGTATCAGTAGTACCTCTTTCGAAACCATTTGCAAGGAGGAAGTTTGAGAGTCTGTCGTACCATGCTCTGGGGGCTTGTTTCAGTCCATACAGAGCCTTGTCCAGAAAATAGACGTGATTTGGGTACTTAGAGTTCTCAAACCCTGGTGGTTGTTAGACATACACTTCGTCTTGAATCTGCCCATTCAGAAAGGCTGACTTGACATTCATTTGATATACTTTGAAACCTCTGTGGGCTGCGAAGGCAAGAAAGATTCTTATTGCTTCGATTCGTGCCACAAGGGCAAAGGTTTCTTCATAGTCAATGCCTTCTTGACAGTATCCCTTGGCCACCAGTCTTGCTTTGTTTCTGATCACCACACCTTCTTCATCCTTTTTGTTCCTGAAGACCCATTTGGTCCCTATTGCGGTTTTGCCTTTCGGCAGAGGCACTAGGGTCCATACTTTGTTTCTTTCAAATTGCAGAAGCGCATCTTGTATAGATTCTACCCAGTTTGGGTCTTCAAGAGCTTCAGATATCTTTTTGGGTTCGATGATACTCACAAAATTTGTATAGTAACAAAAATTTGCAGTACTCGATCGAGTTTGGACCTTGTCAGAAGCGTCACCAATGATTTGGCTCTGTGGGTGACTCTTGGTCCACTTTGTCATGCGGGGCAGGTGATCATTGGAAACTTCTGTGGTTAGTTCAGGAGCACGTTCGTCCTGATGTAAATCATTTTCTGTTGAGAGAAATTGATCATTTGTACTTGCCACAGGGCTTGGTTGTTCATTATGAGTTGAGGTAGAGAGCTCTGTAGAGCCTTGATCTGGTGTTGACCCTTCAGAGAGATTTTGAAGATGACCATGATCTTGATTGAGCTTGTGGCCTTGATTCGTATTGTCCTCTGAGTGCTCCCCCTCGATGGTTGCACCTGCAGCATTACTGGAAGAGGGTGAAGCATTACTAGGACCAGTTAGAGAAGTACCAGTTTGGTCCTTAGAGGGTTCGACTTCAGAGGCTCTGCGGTCACCTTCAGAGGGTTCATCATCATTGAACATATCTTCAAACAGATGATGAAGATCATTTGTTCTTGATGATCCACCAGAATCTTCATCTTGAAGTTTGAGTCCTGAGCTGATTTGCTCATAAGTCACCTGAAAAGAATCATCAAATGAAACATTAATACTTTCGAGTATACGCTTGGATTTGAGTACATAGATTCTGTATGCCTTGGAATTTGATGAATATCCAACAAATTTGGCTTCATCGGCTTTGGGACTGAATTTCCCTATCTGGTCTCTGTCGTTCAGTACAAAGCACCTACAGCCAAAGACATGGAAGTACTTAATGTTCGGCTTCCTCTGGTGTAGTAAGTGATATGGTGTCTTTGCATGTCTCTTCATGATCAAGGATCGATTTTGGGTGAAGCATGCAGTTGAAATGGCTTCTGCCCAGAAAGAAATAGAGAGCCCTGAAGCAGTGAGCATAGTTCTTGCGGCTTCCACTAGTGTTCTGTTCTTTCGTTCAACAACACCATTTTGTTGTGGAGTCCTTGCAGCAGAGAAGTTCTGTGATATGCCTTCTGTCGAAAGATATGCTTCAATGGTTGAATTCTTAAACTCTGTCCCATTGTCACTTCGGATTCTCTGTACCCTGCAGTCATAAAGAACTTGTATTCTCTTGATAAGATTGATTAGTACTTCAGGAACATCTGATTTCTTTCGAACGAATTCAACCCAAGTATATCTAGAGAATTCATCTATGAGTACAAGGATGTACTTCTTGCCACCAAGACTTTGCACAGATATAGGACCATAGAGGTCAAAATGAAGCATCTGCAGAGGTCTGGTGCAAGATATGTCAGACTTAGTTTTGTGGGCAACCCTTTTGAGTTTGTCCATCTCACAAGCTGAGCATAGATGATCCTTGTCGAATCTAATACTTGGTAGACCACTTACTAGTTCTAGTTTCACAAGTTTGTTAAGTGTGTGAAAGTTTAGATGACAGAACCTGTTGTGCCAGAGCCAAGCTTCTTCATTCTTACTTGAGACTAAGCAGAGCTTTTCTTCTCTGTTAGTTGATTTAAAGTCCATGAGGTATAAATCACCTCATCTTTTGGCTCGCAGAATCTTTGTGGTTGTATCTTCCTTCAACAGAGAGCAGTACTGTCTTTTGAACATCACATCGAGTCCATTGTCACAGAGTTGACTTACACTCAGAAGGTTGTGCTTGAGGCCATCCACATAGGCAACTCTGTTGACATCGATGTCTCCTTTGGCAATGACTCCATAGCCTTTTATTTGTCCCTTTTTGTTATCTCCAAAAGTCACAGATCCTCCACCAAGTTTTTCTTTGTAAGAGGAAAGCAACCCTCTGTCGCCAGTCATGTGCCTTGAGAACCCGGAGTCTAGGTACCAGATAGGCACATGCTGTTTCTCCTGTGGATAGATTAGAGAGATTTAGGTACCCATTTCCAAATGGGTCCATTTTTGTTAGGAGGCTGTGAAGATGCCTTAACACCTTTGGTTTTGGATTTATCCTCATTTGTAGAGGTACCAGATTGTCTCTTCTCACCCTTGAATTTTGCATTCTTGGGTTTGGGGTGAGATATAAGACAGGAGGGCCTCGAGAAATGTTGATTCAAATCATGCATAAGATCAAAGCATTTACAATAAGGAACATTTGAGGCAAACTTCTTGAAAATCTCATTAAATTTGTCAAAGGAGGGTACCAAGCAAATTTTACTACAACCCATTTTAGATTTGGGTTTCTTTTTACAGAAAGCTTTGTCTAATCTAGGTTGAGTTTTTTCAAAAACTCCTCTTGAGTGGCTCTGTAGTTGTACTCTCCCTTGATCTTCTTTCCTTGCTTTCACTGCAACAGAAGCATCAAGTTTATCAATTTTTGGCCATTTATCCTTCTGTTGCCAAGTGAATTTTTCTTGAAAAGGTTTTAATGGACTTGGAGCTTTTGAAATATGAGAGATCTTGTTCTTTTTAGAATTTTTAAGCTCAAGAGAAGTCTTTGCTTGTAAGCACATGTCCAGGAAATCAGGACAGATATGTACACCTGTGGTTTTCCTTTTGGGAAGAACTGATCTATTAAGAATGCCAGAAGTAAGTTTACTCTTTTCTGGACCACAGGGGAGTATCTCAAGTTCCACAGAGCTTGTCCTATTGTCGACAGAGGACTCTGATTCTGACTCAGAGTCTGAATCGAGAAAGTCTCTATGAATTAGAGCCTGACCTTCTGTTAGTGCCTTGCTTTGTCCATTGGTGTCCTCTGAAGTATTTAGAATTTTTGAGATACAAGGAATGACCATAGGAACGTTAAGACAGTTTTGTAGATCTTGCTCAAAGATTTCTCTTATTTTAGAGGTTAAATCAGGATGGTTGAGAAAATGATTTTCATAAGTTCTTCTTAAGTCGCTTTCCAAAAACCTTTTAAATAGTTTTTCTTCCACAGAGGTTGGAACGAACTCTGGTGCTTCAGAGGACAGTTCCTTTTCAGGAATCATCATGCACACAAAAGCCATTTGAGTTTGCGTTTCTGGGTGATCAAATCTGAATACCCCAATCTGTTTTTGAGGCAGATACTTCTTTGGTATAGATTTTATTTTTGATGAAGGTGCAGATGATAAATTATTGTTTTCATACCATACATTTGCCATCTGCAGAGGTTTCCTCAGATGTGGTCCTTCAGAGGTTCTGCGTCTCTTAAATGTGGACAAAAGGTTTGGAAGACTTGGTTTTAAAAATTGTCCAGGGCAGAAGATGTTTGATAAAGTTTTGTTTCTTTTATTTCCTGTGTAAGGGTCAATATCCTCGAACCCTAATCCTCTTCTGCCGATCTGGGTGTTAACCTTTTCATGAACCTTTTGAGCATCCTGATACCTCTTAATTTGGAGATCTCTGTCAAACAAATCTTGATGAAGAACTTCTCTTTCTTTTTGAAAAAAGTTTTTCAAAGAAATGGCATTTAAACGATCACTCTCACATTTCTTTAGTTCTTTGACCTTTTCTTTCAAAGCTTTGTCGAGATTTGTGATTTTATCCTTGAAACCCATTTTTGTTGAAATATGCTCAGAGGTAAGAGTTTTGTTTTCAAGGTAAAGCTTATCCTTCTCCTCTGTGAGAAGCCTAGTTTCTCTTTCAAAGAAGGCAAGCTTTTTCTCAAGATCCGAGCATGTGTTTTTATAAGCTAGAAGATCATTTTGTATTTCAAGAAGCTTGTTTTCAAAGTCTGAGTTGCAGGAATTAGAAGTGGATATCTCACTCTTGTTGTTAGAAGAGTGGACTTCTGCCATTCCACAGAAGAGTGCGTTGTCTTCTTCATCAGAGGATTCATCGGTTACAAGGTTCTCTTGTTATGCCATTAGGGATCTCTGAGTGTAGTACTCTGCTTTCTTTTTATAGAAAGCATCGTCCCTTGTGGGTTTCCCTTTGTCGGCAGAGGACCTGCACTTTGCGCCGAAGTGGCCTGGTTTTCCGCATTTGAAGCACCCTTCAGTTTGCTTTGGGAATTTTTCACCAGCTCTGCCATCTGACCTCTGTCCATTCCTCTCTTTTTGCCTTGGCTCCCCAGACTTTTCTCTTTCTTATCTTCTTGCTTCATCATATCCTCTGCTTCTGTCATCTCTTTCTTCTCTCCCTCTGTACTCCGGCTTCTTGAGACCATGATTGAATTGTCGAGTCATAAGTGCAAGTGTTTTGGCCAGAGCAGCCATGTCAATCTCCTCCTCATAATCTTCTTCACTTTCACTCTCTGCTACAAGTACCTTCTTCTTTTTCTTCCTCTGTGCCTCCTCAGCTACCTTATCCTTCTTTCCTTTGTCTTTGCCTTCTGAGGCATTTCCCACAAGATCCAGAGGACCTCTAACAGAGGTTGTCAGTTTGTAAATTCTGTCCTCTTGGCTGATCAGTGTTCCAAAGAGATCAAATATGGACCATACATCAAGATCCAATGTGGCTTGCATGGACATGGTTAGATGAAGCCATTCATCATTCAGGCTCTGTAGAAATCTGACATTGTTTTCTTCGGAGGTTCTGTGGATCCCATACCTCTTACACTTGTTTATCAAAGAATTGTATCTATTGTAAGTGCTTTGAATGGATTCACCCGGCAGAGCTTTGAAAGCAAAATACTCATTTATGCATAAGGCTCTGTTGTTCTTGAGGATTTTGGCACCACCCTCAAGTTGTTTCTCTAGCTCTAACCATAGGTCCTTTGAAGTTTCACATGAGTCAAGAGATTGAAAGATATCGTTTGGGATAGCCATTATGATTAGTCTTTTGGCTTTCTTTGCAAGATCATGTTGTGCCTTTTCTTCTTCACTCCATTCAAGGACAGGTTTGGGGTGTTGATATTCAGGGATTTCAGAAGTATTGGCAGTGGCTGGAACACGAGGAACAGTTGTCATTGGGATGAAAGGAGGATTGTGAAGAAACTCAACCAGACCAGGATCCACACCTTCAAGGAAGTGCACCATCCTGATCTTCCACTGAGGATATTCATCCCTTAGAAGAGTGGGAGGTTTAGACTGAGACCAGCACTAAAGTAGTTAACAGTGTCTGCCATTTTAGTTTAGAGAGGAAAAGCAGAGTATGGTACGAACCAGAAAGAGTATAACAGTAATGGTTTTAGAAATTATGAGAATAAGAATCAATAAGAACAGATGACCAATCCAACTAGCTTTGAATCTGTCTTTGAATGAAGGACACACTTGTACCTGTTTCTATACCAAACAGGTTGATATAGCTTCAGAAAACAGAGTGTGACTGTGGGTGGAGTTTGGGATGAAGAACAGACTCAAACTACTACCTTGAGTACTGGAAACAAGTATAGAACAGGAACCTTTGATATTGAAAATCAAAGTTTGCTTTGATACCAATTGTTGATCCCAGTTATGATGTTCTTTAACTAGATTTGACCTTTTACAACACACAGATTAATAAAGTAGAGTGAGGAAACATTTAAGATGTGTAGAAGAGATTGAACATGCAAGGTAGTAAACACACAAGTAATTAATGAACAGGAAGTAAAGTATTATATGAAAGTTACTCAAAGAACTATTTCATTAATTACTCAAGAACACCAAGAACACGCACTGGTATGTGCAAAAATGCTCAAGGATTATACAGACTGCTATTTTTGTGTGTGATCTTTTTTTGTGCTCTAAGGTGGTGCTCCCTTAATATAGCAGAGGGAATGCACCCCTTAGTACAAGACAAAAACTGACATTCCATAAACGGAATGCCACCTGTAAAGTAAACATCGTGGGACGCCCATTACTTTGATCTTGAGGATCTTCGTACAGCAGGCCTCACGTGTTCTGCACGTGGTCTTGTCTTGAACTATCTAAGAAAAGCTTCAACATTGATCTCCAGAGGTTAGCCTTCACAGAGGCTCTGTGATATGAGAATCATCATCAGGTTTGACCTTGTGTGCATCTTCTGCGGAGTAACCTCTGAGCTTTGCACCTTCTGTGGTATACTTGGGTGTTCAGCGGCTGACTTCTGCGATTTCCATACTTAGCCTATTTTTCAATACTTCTATACAATGAGAGTGGAGCTAACAGATCCCTATGCTAGAAGTAAAAGAAATCAATCCTTATCATCTATCTTCTGCCTTGGGAAAGTTCAAAAATCAGGTTTTCCCAACTTGACTTCTACATTTAAGAGGCGTAGAACCTCTGGGGAGCCACATGAGAAGAGTCAATTGATAATGACAAATGTTTGGTATGAAAACAACTGTTTGTCATCATCAACCTTTGTCAAAAGAGAATCTATACCAAAGGAGTATCTGACCTAAAATCAGATTGGACTCTTCAAATTTGGTCATCTAGAAACACAAGCTCAAGTGGCCTTTGTGTGGATGATAACTCCTGAAAAGGAATTGTCCTCTGAGGCACCTGAGTTCATTCCAGCCTCTGCAGAAGTAAAATTGATAAAACTTTTTGAAAATGATTTACAAGAAACATATGAAAATCACCTTTTCAATAGTCCTGATATGACCTATGTTATACAAGAAATCTTTGAACAAGATTTGATGGAGAGCCTAAAATTTCCTGAAGTTTTCCCCTGCGTTTTGAAAGATTTGAACACCTCAAAGGACAATGATGAAGGAAAATGTAGTACATATCCAGAAAATCATGCATCTAGTCACCGAGACTTCTTTGATTAAGACTCATAATCTGAGGATGACTCAACCTCTGTTGATCTAAAGACTGGCTCTGTCGAGCTAGAAGTAGTTCCTTGCAAACTAGAGGGATCTAAACTACCCTTTGGCATTCTTAACAGAACAATTGCTCCTAAAATGAGCTCTGGAAGGATTCCTATTTGCCCTGACTTTCTAGATATGTGCTTACAAGCTAAGACTTCTCTTGAGCTTGAAAAGATAAACAAACAAAAGGAAGTGTCCTCTCAAAATCAAAAAGATCTTAGATCTTTAAAGTCTAATCATGAAAAATTCACTTGGAAACAAAAGCATAAATGGATTAGTAGTGACAAATCTTTTGCTTCTGTGGTAGTGAATCCAAGGGAGGGATACCACAGAAGGCGGGTACAACCAAAGAGCCATCCGAAGAGGAGTTTTAATAAAAATCAGTCTAGCCTAGATAGGTGTTAAGTCAGATTTTATAGTAATAATTGTATTTATAGACTTGGTCTAATACTGTAATTTTAGAGCTTATATGTCTTGTATTTGCCAAGGGTATTTAAGTCCCTTGTGGCCTTTGTTCCTTGTAACTTTGGAAGCGCATATTGAATACAATTCTGATTTCACGTCTCAACTCTCTCTCTACTTTCTCTCTCTATGATTTAGAACGATCTTCGATTATCAATTGGTATCAGAGCCTAATCTGAATCTGAGAGGATTGAGAGAAACGTTTTTTGATTCTGAATTAGTGATTAAATCAGAAAATTTGATTGATTTTCTTGATTTTTCAAGAAAATCTCATTTTTTGATTTTTCATCAAATTCGAACTGTTTTCAGATCGAATTATCTTGTATTTTGATTCGTTGGATCCGGTTTTAATAGTAGAACATTTTTGATTCACATCATTTTGCAAGAAAATCAATTTTTGAACATCAATTCTGCAAATTCAAGTTTCTGAAAAAGTTCGTTGAACGCACTGTTTGTTTCAAGATTTCACGATTTTGCGGTTTTTGATCGAATTGGTTGATTCGAAGTGTTTAGAAAAGTGTTTTCGAACATATATGTGTGAGTATATTACATCAGATTTAATTCTGTAATCGAAATTTGAAGTTTCTTGGATTATCAATTGTTTTGCGCCAGATTCGAGTTTTATGCCAGTTCATCGAGTTTAGCGCCAGATTCATCGAGTTTTGCGCCAGATCCGAGTTTTGCACTAGTTCATCCAGTTCTTGCGCTAGTTTCTTCTGTTTCAGGATTCATCAGTTCATCGCGCAAAGTGAAAGTTTGCGCCATCTTAAGCTCGCGCAAATCAGTTTTGCGCCATCTCTGTCTCGCGCAAGTTACTTTTGCGCCACCTACTTATCACGCGAAGAAAGGTTCTCTTCATCAACATCTCACACAAAGTAAAGTTTTCGTCACTTCTATTTCGCGCAAAGTTAAGTTTACGCCAGCTTCATCTCATGCAAAGTGAACGTTTGCGTCATCTCAGTCTCGTGTAAGTTACTTTTGCGCCACCTACTGCTCAAGCAAAGACAGGTTCTCGCCACTAACATCTCGCGCAAAACTCATTTGCATCATCATCGTTTCGCACAAAGACTAATTTGCGCCACCATCGTCTAAAGCAAAGTATAGTTTGCGCCACCAACGCTTCACGCAAAGCAAGTTTATGCCATCTTCCTCTTGCGCAAAATAGTGTTTGCGCCATCCTCTGTTCGCGCAAATCTTCAGTTTGCACCAGTCTCTCACTGTTTCAAGACTTGGGATTTTTTCTCTGATTTTCTGAAGATATGGATATGTCAAAGTTCTCGTTTCAAGCTCAGTTTTACAAGAACGATCTTATGATGTCGTTTGGAACAGAAACTCGTCCTCCTGTTTTGATCAATGAAAATGAGTTCACCCAATGGCAAGATCAGTTCATTAATTTCATCGAGCGTCAAGCTAATGGAGAGAACATGATGAAGTCATTTACTGAAGGACCATTCGTCAAACCTAAGAATGATATTCCCTTGACTGCCGAAGAGGTTAAACGAGAAAAAGCCGATCGAGAAGCAAAGTACAATCTGATGCTAGCATTGCCTAACTCCATTTACAATCGAATTGATTGTTTCAAGCATGATCCAAAGATGATGTGGACTCAGGTAGAAAAGATTATGCTTGGGTCAGCAGTTGCTACACAAATCCGCCTGACACGCTTCATGAATAATTTTGAGGAATTCAAGGCAAAGGACGATGAGACTCTGAAGGTTATCTTTGACAGGTTTTGCACTGTGTTGAATGATCTGCGAAAGATAAAAGTTGAAAAGACTGAATTAGAAACTAATCTGAAGTTTCTCAATGCTCTTCAACCGGAATGGAACAAATTATGTCATCGCTTGAGGAATGATGTCCGGATATCTTCTATGCAAATCCAAGAAATTTATGAGATTCTGATGACATATGAGAGCATAGTCAAGGACAAGAAGGCCAAACTTGACCAAAAAAACAAAAAGATAGTGGACCCGATTGCACTTCTCACAAGTCAATTGGCTGAACAAGCATTAACTGAAAATGCTTATGACGGGGCCATTGATGACGATGGCGAAGCTCTTCAGAAAGCAATGATTCTTATCTCTCATCATTACAATAAGAAGTTCCAAACTCGTTCGGGTTCCAACAACCTTCGCTTCACTTCAGGGTCTAAGAAGAATAAGCCTGCCAAAGTGCCCGAGACTACGAAAGCTACTGCGTGCTTCAACTGTGGAAAGACGGGTAACATTGCCAAGGAGTGTCGAGTGAAGGTAGTTCGGGATTCTGCGTATTATCGGAAGAAACTGGAACTAGCTGAGAAAAGAGATAATGGAACTGCTTTGCTGGTTGAAGAAGAATTCTGGTTAGATCACTCCGACGATCAAGCTGACAATGTGGAAACTGCTCATATGTGCTTCATAGGAGATGATCAGAGTGATGATGATGATGATGATTCAATGGATGAATCTGAGGTACCTTCTGAATTCGACTTCAAATTTATATCCTCACAGATGAATATCATTATAACTGCTTTACATGATCTTCGCTCAAAGTTATTATCTGAAAAACAATTAAATTCAGAAAAGTCAAATTTGATTGAAAAATTACAAATTTCTTCGAAAGATGAAAAATCTATTTTGACTCATACAAAAGAAATCTTTCAAAAGAAATTAGATGATTTAGAAAAATCAAATATGACTTATCTTGATTCATTGACAGAAATGACCAAACAAAAAGAAAGTTTTTCGGATAAAATAAATAAGTTGGAAGAAAAATTATATTTGAGAAATCAAACTGAACAAACTATTTACTTGAATAAACCACGGAGTTATGAGTCTATCAAAGAAAAATGGGGACTTGGCTTTGAAAATCCGCATTTTTTAGACAAAGCTAAAACAGAAGTTCCTACTTTATATGAATACGATTATCTAACTCTTGCAAGATACGCTCCTCAGTTCAAATTTCATTGGACTAGTGAAAAGCAAGTTTTAGATATCAAAAATGAGAAAAGATTGAACAACTCGAAAAAGGAAATTCCTTTGGTTTACAAGCGCGAAAATGCCAAATATTTTCCTGAAAAATCAAAGAAGGGTAAAAACAGGTTAAATGTTGAAACTCCCATTAAATCTTCATTGTCTGATGATTATTTTGATATATGTGCCGCTAACACTGATAAAGAAAATATATCTCCAGTTTCTTATGATTCCAAGAGATATATTCCTCCATTATTGTTAGAAAGCAAAATAATTGATCTTGAAGATAAATTGGAAGAACAAAATATTCAAAGAGAAATTGAATCAAATGTAATTCTTTCTTTCATGACGTCAAGTCTTGAAGAAAAATTAATTTCTCAAAAACAAGATTATGATTCTGGTCTTTCTTCTGATTTTAATGAAAACAAAAAGAAAGTTCTAAAATCTGAAATATTTGCTGAAAATTTTTCTGACTCCGAGGCAAGTTCAGGTTTATTTTCTGATCAGTTGGGCTTCTTAGGTAAATTGTTTCTTCAGACTCTATTCTTAAATCGAAAATTCTTGATGAATCTTTTACGCAAAATGATGATTATTATAAACCAAAGCGTAAAAGAAGAAGGTCAAAGAAGTCAAAGAAACAAGATGCTGATATTTCTGAAAATTCTAATTCTTGTGATTCAAATATTTCAGATAGGACTTTGAGGACTCCTACATGGCAGATACGGAGGATCAAGCGGAAATCTGATGAATCTGCGACTGATGAGGATCGAAATGTAGGCAAACTTTGTAGAAGTGATTCATTTGCTACTTGTAATAAAATTTACAAATATTCAATATAGCAAATGATTCAAATTGCAAAAGATGTATCCTGTTCCTCCTCTGGTTCAAGTTCAGATGATTATGCTTCGTCCTCTACTGATGATTCTGTTCATTCATCTGATTATTTTTCTCGTGCTTTCTATGTCAAATCTAACCAGTTTACTCCCATTAGAACTGCAATTAACAAATATGGACCCAAATACAAGTGGGTTCCAAAACAAAAGATTAATTCTGAGTTGTGGGCACCTAATGTCAAGGGGGAGTAAGAGAAAGATGGATTCTGAGTAAATCAGCTCAAAACCCGTACTTCAATGGACCTCGACTTCTAAACATATCAGTTTAGGACTCGTTCTTCAATGCATTTAGCTTCTGGACAAATGAGAAACTGTGAGTGCATCTACTTTATTCCGCTGCATTTATCTCTGACTGTGATGTTGTTCCAGTTATCTCAAAAATTTTCAAGAATCTGAGCAAGTTCGACCAGATCCAAAACTTTGATATGAGACACCAATTCATTAAACATTATGTGGAAGAAGGTATTATTGAATTTTATTTTGTTTCGACTAAATATCAATTTTCCGAATTCTTTACAATAGTCTTAAATGAAAAATGTTTTTTTCAAAGTCGGCATGTGGAATTTAAAAGTTTAAATCTTTACAAAGTTTATTCTATAAAGTAAAAGTTTTACAGTTTCTCTTTCTTTTGAATAAAATGTGTGTCTAGGATAAATTTTCAAGTTACTTTGTTTATATCGAAGTTTTATATATTCAACTTTCAAGTCTTACAAAAAAAAATCGAAAGGTCAGCAACATGTTTGAAACTTTTGAAAACACTTTAAAGTTATGTGATTCGGAATATTTATAGTTTACAAAACTTAGAAATCCTAAAAAGTCAGAATTATGGGTTGTAATGAAAATATGGACTAAGCACTTAGATGTAAAATTAAGTGATTGAGATGAAAAATTATATATATAAAATAAAGAAATCTCTAAGTTTAAAAGTTTGTACCTGTGACCTTTCTGGTTTGGGAAAGTAAGTTCCGTGGGATGTTTGTCATCTGGTCCCCTAAGGTCAATTGGTCTAGGAGTGATCGAACCCAAATCCTTCGATAGAATCAGATCGAAAGTCATGTTCTACTGGTATGAATGGGTTTAGGATGTGTCTGTTAACTCCATCTGCCAAGTTTAGAAGTGTTGAAAAATAGGCTATGTATAGAAACTTCTGTTGTCTGCTCAAGATCGTCCAAGTCACCAGAGGATACAAAGCTCAGAGGTTACTCCGCAGAAGACGTACCCGAGGTCAAACCTGATGATGATACTCAGATCACAGAGCCTCTGTGATCACTCACAGAGCCTCTGTGAAGGCTAACCTCTGGAGGTCAGTGTTGGAGTTATTCGCAAACATGGTTCAAGACAAAACCACGTGCATAACACGTGATGCCTGCTGTACGAAGATTCTGAAGATCGTTAATGGGCGTCCCACGATGTTTTACTTTTCAGGTGGCATTCCTTTTATGGATTGTCATCATTTGTCTTGTACTATTGTGTGCTCCCCTTCCTATATGAAGGGAGAACCTCCTGTTTTACAAAAAGTAAGAACACACAGTCTGAATCAGAGATTTGTATTTTCCCTGAGCATTTTGCATACACTTGAGCGTGTTCTTGGTGTTCTTCAGTAATCAATGAAACAGTTCTTTGAGTAATTTCTTGCAATACTTTACTATTCTGTTTATTGATTACATTGTGTGTCTACTAACTTTGCATGTTCTACCTTTCATACACAATATAAACGCTTCCGCACTATATTTAATTAATCTGTGTGTAGTGAAAGGTCAAATCAAGTTAAGAACATCATTATTGGGATTAACAATTGGTATCAGAGCAAACTTTGATTCTTAATATCAAAGGATCCTGTTCTATACTTGATTCCCATGCTCCACGTAGTAGTTTGAAGTCTGTTTCTTCATATTGATCTCCACTCATAAACATACTCTGTTTTCTAGAGCTACTTCAACTAGTTTGATGTAGATTCAAAGGTAAGTGTATTTAACTCTTTAAAGACAGATTCAAAGCTCAGTTTATTAGTTGTCACCTTTCTCATACCAAAAAATCATCCCTGCTAGACACATTCCCTATCTTTCTCTAAAGAACTCCTCATACTCTGTTTTACTCTTCATTTAAAAAATGGCGAACTCTGTTAATTATTTCAGTGTAGGATCTCAATCAAAACCTCCCACTCTACTAAGGGATGAATATCCTCAGTGGAAGATCAGGATGGTACACTTTCTCGAAGGTGTGGATCCTGGTCTGGTTGAGTTTCTTCACAATCCTCCTTTCATCCCAATGACAACCGTCCCTCGTGTTCCTGCCACTGCAAACACCCTTGAAGTTCCTGAGTACCAGCATTCCAAACCAATCATCGAATGGACTGAAGAGGAAAAGGCATTGCATGAACTTGCAAAGAAAGCCAAAAGATTAATCATTATGGCTATCCCAAACGATATTTTCCAGTCCCTTGATTCCTGTGAAACATCGAAAGACTTATGGTTGGAGTTGGAGAAACAGCTTGAGGGTGATGCTAAAACCCTCAAGAACAACATGGCTCTATGCATCAATGAATATTTTGCATTCAAGGCTCTACCAAGTGAATCCATACATATCACATACAATAGGTACAATTCCTTGATAAACAAGTGTAAGAGGTATGGCATCCACAGAACCTCTGAAGAAAACAATGTCAGATTCCTTCAGAGCCTGAATGATGAATGGCTTCATCTAACCATGTCCATGCAAGCCACATTGGATCTTGATGTATGGTCCATATCTGATCTCTTTGGAACACTGATTAGCCAAGAGAACAAAATTTCCAAGTTGATAACCTCTGTCGGAGGTCCTCTGGCTCTTGTAGGAAGTGCCTCAGAAGGCAAAGACAACGGAAAGAAGGAAAAGGCAGCTGAGGATGCGCAGAGGAAGAAAAAGAAGAAGGTTCTTGTAGCAGAGAGTGAAAGTGAAGAAGGATCTGAGGAGGAGATTGATATAGATGCTCTGGCCAAATCCCTTGCACTTATGACCCGACAATTCAATCGTGGTCTCAAGAAGAAGCCAGAGTACAGAGGGAGAGAAGAAAGAGATGACAGAAGCAAAGGATATGGTGAGGTAAGAAAGCATGGAAGAGAAGAGGCTGAGGAGCCAAGGCAAGAAGAGAGGAGTGGACAGAGGTCAGACGGCAGAGGTGGTGAAAAATTCCCAAAGCAAACTGAAGGCTGCTTCAAATGTGGGAAACCAGGCCACTTCGCAGCAGAGTGCAAGTCTTCTGCCAATAAAGGGAAACCCACAAGAGACGCTGCTTTCTACAAAAAGAAAGCAGAGTACTATACTCAGAGATCCCTAATGGCAGAACAACATAACCTTGTGACCGATGAATCCTCTCATGAAGGAGAAGACAACACACTCTTCTGTGGAATGGCAGAAGTCCACTCTTCTAACGACAAGAGTGAGGTATCCAGTTCTGACTCTTACAACTCGAACTTTCAAAACAAACTTCTTGAAATACAAAATGATCTTCTTGCTTATAAAAACACATGCTCAGAACTTGAGAAAAAGCTTGCCTTCTTTGAAAGAGAAACTATGCTTCTTACCCAAGAGAAGGATAAGCTTTACCTTGAAAGAAAAACTCTTACCTCTGAGCATATTTTGAACAAAAAGGGTCTCACGGAGAAAATTTTAAAACTTGACCAAGCTTTGAAAGAAAAGGTCAAAGAGTTAAAGAAAAGTGAGAGTGATCGATTAAACGCCATTTCTTTGAAAAAAAAATTTCAAAAAGAAAGAGAAGTTCTTCATCAAGATCTGCTCAAAAGAGATATTAAAATAAAGAAGTATTAGGATGCTTAAAAAGTTAGTGAAAAAGTCAACACCCAAATTGGCAGAAGAGGTATATGGTTCGATGATGTCGATCCCTATACTGGAAATAAAAGAAACAAATCTTTAGCAAACATCTTCTGCCTTGGAAAGTTTTTAAAACCAAGTCTTCCAAACCTTCTATCCACATTTAAGAGGCGAAAAACCTCTGAAGGACTACATCTGAGAAATCCTCTACAGATGGCAAATGTATGGTATGAAAACAATGACTTGCCATCTACGCTCTCATCAAAGAGAAATTCGGGTCCAAAGAAATATCTGTCTCAAAAACAGATTGGAGTCTTCAGATTTGGTCATCCAGAGACACAAACTCAAATGGATTTTGTATGAATGATGACTCCTGAAAAGGAATTGTCATCTGAAGCACCAGAGTTTGTTCCGGCCTCTGTGGAAGAAAAACTTTTTAAAAGATTTCTGGAAAATGACTTGAAAAAGACCTATGAAATTCACTTTTTTAGTCATCCTGATCTTATCCCTGAAGTAAAAGAAATCTTTAAGCAAGATCTTCTAAGCTGTCTAAGTGTTCCTAAAATAACTCCATGCTTTTCAAAAGATTTAAATATTTCAGAGGACACCAATGGATAATGCAAAGCACTTACAGAAGGTCAGGATCTCATTTAAAGAGACTTTCTCGATTCAGACTCTGAGTCAGAATCAGAGTCCTCTGTCGACAATGAGACAAGTTCTGTGGAACTTGAGATAGTCCCCTGTGGTTCAGAGAAAAGTAAACTTACCTCTGGCATTCTTAATAGAACAATTCTTCCCAAAAGGAAAACCACAGGTATACCTATCTGTCCTGATTTCTTGGACATGTGCTTGCAAGCAAAGACTTCTCTTGAGCTTGAAAAATCTAAAACTGAAAAGGACAAGATCTCTCATGTTTTAAAAGCTCCAAAACCATTAAAACCATTTCAAGAAAAATTCACTTGGCAACAGAAGGGCAAATGGCCCAAAATTGATAAACTTGATGCTTTTGTTGCAGTGAAAGCAAGGATAGAAGATCAAGGGAGAGTACAATCTCAGAGCCACTCAAGAGGATTTTTGAAAAAACTCAACCTAGATTAGACAAAGATTTCTGTAAAAAGAAACCCAAATCTAAAATGGGTTGTAGTAAAATTTGCTCTCTACCCTCCTTTGATAATTTTAATGAAATTTTCAAGAAGTTTGCCTCTAATGTTCCTTATTGTAAATGTCTTGATATTATGCATGCTTTAAATCAACATTTCTCGAGGCCCTCCTGTCTTATATATCACCCCAAATCCAAGAATGCAAAATTCAAGGGTGAGAAGAGACAATCTGGTACCTCTGCCAATGAGGTTAAACCCAAAACCAAAGGTGCTAAGGCATCTTTACAGCCTCCTAACAAAAATGTACCCATTTGGCAATGGGTACCTAAAACTCTCTAATCTTTCCACAGAAGAAACAACATGTGCCCATCTGGTACCTAGACTCCGGGTGCTCAAGACACATGACTGGCGACAAAGGGTTGCTTTCCTCTTATAAAGAAAAACATGGAGGAGGATCTGTGACTTTTGGAGATAACAAGAAAGGTCAAATAAAATGCTATGGAGTCATTCCCAAAGGAGACATCGATGTCAACAGAGTTGCCTATGTGGATGGCCTCAAGCACAACTTACTGAGTGTAAGTCAACTCTGTGATAATGGACTCGATATGATGTTCAAAAGACAGTATTGCTCTCTGTTGAAGGAAGATACCACCACAGAGCTTTTGCGAGCCAAAAGACGAGGTGATCTATACCTCATGGACTTCAAATCAACTAACAAAGAAGAAAAGCTCTGCTTAGTCTCAAGTAAGAATGAACAAGCTTGGCTATGGCATAACAAGTTCTGTCATCTAAACTTTCACACACTTGACAACCTTATGAAACTAGACCTGGTAAGTGGACTACCAAGTATTAGATTCGACAAGGATCATCTATGCTCTACTGGTGAAATGGGCAAACTTAAAAGGGATGCCCACAAAACTAAGTCAGACATATCTTGCACCAGACCTCTGCAGATGCTTCATGTTGACCTCTGTGGTCCTATATCTGTGCAGAGTCTTGGTGGAAAGAAGTACATCCTTGTACTCATAGATGAATTCTCTAGATATACTTGGGTTGAATTCGTTCGAAAGAAATCAGATGTTCCTGAAGTACTAATCAATCTTATCAAGAGAATACAAGTTCTTTATGATTGCAGGGTACAGAGAATCCGAAGTGATAATGGCACAGAGTTTAAGAATTCAACCATTGAAACCTATTTTTCGACATAAGGCATATCACAAAACTTCTCTGCTGCAAGGACTCCACAACAAAACGGTGTTGTTGAACGAAATAATAGAACACTAGTGGAAGCCGCAAGAACTATGCTCACTGCTTCAGGGCTCTCTATTTCTTTCTGGGCAGAAGCCATTTCAACCGCATGCTTCACCCAAAATCGATCTTTGATAGTGAAGAGGCATGCAAAAACACCATACCACTTACTACACCAGAGGAAGCCAAACATCAAGTACTTCCATGTCTTCGGCTGCAGATGTTTTATGCTGAACGACAGAGAGCAGGTAGGGAAATTCAGTCACAAAGCCGATGAAGCCAAATTTGTTGGCTATTCATCAAACTCCAAGGCATACAGAGTCTGTGTACTCAAATCTAAACATATACTTGAAAGTATTAATGTTTCATTTGATGACTCTTTTCAGGTGACTTCTGAGCAAATCAGCTCAGGACTCAAACTTCAAGATAAAGATTCGGGTAGTTCATCAAGAGCAAATGATCTTCATCATCTATTTGAAGAGATGTTCAATGATGATGGACCCTCTGACGGTGACCGCAGAGCCTCTGAAGCCGAACCCTCTGAGGACCAAACAGGTACTTCTCTGACTGGTCCTAGTGATGCTTCACCCTCTTCCACTACTGTTGCAGGTGCAACTATCGAGGGCGAGAACTCAGAGGACAATACGAATCAAGGCCCCAAGCAAAATTAAGATCATGTTCATCTTCAAAATGTCTCTGAAGGGTCAACATCAGAACAATCAGAGAACTATGATCAAGGCTCCGCAGAGCTCTCTACTTCAACTCATGGTGAACAACCAAGTCTTGTGGCAAGTACGAACGATCAATTTCCTTCAACAGAGAATGATCTATATCAAGATGAACGTGCTCATGAGTTAGCCACAGAAGGTTCCAATGATCACCTGCCTCGCATGACAAAGTGGACCAAGAGTCACCCACAGGGCCAAATTATAGGTGACCCATCTGACAAGGTCCAAACTCGATCAAGTACTGCAAATTTTTGTTACTATACAAATTTTGTGAGTATCATCGAACCCAAAAAGATATCTGAAGCTCTTGAAGACCCAAACTGGGTAGAAGCTATGCAAGAGGAGTTTCTGCAGTTTGATAGAAAGGAAGTATGGACCCTAGTGCCTCTGCCAAAAGGCAAAACGACTATAGGAACCAAATGGGTCTTCAGGAACAAGAAGGATGAAGATGGTGTGGTGGTCAGGAACAAAGCAAGACTGGTGGCCAAGGGATACTGTCAAGAAGAAGGCATTGACTATGAAGAAACCTTTGCCCCTGTGGCACGACTAGAAGCTATAAGGATCTTTCTTTCCTTCGCAGCCCACAGAGGTTTCAAAGTATATCAAATGGACATCAAGTCAGCCTTTCTGAATGGACAGATTCAAGAAGAAGTATATGTCCAACAACCACCAGGGTTTGATTACTCTAAGTACCCAAATCACGTCTACTTTTTGGACAAGGCTCTGTATGGACTGAAACAAGCCCCCAGAGCCTGGTACGACAGACTTTCAAACTTCCTCCTTGCCAATGGTTTCGAAAGAGGTACAACTGATACTACTTTATTTTATAAGAAGAGAAAAGGTGAGATTCTACTTGTACAGATCTATGTTGATGACATTATTTTTGGGTCTACAAATGATTTATTCTGCAAAAAGTTTGAATCATTGATGAAAAGTGAGTTTGAGATGAGCATGATGGGAGAACTTACATTCTTCTTAGGATTGCAAGTCAAACAAACCACAGAGGGGATTTTCATAAATCAATCAAAATATGTCTCTGACATACTTGAAAAATATAAGCTCTCTGACTCTTCACCAATGAAGACCCCTATGGCCACTGGATCCAAGCTTAATGCAGATCTAGAAGGCAAGTCTGTGGAGTGTAAACTCTACAGAGGTATGATAGGGTCTCTGTTGTACTTAACCGCAAGTCGACCCAATATAATGTTTTCCACATGCCTCTATGCAAGATTTCAAGCTAACCCCAAAGAATCTCATCTATATGCTGTAAAGAGAATCTTCAGATACCTGAAAGGGACCAAAAATATTGGGATTTGGTATCCGGAGAACTCTGGCTTTGATCTTGTGGCCTATACAGATTCAGATTATGGAGGATGCAAGTTAGACAGAAAAAGTACCTCTGGGAGTTGTCAATTCCTTGGAGGGAAATTGGTAAGTTGGACCTCAAAGAAGCAGAATTGTGTCTCGACCTCTACAGCCGAAGCGGAATACGTTGCCGCTGCCAGTTGTTGTTCACAAGTTCTGTGGATGAGAATCCAACTTAGAGACTATGGATTTGACATCGAGAAAATCCCCATCCTCTGCGACTCCAAAAGCGCCATTGCGATCTCCGCCAATCCTGCGCAGCACTCCAAGACCAAGCATATCGATATCAGGTATCACTTTCTGAAACATCATGTGGAGCATGGGACAATAGAGATGTACTTTGTGCCCATAAATTACCAGCTTGCCGACCTTTTCACAAAGGCATTGGATGAGAAAAGATTCACTTTTCTAGTTGGCAAGATTGGTATGCTTAACATGAGTTGACCACAAGCCTCTGTACCCTTGCACAGAGCCTCTGTTGTACATATTTACCTTTCTGCAACTTATTCCTTGTTTGTAAATAGTTTCTTAAGCTTTCTTTATTATTTTTTTTTAATCTATGTCTTGTACAAGTCTCATCTTTATATGATCCAAGCATAGTTGAATGGGGAGCAGACCGAACCAACAGAGACCGATCTTGACTATTCCAGGGGGAGCAAGACAGTTCTGGTATCCCAGGGGAGCAAGATAGTTCTGTGCTACATAGACTACAGAGTGAGGTTAGTCCATCTGAACAAAGGGTCAAAACTCTTTCTCGAGCACTATGCCCTCAGAAAGATCCCACTTTGTACCTAGTTTTCTGTCTAAACTTTGAAATGATCAAAAATTTGAAAATCTTTCCTTAAAAGGAAAGTTTTGGTCTCAAAACCTCTGAGGTCGACCACAGAGCTTCTGTAATCTATCACAGAGCCTCTGCTCCTCAAAACTGAGGATATTTGACCAATGCTCTCGAAAAGGAATTCGACCATTTCATCGCACTTTCCTTCCTCTTAAAATGCTCTTTTGATCAAAACCTTGCCTATGACCTCAGAAACCTCTTATCCACAGAGCTTCTGTCATTCCCATCACTTGAGAAATTATTCAGGTCATTTGTTGCGGGTTATTTTTTGAAAATCACTGTCAAAAAGGTATAGCAAATGCCACGCGCGTGAGAATAGGGGGAGGCACACGTCGTAGATTGTGCACTGCCATTATCTGACGTGGTAATATTTGATTGGGTCGTATCTGTACCGTTGTTTTTCAGAAATGGCCTCTTATCCGTTACCACTCATTTCGGATTTCAAATTTTATTTTTTACCGCTTAATCTTTTTACCCTCTCTCTGTATACATAAACCCCTCTCATACCATACATCTTCTTTTTACCTGCAAATTTTTTCTCTCAGGAATTCCTTTGCAAAGAATCTCCCTTCTTCATCTCTTTCCATGGCATCTCAATCTGCTTCTTCCAAGAACTCCAAGGGTTCTTCTGCATCGAACAACTCAATGAATTCTGAGGCCAAAAGGGTCGATTCCCATTCTGTTGAACAAGAACATGTCCTCATAAGCAGAATGCTCTCCTTCACACACCATGATTACCACTCCAGATAACTAAACCTCAAGCCTAACAATCATTATGTCGTCTTGGAACCCAAGGGATACCCCGAGGAAGCTGCTCCTTTACTTCAAATCCTGAAAAACCACATCCTCACCAAAGCCCTAACCCTAAAAAGAACTGATATCCCAAAATTTACATTCAACAATTCTGGTTGAGTGCTAAGCATGAAAAACTGGACCATTATGGCTATTGTGTCATGGGTTATGCCACTCATCCCTCCACTGCTAAAATACTGGACCTCGGCATAAACCGTAGAAGAATCTCAGAGGTATTCGGACTTCCTACCAAGACACAATTGAACCTGACAAAATTCTCTGACGAGCCCTCAGATGATGAAATTCTAGAGTTTCTCAGGTTCATAGGAAACGCTGCACCGATTTCCAAGAGAACTGATTTCAGACGCCAGAACCTTCCACCTCTGTGGAATATTCTCTTCTCGATTCTCAATCGCTGCTTGACTTCAAAGTAGGAAGTCCTGACCAATCTAGCCATACCATACTTGCAATAATATATGGCATGTACTATGATTTGCCATTGGACTATGCAACACTTATTTTCAGGGAGATCAGAAATGCGGTCATAGACAAACAAGAGGACCAAGCTCGAGGCACAGAACCCAAAAATCTCGTGTTCAACAGGTTCTTTGCAGTTCTGTTAGGAGATGCTCTGATAGGAGAAGGGAAGTTACCTTCAGAAGGTAAAGCGATCAAAGTCTACGATATGAAGTCGCACAGGCCAACCGTACTAAAGACTGGATATCCTGGAGCAAGACCTCTGCCAGCCCGTATTCTAGCTTACCTGGGTAGTGAAGATGCAGTTAGGACTTACATTCGTGGGCACAGGACTCCTGCACCGAGTCCTGCAACCCCCCCACGTGTAGGATTCCAAGTGGGAGACATAGTTGTTTACCTTAGGACATAAGTGGGTGAGGGAGATGGAGTAGATATAGCAGACGAAACTCACATTGGGACAGAGGTTATAGTTTCCAAGAGTGGGATGGGGGACAAGAAGCTCAAAAAGAAAACGAAACCCAAGAAGAGAGTCGCAGAAGAAGAGGCTCCAAAATCACCCTCAGAGGTTGCCAAGCCGAAAAATAAGGCTAAGAAGTTAACCAAAGTATCAACCTCTGATCATGCCATTACACCAGAAGTGAAGGAACCTGCAGAATCAGAACAACCTCTGCAGAGGAGAAGGCGAAAAGCCCACATCATTGAAAGCTCTGAAGATAGACTCCCTAGTCCTCTCCATGTCGCAATGGACATAGCTAAGGAGGTACAGAAGTTGCACTCTGTGGACTTAGATAAAACCACAGACATTGAGATGCAGGACATTACGGGGCTTTCAAGCTCTGGTGATGAGGGTGTGAAAATCTCGGAGAAGGAGATAGGAGAAAAAGATGCCAAAGGCACACAACCTGAACCAACTCCCTGTGCAACCTATGTTACTACCCCTGCAGTTCTAGTGCAGAAGAATATTGAAGAAGGACCGTACAGTCCGAACCCAGCCTTAACCAACCGGACAGAGGATATTCCTTCATCCTCTGTGCCATTTCTATGTGGGGAACCAAAATCCACCCCATCCTCCTAACAGGATGTTGGTGCTGACATAAGTGTTCATTCGCCCAAAGACACGACACATACGCACGCAGAAGCATTCGTTGCCTCTGCCACACACAAGACTGACCGTCAAACCACCTCAGAGTTGGTGGTGCGAGAACACATTGATTCTGTGGTTCTAGAACAACCACATGATTCATTCAAAAAGGATCTTGAAGGAGTCTCTGAACCCTCCTCCAAGAAACTTCTTGACATAACTTCCATAGATGCTTCCTCTGTGGAACATCGAGGATTGGAAGGAAATCCTCCAGAGCTTAACCTAATCACATGCTCTGAAGGTGCCAAAGACTCGTTGGCTAAATCTGGAACATCTGTTGTTCCAGAGGTCAACTCTGACATCTTTATCACAAAGGGCGAGTTTAAAGCCTTTGCTGTCATGGTGTTCCAAAAACTCGACGAGTTGAAAAGCTCTCTCGCAATGGATTCTCAAGCCAACTCTCAAGTGCTTACAGAGGCTCTCAAAACCAATACAGACGCTCTGAAAGCTCTTCATCAAACTTCACTGCAACATACAACAGATATTAAGAAGCTGACAGAGCACCCTGTAACCAGAACGGACATTTGGGATTGTGAACACTCAATCAACATTCATACTGATGCAATTAAGACCCTAGGGGATATCTGCATTAATGAAATGGGCACTTTTGCAACCAAGACCGTTCAATTAGGGGTGGATGACCTGACCAAGCTTCGAGATGAGATCAAGGATATAACTCGCAGTGTTATAGTCCCATTCCAACCACAGGCGTCCACTTCTACACCCCCACCTTCAACCTCTGCGAATGACCTCTCCGCCTTTGCAACAAAGACCGACTTAGAAACAATGGGGAGAATGGTTCTAAGTAACCTCAACCTCATTGCATCTGACATCTCTCAGCAAGGAAAGCAGGTGGCAGAAGATCTGAAGAAGATTGTAGCCACGATTAGGTTCAAATCTGATCTGGAAGTCAATAAACTGTCGTTGGCTACAGAGGATGTTCTCAAGAAGATCTCTCGGCATGTTGACGAGCATCTCTACAAGAGAAGAAAGAGGAAGGCACCTGCGACTTTCCAGGTGGAGGCATCGCAGAAGAGGGCTCACCATGATAATCAGGATCCAGATGCCTATGGCCCTGGCCATCATGAGGGGGAGAAGGCTTCAGCAACAAAAAGTTCTGCAGTTGTTATCACCGCCACTCCTCTGAGAGACCTACCTCTACAGAGATCATCCTCAGAGGTACGCAAAACGCAAAACCTCAAGTCATGTGCCTCTGAGGACCCAAAACCGACTGCTCTATTTGTCCAAGGCACAACCTCTACAGTGTCACAGAAGGGTAGGGTGAGTATTGGCTCTGAACACATTGCAGAAGGGCTCACAAAGTTCGTAGAACCTTCAAGACCTGAACTTATGCCCACTACACCCACGCCTGTTGTATAGTTTCAGAGACTTGATCCCGTAAACACAGAAGATACATTAGAGACCCCTTTACAGAACAAAGAACAAAAAGCCTCTGAACCCGACAGAAAGAAGCCCTTAGAAGAGAAACAACAAGAGGATAGGGTGAAAGAGATCGTTCAATCGATGGATGCCATGAGAACTCTAATCCCAAGGCTTCCGCCAAAAGAACTTAAGTTCCAAGAGAACATACACACCTATCTCTACAGCGCAGAGCCCGAGGCCGTCTTCTTAGCACCAAATTTGCATCCCCTAATCAAAGAAGACATCAGAAGATGTTTCGAGCAAACTGCACGAGACAGGAATGAGGTGTTCTCTACAGAAGATATCAAGACAGTAATGAGGTTCTCTCTGCACTCCTTCGCCAACAAGTCAATCATGTTTGCTAAATACTTAGTTGAGAGAAAAGATGGGAAGCAGTACACATTCACAGATGCAGACTTAAAGAACCTCTGCGCCTATGACCTTCCTCAACTACATGCCTTCACAGAGCAAAGACTTGAACCGCGAAAGGATTACATTATAGCAAATGGCAGGATCAAGGAGGTGATGCGCGAACATGTCAAATATTATAGAAAAACGGATTTCGAGGTAGCTCTACAACTCGGAGTCAAGAAGCTATCGATCACCAAACCAAATGACCAATTCCCCGGAATCGAAAATGTTCCATCAAACTCTTTAATCACAGAGACTGAGTTCATATTCATTTTCAAAGACGATGATGGGCTCAAGAAGATGTACAGGCCAAATCAAAGTCACAAGTACTCGAACAACACTCTACTGAAGATAAAGAACACGATTATGAGGAAGAAGGGCACTGAGACTGTGCAAGCGGGACCTGCAGAGACAATGATCGGACAGATTGATGCTCAATTGAAGTACATGGAACTCATTCTATCGATGAAGAAAACTCTAGCCGAAAGCTTTACCAATCCGATAGATGATTTTCCTCGATGACTTCTATAATTTGTTTTTTCATTCATGTATTCGCTATGAAATGTAATTGCCTTCTGGCATTTTCCTTTTTTAATGAAAATCGGTATTCAGAGGTTGAGTTCCTTTCACCTCTTTTTGTTTCTAGCTTAGCCAACACCTCAAATTCCAAAATTTTATTTTTCAACACTTAGGGGGAGATTGTTAGCTCCATCTGCCAAGTTTAGAAGTGTTGAAAAATAGGCTATGTATAGAAACTTATGTTCTCTGCTCAAGATCGTCCAAGTCACCAGAGGATACAAAGATCAGAGGTTACTCCGCAGAAGACGTACCCGAGGTCAAACCTGATGATGATACTCAGTTCATAGAGCCTCTGTGATCACTCACAGAGCCTCTGTGAAGGCTAACCTCTAGAGGTCAGTGTTGGAGTTATTCGCAAAGATGGTTCAAGACAAAACCACGTACATAACACGTGATGCCTGCTGTACAAAGATTCTGAAGATCGTTAATGGGCGTCCCACGATGTTTTACTTTCCAGGTGGCATTCCTTTTATGGATTGTCAGCATTTTCCCTGAGCATTTTGGACACACTTGAGCGTGTTCTTGGTGTTCTTCAGTAATCAATGAAACAGTTCTTTGAGTAACTTCTTGCAATACTTTACTATTTTGTTTATTGATTACATTGTGTGTCTACTACCTTTGCATGTTCTACCTTTCCTACACTATATAAACGCTTCCACACTCTATTTAATTAATCTGTGTGTAGTGAAAGGTCAAATCAAGTTAAGAACATCATTATTGGGATCAACAATATCGATGTAGCCTTTCTGATCTGGGAGAGTAAGTTCCAAGGGGTGCTTGACACCTAGTCCCCTAAGGCCAACTGGTCTGGGAGCGGCTGATCCAAATCCTGCAATAGGATCAGATAGAAAGTTACGTTTACGAGATGTTCTTTACTTACAAAACTTTTTGATTAAAAGATGCCAATGTGCATAAGCTTAAAAGATGCCAAAAAGCATACTCATGTGAAGATGCCAATGTGCACAATGCTATAAGATGCCAATGAGCACACATCTCATGATACTTGGTGATATATTTGAGTTGCGATAAACCTATAAATTTGTGAAAGTCTTAATTCTTGACAGCTTAGTGTGAGTAAAGGCAAAGTTCTCTATTATATTTTTAGAATTGCATTTTCTTGTAGCTAATCGAAGTTCGCATGCTAGCACACTGAATAGATTGATGAAAGTTTTTTTGAAACTGAACATATCTTAACTTGATATGCAATGAAACTTGTATCTGTATCCAACAACATACACTTAACTTCAACTGGTGGATTAATCTGTGATTTTTAACTAAGTAGAATTTAATTTGTATAGTGTTTAAAATTTTATATGTTTAGTTGTTTCAAAATTTATATTCAGTATATTTTTCTTTTTACACTGATGTTGTAATGTTTATGTATCTATATCTTTGTAAATTGGTCTGTGCATTTTTCTAGGGGCAGTGAATAAGGAGAATATTTTGAAAGATCATATCTCATTTCGAGGGGGAGTATCTGATTTTCTATATGAATGCTAACTTGAATTGTCATATTTAGTGCATTTGTGTAGGGGGAGTCAAAGAGCTTAACAGGTGAAAATTTTCAGAGTTCAAGTCATATTTGCGCCAACAGTTGGTAGTGCAAAACTCAACTTTGCGTCTCCTTCAGGTAGCGTAAAACTAAGTTTGCGCCATCAACATGTAGTGCAAACCTTCCTTTTTCTTCTTTATTCTGAATTTTGCAGATCTGAAGTTATCTCGTCTCCAACATAGGCATGACCAAGTTTATCCAGATCATCAAGGTTATGAGGGAGAGAAGTTAAGGAGAAGTTAAAGAGATAAAGAGTTCAAACGTTTATCTGCTGCTCAAGATTCGCTCAAGATTCTATTTTCTCAGCTATATTAGTTCTTTTATTTTTCCAGCTCCGACCACCACAGCTTATTCGAGTACATTTGCAAGAGGTGTGTCGTTTAGAGCACAAGCTGATGAACCGATTGTTCTTTCAAGCTTATTTCAAACAGGTCCAGTCTTGTCAAGACAACAAAGACAATATAAATTGAAAGATGCTGAGAAGAATTTTTTTTTTAGTCAAGAAGCTTCGCTAAGTCGCTTACCAGGTCTGATTAAAGTTCATAGATGGATATAACAACTTACATGGAAGACCGGAGCGCCAATGATTACTACGGGGGAGATTGTTAAGTCAGATTTTATAGTAATCATTGTATTTATAGACTTGGTCTAATACTGTAATTTTAGAGCTTATATGTCTTGTATTGGGCAAGGGAATTTAAGTCCCTTGTGGCCTTTGTTCCTTGTAACTTTGGAAGAACATATTGAATACAATTCTGATTTCATGTCTCAACTCTCTCTACTTTCTCTCTCTAGGATTTAGAACGATCTTGGATTATCAATAGGTCATCCTGAAAAAGGAAGTCTGATACTAGGAGATATTGTTATCAAAAGTGCTCTTTACCTTGCATTAATGAATTTAATGGAAAGTTTAAGCAAATTGATTCTGGTGTTCATTATTGTGAATGTTTTAAACTTATGCATCAATTATGTCAACACTTCTCAAGCCCTCACTGCTTCCTCACTCGACCCAAAACTAAGAATGCAAAATTCAAGGGTGAGAAGAAGCAAAATGGTTCTTCTACTATAGAAGGTAAATCCAAACCTTAAGGACGCTAAGGCAACCTTAAAGACCCCTAACAAAAATGGAACCATTTGGAAATGGGTACCTAAATCTACTTAATATGTGCAGTAGAAGCAGCATGTGCCGGTCTGGTACCTAGACTCCGGGTGCTCTAGGCACATGACTGGCGACAGAGGGTTACTTTCCTCCTACAAAGAAAAATTAGGAGGAGGTTCTGTGACCTTTGAAGATAATAAAAAAGGGAAAATAAAAGGATATGGAGTCATAGCCAAGGAGGACGTCGATGTCTGCAGAGTTGCATATGTGGATGGCCTTAAGCACAACCTACTAAGCGTCAGTCAACTCTGTGAAAATGGATTCGACGTTATGTTCAAAAAGAAATACTGCTCTCTACTATGTGAAGGAACAAACAGAGAGCTTATTCATGCCGACATAAGAGGAGATATGTACCTCATGAACTTTAAAGCAACTAAGAAAGATGAAAAGATTTGTTTAGTTTCAAGTAAAAACGAAGAAGCTTGGCTCTGGCACAACAGGTTCTGTCACTTAAACTTTCATACTCTTGACAAACTTGTTAAATTGAATCTGGTGAGTGGTCTTCCAAACATAAAATTTGATAGAGATCATCTATGCTATGCTTGTGAAATGGGCAAACTCAAATGAGTTGCCCACAAGACCAAGTCAGATGTATCCTGCACTAGGCCTCTGTATATGCTACATGTTGACCTCTGCGATCCAATACCCGTACAGAGCCTAGGTGGCAAGAAGCACATTCTTGTGCAATTAGATGAATTCTCCAGATACACACGGGTTGAATTTGTTCGAAAGAAGTTTGATGTTCCTCAAGTACTAATCACTCACATGAGAAAAATTCAAGTTCTTTATGCCAGCAAGGTACAGAAGCTAAGAAGTGAGAATGGCACTGAATTCAAAAATTCAACCATTGATGCCTATCTTGCCGAAGAGGGCATTTCACAAAACTTCTCTGCCGCAAGAACTCCACAACAGAACGGTGTTGTTGAAAGGAAAAATCGAACACTAGTGGAGGCTGCCAGAACTATGCTCACTGACTCTGGATTATTAACTTATTTTTGGGCAGAACCTATCTCAACCGCATGTTTTATTCAGAACAGATCTCTGATAGTGAAAAGACACTCAAAGACTCCTTACCATCTAATCAACCAGAGGAATCCAAATATCAAGTTCTTTCACTTATTCGGATGCAGATGCTTTGTCCTAAACGACGGAGAGCATGTTGGAAAGTTTGATCGTAAAGCTGATGAAGCCAAGTTCATTGGTTACTCAACAACCTCTAAGGATTACAGAGTCTATGTGTTGAAGTCGAAGTTAATATTGGAAAGTATTAACGTATCTTTTGATGACTCTTTTCAAGTGACTTCTGAGAAAATCAGCTCAGGACTCGGACACCTAGTGCAAACCTCTGGCGAAACATCTACTCGAGCAAATGAGTTAAATCATTTATTTGAGGAAATGTTTAATGATGATGATCCCTCTGCGGATGGTCACATAGCCACTAGAGCTGAACACTCTACAGAAGAAGTACGTCAAGGTATATCTCTTACTGGTCCTGACAATACTTTACCCTCTTCTACTACTTCTGTAGGACCAACTATTGGGGGGGAGCATGCAAAGGATACTAACAACCAAGGCTCCATGCCCAATCAAGCCAAAGACCATATTCGAATGACCTCAGAGGATACATCACCAGAGCAAAACAAGGACTCAATACCAAGTACTACAGAGGTCTCTACCTCGACTCAAGAAGACAACTCTACTCCTGTGATGAGCACAAATGATCAAGTACTCGATGATGTATCCATAGAAGTACAACTTGATGCTTCCAATGACCATCTCCCAAGAATGACAAGATGGACCAAAAGTCACCCACAAAGTCAAATCATTGGTGACCCATCTGATAATGTCAAGACTCAATCAGCTACTGCAAATTTTTGTTACTTTACAAATTTTGTTAGTATGATTGATCCTAAGAAGTTTTCTGAGGCCCTAGATGATCCAAACTAGATAGAAGCTATGCAAGAGGAGCTTTTGTAGTTTGAACGCAACAAAGTGTGGACCCTAGTGCCTCTGTCGAAAGGCAAAACTGCAATAGGGACCAAATAGGACTACAGAAACGAGAAGGATGAAGATGGGGTGGTCATTCGGAATAAGGCAAGACTGGTGGCTAAGGGATACTGCCAAGAAAAGGGTATTGACTACAAAGAGACCTTTGCCCCTGTTGTACGGCTCGAAGCAATTAGGATTTTCCTAGCCTTCGCAGCCCACAGAGGATTCAAGGTATATCAAATGGATGTGAAGTCAACCTTTCTGAATGGTCAAATACAAGAAGAAGTTTATGTCCAACAACCACCAGGGTTCGAGAGTTCAAAATATCTAGTCTATGTATACTTTCTGGACAAGGCTCTGTACGGACTCAAACAAGCCCTAGAGCATTGTATGATAGACTTTCCAATTTCTTGATTGCCAACAATTTCGAAAGAGGTATTACTTATTCTACTCTATTTTTCAAGAGGAGGAAAGGTGAGATTCTACTTGTCCAGATATATGTGGACGATATTATATTTAGGTCTACAAATGAAAAATATTGCAAGAAGTTTGAGACATTAATGAAGAGTGAGTTTGAGATAAGCATGATGGGAGAATTAAACTTCTTCCTCGGGCTTCAAGTCAAACAGACCAAAGGGTATTTTTGTTAACCAATCCAAATATGTCTCTGGCATACTTTCTAAATTCAATCTCTCTGACTCTTCTGCAATGAAAACCCCTATGGACACTGGGTCTAAGCTCTACGCGGACCTAGAGGATAAATATGTCGAGCACAAGCTCTACAGAGGCATGATAGGGTCTCTACTTATTTAACGACAAGTAGATCAGATATAATGTTTGCCACATGTCTCTGCACAAGATTTCAAGCTAATCCAAAGGAATCCCATCTTTATGCTGTCAAGAGGATCTTTAAATACCTCAAGGGAACCAAAAATCTTGGCCTCTGGTATCCAAAGAACTCTGGCTTTGATTTAATGGCTTATACAGATTCAGACTATGGAGGATGCAAATTAGGCCGAAAGAGCACCTCTGGAAGTTGCCAACTTCTAGGAGGAAAATTTGTGAGTTGGACTTCTAAAAATCAGAATTGTGTGTCCACATCTGCGGCAGAAGCTAAATATGTTGTTGCTCCTAGTTGTTGTTCACATGTTTTGTGGATGAGAACTCAGCTTAGAGACTATGGTCTGGACATCGAGAAGATTCCCATCCTCTGGGACTCAAAAAGTACCATTGCGATCTCTACCAATCCTGTTCAGCACTCCAAGACTAAACACATTGATATCAGGTATCACTTTTTGAAGCATCATGTTGAGCAAGGTACAATAGAAATGTACTTTGTGCCCACATACTATCAACTTGCGGACTTGTTAACAAAAGTTATGGACGAGAAGAGATTCTCATTTTTGGTTGGAAAGTTAGGTATGCTAAACTTGAGTTGATTCCCAGAGTCTCTGTACCTTGGCACAGAGTTTATGATGTACATATTTTTTACCTTAGTATGTATAACTTAATTTCTGCATGTATAGTTCTACTTCTGTATGTACAATTTTCCTTTCCAATGTTCTTGTTGTTCATCATTACTTTTTGAATCTTTGATGTATGCCTTATGCATTACTTATCATATTTGATCCAAGCATAGTTCAAGGGGGAGCAGAAGGAGACCTTGATAAAGATCACAAAAGTTGATCAATCAGGGGGGAGCAGACGGAGCCATTCCATCAAGAAGATTGTTCATGAAGGTAAGTTCTTAGCACAAACCAAATGTCAAAAACACTTTTCTCGGACACAAACTTTCATATACGTCCAAACTTCTTTGGAAACAAGTCAAAACTTTGATTGGTCAAAATCGATTATGGTCTTTCTTTAATTAGAAATTTTTGGTCATAGAGCCTCTGTGATATATCACAGAACCTCTACGAGATGTATCAGAGCCTCTACGTCCAAAGACACCATCCTTGATCACATCAATGATCTTCAAAACTTTTGGGTAAAGAAAATTTATTATTATGTGGAAGTACTATGCCAACCCCCAGACCATAGAAGCTCTTTCAACTACAGAGCTTTTGTAACTCTCAACACTTGTGAATTTTGTAAAATGATATATGGGTGTGGGTTCTTTTGAGAGTCACGGTCATTTGATTTTACCAAACGCCACGTGCGTGAGAATAGTGGGAGGCACACGTACTCGATCGGGCACCGCTATATATGACGTGGCAACATCTGATTGGTGGGTGATATGTACCGTCATTTTTGAAACGTTTATCTAAAATGACTATGTACTGATTATGGATTCCAAACTTTTATATTTTACCGCCTAATCTTTCACCCCTCCCACCATAAATACCCAAATCCATTTACCCTTTAATTTTTTACCTACTATTTTCTCTCTCAAGAACTCAAGCAAAACATGCAACTTGCTTTCTTCTACCTTTCTTTCAATGGCATCCAACTCAGTCTCCGACGAGAACTCTGACTACTCTGCACCCCAAAGAAATGACAATAACTCCAACAGTGTCGATCAAGAACCCATTTCAAGTAGGTTGGTCTCCTTTTCAAACCATGAATACCATCTGAACAATCTTCCTCTGAAACCCAATAATCACTTTGTGGTTCTGAACACCAAGGCCTTTGCCAAAGAATACGAACCTATGATTCTCTTGCTCAAAAATCACTTCATTTCCAAGGCCCTAACCATGACAAGGACTGATATCCCCGAAACCTATGTACACCAGTTCTGGCAATCTTGTAGGTATGAGAAACATGAGAAGTTTGGCTCGACTATCATTGGATATGCTACCGGTCCCTCAGCCAACAAGGTTCTAGAACTAGGGATAAACAGGAAATTAATTTATACTAGATTTCAGTAACCCACAAAAACACAACTGAACTTAATCAAATACTTTGAAGAACCTTCTGACGAGGAGTTAGTAGAATTCTTGATGTACCTTGGCTATGGAAAGCCAATCACAAAGAGGACTGACTTCAGAAGACAATTTCTCCCACCGATTTGGAATGTCTTGTTCTCCATTCTGAACAGAGCCTTCACTGGAAAAATTGGGAGTCCAGACCAAACGAGCCACAACATCTTGTCCATCATGTATGGCATATACTTTGATTTGCCTCTAGACTACGCCAAACTCATGCTAAGGGAAATGATTGGCTCTGTAGTGAAGAAATGTGACGAACAAAGCAGAGGCAAGGCTTTGCCATCATTGGTCTTCCACATATTTATCGTCGTGCTTCTAGGGGACGCAATGATTGGTGAAGATAGGTTACCAGCAGAGGGCAAGACTATCAAACTCCACGCCATGAACACACACAAACCAACGATCATCCCCTCTGGCTATCCCAATACCAGACCCGTCCCAGCCAAGTTACTTTCATACCTGGGTAGTGAGGCTAAGAGGGAATATATTATTGGAAATAAAACTCCAGAACTGAGTTCTGCAACCCCTCCACGCATAGGAGCAAACCCCAGTGAGGAAGTAATTTTTCTTAGGCCCAATACTATAGAGGGAACACAAGGGGGAGTATAGGGCAAAGAGAGAGTAAGTAGAGTGGAAAAATCAGAGCGTGGGGAAGGGAGTGAGAAGAGAGAAAGGAAGAAAAAGAAAAAGCAAACCCCAAAAGAGTACTGGAGAAGAAGAAGTCCCAAACTCACCAGAGGGCCAAATGGCAGAGGGTGAAGATCCTCCAAAGAAGAAGAAGAGGAAACTAAGGAAAAGATCTGAGGTGGAAGAGCCTCAAACCAAAGAGGCCTCTGTACCCACTCCAGAGGTACATGCCATGATAGATGAGAGGAACCTGCAGAGGGAGAAGAGCAACCTCTGTAAAGGAAAAGGAGGAGGCTCAGGAAAGTTATCATTGAAGAGCCTAAGGATATACAGGTCAAGAAAAGAGTTGAAGAATCAAGGCCTCTAAGCCCAATAGCTCTAGCAGCAGATATTGCAAATGAAGTTGTGGAAGGATTAAGTCCACAAGCAACAGAGGACATTCCTCATAACCCTACACCACCAGAACCCTCTCCACCAAGGGTTAATACTGCAGAAGAAGAAACAGTGGTAGTAGAGGATGTAGATGAAGCAAAGGAGAATGATGAGGAAGAGAGAGAGATAGAGAGAGAGAGAAATGAGAAGAAGGAGACTGAGGGTGCAAAAGTTTCCCTAGATGGCACACAATCCAAACCACCCCCAGTGCAAACCATCCATCTACCTCTGCAAGTCTAGTGCAGAAAGGTATTGAAATAGGAGTGCATACTTCGATCCTAACCCCAACCAACCAGACAGAGGAGCCTTTTTCTTCCTCTGCTCCATCTTTAGCCGGGGAAAACCAAACCACCACATCCTTTAAAAAGGATGTTGGTGCATATATAGGTGCTCATTCTCCCTAGAGCACGATTCCATCTCATGCAGACGCATCTGTTGCCTCTGTCACACACGAGGGAGAAATCCAAGGTTGTTCAGAGTGGCTGGAGAGCATGCACAAAGACTCTGCGGTTCTAGACCAACCAAAAGTCCAATCATCAAATAACAAGTGAATGACTCTGAATCCTCACTTGACAAAGCCGATGATAGAACTTCTTTAGAAGATTCTTCCTCTGAAGAACTTCAAGGATCAGGAGGAAAGCCGACAGAGCTCACCACCAAAACTGGCTCTGAAGGTGCCAAAGGAACATTGGCCAAATCTGGATCATGTGTTGATCCATAGGTTACCCCTAGTGCATTTTTTTACAAAGGATGAGTTCCAAACCTTTGCTAGCAATGTGTACCAAAGAATGGATGAGTTGCAAAGCTCTATCCCCTCTCTCTCTCTGCGCACAAGGTGGAACAACTCACAGAGGTGGTCACTAACCTGAAAAACATCTCCCTGACCAACTCTGTGGCAATCACCAAGATTTCCGAATCCTCTGACAACCATGTCTCCAAAATTGATTTCAACAAGTTGACAGAAGCGGTCCACGCGTATACAGATGCCCTGAAGTGTTTGGTCGAGATTGTGAATCAAAAAAACCAAGAATCTGCTGCACTAGCCAACACTTTAACCTCCACCACAGAAATTCTTCAGAAGATGCAGTCTGACATACGGGACATGGTTCGCAGTACCATGGTCCCTGCAGTATCCTCTTCCCAACACCAAGCAGAAGTGAGCTTCCCATCACACTTGGCTACAAAGGCAAAACTCCATCAAATGGGAGAGGCCCTGCTGAATAAAGTAAACAAAATCGGGGACGACTTCACCTCAAAGGCCAACAAAGTTGCAGAGGACATCAAAAAGACTATTGCCTTTATGAAGTTCAAAACCGATTATGAAATAAACAAAGCTACCTTGGCGGCAGATGATATAGTATCAATGATCGAGTGTTCTGTGAAGACGAACCTAAAGCCTGCCGGCCAGAAGAAGCGAAGGAAGGAACCCTCTTCATGTCAAACAGAGGAAAATCAAAAGAAGGGAAAGCATGATGACCAAGGACAAGATGGAGATGGTCCTTCGGCTCATCATGAGGGGGAGAAGGCTCTGCCAACAACAACTGCAAAACCCATAGCAGCAACTCCCCTAAGTGTAGTACCAATAAGCTCAGAGGGCACCTCACAAAAGACAAAATCTTGCACCTCTACAGCTATAAACTCAACTAGCGTCCAAGTCGTCAATACCTTAGTGCCCCTAATAAATCCCAAGGTGAATGTGGGATCAGAGTGGATAGCAGAGGGTCTAGAGAAATTCGTTAGATCATCAAGTCCAGAAATCATTCTAGAGGCCTCTACTCCCAGCTTTCAGTACACAACTCTTGAACCAATAAACATCAATGAAGACAATGAAAAGTCGATGCCCGTAGAGAGATTACCATAGAAGACTAAGGCCTCCACCTCCTCTGAACCCAAGAAAAAGAAACCTTTTGCTGCTGATACAACTGATCCAAAGAAAACAACAGATGATCAAGTGAAGAAGATCGTTCAATCCATGGATGCTATGCGGATTCCAATTCCCAAGCCACCACCGAAAGAACCAACTTTTCACGAGAACATCTATAAATACTTGTACAACGCAGAAGATGAAAGGGTGTTTATAGAGCCGAATATTCACCCTCTGATGAAAGAGGGAGTCAGAAGAAGGTTCTGGAAACTGCACAAGAAAAATCCAAGGTCTTCTCAACTTCTGATATTAAACAAATTATGGGAATCACTTTACATTCCTTTTCAAACAAGGTTGTCATGTACGCAAAGTACCATGTAGAGAAGAAAGGTGGGCAGGAGCATGTCTTCTCTGATGCTGATCTGATAAACCTCTGTCCCTATGATCTTCCACAACTACATCCATTCACAGAGCAAAGGCTCGAGCAAAGAAAGGAGTTCACCATTGCTAATGGGTGTATAAAGGAGGTCAAGCGCGAGCACATCAAATACTTCAGCAAAATGGACTTTACACACACTCCACGACTTACTCTTTAAAAAACCACACCTGCTATTGCACACACTATAGATACATATAATATGTAATAACAACAACATGCATAAAATCATTCGTTAACAGAGAATAAAGGAAACTCACCTGAAAGTCAAAGAGTATGGCTTCTAAACACTTCAGTTTAGAACCCGGACTTTAATGTTAAGAACTGTGGCTTCTGATCACATGACAGATCAGGACCCGTTCTTCAATGTTCAGATAAGGATATTTTGCAAATATCCAGGGGGAGCTCATCTGTCCTAAATCATTTTATCATGATTTGAGGAAGAGCCTTAAAGGTAAATATCTTCTGATCTTAGATATTTGATTGTTTGGATGAAGAACAACTTTCAAGCATGAAAAACGATTTCTAAAATGTTCAAACCACTTCTTGTTCTCAAAAAGATTTCATGAATTAAGAAGTGTGATTTTCAAATGTTTTTCATATTGAGCTTTAATGTTTAACTGACCGTGTGTTTCTAAAGATCAATACTTGCGTATTATCTTGTCTATATACTGTAAAGTATTCATACACATTGGTTCAGTACTTCATTTTAATCTGTTATTACCATGTCTCTAAACAAACCTATTTTTCGATGGTAATACCCTCGTTTGCTTTCAAATGTTGTTGAGCATCATTCATCATTTCAAATTTGTGCTTTCATTGCTACATTGTTTATATTTGTTCATATAAACAAAATATCCAATTCTTTGATACCCTATCCATTTCATTTGATCTGATTGATACATTGTCAGATTCTCAAAACAATTCTCTTGATTTCATTTCATTCATTCAATATCTTTGTTTTGAGAGATCTTCAAAGTTCAAATGCTCAAATTTCATTCATATTTTTCATGAGCATACATTTTGACAATGTCATCATACATTTTTTGAGCTTAACTGCTAAAGTTAAATTGTTGAGCAACCATTCTTTATAGGACTTACATGGGATTCGTGTGTGAGCTTAAACAGAACTTCCATCGATTCACGCTAACCAGTGTTTCCTACCCCGGAAGTTATCCTTGAGTGATTGAGGGGTGAGGGGTATAAATCAAATAGTGGGGGAGATAACTCATCCGATTGAGTTTTTCTCATTGTGTGGAGCGGTAAAATGGAAATGAGATTTTGGTTAGAAGTGAGCTTTAATGTTAAAAAGAAAGAGGGTGTGAGAACAGAGTTAAAAGAATATCAAAACTCTGCACCAACCACTTTCTGAGTCGGACACCTACAAAATCTAATTGGTTCACATTTTTTGGTGACCATCATTGAAAAAGGCAGTGAGCCCATGCTAACTCTTGCATTAACCCCACCAACCACTCATTTCTTTCCCGACAAAGAAATGTTCCAATTTTTCTTGGGGACACAACATATATGCTATCTAGTCTTCACTCGGAAGATTCAGATATTGAAAAAGAAGGAAAGTTGCCCCACCTTCGCACCTCTTTCATGCACATTGAGTCCGTGTAATACTTGTTGCTGTCTCAACAGTTTACACAATTTGAGCCTTATGAAACACAATCATTGTGCTAAATTCTTTCATACACAAGCACGAGCACACAGAAAATTTGTTTTTATGTCAGAACATTCATAGATAAACCTTGTGTTTTTCAATGATTGAATGGAAGTCTTGGGGAGTCAACATCAAACCAGCTCCTTAAATTGTACATTCGTTGTACACAGTAACTCCGTGTTACTGACAGGCACTCCTAACTGTTTCATTTGTTGAATCAGGGTTACCAAGTTCATTATATCTGAATTTGAAAAGATTCGGGTATATAAAGTTCATGATTCAGATACTCAGATCAAATGATGGAAAATGTCAAATTATCATAAATAAGGAGATTGTTACATTGAATACAAAGGGGGTGATCAAAGATAATGTTGAAATTGAAGATGTTTTGATGATCATGATGCTCACAATCATCAAAAAGGGGGAGAAATTTACAAAGGTCAATTTCAAATCAATTTCAAAGTCTTGAAGAAAGTTCAAAGTGAAAAGACTTGTGGAGAAATCTACAATGTTTAAGAAAGTTCAAGTCAGATTCAAAGAAATCATTCTGAGATCATTCAAAGTCAAATCAGATGATTCGAGAAAGTTTGTTTTTCTGAAGACGGTCAAGAGATCAGAAGAGATGAAGATACAGTTTTTGAAAGATTCCTCAAAAGTTTAAAGATGAAGGTTTCAATCATGTTTCAAAGATTTTCAAAGGTTTCAAAGCTTTATTGAAGACTTGTTGACTTTTCAAAAATGCAAAGTGGAGAAGACTTTTCAAGATTCTTCAAAGACTGAAAGACTGAAGATTGTTAAAGCTTCAAAGTCCAAGACTGTTTGAGACAAAAGTTGAAGAATCAAGCGTTAAAGACTAGTGTCAATTTTTTTTTAAATCTTGAATACAAAGGGGGAGAATGTTAGTGTATTTTATTGTATCTAAGATTTAATGAGAAAAGTCAAGTCTAGCAAAGTCAACAAGGTCAATGTTTCTAAGTCAAAGTTAGCATAGTCAATCTTGTAGTGTGTTTGTATCTTGTATAGCTTTATGGTATAAATACCTTAGATGCTTTGTAATCTTGTAACTCTAAGCATTGTACGTATTGTGAGATCTATGACATAAGAACATTCTCTCTCTACTCTCTCTCTAAGATCTTAATACTGTCATATCTTGATCTTGAGTTATTGCTTGATTGTGATTGGGAATACATTTACAATTGGTATCAAAGCCTCACGAAGAAATTTTTCTCGTAACGATCGAATCTCGACATTTTCAAGCGTTTTGAGCCCGATCTAATCGTAAGTTCATCGAATTCTTAAATCCTCTTGAAGTATTATTCTTAATCGTATTCCAGATCTATCTCAATTCGTAGAATCGAAGTTCGATAATTTTTGAGATTTTTCGATATTTTCGGTATCGTTTTTTCGCGTCAAATCTATCGATCCGAAAATTCGTTGCATGAATCGATTTGAATTGTCAAGAACTATTCTTTATTGAATTTCGAGAGATCTACAAGTTTCGGATATAAATTTCGTCGAAAATTAAGAGAGATATGAACATTTTATGTCGTTTCGCCGGAGAAAAAGTAGATCTTGCCGGAATTCGACCGGAAAACCAAGGTTTTAGCAAGAAAATCGATGTTTAGAGCTGTTGGATGAGTTCGCCGGAAAAGCCTCGCCGGAAAAACGTTTTTGGCCGGAAAATCTTGTGTTTCGCCGGAGTTTGTTGCATCTCGATCCAGATATGTTTAATTCATCACATTGATCAGGTTGCAAGTCATTTGAGCATAAAATAGATGATTTTGACTTGTTGGAAAAGAAAAAGTGACTAGTAAGTGGGTTTTATTTTAAAGAAGATGATGAATAGTACAATTAAAGGTTCCGTTAGTGCCGTTAGATTTTTTAACAAAATTGGTCCAAATTTGTTAAATTTGACCAAGTTTTGTTCCTCATCCCTTGGTGCACGATCCATCGTTCCCTCTTCGAGCAACAAGTTTACGACTCTCAAACGAAAATTCCTATTCGATTCGCGTTTTAACGACGAATTCGTGGTTAAAAACTAAGTATGCACCGGTTCGTCACGTAAAATCCTCTTGTTGTCATTCTTGTGGGCTTAACGTAACAAGTTGGATTTCAACATTTTAAGATGCTTCGAAGTGCACTTAGTCGAGCTTATAGACTACCTCGAATTCGGTTTTAAAATCGAAACCGCAAGAGTGAGAGCAACAACAAAGGGGGAGCCGAGCCTTTGATTGTCAAAGTTGCGCCAAAGTTTGTCAAGTAAATCAAGGGGCAGAGAATTTAAAGCTTCAAGAAGTATGATTTACTTTCACAAACTTTAGGGGGATAATGTTAGTGCATCGAAAGTTTGGAAAGTAAATGTATTATAAATTGTAATTATATAGAGCTTAAAGTGTAAGGGCTTGTACTTACATGTTGTAGAAAAGGTGGTAGGTAGGATTAGTGTCTCTATAAATAGATGGTTAAGGCCTTGTAATCATTTGATAATTGCAATTTACAAAATGTAGCCTTTTAAGAATTCTTTCTCTCATTAGTGTAGTTTTTCATTTCTAATAAATGTTCAATAAATCCTAATCCTATCTCATCCTACTTAATCAATTACAAACACTTGAGATGTCTAGATCTAGGGTCCTACATAACCGCTTCCAAATCGTATCAGGGAGAGAAAAATAAGGGTTTTAGGGGTTTTAACCCCCTTTTCCCATATTTTCACAATAGTCCCCAAACTTTCACTCTTTCACACGATGCCCACCAACTCAATTCTATTACAACTTAAGCATGGTTATTACAACATCCTCCCCTTAAAAGAATTTTGTCCCCGAAATTCCATTATCAAACAATTGAGCGTAATGAGATTTCCTGACTTCCTTTACTTCCCACATTGCTTCATCGCCTTTATGGTAACGCCACTGAACCTTCACCAGGGCAATCTATTTGGTCCTCAATTTTCTGATTTTGCGATCCACTATCGTTACCGGTTCCTCAGCGTAACTCAACTTCTTGTCAACTCGGATATCTTCAAATGGTACTGTCATATCTGCTTCAGCCAAGCATTTCCTCAAATTTGACACATGAAAAGTGGGATGAATTCCCTGAAGTCCCTCTTGCAACTCTAAATTATACGCCACCTTACCTACACACTCGACTATGGCAAACGGTCCGACATATCTCGGTCTTAACTTCCCTCTCTTTCCAAAACGAACAACGCCCTTCCAAGGTGAGACCTTGAGCATCACTTTCTCTCCCACTTGGAACTCAATCGGTTTTCTCCTTTTGTTCGCGTACATCTTTTAGCGGTCTTGAGCCGTCCTTAGCTTCTCGTGAATCTGATTGATCTTATCAGAGGTGATCTATACAATTTCTGGTCAAGCCAACTGCTTCTGTCCCACTTCATTTCAACACACAGACATTCTACATTTTCGCCCATATAATGCTTCATAGGGTGCTGCTTGAATGCTCGCATGATAACTATTGTTGTACGGAAATTCTACCAATGGCAAGTGGGCTTACCAAAAGTCTTTAAAATCGATCGCGCATGCCCGGAGCATGTCTTCCAACGTCTGAATGGTTCTCTCACTTTGCCCATCCGTTTGAGGATGGTAAGCGGTACTCAACCTAAGTTGTGTACCCAACTCTCTTTGAAGATTCCTCCAAAATGACGATGTAAAATGGCTATCACGATCGGATACTATGGACAACGGCACGCCATGTTGGGTCACTATCTCGTCGACATGCAATCTGGCTAATTTTTCTAACGGGTAAGACTTTTTTGATAGGCAAGAAATGAGCCGACTTGGTGAGATGGTCCACTATCACCAAAATGGCATCGGACCCCTTTGGAGTTCTTGGTAGTTTCGTGAAAAAATCCATCGTGATGTTGTCCCACTTCCACACCGATATTTCTAGTGGTTGCAATTCTCCGTAGGGTCTCTAATGTTCTGCTTTGACCTTCAAACATGTCAAACACTGTTCCACGAAGTAAGCGATATATTTCTTCATTCCTGGCCACCAATAGAACTGACGCAAGTCTCGATACATCTTATTGGTGCTTGGATGTACCGAATAACGCGACTTATGAGCCTCCTCAAGATTCCTTTTTCGCAAGTCTCCCGCCTTAGGGACCCACACACGGTTCCCTAGGAACTTCACTTCACTACCCTTAACTTCCAGGGATGATATAACTCCAATCATCCTCTTGCTATTCAAATCTTTCGTAGCCAACACCTTTTCTTGGAACTTCTTTATTTCCTCCAGGAGGTTGGAAGTCGCTTCAACCCGAAAGGCTATCACTTTAGCCTGCTCCCCCCCTTTCCTTTCGACATAAGGCGTTAGCCACCACGTTTGCTTTACCAAGATGGTAAAGGATTTCACAATCATAATCACTCAAAATATCTACCCATCTCCTCTGTCTCATATTCAACTCCTTCTGATCGAATAGCTGTTGGAGACTCTTGTGGTCAGTGTAGATCTGACACTTGACCCCGTAGAGATAATGCCTCCAAATCTTTAGCGCAAAAACCACAATTGCCAATTCCATGTCATGCGTAGGGTAGTTCTTCTCATGGTCCTTCAATTGACGGGATGCATATGCGATCACCTTCCCATCTTGCATCAGCACATGCCCCAACCCTAACTTGGATGTATTGCTATAGATCACAAACCCTTCTGTCCTATTAGGTAAAGATAAAATCGGCGCACTGCTTATATTCTCTTTCAAATTATTAAACGCCGCCTCCTGGGCCTCGCTCCACTCGAATTTTACACTCTTCTTGGTCAAAGCAGTCAATGGCATTGCTATCCGGGAAAAGTCCTGAATAAACTTCTGATAATAGCCCACCAAACCAAGAAAGCTTCTCACCTCAGAAGGTGATTTTGGTGGCTCCCACCCTTTAATGGCTTCAACCTTGGCTGGTTCCACCTTAATACCTACTCTCGATACTACATGTCCTAGAAATTGAACCTCCCTCAACCAAAACTCACACTCTGAGAATTTGGCGTACAATTTCTCGCGTTGCAAGAAATCCAATACTAGACGAGACGCTCCTCGTGCTCTCCGTGAGATCGGGAATAGATGACGATGTCATCTATGAATACTATCACACACTTATCCAGCAACAAACTGCACACTCGGTTCATCAGGTCTATGAACACCGTTGGGGCATTGGTTAACCCAAAGGGCATGACCAGGAATTCATAGTGTCCATACCTCATGCGGAAATGTGTCTTCGGGATGTCTTCTTCTCTCACCTTCAATTGATGGTATCCGGACCTCAGGTCTATCATCGAAAAAAAACTCTCCCCTAGCAACTGATCAAACAGATCATCAATCCTCGAAAGCGGGTACTTGTTCTTGACTGTCACCTTATTGAGCTCACGATAGTCGATGCATATTCGCATTCATCCTTCCTTCTTCTTGACAAAGAGTATCGGCGCTTCCCACAGTGAAGAACTAGGGCGTATGAAACCGTTGTCTACCAACTCTTGCAACTACGTCATCATCTTCTTCATTTCCTCCGGCGCCAACCGGTAAGGTGCACGCGCTACTGGTGCTGCTCCCGACGTCAAATCAATCTTGATTTCGACTTTTCAGTCTGGGGGTAAACCCGTCAAGTCATCCGGAAACACCTCCGAATACTCACTCACAACTAGGACATCCTCTATGCCTTTCTTCTCCTTCTTAGCGTCTAATACATACGCTATAAACCCTGGGCACCCTTTCCCTAGGCAACGTCTAGCCTTCATCATAGAGATGAGGCATGATTTACGCTCACGCCTATCACCATAAATTAGTACCTCAGACAGATCGGGTAAGGTGATACGTATTATTTTCTTATTGTACACGATGTTGGAGTTATGGCTAGCCAACCAATCCATCCCCACAATGATGTCAAACTCTTCCATACCCATTGGGTATAACCGTAAAGGAAAAGAGTGACCTTCCACTTCTATGCTACACCCTTCATACACCTCCCCCACTAAAACTAGACTATCATCAACAATTTCTTCCTCAAACCCATACTCCAACCGCCTAGGTTTGACATTTAAGTGTCGCATAAAAGACGGCGATACAAACGATCGGTTTGCTCCCGAGTTAAATAACACTCTGGAGAGATTTGAATTATCAAGAAAGGTACCTGTACCACATCAGGTGTCTCCACCGCCTCCTTAACCGTCATGTGAAAAGCCATTGCTTTTCCCCGGGCCGACTCCATCTTTCTTTCTCCGCTTCCTCCTCCTCGACCACCTCCAAAGCTACCCGATGATCCTTTCTTCAACTGCGGACAATCAGGCTTAATGTGGTTTGGAGAATCACACAGATAGCAGACTCTAAGATTAGGGCACTCACGAGCTATGTGTCCTACCTTCCTGCACAATGTGATTTTATGTAATCCACAGGGACCTAATCATATAATTTACTCTTTAATATATTACAAAAGGTTTAGACAGAAAAATTTACATTTTTTTCCTCATATTTTACATTTATATTTATACAATTTTCAAAAGTCAACTCATTGATTTTAAGGTAAATTATGTTTCAAAGACATATGCATTCATTTAACTGTCGATTTGGCTTTCATTATAGGGGTTTTAATTGTTCTAAAGAAATCTATTTAAGAGCATATAATTTAAGGAGAACAAAAATTTGAAATTCACATCAAAATATTGACTTTTAAAATAGAGTAAATTACGGATTTGGTCCTTGTGGTTTGGTGTTTTTACGAAATTGGTCCCTGAACTTCATTTATTACAGATTAAGACTCGTTGTATGTCGTTTTGTAACGAATTGGTCCCTCCCTCTAACGGCCACCCAATTCCTCTATTATCCTTGAAGACATTTTCATCCTTTTTCCTTTTTTGTATTTACTCGAGGGACTAATACCGTAATAACCACATAAAACACAGAGACCAAATCCGTAATTAAGTCTGAAAAATAAAAAATATTAAACTTTTTCATACTTTAATTTTATTACATTAATTAATTATTATACTTTATATATATATATATATATATATATATATATATTACTTGAGATCATGTGAGACCATACTATTTTCGTAAGACCCGTGAGACCACAAAAATAATACTAAACCTTCACAGTAAAAGACTGTGAAGGTATTGTAAAGGTAAACCTTCACAGTGTTTTTGTTGTGAAGGTTTGTTGTTTTTCATTCCTTCACAATGAATCACTGTGAAGTTTTAGTGTTATTTTTTGGTCTCATCGGTCTCACGAAAACAGGTTGGTCTCACGTGAACCCAACCCTATATATATATATATAGGTGTGAGAACCACAAAAATGTTGATAACATAATTAAGATTAATCAATTGTGAGAGTTAGGAGGTAAAATTTTATATATATGGTGTAATTTACATACAAACATAACTCTTAAAAGGGCATAAAAGTAAAATATCTTCATTTTCTATCTGTTATTGAAATTATATAATTTAAATTAAACTCCACCACCTTTTTAAATCAAAATTATATTAATTATAATAAATTTTCAAATCAAAAAGTTTATATAAAAAACGAACATTTTATTTTCTTTAATTTGACACGAGTATCATTATAATTTTTTTTTACATTTTCTTTACTAATTGCAATTTTTACATGAAAAAATAAAAGTGATTTAACTCGTATGTTGTTTCACTTTATAAAACGACATATTAGCATTCCACATCACATTTCACGTCATTTTGGTTTCTCAGTACATTGTGATAGTCCAAGATCAATGAATCTGTAGAGAGAGAAAGTAGAGAGAGAGACAATGATGCGCAAAATGTAACTCTCTATTGAATGAGCGTGAAGGTTCTTACAATGAACAAGACCAAAGGAACTTAAATACCCTTGATCAGATACAACACAGATAAGCTCTTAAAACAGTATTTGACCAAGCCCTAAAAATACAATGATTACTATAAAATCAGACCTAACAATCTCCCCCTTAGTAATCATTGGCGCTTTGGTCTTCAAAATTCATCTTCTAAAACAACACAGACCATTAAAGCGACTTTGTGAAGCTTTCTGACTTTTAAGAAAAAATTTCTTCTCAGCATCTTTCAGATTAAGTTGTCTTTGCTGCCTTGAGCTCTAGACGACACACCTTTTTAAATGATCTTGAATGAACGGTGGTGGTCGGAGCAGAAACAGCAAAAGAATTAGTTGTAGCTGAGAGAATAGAATCTTTGAGCGAATCTTGATCAACAGATAAACATTTGTGCTCTTTGTCTCATTATCATCTCCTTAACATCTCTTAATTCTACCCCTCATGACCTTGATGATCAGGATCAACTTGGTCATGCAAATGTTTGAGACGAGACAACTTAAGATCTGCAAAATCAAAGAAACAGAGAAAACAGGGAAGGTTTGCGCATCACGTTGGTTGCGCAAAGTAAGGTTTGTGCGTCACGCTAGTGGCGCAAAGTGAGGTTTGTGCGTCACGCTGGATGCGTAAAGTGAGGTTTGCGTGTCACGCTGGATGCGCAAATCTGACTTGGAGTCCGAAATTTTTTACCTGATTAGCTCTTTGACTCCCCCTACACAAATGCACTAATTTTGACAATTCAAGTTAGCATTCATATAAAGAATCAGATACTCCCCCTCAAAAACAGATATAAACTTTGAAAAATATTCTCTTTGTTCACTCCCCCTTGAATAATGCATAAACCCATTAAAATATATTTATGAGAACACAATGATCAAATATTAATGTAGAAAGAAAAATATACTGAATGTAAATTTTGAAACGACTGAACATATAAAATTTTAAACACTAAACAAATTAAAGTCTACTTAGTAAAATATCACAGATTTATCAATCAGTTGAAATCAAGCGTGTGTTGTTGGATACAAGAACAAGTTTTATTGCATATCAAGTTAAAACATGTTCAGTTTCAAAAACTTCCAGCAATCTATTCAGTGTGCTCACATGTGAATCTTCGATTAGTTTCAAGAAAATGCAATTCTAAAAATATAATAGAGAACTTTGCATGTACTCACACTAATCCATCAAAAATTAAGATTATCACAAATTTATAGGTTTATCGCAACTTTAACATATCACCAAGTATCATGAGATGTGTGCTCATTGGCATCTTTTTAGCAGTGTGCACATTGACATCTTAACATGAGTGTGCTCTTTGGCATCTTTTAAGCTCGTGCACTTTGGCATCTTTTGATCAAAAAGTTTATTAAGTAAAGAACATGCCGTAAACGTAACTTTCTATCTGACCCTATTGCAGGATTTGGGTCAGCCTTAGGGGACTAGGTGTCAAGCACCCCTTGGAACTTACTTTCCCAGATCAGAAAGGCTACATCGACATATCCTAAACCCATTCATACCAGTAGAACATGACTTTCGATCTGATTCTATTGAAGGATTTGGGTTCGATCACTCCCAGATCAAATGACCTTAGGGGACCAGATGACAAGCATCCTGAAGAACTTACTTTTCCAAACCAGAAAGGTCACCGGTACAAACTTTTAAACTCAGATTTCTGAATTTTAAGAATTTAATATTTATCTCATTCACTCAGTTTTACATAAAAGTACTTAGCCCATATTTTCATTACAATCAAAATTTTGACTTTTTAGAATTTTCCAAGCATTGTAAACTATAAATATTCCGAATCACACAACTTTAAAGCGGTAATAAAAGTTTCAAACATGTTGCTGACTTTTTGACTTTTGTAAGACTTGAAATTTGATCATATAAAAACTTTAATATAAACAAAAGAACTTGAAAATTTATCCTAGACACATATTTTATTCAAAAGAAAGAAAAAATGTAAAACTTTACTTTATAGAATAAAATTTGTAAAGATTTAAACTTTTAAACTCAATATGCCGATGTTAAAAATTTTCATTAAAGACAAAATGTAAAGCATTCGGCAAATTGATATTTAGTTGGAACAAAATAAAATTCAGTTATTTCATCTTTCACATTATAAAAATAATTTGTGTCTCAAATTAAAAAATTGGATTATACAAAATTAAGAAATAGTTGAACAAGCTCAGATTCTTGAAAAATAATGAGAAAAACTGGAACACATCATAATCAGAGATAAAATGCAGCGGAAATAAAATTGATGTACTCACAGTATCTCATTTAGTCAGAAGCTTAAATCATTGAAGAACGAGTTCTAAACTAATTTGTTTAGAAGTCATAGTCTATGAAGTACGGGTACTGAGCTGAAGTACTCAGAAGCCAAATTCCCTTACTCCCCCTTAACATGTGAAACCTGCAACTTTAAATCAGATAAAGATTTGGGTACCCACTTAAATTTGGGCTCGTGTTTGTTAGTTGCAGTTCGTATGGGGAAATACTTGTTATATTTGACAATATAAGCACATGAAATATTATCAGACAAATAATCACTATCATCAGAAGAGAAAGCATAATCATCTGAACTAGAATCAGAAGACGAATATGAGACATTTTTGGAAATTTGAAACATTTGCTTTATAAAGTATTTTGAAACTTTATTACAATAAGCAAATGAATTGCTTTTATAATGTTTGTCTACATATCGAACTCCATCAAACATAGAATCACTAGATGTCCGCTTTGCTTTCCAGATCTGCCTTCTTGACTTGCTCAAAGTCCTATCTGTAAGAATTGAATCGGAAGAATTAGAACAGTCAAAAATAACTTTATCTTGTTTCTTCGACTTCTTTGACCGTCTTTTTTTACGCTTAGGTTTATAATATTGATCATTGAGCGTAAAAGAATCATCAAGAATTTTAGACTTAATATTTAAATAAGAAGAAATAAATTTATCTAAGCAACCAATCTGATCAACTAATAAATCTGAATTTGCCTTGGAGTCAGAATTATTTGGAGAAAATATTTTAAAAGTTGAAACTTCCTTTTCGTTTTCCTTAGAATCAGAAGAAAGGCTAGAAATAGAATCTGATTTTTTGATAAAATAATTTTTCTTCAAGACTAGACGTCATGAAAGAAAGAATAATATCAGATTCAATTTTCTTCAAAATATTTTGATCTTCTATCTTATCTTCAAGATCGATGATTTTGCCTTCTAAAACTAAAGGAGGAGTATATTTCTTTGAATCATAAATGATAGGAGAAATATTTTCCTTATCAGAATCAGGGGCATAAGAAGAAACAAAATCATCAGATACTGAAGATTTAATAGGAGATATATCATTTAAAATTCTTTTTCCTCTTCATGATTTTTCAGGAAAATATTTGGCATTTTCATAAGTATAAACAAAAGGAATTTCATTTTTCTTATTATTTGTCCTTTTCTCATTTTCGAGATCTAACCCTTCCTTTTCACTAGTCCAATGAAATTTGAACTGAGGAGCATAGTGTGCAAGAGTTAGATAATCATATTTATATAAAGTAGGAACTTCGTTTATCACTTTGTTTAAACAATGAGGATTGTCGAAACCAAGTCCCCACCTTTGTTTTAAAGCTTATTCACTCCTTGGTTTGTTCATAAAAATTGTTTGTTCAGATTGGTTTCTTCGATAAAGTTTTTCTTCTAACTTATTTATTTTATCAGAAAATTCATCTTTTAAATTAGTCATAGACGTCAAAGATTCAAGATAAGTTTTATTTGAATTTTCCAAATCATCCAATTTCTTTTGAAAGATGTCTTTAGTATTTTCTAAAATAGATTTTTCATCTTTCAAAGAAATTTTCAGTTTGTCAATCAAATCTGACTTTTCAGAATTTAAATTCTTTTCAGATAATAATTTTAAACGTAAATCAGATAAAGCAGTTATCATGATATTCATCTAAGAGGTAATGAAATTATAATCAAATTCAGAATATACCTCGTCTTCATCTGTTTCAGAATCGTCTGACTGATCAACTCCAACCAAGCACATCTGAGCGATCTCTACGTTTGCAGCTTCGTCGTCAGAGTGATCCAGCCAGAATTCTTCTTCGGCCAGTAGAGCAGTTCCATTCTCTCTCTTTTCAGCCAGTTCCATTTTCTTCTGGTAGTAAGCTGAGTCCCTAACCTTCTTAGCTCGACACTCCTTTGAGTAGTGGCCTGACTTTCCACAGTTATAACAGGCAGTAGACTTTGGCTCGGGCACTTTGACTGTTGAACCAGAAGTGAAGCGAGAAGTGTTGGAACCCGATCGAGGTTGGAACTTTTTCTGGTAATGCTGAGAGAGAAGGATCATTGCTTTTTGCAGTGCCTCACCATCATCCTCAGTTGACCCGCTGTAAGCATTATCAGACAACGCTTGTTCATCCAGTTGGCTCGTGAGAAAAGCAACGGGGTCCACTGACTTCTTATTCTTCTTATCCAGTTTGGCCTTTTTCTCTAGCACCAAGCTCTCATCAGTCATAAGAATCTCACATAATTCTTGTATTTGCATAGTGGAGATCCGAACATCGTTCCTCAGTCTATGACAAGTTTTGTTCCATTCAGGCTGAAGAGCATTAATGAATTTCAGATTCATCTCAAGCTCTGTCTTGATCACATTTATCTTTCGCAGATCATTCAGCACTACACATAATCTGTTGAAAACACTCTTTATAGATTCACTGTCTTTGGCCTTGAACTCCTCAAAGTTTTTCATAAACTGAGTATGTCTGAGTTGAGTTGAAACGGATGAACCAAGCATGATCTTTTCCAATTGTGCCCATAACAGATTTGGATAATCTTTGCAATGATCAACTCGGTTATAGATAGAGTTAGGTAAGGCAAACATCAGATTAGCTTTCAGCTCTCGATCAACTTTCATTCGTGAAGTCTCTTCAGATGTTGGAGGAGTCTCTTTATTAGGCTTTACGAAAGGTCCTTCAGTTAGATACTTCATCATGTTATCTCCATTAGCTTGACGCTCAATGAAGTTCAGGAACCTATCTTGCCATTGAATGAATTCGTTTTCGTCAACTAGGACCGGAGGACGAGTTTCTGTGCCCAATGACATCATGAGGTCACTCGTGTAGAACTTAGCTTGAAAAGCAAATTTTGCAGAATCCATGGATAACAAAAAAAAAATCCAGATTTTTTTTTATTAAAGACTTGCGCAAACTTGAGGTTTGCGTAATCTTAGCGATACGAGAATCAAACTTTTCGGGTCCAGAAGGTTGCGCAAAATGATCTTTGCGTATGTTGTGGCTGATACGCAAAGTGAGCTTTGCGTTATAAGGAGGATACACAAAGTGAGCTTTGCGTTATAAGGAGGGTACGCAAAGTGAGATTTGCGTTATAAGGAGGATACGCAAACGAGTTTTGCATAAGCTGTTGGATGCGCAAACTAGGGTTTGCGTATGTCGAAGGATACGCAAACTATACTTTGCGTATGAAGAATGATACGAGAAGTGATCTTTTCGGATTGCACTTGATACGCAAACTGAACTTTGTGTATGTGGCTTGATGCGAAAACCTGAAAAACACTAACACAAGAATTAGAACACCAAGAACGTTGCGCAAAGTAGTATGAATCTTGCGCAAACCAATAAGAACATGCGCAAACCGAAGCAAATCAAGAAGAATTCATAAGATCAATTCAAACAATGCAATTAAAGCAAGTAAATCACACAATAATGAACGAAAACAACTTTCTATCACAATTCAATCACCAAAAATGATTAAAAACCACAAAATTGAAATTTTGAGAATAAAACAGTACGTGAAAATACGAGTTTCCAGAAAAACAAAAATTTCAAAATTGATGATTAAAACATGGTTTTTATGCAAACTGATATGAAACAATTATGATCGATTATCAAAAACGAAGCTAAAGAGTCCAAAAACAACACAATTCGATCACAAACACATCCAAATTTTATGAGAAATCAAGAAAATCGATCAAATTTTCGATTTCAATCACAAATTCAGATAACAAAAATCAATTTCTCAATCCTCTCAAGATTCAGATGGCTCTGATACCATTTGATAGTCCAAGATCAATGAATTTGTAGAGAGAGAAAGTTGAGAGAGAGACAATGATGCGCAAAATGTAACTCTCTATTGAATGAGCGTGAAGGTTCTTACAAAGAACAAGACCAAAGGGACTTAAATACTTTTGATCAGATACAACACAGATAAGCTCTTAACACAGTATTTGACCAAGCCCTATAAATACAATTATTACTATAAAATCAGACCTAACACATTGTTTCACCATGTGAAACATTATTACATTGTTTCACATTAATAACATTGTATTATTTCGTAATATGAAACAACACTTTGGTGTTTCACATCACATTTCATGTCAATTTTTTTTTCAAATTGTGAAACAACACTACATTATTTCACCTTGAGAAACAACAATTTATTGTTTCATTTTAACGACATTATATTATTTCGCAATGATCTTGATCCAAAGGGGGAGATTGTTAAGACACAGTCTCATTGGATTCAAGATCATCCAAACTGAAGATCGCAATCTGAAGCTAAAGCCGAAACGTCGACTCTCGATATTAAAGTCTATGTCTATTTGTAATAAATGTCAATGTAATTCAATATAACTGTTTGTTTATTATACTAGTTAACTTAGTTAGACATAATATCTATTTGTTAGATATTATGTAGTTATATTAGTATTATATGTTGCAAGTTGATTAGGAAGTGTGTTCAACACACTAGATTAGATATTATGTGATATCTCTAGTATCTCTATCAACTAAGATCAAATATTATAAACACAAAAATACACACAAAAAGGTGTAATAAAGAGATAATACAGAGAACACATTCAAAACTTGAATCTGATCAACCTTGTAACCGTTGTTATATATCAATACAGGTTGGTAATCGATTAATGTGTTGTTTCTAAGAACTTGATATAAGTATTGTTGGACCCACAATTGGTATCAGATCCTGATTAAGATCAAATCAAGTTTTTCAGAAAAACGTCTCTGTGTTCTTATTGAAAATCGATTTAGTGATTTAAACTGTTATAGGTGTTAAAATCGATCAGGTTGTGATCGATTAGCATGCTAGATCGATTTGTGTGTGATTAATTTCAGTATAGAGCTTTAATCGAGTTCCATTTTTTGATTTTAGTGAGAAAATAGTCGAGAACAAAAATTCACTGTGCTATCAAATCTTTCTTCAAAAAGTGTGTTTTATTGAGATCGAGTGCTTATTTTCAGTTCTAGAAGTGTTTCTAGACATAAGGGTAGAGTTTGGTATTGCTAAATCGTTTCAGGAACATATTTTAGACGATTTTTCGAAGTACAGGACGAACAAGCGCAAAACAGAAGACGAACACATGCAAAGTTCAACTTTGCGCGTCCCACAACAAACGCAAAGTCCAACTTTGAGCTCCTCAAGTGAAACGCAAAGTCCAACTTTGCGCTCCTCAAGTGACCCGCAAACCTCACTTTGCGCCTCTCAAAGCCACACGCAAAGTCTTCTTCTAGGTTCCAAAAAGCATACACAAACCTCGACCTCACTTCTCGCAAACCTCATAAACGCAAACCTCAAGACATTGTGTTCATCTCTTCAAAAGACAAGTCTACTTTGCGCATCCCATTAGAACCGCAAACCTCACTTTGCGCTTCCAACTAGAAACGCAAACCTCTACTTTGCGCTTCCCACTTGAAACGTAAACCTCACTTTGCGCTTCCAACTAGACCCGCAAACCTCAACTTTGCGCTTCCCACTAGAAACGCAAACCTCACTTTGCACACTGTGCTAGACACTCAAACCTCTCTGCTCCAATCCTACTTGGAATTTTCTTCAGAATGACATCCAGAGAAGCCCTCTCAATAGGAACTGACACCAAGCCACCAGTTCTCTTCAAAGGAGAATACGAGAAGTGGAAGGATCGGTTTCTGAACTTCATTGACAAACATGAGTTGGGTGATTTCATCAGGAGATCTATAGAAGAAGGGGTTATGAAACCAGTCATGACGACTCGTGTAGTTGGAAATGTGCCTACTGAAGTTGAACTTAATTTTCATGAGCTACAAGATGATAACCTTAGAAGAGCCAAAGGCGACAGATTAGCTAAGTCATACATTTTACAAGGAATTCCAAATGAAATATATGTAAAGATTGACAGCTACAAGGCCTCCGGCAAAGAAATGTGGGATCAGCTTGAAAAGATGATGCTGGGTTCGAAGGTTGGAAATCAGCTGAAAATCTCCAACTGCCTAAATAACTATGAAGAATTTAGAGGCAGAGTGGGAGAAACTTTAGAAGAAACCTATGATAGGTTTGTGACTTTGCTGAATGAACTTAGCAAGAACAAAGTCCACAAATCTCAAATTGAGCTAAACGTCAAATTCCTGAGTATTCTTCAACCGGAATGGAAAAGATTTGCTAGGCAGATGAAGCAGATAAAAGATTTGAATGAGATTCCACTTCATGAGGTGTATGAAACCCTCAGACAAAATGAAGAAGAGGTGGATGAAATTCTAGAAGATAAGAGACAGAAAGGAATGACAGTTGATGACACAGTCGCTCTTGTTGTTAGGAAGAAGAAGAACAAGACGATTGTGTACGAATTAGATGAAGATGAAGCTTATGCAAACTCTGACACAGATGAAAATGATCAGCTAAAGCAAGCAATGATGATGCTGACAAATGCTTTTCAAAAAAGGTTCTACAAAAAGCCAACATCAAACAGTCAGAGGTACTCATCTGGTCCGAACAACTACATCCACAAGGAAATGGTTGAAGGAAGCAGATATGAAGGAAAGAGATCTGAAGGGAAAAGAACAGAGGAAAGGAAGCCTGAAGAGAGAAGGTTTCAGTATGAAGGAAAAAGGATAGAGGAGAGGAAACCGGAAGAAAGAAAGTTCAAAACTGAAGGATCCAGTCAGACAGAACCACCAACTTGCTACAACTGTGGCAAAACAGGTCACTATGCCAGAGACTGCCGAAGGCCAAAAGTCAGAAACTCCGACTACTACAAGAACAAGATGCTTCTTGCAAAGCAACAGGAGGCTGGCAAGGCACTGATGGCTGAGGATGAATACTGGCTCGATCACTCATACAAGGAAGAAGAAGATGAAGAGAAGGACGAAGCCGTCAACATGTGTTTGATGGGCCAGATAGAATCAGATGCTGACACTGATTCAAATAATGAAGACGAGGAGGTATGTAATTTATCAGATTCAGATTTCATGAATAAAATGCATGCCATGAGTTTAAAACAAAAAGAGTTAGAATCTAATCTTGAGCAAGAAATGGTGTCATAACTGACAAAAACCAATTGATAAAGAAACTTAGCAATAAAATTGTTGAGAAGAAAGTATTGATTGAGATTTTACATAAAGATAATGACACCAACGCAAAAGAAAAGACAATAATTCTTAAAGAGAATTCTGAACTCAAGTCTCAACTGCTAAAAGGTGGGATTGATTTATATGAGCTTAAAAATTTGCATGCTTCTTGTATCAAAGAAAACTTTTCTTTATTGGGAAAATTAAAAAGTTTGGAAGAGAAGTTATACAAATTGGGTCAAACTAAACAAACTATTTTTCTGAACAAACCCAAAGAGGAAATAGAGAGATGGGGAATCGGTTATAAGAATCCTCACTGTCTACAAAAAGGGATGTCTGAAGTGCCAGGACTTTATGATCATCTTTCAATGCAATTAGCTCGCAGAATCCCTGAGTTTAAAACTTTCTGCACTAAACTATCTGAAAATGATGAAGCCAACGAAACTGAAAAACGTTTGAAATCATCTAAAGTTCATCTTCCATTTTATTATGCGAAATTGAATAATAGTTATGATGAAAATCCAATATATCAAAAGAAGAAAACTCTTTCAAGTGATTTGTTTCAAAGTTATACTGAAAAAGAAATGGAGGCGAAGCCTATTCTAGGTAAACTATATGTCCCTCCTCTCGTTTTAGAAAGTAAAATTTCTGAACTTGAGAATTATTTATCAGATGAAAGACTTTTGATGAATATTGAGCAAAAAGTTTTTTCAACTGTGTTTTCAAATTCTGTTATTTCTAAGGCTTCAAACTCAAAGGATATGTTTGGTTCATCAAGTAAAGGATTTGATTTTCTGAACTCTAATGGTGGTTTAGATAATTGTTCTGAACAATTTGACTTTAATGCAAAACTTCCTAACCATTCATCTTTTGTTAAGAAAACTTTGAGAAAAACCAGTACGCCTGTGAACAGAGCAAAATCAACGAAAGTTGATAACTCAGTCTCTGTGAAAGCTAAAAATGCTAAAGGTAAGAATATATCTCAGCATTCACAGAAACCGAACATTACTGGTAATTCTAAGAAAAAGCATTCGCTTGTTGCTCAAAGGTCTAACTCCCCGGTTTCACATGTTTCAGATCTGAGCAAGCAAAGGCCAGAAGTAAATTCTCAATGGCAACCCAAACGGAAGCTTGACAATACCGTTTTATCGTTTAATAGTGTTAATTGTAGTAAGACTTCGCTTAGTAAAGATGTCTTAATTGCTGATGTTGCTCTTTTGAACTCAAAACTTGCTGTTTCTCGTAAACAATATACAATGAAGCAATTATTTCAGTTATCTTTATCTGCTAGAAAGTCTTCTATTTATGATAAACATGTTTCTATCTCTTGTCAAGATTCTGGAGATTGGTTTGAAAATTACCATGTGCATTCATCTCATACTAATCCTTCTCATACATTTCAAAAGAAAAGAGGACCCAATTTGAAATGGGTACCAAAATCTTGTGCTAACACAGCAGGACCCAAATTCCAGTGGGTACCTAAGGCTAAATCTGTGTTGCAGCCACACAAAGCTTAGAGAGAAATCGACTTCTGATTATGTACAGATCAGGACTCGTTCTTCAATGACAAAATAGGTTTTTGGATAATGCAGTTCAAAACCCGAACATCAAAGTCAAAATAGGCTTTTGAACAAATCAGTTCAAGACCCGCACTTCGATAATCAAAGTGATAATTCCAATGTTGTCGTATAAATCACTAAATTTGTAATTTCTCTTATGCAGACTAGTCATACATGGTTCTTGGATAGCGGATGTTCCAAGCACATGACAGGACAAAAAGAGATACTGTCCAATTTTAAAGACAAATATTGCGGAACAGTCAGATTCGGCAACGACCAGTTTTCATCAATCATGGGATATGGTGATGTACAACATGACAATGTCACAATCAAGAAGGTGAGCTATGTAGAAGGCTTACGACACAACTTGTTCAGTATAGGCCAGTTCTGTGACAAAGACTTAGAGGTCAACTTCAAAGCCAAGAGATGTTCAGTTCGCAATGAAGAAGGCGAAGAACTCTTGGTCGGTACTCGAGAATCCGACCTCTACACAATCAATTTATCAAATGTCCAGACTGACAAGCAAGTTTGTCTACTGACGAAAGCATCGATGCAACAAAGTTGGTTATGGCATCGAAGGCTCTCTCACCTCAACTTCCGGTACATCAACAATCTGGTCAGTGGAAAGCTTGTCAAAGGACTTCCAGAACTCAAGTATGAAAGAGAACATCTTTGTGCAGCTTGTGAAAAGGGCAAGATGAAGAGGGCACCTCATAAACCAAAGCCTGAACCAAGTACAAGCGCTCCGTTAGAGTTATTGCATATGGATCTATGCGGTCCGATGCGAACTCAGAGTCTAGGCGGCAAGAAGTACATACTCATGATCGTGGACGATTACTCGCAATACACATGGGTCAAGTTTCTACGTTCAAAGGATGAGACACCAGATGTACTCATCACTTTCCTAAAGACGACCCAGGTGAATCTACAGAAACCGGTCAAGTTTCTACGAACAGACAACGGCACAGAGTTCAAAAACAACAAAGTTGAAGAATATCTCGAATCTGTCGGGATTTCACATCAATACTCTGCTGCTCGAACGCCTCAACAAAATGGAGTGGTTGAAAGAAGAAATCGGACGCTAGTCGAGTCTGCTCGTACTATGCTAAGTTAATCAGACTTACCTCTATTTTTGTGGGCAGAAGCTGTATCGACCGCGTGTTACACACAGAATCGCTCCATGGTACATCGAAGATTCAAGAAGACTCCTTATGTGTTAATCAATAACCGAACACCGACAATCAAATATTTCCATATATTTGGGTGTAAGTGTTTCGTTCTAAACGATAGGGAGAGTCTAAATAAGTTCAGTGCTAAAGCGGATGAAGGAATCTTCATTGGATATTCCTCGACATCAACTGCATTCCGTGTTTATCTAAAGAAGTCAAAGAGGGTGATTGAAAGCATCAACGTCTCGTTTGATGAAGAAATGGATTCCGAACAACAACGTTCAGAACCCGTTATAACAGGAATACTAGCTTCTGGGCAACTCAGTTCAGGACCTACGTCTCAACAGAATAAATCAGATGAAGCATCAACTTCTACTAACCATTTATCTGATTTAGATTTATTATTTGAATTGTTTTATGATGAATTTCTTGGATCTAATGTAAAGAAATCTGTTGTGGTTGACAGGATGGAAGACTTAACGACTACTCATCCAACCAGTTCAGATATTCCTATTGAATCAAATGCCCCGATTCAACAAGAGATAACAATTCAAATACTGACTCCAACAGTTGAAGAAGTGACAACTGATAAAGAGACAGAAGTAGCTGAAACAGTAGGAGATACTATACAGATCAATCTACAACCAGAACAAGTTGTACCTGCTGAGCCTTCTGAACCTGCCACTTCAACTGAAACCATCAATCCTCCTGAACAATCAGAAGAAGGTACAAGTGGATTTGTAGATGATACAACCGACATACAATCATCTAATCCACTGCCTCATGAACATAAATGGACCAAAGAGCACCCGCTAAGCCAGATCATTGGCGATCCATCAAAACCGGTGCAAACTAGGTCAACATCAATGAACATGTGCATGCATGACTCCTTTCTTAGCAAGTTCGAGCCAACACGTGTATCAGAGGCACTTGCTGATCCAGAATGGGTGGTCTCAATGCAAGAAGAGCTGAATCAATTCGATGCACTTCAAGTATGGAAACTCGTACCAAAGCCTAAAGATAAAACCATTATAGGTACGAAATGGGTTTTCAAGATAAAGAAAGACGAAGATGGTACCGTTATCCGAAACAAGGCAAGACTAGTAGCCAAAGGATACAGACAAGAGGAAGGAATAGACTATGACGAAACATATGCTCCTATGGCGCGATTGGAGGCAATCAGAATGTTTCTAGCCTACGCAGCCCATAAGAACTTCACTGTCTTTCAAATGGACGTGAAGACAACATTCCTAAATGGAATTCTGAAGGAGGAAGTCTACGTCTCTCAGACCGAAGGTTTTGTCAATCAAGAGAAGCCGAATCATGTTTACATTCTCGACAAAGCACTCTACGGTCTGAAACAAGCACCTCGATCCTGGTATGATGTCCTTTCCACTTTTCTAGTCAAGTCTGGGTTTTCAAAAGGAACGGTGGATACCACTTTGTTTATCAAAAAGGAAAAAGGCGATATCATTTTAATTCAAATTTATGTAGATGATATTATCTTTGGTTCTACAAATACTAAGTACTGTAAGAATTTTGCAAACCTTATGGTGTCTAGATTTCAGATGAACTTGATGGGAGAGATGAATTTCTTCCTCGGTTTACAAGTAAAAAAAAATTCATCGGGTATTTTTATCAATCAATCAAAATACATTAGGGATATTCTTCGGAAGTTCCAAATGGAAAATTCAAAACCGATTGGTACCCCAATGGCACCAGGTACTAAAATTGGCACCGATCCTTCGAGAAAGGCTGTTGATGTTAGGACTTATCGAGGGATGATAGGTTCTTTAATGTATCTTACTTCTAGTAGGCCAGATATAATGTTTTTGAACATGCTTATGTGCACGATATCAGGCCAATCCTAAAGAAATCCATATGTCTGCTGTAAAGCGCATATTTAGGTATCTAAAGGGCACTGCAGATCTTGGTCTGTGGTATCCTAAAGATACTAGTTTTGAACTAACAGCCTACACAGATGCAGATCATGCAGGTTGTATATTAGACAGGAAGAGCACGTCGGGAAATGTACAGTTCCTCGGTGACAAACTAGTAAGTTGGGCATCGAAAAAGCAACTTTGTGTTTCAACCTCCACGGTCGAAGCAGAATATGTAGCTGCTGCTAGCTGCTGTTCTCAGGTCTTATGGATGAGAACTCAATTGCGCGACTACGGTTTCCACTTCAACAAAATCCCTATATACTGTGACTCCAAGAGCGCCATCGCAATATTAGCGAATCCTGTTCAACACACCAAGACTAAGCACATAGACGTCAGGTATCACTTTATTAAAGATCATGTTGAAAAGGGAACAATTGAACTTTTCTTTGTAAAAACTGATTATCAACTTGCCGATTTGTTCACCAAACCCTTAGACGAAAAGAGGTTCAATTTTCTTATCTCTAAACTTGGTATGCTAAATCTTAAAATCTAATCAGTATTTACCTATAAAAGTTTTCAAAATTGTATACTTTTTCATCATTTCTTCATTCTTAACTCTGATTGATATCTGCACTTCTATATAATGTTCATAATCTAAGGGGGAGAATGAGAAGAAATTGACAAGTGGTCAATATTACTTCGAAGGGGAGCTCATAAAATTTTGCATGTACCTATTAATGCCAAAAAAAAAAGTTTTGTAATGCAAGAATTTAGGGGGAGCTCTTCAAGTCAAGGAGTACGGATATGACTTCTGATTATTTCTGATCAGAACTCGTACTTTAAAAAGTTTTACTGCTTTTTGTCTTTTCAATTTAAGTGAATAAATTTTACTTTGACTTGACATAAGACTTTTGCAGAATTTTTGAGAGAAGCTTACAAGTTCATATGTTTATGACTTAAAGCTTAGCTTCATGAGATGAAAGATCACTCGTTAAGGTATATTTCTTTATCTTAATCTCATATATGGTTGAAAGAAGGACAACTTCCAATCATTGGAAAACATTGTTTTTAATGTTCAAACCACTTCCCGATTTTTCAACAGATTTTATATTTTGGGAGTGTAATTTTAAATGTTTTCATGATCTAAATTGTTCTTTAACTGAAATAGTTAAACCAATCTGAGCATCGAAAACAAGAATCATTGTGCTTGGAATTAACACAACTTCTATGGAATCACCTTAACCAGTGATTTCTACCCAAGAAGTTAATCCTTAGTGATTGAGTGTGAGAAGCAAAAAGAAATGAGTGTGATTAGAGTAAGCAAACTGTTTAAAAGAAATAGCGTGTGAGATCAGAGTTCAAAGAATATCACAACTCTGCACCAACTTTTTCTGAGTCGGGTAGCCACATTACTAGTGTTTCACAATTCTGTGGTGAACATTATTGAAACAGGCAACTAACCCATGCCAACTCTTGATCAAACCTCACTATCTACTCATTTTCTTCTCAACAAGAAAGTGTTTCACATTTTCAAAGGGGACGCAACACATATGCTATCTGATTTTCATTTGGAAAATCTGGATATTGAAAAGAAGGAAGTCTGCCCCACCTTCACACTTCAATCATGCACATTGAGTCTGTGTTCAACTTACTGTTGTCTTAGTGGTTTACACAATTTTGAGCCTAATAAGCAATCATCAAGTGCTTAATTCTTTCTAACACAAGCACGAACACACAAGAAATTAGTTTCTTTGTCATAACGTTTATAGAAATTACCTTTGTGGTGTTTCGATGATTAAATGGAAGCCCTGGGGGAGTCAACATCAAACAGCTCCTTTCCAATGTGTATTCGTTACACACAGTGACTTAGTGTTACTGACAGGCATGTTAACTGATTCATTAGTTGATTCAGGTGTTACACGACTATTTTTTACTGGATTTGAAAAGATCTGGATGAATATTTTTTGAATTGACGGATCAGGGGCTCTAACCGCAAGATAGACATTTCTTACAATTAATTTTGATGAAGTCGTTGCACTTAACATCAAAAAGGGGGAGAATGACTACAAAAGAAATGGCAAAGATCACATGTTTCAAGAATCACGTCCACTCTTCAAAGGGGGAGATTGTTAGAAAAAGACATGCTGATTTAAGAGCTAGAGAAAGAGATTGCATCTTCCGAGCTGAACAAGAAGACTGAATTGCTAAAATCATTTTCGTAATGATCTTGATCCAAAGGGGGAGATTGTTAAGACACAGTCTCATTGGATTCAAGATCATCCAAACTGAAGATCGCAATCTGAAGCTAAAGCCGAAACGTCGACTCTCGATATTAAAGTCAATGTCTATTTGTAATAAATGTCAATGTAATTCAATATAACTGTTTGTTTATTATACTAGTTAACTTAGTTAGACATAATATCTATTTGTTAGATATTATGTAGTTATATTAGTATTATATGTTGCAAGTTGATTAGGAAGTGTGTTCAACACACTAGATTAGATATTATGTGATATCTCTAGTATCTCTATCAACTAAGATCAAATATTATAAACACAAAAACACACACAAAAAGGTGTAATAAAGAGATAATACAGAGAACACATTCAAACCTTGAATCTGATCAACCTTGTAACCGTTGTTATATATCAATACAGGTTGGTAATCGATTAATGTGTTGTTTCTAAGAACTTGATATAAGTATTGTTGGACCCACAGTTTCACTTTCACATCATATTTTACATCAACTTTTGTTTTCACAATCTCAAACAACACTAAAGTTGTTTAACTTTAGTGATATTGTATTATTCATTGTATGAAATAAAACTTTGGTGTTTCCAGAATTAGAGATGATGTTTTAATTACAATATCTTTATATTTACTATATTTTCATGTCTCATGTGGTGTTTTTATTATTTAAAATAGTAAAATATATTTTATAAATATGTATGTTTTTCTATACGTTACCATTAAATAATGTATACGTGAGAAAATAAACGAGTAAAAATTAAATTAATAATACAATCAATTAATGAAATATAAAAGATTATTATCAATTAATGAAAATTAAAATATCTTATTATTACATATAATTTATATCGCATAAGATTGAATAAAGATAAAATAATAATTGATTATAAATTTTGATATCTATAAAAAAAAAAGGGAAAAATAATCAAGAAAAGAAAAAATTACTATGACGTCATTCTTTAATTATAAATGGAACAATAATTAAGGTTGTTAAATTAGAGTGATTAGATGGTTGAGATTGGTTTTTAAAGTTCTCAATATTTTTGTGGTCATTTGATTACCGCCATATATATATATATACACTAATACTTATATTTTAGGTTTAATTTTAATTAATATATTCTATTTCAAAAAAATATACATTACCTAAGTGCACAAACATATAGGGAGGTTAAGGGAAAAACCACTTTTATTAACCATTAGATTAGTTGATTAAATGAACATTTACAATAATATATTATATATTATAACTGTCACCCCCTATTTTTAATTCAATATATTATAAATTCAGATAAATTTTCTCAAACTAAATTTTTTAAATTAAAAAAACCCCACCCCCATATTTTTTATTCAAAAAGACAAAACACAAACAAAAAATCGAGAGAAATGTATTACACCAAAAAAACAATCGTAAATTTTATCGTTAATTTCACATTTATATTGATATATTTTTTCTTTTTTTCGTGATTTTCTTGTTTACATATATTTTGCGTTGAGAGAGAGAAAGAGAGAGTTGAGTTTAGGGGAAAACACTAAATAAATGAAAGACCGGATGTAAAAAAATATCAATATGATGTAATTTATTTTGCTTTATTTTTATTATATTTCGAGTTTTTTCGAAATAAAAATGGGGGGTGAGGATTTTTTTTATTTATTAAATATTGTTGTAAATCTCAATTTAATCACATCCACCGAATTAACTAATCTAATGTTTGATGAAAGTGACTTTCTCCTGAACCTCACTATATAATATATATATATATATATATATATATATATATATGTATGTGTGTGTGTGTGCATACGTGTGCATAGTGATGGCCATCCCGGCCCGGTCGGGTAACCGAACCCGACCCGCTTGAAAGCCCGGCCTGGTGGAAAACCGGTTTGGATCCCGAAAACATGAACCGGTTCATGTTTTTGGAGGATTTGGCGGCCCGGCCCGGCCCGGCTCGGCCCGAGCCCGGTTCACGGCCCGGTTTTTGGCCCGGCCTGGCCCGATTCGTATTTTTCAAAAAAAGAGCCGTTATGTTACCGTTTATATACGTTTTTTTGACCTTTTTTGTATTTTTTACCTCCCAAAACCCCTATAAATACTTGTATTGTAAGTTTGTAACTTAAAATTATATATAAAACGTATTTTTAAAGTGTATTTTAGTGATTTATTATAAATAAAACGCATTTTTAAAGTGTATGTTAGTGATCCAATCCAATTTTTATTTTTTAAAGCTTAGTAATTAATTATTATATAAAGAAATTATTTTTTTTGAAAAAAATACGGAAAAATGCTCGGCCCGATCACGACCCGGTTTGGGCCCGGCTCGGCCCGGTTTTCCTATAACCGGTTTTTTCCAACATTAAACGGGCCACACATATTCGGGTGAAGCCCGGCCCGGCCCGAAGCTCGATTGGCCCGGTTTTTGGGTTTACTATTTGGACCCGAAGCCCGTTTTGGCCCGGCCCGACTTGGCCCGGGCCCGATTTTTGGCCATCACTACGCGTGCACATAGGTAATTATTTTTAAAAAAATAATATATCAATTAAAATTAAAACTTAAATTATAATTATTAACATATATTAAAGTATAATAATTAATTGACTTAATAACCTTAAAGTATGTAAAAATTTAAGAAATTTTATTTTTCAAATTTAATTATGGATTTAGTTTCTGTGGTTTGTGTGGTTATTACGATATTGCTCCCTTGAGTAAAGATAAAAAAAAAAAGAAAAAGAAAAATGCCCTCAAGGATAACAGAGGAATTAGATGACCGTCAGAGGGAGAGACTAATTCGTTATAAAACGACATACGGCAAGTCCTAATCTGTAATAAATGAAGTTTAGGGATCATTTTCGTAAAAAACACTAAACTAGACCAAATCTGTAATTTACTCTTTAAAAGATCAAACTATATACTTGTAAATATATATATATGTATATATATAGAGGGAGGATCATGCGAGAAGCAAACTAATTTGCGAGAAAACGAGAAGGAATGTGGGTCACATAATTTATTAATTAAACAAAACATAAATAAAAAATAGTTTTAGAAATTAGGATAATTATCATTTTAAATTGGATAAATTTTAAAATTCTTATTATATCTTTTAAATTTATTTATTTTTTAATTTCAATTATTTATTAAAAAAATTTAAATATACTTTTAATAAAAAAAAATTCACAATTTTAACCGAATATCACATGTAATATCATTATATGAATATTTATGCATATCACATATCATATTATTACATGTGATAATTGTATATATTTTAGTTAATCATATGTGATTATGTATATTTATATTTATAGATCTTTTTGTGATTTAAATATTATCACATGTGATTATGCATCATTTATATTCAGACATATATTATCATATGTGATTTTACAAAAATCCATCTAGTGGGATCATATGTGATACATAATAATATATCACATGTTAAACGAAGTTAATCACATGTGATTCAAAACGTAAATCTAAAAAATAGAGAAAAAATTGTGAAATAAATAATGAATTACTTATGGATATCACATGTGATATTTGATGAAAATTATGATTTTATCTAGAAAATAATAATATAAATTTGATAAAAAAAATTAAGAATTTATTAAAATTAAAAAATAAATAAATTTTAAAGATATTATGAGATTTTAAAGAATTTATCCAATTCAAATTGTAATTATCCTAATTTAAAAAAAAAATATTTATGCTACTTTTTAATTAATAAATTATATGGCTCTTATTTCTTTTCGCCTTCTCGTAAATTGACTACCTTCTCGTTTGAACCTGCCCCTATATATATATATATTTGTTAAATTAAAATCCAAAACATAACTTCGAAAATATATTTCAATTAAGTTACAATTAAATAAAAGTATAACTCTTTTAAACACATTTTGTTCTTGTTTTTCAGATATCCAAAATATCATATTAAAAAGATAAATTTGAAAACATATTTATAATTTATCCGCCTTTAATAAATTATTAAACAATATCTAAATGTTACATTTGAAAACATAAACTTTAAATTAAATTAACGAGACCAATGAATTCAATATATATCACTCGAAAATGAGGTATAAATGGTGTTGCTTCTATAAATACCCTTACAAAACCACATAGGATTAAAACCTTTAAAATTGTTCATTATTATAAATTACAATATCTTTTTAAACATTAATTCTTAGAAAAATAATGATCGATAAGAAAAGTGGTTTGAGATGGGTAAAAAGACCAAAATGTTCATAATTTAACTGAACTTCTTAATGAAGTTAGTGTAAAAGACTCAGCCTGTAACAAAAATGAAATCATACGTACCTAATCCATAGAAAAATATGAGGACACAATTCATAATTTTCATATAGCCACATGAACAATATTTGTAATTTTTCATAGCGCTCAACTCAGGTTCGATTCCCTGCATTCCCAACTTTGTGGCCACTGGGTATAACCTCAGGGCTGCATGCTTTAGCAGTCGGTTTCATTGCCAAGGGATTAGTCTGGGCCAAAGGCCCAGGACACGTTTTTCCAAAAAAAAAACAATATTTGTAATTTACTTTATTTTCATATAACCATAAATACCCATATTAAAAAAACACGAAACTCTTATATCAGATTTGATTTTACACTCAAAACACATTTGATAAATAGGTCAAACTATGTGTGTATTTGTGCACGACTTGGACTCACGCCCTAGGTAGTTTGACCAAAATCCTTATAGTGATTTGAATATAGAATCAAATATGATACATATTTTAATGTTCCTTCCTTTATATATAATAGAGTGAATTACATTTTTGTCCTGCGTCTATAGTTTATTATTTTGTTTTCATTCTTACAATTCGTAAAATACACTGGTTGTTCAGTTTTTATGTCTCACAACTCAAACTAGTACCTCTCACTAACGCCTTAGAAAAGATTTCCTTAAATGCATCATGTATCTATGACGTGAGGGGCAATTTAGCCTTTTTATCTTTTTTTTTTGTCTTTTCTTCATTTATTTTATATTATATATATATATATATATATATATATATATATATATATATATATATATATATATATATATATATATATGATCTCCATTGTCCCCAACACCCCAACCCCGAATTGGTCATCGCCACCCCTCCGACAAACACACCATTACTGGTCACCAACCCAAGCTAGCTACCCCCACTCCTCCGGCAAACACCACTACTTTTAGAGAAAGAAAGACAATTTTTTCTGGGGAGAGAAACAAATCAAGAAAAAAAGGCAACTTATGGGGTTCAACTCCTGTAATAAAAATAAGGTGGAAATAGAGCCTTACAACCCCATAAACTTTCTAGAGAGAGAAAGAAAATCATTATGATTTTTATTTGAGTTTGAATGTTTAAAGAAAACCCAAGAACATTTTGAAGTTGAAGAAAAATCGAACCCAAAACTATCCAAGAACATATAATCAAACCCAAGAATATCCCTAAAATCAAACCCAAGAACATTCAAAACATAAAGATTTATATGATGAACACAATTCATTTAAAAATATACAACCCACAAGAACCTAAATTTTAATGTAAGTACAAATCATTAAACCAACTCCCAAAATTTAAAAAAAAATGCCAAAACCTTAAACAGATTAATTTTTTGTGACCATTGTACTATCCTGCGAAATGCACACATTTTCTCAATTTCTCTCACCATTAGATGTTCTATCTGTTTCTCATCTCTCGAGTCAAGTTTGATACATTGAATTTTTATTGTCATCTGATGATTGGAGTCTCATTCTAGTGTTCACTGAAAGTGAGAGTAGTGAGTTTTATTAGTTTAATATATGAAAATGACTTGTGACCATATTGTGCTTCTTGATGCATACTATTTCTTGAAACATTAGATGATTATGGTAAAGTGATGCAAGTAGTCACTTTTATTAGTTTAGGGATGCATATGAAATATGGTAATTTGGGTTCTTTTTTCTTAGTTTTTGAATATTTATATATTAAGCTTTAAATACTTGAATCTACAAAAACTTATAAATAAAAGAGATAAAATGACATATTTGCCCCTCACGAGGAGTACATGACATATTTAATAGAACTTTTCTAACAACGTTAACGAAAGAGATTAGTTTGGGTTGTGAAACACAAATAATAGATCATTGATGTATTTTACAAATGTAAGAACGAAAATCCAAAAACTTACTCTATATAATATTGTAGTATTATATTATGATGAAAACGAACATGTTACATAGTCATGCTCATACTAGTGGGAGTTTGAGGAAATATTATTTTATATTTGACAAAGTACCATCGAATTCAGTGAAGATGATAAGGAGAATGAAGGATTGGTGAAATTTAGGAACTTTGCAGAGAATGTGTTGATAAAAGACCGTGTATTTGCCACCAAAATTTACATCTTACTAATATAAAATATTATAATTTAGAGTAAATTACGAATTTTGTCCACAAGATATGTTAATTTTTACGGATTTGATTCTTTATCTTCATTTATTACAAAATAACCCTTTATCGTATGCAGTTTTTTATGGATTTGGTCTCTCATCCAACTTTTCTGTTAAATATGACTTTTTTAGTATTTTTTTTATTTTACCATTTTTCAAACCACATAGACCAACTATGTAGTTTACTCTAAACTATATTTATATTTTATACTTTATCTTTTATGTATTATATATTTTATATTTGTATTTTATAAGTTACATTATATTTATAATTTATAATTTATATTTATATTCACCTTATATGTTTATATTCAAAAATTATTTATACTTTATATATTTATAAATTATACTATATTTATCTTTTATAAAATGTAGAGCGAATTATGGATTTGCTCCCTGTGTTTTGATATTTTTTTACCAGGGTCCATATAGTATGTTTATTGTGAATTTGGTTATTCAATTTATTTTGGTCATTGTCCTTCTAACTACCATCTCCGTTAACTCCGTTAAATCAACGGGTCATTTTAACCTTTTTGTTTATTCTTTTGCCCTTTCCTATAAAAAAGTAAAAACGATATTTTTATACACACAAGTATATATATATATATATATAATGATATCAAAATAAATAAAATAAGATATTATTTTATGATTTGATTTGTTTAAATTAAAAAATTAATTATATTAAATACAACTAAATTTTATGGTTTTATTATTTTTGCCTATTTAGGTATGAAAACCTAGTTGAAGTTTATGTATGGATTTTGTAACACCCGGATTTTAGGCAAGTATGGGTTTTTGTTAAATCTTTCATTTTACTTGTTAAATGAAGTTAATCGTATCTTCTAAGTTGCTTTTCTATCTGAGGCTTTTATTTGTGTGCATGTTACCTTGTGTGATCCTCGTAATCCTACCCTGAATAAAACTGTGGTCGCGTGTGAGTCAGTTACCTTCCGTTAAGAAAATCAGACTCCTGCAGGTGGTGGGCAACATTGCACCAACGACAATGCCCATGGGCAAAGTCACTGGGCATAGTCGCATGTGGTGTACCGCGGGGGATGGTGAGGCCGCGACATTCACCGGCGACAATGCCATTGGCAAAGTCGTCGGGGCATTGTCGCCCGCGTGGAACAACCTGCTGTTTCAAAACCGAAATCTGATGCATCTTTCCTCACTTCAAAATTATAAAATGAGAGAGTTTCTTAAAGTGCGATTTTTGAGCTTCGAAACTTTCTTACCATCAATTTCTAGGGTTTTGGGTTGGTAGACCCATTTATTGATCATCCACATTCATTCAAGGGCATTTATTGAAGTAGTTGTCAAAGATCCTCACTCTTCTCCATCAAGTCTTCCATTGGCATTATCTAGGGTTTCTATTTTCTAGGTTTTAACCAAAACCTAGATTGTGAGTTTACTAAACCCTTGTTAAAACTAGATACACATCATAATCTTCTACTTGCTACTATTTTGCATCTTAACTGGAAATATTCATTTCTAATGCTTAAGTATTTGGGGTCTTCTTTATGTATACATGTTTATATGTTACTTAACATGACTTAATGAAATACATATCTTGCTATGGAGATGATTTCTTGCTTGAGACCCCATTTGGTGGTATCACAACTACTTGGTTAAATTTGTGGCCAAACTAGTCTTATTTCGGGCTTTTCATTGATTGGGATTGTAATATTGTACCCATGGTTGGTATTGAAATATTTATGTCTATAATGTGCCTTGTGACCCACTATGAACTATGTTAGACGAACTAAGTCAGTAGACACTAGAATGATGTAGTCTAGGGTGCCACTGTAATGGTATGTACCTAGACCTCCGCCATTCGGGGTAATGCCATGGTTGTAGTCCTCGGATGTGCCGGGCCTTTCAGATGTCACTCATGGTAGTTGGCATCAAGGTATATCGACTCTTTGGGTGAAACTTGATTGGTGTTATGGGTCTCCCCTCTTGACTCCACTTTTAATGAACTTTGGTTAACTCCTGATAAGAATTGTATGTGGATTTATATGTTATTTCTTATACAAACTCACTAGGCTTTTTGGCCTAACACTTGTTTGGTGTCGATGTGTATCTCAGGTTCTAGTGGTGCCACTTCTAAGCTGGCTTAGTCGGTTTTTGGTGAGAGCATGGGGAAGGTGCATTGATGGGATTTTTGTCATTTATTGATTTATAGACGACACCCTTTTTGTAACCTCTTTTATTTTATAGGAATTAGATTAGTTGGTTGTTGTCTATTCCCGTTAAATTGCAACTGTAATTAAACAGGTTTATGTATTTCCCCATTTTTTTGGGAGGTTCTTGCTATGGCAATTTCCGTATACCACATGTCCATTTTTTTTTGGATTTTTGTTATCCCTAGTTTTAGGGCGTTACAAGTTGGTATCAGAGCTTTAGTTTAAGTGAAATAGGTATTGACTTAGCATATCTAGACTTAAGCTTTGAGCGTCAGCAATAAGTTGTCCATATTGGGGTAAAAGTCTTAGGATTTACGGAATTACACTAATTGAGAATTGTAATAGTGGTGACAAGAATTCTTGTGTATAATTCGTTCATAATTTCACTTAGCTAATGCTATTATGAATGTGTTGATACGTGAGCGTGCTTGAATTATTATAATTATGAGGATTGAAATGTGTAGTAGTACGTACCATGAGTTTAACTCACTTAGTCTTTTCTCAACCTCCTTCTCGTATATGTATGGCAGATAACCATGGTAAATACTCGGAGCAGGCTACCAAACCCACAAGAGGGTCGCATGGAAGTGGAATCTACTGCCGACCAACCTTCCTTGGTCAAGACCTCTACGAGACCTCCCAGACCCGCTATCTTGGGAGGGGGACCCGAACATATCCCACGTGTGAACGTTGTTGATAACAACCCGAACATAGAGGAAGTGACTATGGAGACGAGAATCAGGGACAATATGATGCTGGCCATGAATTCTGCCATGGTGCAACAACAAGATCGCGATACCATTCACCGACGACACGAGACGGTGGCGGAAAATGATGTAATGGGGTCAGGTGGTGGACCGGCTGTCGTTGGGACAGAAGAACACGCTATAGTTCGAGAAAAAGCAAAAGGAAAAGGGATGCACCTACAAGGCTTTTCTAGGGTGTAGGCCACCCGAGTTTGTAGGTGCTAAAGATCCCATCAGTTGCATCTATTGGATTCGAGAGATAGAGATGGCATTCGAGGCAAGCGAATGTGATGAATCACAGAAGGTTAAGTTTGCCTCTCATCTACTTAAAGGAGAGGCTCTGACTTGGTGGAATCTCACCCGGTCATCCCTCACTCCCGAAGTGTTGGCCAAACTCTCGTGGACAATCTTTAAGAAGAAGATCTTGAACAAGTATTGCAGTGAAAGAGCTTTGGACAAGATCGAACAAGAGTTCCACAGTCTCAAGAAGGGTAACATGTCGATCTCCGACTACTCCAAACAGTTTCTAGAAAAGTTGAGTTTGGTGGAACATTTGGCTCCCGATGAAAGAGCGAAGATTAAAGCCTATTTGTTGGGTTTACCGGACGAGATGAAGACGGCGGTGAGGAATGTTGTTGGTCCCGAAGGTTCTTAACAAGTTTGTAGAAGGGGGGGGGGGGTTGAATACAAACACATAATTTTAAAGTTTAATAAATTGTTTATTGATAAATCAAACACAATTTACAAGTCTGTTGCGGAATAAGATTAAGTAGAACCTAATCTAAACAAACTTAAGAAACACTAAGATGGTTGCACAAGAAATAGAGAATGGGGATTGGGAGAATATAGAAAACAAGGGTTTCTATATTTTTAGAAAGATGAAGGCACACTCAGATGGAGTGTTGATCTTTCTATTTATACCCTATGCATTAAATGCATGGCAGAGTACTTTACACGTGTCCTTCATTGATTGGCTTTGAGGGTCTGACTTTGGGAGACATGTTTTCGGTCGTATCATGAACAGTGTAGTTGACAAAGTTGTTGTACGAATTGCTGCAGAGGTATGTCCGTTCTGACAGATCGTATAGGTGTGCAAGGGAAAGATAAAAGATACCTGAGGCATAAGCTAAGTGATCATCGATCGCTGAATATCTCTTCCTTCAGAGATACAAAGAAGTTCAGCTATCACTGAAGATTTTCCTCAGGTTTCTTCGCGTGTGTAGATTTGTCTTTGCTTCACTGATATCCGCATCAGGTCATGAGTAGACTTGTCTTTGTTCAACAGCTTCGTCTTCGATTCAAGTATGAACATTTGTTTTCGCGAAACTTGTCTTCAGGGATTACGTCTAACTGTTTACATTAGAAAACATCAGCGATACTAAACATACTCAGTATTTGATTGCTGATAGTGAAACACTTTTACATATGAATGTTTACAAGAGAGATCATCAGTGATAGCTGAACAGACTTAGCATGATCGCTGATGATGAAACACTAATACATAATATTAAACGTAATTTTCACTAAGTATAGAAAATGGTCTTTATCAAATCACTGAGAGAGTATGGATCAACAATATCCCCCAATTTGATAATGACAAAGTAACTGAAGAAAATTACTTTTAGTAAGTCAAAATGAGGAATAATCAGGACTCATAACATACACGTCCCAATTACTATTTTGAGGGATCTTTTACAGTACTGATAGGGTTAAGTACTTCACTGAATTTTCATAAATTCAAAGAAAGAATTACAAGAGTGATGAAAATATAAAGTATAAGTAAAGAACTAACTACTGTAAGTCTAACTAATAGATTACAAGAATTAAGAGACTAATCTATCATCTATCTAAATAAGACTTTAGAACCTTGATCATATAGTCAGGTACTTCTTCTCCTCTTTGCTTTCAATCTGATGATTTTTGACGAATAATTGTCTTGATCGGTTCAGCTGATGGAGAGAAGTTGCACCATAGACACAAAAGATCTTTGAGATGATTCAGAGGACACATGGGAATCTTAGAGACTCTTTGAAATCTGACTACCCCTTCATCATCTATGAAGAAGATTCCATGCGGATCACTAAGTACTTACCAGGAGGTAGAGATAGATCTAGAACTGAGAGATCAGGAGGCAGACCGAACAATGCTTCCTTTGAAAATTTGATGGAGGTGTCGTTTCTGATTGCAACGACATTTTCAGAGGAGGAAGAAGCAGACCTTCTTTTGATTTGCCTTGGCTTAGAAGGAAGAGTAGATGGCACTTTTAAGACTACAGTGACTCTGTTGACGAGGGCATCTAGGATGCCTTCAACATAGCCTCTGTAGGTTGATTTTGATTTCTTCAGCGTATCCTTGAACTCTAGCCATTCCATGTAGCCAAAACTCTCAAGCTTTGAGACGAACATTGCCTTTGAGCTTGCATCCTCTCTGGTTATCTCCATGGTTACAGAAGTTCGATATTTCTTCTTTCTTCCAGAGATGACAATGGCTGTTATTTTCAATGGGTCGGAGCGATAGTCGACTTTTTTGATTTCACCATTCGACTGAGTTATCGCTGACCTCTTGTTCTCTTGAGCGCTCCTCTTCAATTTCCTTTAGAAGTGCAACTTGAACTTCCAATGGATTTTTCTTTAATCTTTTATCTTTGACCTGAGAAGATTGAACTTTCAGAGCAAGAGTTTCATCTTGTTGGCATTCTGCAATCAACTTCTCAGCTCTCTGATGGATTCTTCTATCTCAGCTTCAGTTAGGAAGTCGATTTCTTTGGACGAGGATTGAAGAGGGATTTTCAGCCGTTGACTCTCCAGATGAGAGATCATCGCTGTTCTTTTATTCAGTTCTTCCTCTGATCAATGAGCTGGTCTAGAGGGCCTTCCTGGGTGGATCAGGGCTTCTTCTTCTTCTTCTTCTTGTTCATCAATCTCACTGAATGAGATTGGGATTATTTGGTCTTCAGCTGTAGGAGCTGGGATTATTTGTAGTTCGGTTCCCTTAAGCAGGGGAGAAAACTGTCTGGACAAGAAGTGAAAAAGGAGTTAGTCTATATTTTAGGAAAAAGAAAGTTAAAGGCTTAGAAAGAGACAGGGGTGTGATGGGTATAGAAAGAGATAGGTACGATGGAAAGGCATACCTGAGAAGGATTCTCCCCCTCAGATTGTGAGACAATGTTCAGGTTTCCCGTGGCAACAATACCCTTCTGCTTGCCTTGGGAAGGAGTACCTGAAGTTGTTTCACTTCTCTCCCCTGCTTCTTTTGTGACAACTTCCTTCGAAGCTGTCGCTGAAGTGAAGTTTACCGCTGAGAACCAAAGATATTGGTCCTCCTCATCATCGTCATCGTCATCATCAGCTGGTTGATCCTTCTCTTGATCATGAAGATCAAGATCTTCATTATCTTCCTCGTCCTCGTCCTCATCCTCTTCTTCTTCTTCTTCATTTAAAATCTGAGCAAGAGCAAGCGAAGAAGAGGGAGGGTGTATGTCCTAGAATCAAGATTCCTATTGCAATTATTCAAACAAACAATTATGATCAATTACCTGTTTATTTCAATTTCAATTCGCAAACGATTACAAACTCTTTCTCTCTCTAGAATTTTGTTTCTCTCTCTAAAACTCTCTCTACGTATTCAAACTCCTTCTCTAGTCATCTATCTATTAAACAACAAAACAAAGGTATTTATACCTATAACTAAACAACAAGGAAAACAAAACAAAACAAGTAGACTTTGACTTTATTACAAAATGACTTTGACTTTTAATGAGAGTTGACTTTCTCGGCTTTGACTTCTTGTACTTTGACCTTTAGTCTTCATGATCTTGTATCCAACAGATTTTTGCTCTAACAATCTCCCCCTTTGGATTCAAGATCATCAAAAAAAGATTTAGCAAAACAATCTCCCCCTTAAGCTCAATCTGATTGCAATCTTCCTCTTTTGGTTGATCTTTAACTGTAATCTCCTCAAAGTTTATCTTCAAGAAATACCAACAATCTTCAATAATCTCTTCAGAATGATCACAAGACTCTTTCAGACTTCGGAAAATAAATTATCTTCATATTTAGCACGAAAGGCTTTATCAAACAGTTCTTCAAAGAAAATTTTCTTCAAAATCAGCATATCTTCAGAAATCTTTTCAAACTTTCAAACTTTGAACATTGTCATCTTCAAATCTTTTCTGACTTGAAGATTTCTTTAAAATCATCTCCCCCTTTTTGATGAAACGAGCATCGATATCATCAAAACTTTGTCAAGAAATGTCACTGAAATTCTGTTCTGACCACTGATATGTCAAGCTGAGCCTCTGATCCTTTGCCAATTCGAACAATGTATCCATCTAGATCTTTTCAAATCCAGACAAAATAAGAATGTAACACCTGAATCAACAAATGACTCAGTTAAGATGCCTGTCAGTAACACTAAGTCACTATGTGTAACAGATACACATAGGAAATGAGCTTTTTGATGTTCACTCCCCCAGGGTTTCCATCCAATCATCGAAACACCACAAAGGAAATTTCTATGAATGTTATGACAAGAAAACAAATTCCTTGTGTGTTCGTGCAAGTGTTGAAAGAATTAAGCATATGATGATTGCTTTTAAAAGGCTAAAAAATTGTGTAAACCACTGAGACAACAGTAGATAAACACAGACTCAATGTGCATGATTGGAGTGCGAAGGTGGGGCAGACTTCCTTCTTTTTGAATATCAGGATTTTCCAAATGAAAATCAGATAGATTATGTACTGCGTCCCCAGAAAATATGAAACATTTTCTTTTTAAGAAGAAAATGAGTGGCTGGTGGGGTTTAGTCAAGAAGTGTGAAACATTAGTAATTTGCCTACCCGACTCAGAAAGTAGTTGGTGCAGAGTTTGATATTCTTTTACTCTGATCTCACACCCTCTTTCTTTTAATCATTAAGCTCACATCTAACCAAACTCTCATTTCCATTTTACCTCAATGCACAACCCACACTCATTTCTTTTAGACTCCTCACACTCAATCACTATGGAATAACTTCTTGGGTAGGAAACACTGGTAATCGTGAATCCATAGAAGTTCATTTAAATCCTAGCACAAAGAACCCATATTTCCTATAAAGCATATATTGCTCAATATGGTTTAACTTGAACAATTAAAGCTTAAATACAAGTCAGATGTATATATGCTCAGAATATAATCATGACAATATGAGCATTTTTAAACATTGAAGTATTTTCAAACAAGTAAATTGAATGAATAGATAAGAATGCAAGAAACTTGTTTAAAAATCTGACATTGTATGAAAATGATCAGAAATGAATGATATAACAATCAAAGCTTATGGTCAAGAATAATGGATATTGTCTATATGAAGCAAAAATATAGACATTCTTGAAAGACGTTTCGAAATGAAATTACACTCAAAAATCTTTGAAGTACAAGCGGGGTGTCTTACCATCGAAAAATATGTTTCAAATTTGAGACATGGTGAGAACATTTTAAGCAAGAAAATCAAACCGATGTATATGAATACTTGAAAGTATATATAAAAGACAATACATAAGTATTTATCTTTGGAAACACACGGTTTGTAATCATTGAAAGTTGTCCTTCTTTCAACCATATATGAGATTAAGATAATAAATTAACCTTTTTCGCTTTGTCTTAAATCTCATGAAGTCAGCTGAAGTCATAAAAATATGATCTTGTAAGCTTCTCTCATTCTGCACAAGTATCAAAGTCATGTCAAAGCAACTTTATTCACAAAAACTTATTCAAATGTAAAAGACATAAAGCAGTAAAACAATTATAGTACGAGTTCTGATCTGAAATAATCAAAAATCATGATTCTTTACTCCCCTTGAAAATATGCATCTGAAATTTGTCAGTAAAAGGCACATGATAGAGATCTACAACTCCTTCTGAAGTGTAGTTCGTCATATCTTCCGAATACATATTTCCAGAAAAACTTATGTACTCCCCCTTGAAGGTTGATTTCCTCATTTGAGTATCTGAGTACAATCTCTTATCAGCCCGAGAGTAGCATCTCTTTTTCATCATTGAAGTACGAGTCCTAAACTGTTATGTTTAGAAGTCAAACTTCGTTGAAGTACGGGTCCTAATCTGATTTACTTAGAAGCCTTGGTTCTCTTTACTCCCCCTTGACAGTAGGTGCCTGCAACACATAATCAACTTTTGGTTTTGGTACCCACTGGTATTTGGGTCCATGTATGTTAATTGCAGTTCTTATGGGAGTAACTGAATAAGAACCATACCAGTAATGATCACTTGCTTTGTAAACATGATCATGTGTACGACAATAAGAACAATAATTTTTCTTACCTGCTAACCTGATTAATTGATCTCTCGTGTATATATGATCAGGTTTACCTTTACGCACATTGTTCTTTTTGACTTTAGTCTCATGTACACATGTCTTCTTTCCTTTCAGCTCATTCTTCTTCTCATCTTTCTTTTCATCTTCAACTGGTTTCTTCTTCCAGACCAGTTTTTCTTCTTTGTATCTCCTTCTTCTTCGATGTGTACCTGAACCATCTACATTTTCATCAAAGAAAATGTTAGTAGAACGAATCTGATCAGAAGATATAACTTACCTTTTGGAAGAAACAGGTTTTAGATGTGAGCTTGCAGCTGTCTTGAATGAGCATTCAGAATCAGCTGGATCATCTCTAGGTGTGTGGATTTGTGACTCTGGAGTCGTGTGCTCAGTCACCACCACCTTGGAAATGATATCTTCAAGCTCTTTTACCTTTGAAGAGTAACTGTCTCTTTCTTTGACAAGAAGGTCAATCTTCGTCTCAAATTCAGACTTCGTTTTCTACTCTTTAAGCACCCTTTCTGATAGTTCAGATAGCTTCTCTGTTAGCTTCATAATCTCAGCCTCAAACATGCTTCTTTCTTCTTTAAATCCCTTTTCAGCATCATTTCTCTGGCCTGATATTTTTTTTTGAAGAATCCAACATTCTTTTGTTCAATGACCTTCTTCTCTTTGGCAAAATTTTCTCTTTCCAAGATTGTTACTTTCTCAAAATCAGATATTTGTTGATAAAGTTTTGTACATTTCAGATCAACTACCTTCTTTTCATCTGCACATTTTCTTGAAAACTCTGAGAATTTCTTTACAAATGCTTTCTTTTTAATCTCAAAATCAGATCTTTCTTTGGCCATCTTGTTCTCCATATCAGATATTTTCTTTTGAAGCTCAGCATTAGCATCCTCCAGATTCTTAATCTTCATCTCATAACTGTCAATAGAATCTGCTTGCTGGATCTGGATACTCTGATTTTCCAAGTCAAATATTTTTCTTTTCAGCTCAGTGTTCTAAGATTCTAAAATCATTACTCTTTCTCTTGAAGACAACTTTGATTTGTTTTCAAGCTGATCCCACAGCTGTTTTGCTGTAGCCTTTTTGATATCTAATTGAATAGAAATCTCATTTGAAACTCCTTGCAAGATAAAGGCTTTGGCTAATTTATCCGCTTCATATCTCTTTCTTTGCTCATATGAGTATTCCTTAAGTGATATTGGAAACTCTTCTCTTTCTATGTATCCATCTGCTCCTGTAGAAGAATAAATATTTATTAGAGTTTTCATATTTCCATTCTTCAAAGATTTCCTGATATATTTTCCCAATTCATGTTGGTCAATAAGTTCCAGAAAATGAATTTTTCATTGTTCATACTGTCCTCTGAAAAGTACAGGTGGCTTCTCATCCATACTGATTGAAGAAGCTTCGCTTGAAGTCATTCTGTTACAAAAAGAAACTTGACAAATATGATTGTTCCCAAACAATTCAGAAATTTTGACTGAAAGACAAACTTGGATTAAAAAAAAAATAATCTCAGGAAAAAAAATTCATAAATTTTCTATCTTTGAAACTCGCAAGACACTATAACTCACAGACCAAGAGAATTCGCTAAACACTGTTCATTGAAAAACTCGCAAGTCGTTGTTAGCGCGAAGTAGAAACTCACTAGACGTTGTTAGCGCAAAACTAGAAACTCGCTAGACGCTGTTAGCGCAAAGTAGGAAACTCGCTAACCGTTGTTCGCGCAAAGTTACAAAACTCGCAGCCCAAACTCACAATGAATGCACGTTTCTACACTTAGAAAATTTTTCTAGGATTTCAAGCTCGCAAGTCTCTTCTAGCACGTTTCTCAAACTCGCAGATCACTTGAACTGATAGACCAAAACTCGCAAGCCTTGTCTTGCGTGTTTCTGAAATTCACAGACCTCAGTTTGCGCGTTTGTCAAGAACTCGCAGATAACTTGAAACATCAAAGTTCTTCTTTGTACGTGTTCTTGATTATGAAGCTTGCGTGTTCTTCATATGAATCTTGCGCATTTCACAAATCTTGCGCGTTCTTCAGAAAACTTCACAGAATCGATCCAAGAAATTCAAACCTGCAAAATTTGATTTTCCAACTCATCCACAGTGATCAAAATGCAACTTGTAACACTTTTCTAACAACCTAAACTTGCTAACAAACAACAAATTACAGTGCAATGATCTAATTACAGTGTACGACTACAAGTTTTACGAAAAACACAATTTGATCAAATTGATCGATCTAGAATTGAAATAATCCTATGTGATCTGAACAAGAATTGATCCTAGTGATAATACGTACACAATCAAATCAATTTCTTGATTCAATTGTGCAAAAACAATAAAATCAGTGATCAAACAGTAAATTTCAAGAAACGAGTTCGTGAAAACAAAATTCTCAAATCTATCCAATCTGATAATCCAATCAATCTGAAATTGTTTGGTCTTGCTCTGATACCAATTGTGTGTCCTAGAATCAAGATTCCTATTGCAATTATTCAAACAAACAATTATGATCAATTACCTGTTTATTTCAATTTTAATTCGCAAACGATTACAAACTCTTTCTCTCTCTAGAATTCTGTTTCTCTCTCTAAAACTCTCTCTACGTATTCAAACTCCTTCTCTAGTCATCTATCTATTAAACAACAAAACAAAGGTATTTATACCTATAACTAAACAACAAGGAAAACAAAACAAAACAAGTAGACTTTGACTTTATTACAAAATGACTTTGACTTTTAATGAGAGTTGACTTTCTCAGCTTTGACTTCTTGTACTTTACCTTCAGTCTTCATGATCTTCTATCCAACAGATTTATGCTATAACAGAGGGGCTTGATCAACAACCTTCTCCCCCTCAACATGAGAGGGAGGTTCTTCCGCCTGGACCTCAGCAGTAGCTTCGTCAGCGTTTTATTCTTCAAGGACTTTCTCCCCCTTTTTATCATTATCAGCATGGGGGAGTTCAACAATCTGAGGATCAGCTTTAGCGGTGGCCAGAGACCGGACTTCAGCCTCCAAGCGTTCCAAACGTCCTTCAATGACAGGAATATCCGAAGTTGCTTGATGAATAAATTCAACAACTATGTTCAGTGAGGTGCGGTCATTTTCAGTGAAGGAAGGTGTTGGTGATGGAGCTGGTTCATTCAACTTGATGAGGACCTGTGGTAGGACGGAGGTGCAGGAGTCAATCTTTCTTGATAGGTCTCGAACATCATTGCTGATGGTGTGAACACATCCCTGAAGGAGTTGGGTTTGTTGGTTATTTACCAGCAAGTCCTCCTTAACTTTGACGAGTTCTTCTTGAAGAGTCGAGTTTTGAGAGGTTGAAGCACCAGTTAGATTCTTCAGCTCCTCACCAACTTTATTGACAGCGTTGGTGGTTTCGTTCAGGGAAGTGGAGAGAGTATCCACTTTCTCAGCAAGTTTGTTGACATGAGCATCAACAGTTGCCAAATTAGGACCTGCAAGTAAAGTTAGCGGTTGAGCACAACGTTGCTCAGGTTTATATGGAGAGATGGGAGTTGTGTATAGGGTTTTAGGAGTACCTAAATTATCAAACATGTTGAAGAAGTGCAAATCTCCTTCAAAAATTTGATTATCAGGTCCTATGGGTGCAACTTGAGGTTGTTGTGAAAGAGATGGAGGGTTAGTGTGTGTCCCTGAAATCAAGTTTCTAATCACAAACAATTAAACAAAAACAAGATTAGTAACTACCTGTTTCAATTTCAATTAACAAAACAAACGATTACAATCTGCTTCTCTCTCTCTCTAGAACAATATTCTTTCTCTCTCTAAAAACTCTCTCTCTCTGAATGTGTACAAAATCCTTCTAGTCATATGTCTATTATAACACAAGAAAAACTATTTATACCAAGACATATACCTATTACAACAAGGAAACAAAAACAAATACAATTAAAATTGACTTTGACTTTTATTACACTTTGACTTTGACTTTCACTAAGAGTTGACTTTCCAGCTTTTGACTTCTTGTACTTTGACCTATGATCTTCATGATCTTGTATCCAACATAAACATGCTCTAACAATCTCCCCCTTTGGATTCAAGATCATCTTTGAAAGATTTTGCAATCCAGTCTTATCTTTATGCTTCATTTTACAATCTCTCCTTTGTAACAAATCTCTTCTTTAAGCACAAACCTTGCAATCTCCCCTTTCTTTGACTGTATTCTTCCCAAGTCTGTCTTTAAAAAAAATATTAACAATCTCCCCCAAATATGATAGAAACGATCTTCAATAATCTCTTCAAGGTTATAAGAAATCTCTTTCAGACTTCAGAAAGAAATTATCTCCATTTTCAGCTCTGTTTGCTTTAGCAACTAACCATCAAAGAAAATTTCTGTAAAGTCTCAGCACATCTACAGAAATCTTCAACTTTGCATCCTTCTTTCACAAATAATCTTTGATCTCAAACAATTCTTTAACATTGAAATTTCTGACTCAGACATTTCTTTAATTCATCTCCCCCTTTTTGATGAAAAGAGCATCTATAACATCAAAAATTTCACAAGAAATGTCTTTATATGTTCTGACCACTGATCTTACAAACGGAGCCTCTGATTCGATGCTAATTCGAACAAAGTATCCATCTAGATCTTTTCAAATCCAGACGAATTAGAGTGTAACACCTGAATTAACAAATGAATCAGTTAAAATGTCTGTCAGTAACACTAAGTCATTGTGTGTAACGAATACACATTGGAAATGAGCTTTTGTTATGTTCACTCCCCCAGGGCTTCCATTCAATCATCGAAACACCACGAAGGAAATTTCTATGAACGTTGTTTCAAGAAAACAAATTCCTTGTGTGCTTGTGCAAGTGATAGAAATAATTAAGCACATGATGATTGATTATAAAGGCTCAAAATTGTGTAAACCATTGAGACAACAGTAATTAAACACAAACTCAATGTGCATGATTGAAGTGCGAAGGTGGGGCAGACTTCCTTCTTTTTCAATATCCAGATTTTCCAAATGAAAACTAGATAGATTATATGCGGCGTCCCCAGAAAAATATGAAACATTTTCTTGTTGAGAAGAAAATGAGTAGTTGGTGGGGTTTTTATCAAGAGTTGGCATGGGCAATTGCCTGTTTCAATAATGTTCACCAAAGAATTGTGAAACACTAGAATTGTAGCTGCCCGACTCAGAAAAACTTGGTGCATAGTCTGATATTCTTTTACTCTGATCTCACACCCTCTTTATTTTTATCATTTAGCGCACATCTAACCAAGCTCTCATTTACATTTTACCTCGTCACAGAACCCACACTCATTTCTTTTGACTCCTCACACTCAATCACTATGGATTAACTTCTTGGGTAGGAAACACTGGTAATCGTGAATCCATAGAAATTTCATTTAAGTCCTAGCACAAAGAACCCATATTTTCCTATAAAAGCACATTGTTGCTCAAATGGTTTCACTAGAACAGTTAAAACACAGATACAAATGTCAGATGTCTATATGCTCATAGATGTAATCATGAAGATATGAGAATTTTAAACATTGAAGATATTTCAAACAAGTAAATTGAATGAATGAACATGAATGCGAGAGACTTGTTTGAAAATCTGACGTTGTATGAAATGATCAGAATCAAATGATATAGCGTTTAAGGCTTAGGTCAACAAAAATTGATATTGTCTATACGAATAAAAAATATAGACATTCTTGAAATGACGTTCAGAAATGAAATCACGTTCAAATTCTGAATAACAAGCGGGGTGTCTTACCATCGAAAAATTGGTTACAATTTAGAGACAAAGTAAAAACAAAGTTAACAAAAATTAAACCGGTGTGTGTGAATACTTGAAAGTATATGGAAAAGACAATACACAAGTATTTATCTTTGGAAACACACGGTTTGTTAATCGTTTAAGCACAAGTAAAAATGAAAACATTTAAAATCTCACTTCCAATTCATGAAATCTATTTAAGAATCGGGAAGTGGTTTGAACATTTAAGAATATGTTTTCTATGATTGAAAGTCGTTCTTCTTTCAACCATATATGAGATTAAGATAAGAAATTTAACCTTTGTTGTTCAGTCTTAAATCTCATGAATTCAAACTGAAAATCATAATGATATGATCTTGATAGCTTCTCTCAATATGCAAAAGTCTCAAAGTCATGTCAAAGCAACTTTATTCACAAATTTATTAAAAAGTAAACAACAGAAAGCAGTAAAACATTGAGTGAATGAGTTCTGATCTGAAGTAATCAGAAATCATTTCCTTACTCCTTTTGTTGTACTCATAAACTCCCCCTAAATTCATGCATCACAAAAATTTGGCAGTTAAGTAAATGCAAAAATTCTATAAACTCCCCCTCAAAATAATGTTGATCATCTTAAAGTCTTGTCTCACTCCCCCTGAGATCATGAACAAAATGTTAAAGTGCAGATATCCTTTCAGAATTAATGATAAAGAAATGATGAAAAATTATAATAAAAGAAACTTTAATAGGTAATCGCTGATTAGGTCTTGAGATTTAGCATACCAAGCTTAGATACAAGAAAATTGAATCTCTTCTCATCTAAAGGTTTGGTAAACAAATCTGCAAGCTGATAATCAGTTTTTACAAAGTAAAGTTCTATTGTACCTTTTTCTACATTATCTTTGATAAAATGATACCTGACATCAATGTGCTTTGTTTTAGTATGTTGCACAGGATTAGCTGATATTGCTATAGTGCTCTTCGAGTCACAATAAATCGGTATTTTGTCAAACTTGAATCCATAGTCTCGAAGTTGTGTCCTCATCCACAAGACCTGAGAGCAGTAACTGGCAGCAGCTACATACTCTGCTTCAGCAGTCGAGGTGGAAACACAAAGTTGTTTCTTTGACGCCCAGCTAACGAGCTTGTCTCCAAGGAATTGAATATGACCCGACGTGCTCTTCCTGTCTAACATACACCCAGCATGATCTGCGTCTGAATAATCAGTCAGTTCAAATCTTGTATCCTTAGGATACCACATATCAAGATTTTCAGTCCCCTTCAGATATCTAAATATCCGTTTAACAGCAGCCAAATGGGATTCTTTAGGATCGACATGATATCTAGCATACAAGCATGTTGAAAACATTATATTTGGCCTACTTGAAGTAAGATACATTAAATAACCTATCATTCCTCTATAATTCCTAACATCAACAGCTTTTCCCGAAGGATCAGTGCCAATCTTAGTACCTGGTGCCATTGGGGTTCCAATAGGTTTGCAATTTTCCATTTTGAATTTTCGAAGAATATAAAAAATTTACTTAGATTGATTAATGAAAATCCCCATTGAAAATTGTTTTACTTGTAATCCGAGAAAGAAATTCATCTCTCCCATCATACTCATTTGAAATCTTGACACCATGAGGTTTGGAAAAATTCTTACAGTATTTGGGATTAGTTGAGCCAAATATAATATCATCCACATATATCTGAATAAGAATGATATCGACCTTTTCCTTTTTAATAAACAAAGTGGTATCGACTTTACCTTTTGAAAAACCTGACTTGACCAAAAATTGAGATAAAACATCATACCAGGGGTGAGGTGCTTGTTTCAGACCATAAAGAGCTTTATCCAATATATAAAAATGATTTGGCTTATCTGGATTTACAAACCCTTCTGGCTGATATACGTAGACTTCCTCCTTAAGAATGCCATTCAGAAAGGCAGTCTTCACGTCCATCTGGCAGACAGTGAAGTTCTTGTGAGCAGCGTAGGCTAGAAACATGCGGATTGCCTCTATACGCGCTACTGGATCATAAGTCTTTTCATAATCGATGCCTTCCTCTTAACTATATCCCTTGCCAACAAGTCGTGCTTTGTTCCTTATGACAATACCATCTTCATACTTTTTATTCTTGAATATCCATTTAGTGCCGATAATGGTCTTTCCTTCCGATTTTGGCACTAGTCTCCAAACCTTTAGGGCTTCGAACTGGTTTAACTCTTCTTGCATAGCAGACACCCAATCCGAATCAGCTAGAGCCTCTGATATGCGAATGAGCTCTATCTTACTCAGGAATGAGTCATGCAGACATTGATTTAAAGTTGCTGACCTAGTTTGCACCGGTTTGTTTAGATCTCTAATGATTTGGTGAAGAGGGTGCTCTTTGGTCCAGTGATGTTAATGAGGGAGTGAATTAGAAGAAAATTGATCATGGTTGTCATTTAAGAATCCAATATCAGCTTCTTCAGTTTGTACATTATGAGTGAGGAGTTCAGTTGAAGTAATTGCTGCGGAAGTTTCAGTAGGTACAGTGTGTTCAGTCTGTTGATCAGTCCTTATAGTACACCCTACTGATTCTACAACTTCTGGCTCTTCGTTAGTAGTTACAGCTTGAACTATTGGAGTAGGCATATGAATTGGAATTTCTTGCTGAATCGGGGAATTTGATTCAGTGAAAACATCTGAAGTGGTTGGATGATAATCCGTTGAATCTTCCATCCTGTCAACCACAACAGGTTAGCCACTTTAGATCCAAGAAATTCATCATAAAACAGTTCAAATAAAAGATCTAAATAAGATAAATGAGTAGTAGACGATGATGCAACATCTGATTTATTCACTGTATGTACAGGTTCTGGACTGATCTGTCCAGATGCTAGTACTCCGGTTATCACGGGTTCTGAACTGACTTGTTCAGAAGCCATCTCCTCATCGAATGTTACGTTTACGCTCTCGATAACAGTCTTCAACTTCTTTAAGTACACTCGGTATGCAACATATGTAGAAGAATATCCAATGAAGAAGCCCTCGTCTGCCTTAGCACTGAACTTGTTTAGGTTCTCTCTGTCGTTTAGCACAAAACACTTACAACCAAAAATATGAAAATATTTGATGGTTGGTGTTCGGTTGTTGATCAAGGCATACGGAGTCTTTTGAAATCTACGACCTATCATGGAACGATTTTGAGTGTAGTACGCAGTCAAAACAACTTCTGCCCACAGAAACAGAGGTAGGTCTGATTGGCTGAGCATAGTGCGAGCGTCCTCGACTAGCGTTCGATTTTGCCTTTCGACTACTCCATTCTGTTTTGACGTACGAGCAGCAGAGTATTGATGTGATATCCCGACCAATTCGAGACACTCCTCAACAATTATGTTTTTAAACTCTATGTCATTATCAGTTCTGAGAAGCTTGAATGGTTTCTGCAGATTCACCTAGGTCGTCTTCAGAAATGTGATGAGTACTTCGGGCGTCTCATCTTTTGATCATATAAAATTGACCCATGTGTATCACGAATAGTCGTCCACGATAACTAGAACATATTTCTTTCCACCTAAGCTTTGCATTCGCATAGGACCACAGAGATCCATATGCAACAATTCAAGTGGAGAACTGGTACTAGGTTCAGGCTTCGGTTTATGTAGATATCTCTTCATCTTTCCTTTTTCACATGCTGCACACAAGTGTTCTTTCACGTACTTGAGCTCAGGAAGTCCATTCACAAACTTTCCACTGACCAATTTGTTTATGTAGCGAAAATTCAGATGAGAGAGCCGTCGATGACATAGCCAACTTTGTTGCATCGAGGCTTTTGAGAGTAGACACACCTGATTGTCAGTCTGGACCTTTGACAAATTGATTGTGTAGAGTTTGGACTTTCAAATGCCGACTAAGAGTTCTTTGCCATCTTCAGTACGCACCGAGCAACTCTTAGCTTTGAAATTTACCTCTAATCCTATGTTGCAGAACTGGCCAATACTGAATAGGTTGTGTCCTAAACCTTCTACATAGCTCACCTTCGTTATCGTTACATTGTCTTGAATAACATCACCAAATCCTAAGATCGGTGAGAACTGGTCGTTTCCAAACCTTACATTCCTGCCAAATTTATCTGTATAATTAGTCAATAAATCCTTTTGCCCGGTCATATGCTTGGAACAGCCGCTATCCAAGTACCACATATGACGGGTCTGCACAAGAGAAATTAGGAAATAACAATTTTAGATACCCATTTAAAAACGGGTTCTAACGGATTAGCGAAAGATTTTGGTATCCATTTGAATATGGATCCTCTTTTCTTTTGAAAACTCTTAAAAACATTTGATTTAGAAGAATAAACATGATATGATCCAAACCAATCATTAGAATAATGATGATAAGCAAAATCATTCCACCGATAAGTATAAGATTTAGTAGTAGTAGGAGATAATTGGAACAATTGCTTTATGGAATATCTCTTGTAAGAAGTTACAAGGTTTTTATTAGTAGAAGTAACAGAACCAACTACATCAGACACACTACTATTTGATCTATTACAAGAACTATAAGGAATTGATTCTGTTTTGTCATCAATTTTCCTTTTAGGTCGCCATTCAGTTCGCTCTTCCGACCTTCTCTTTCTTAGATCTGAAACAAAAAATTTAGATTTATTAGGAAAATCAGATTTCTGAGATTGATTTTTCTTGTGTTTACCAGTGTTGTTTCGTTTCTGTGAGCGTTGTTTCTTATGTTTCTTACCCTTAGCATAGTAATCAGCATTCACAGAAACTGATTCACCAACCTTAGTTGATGATTCACATTTTTCATGAACACTTGGTAAAGCTTCTCCATTAATAACAAAAGTAGAATGATCTGGAAGTGGAGCATTAAAGTCAAACATATTAATTTCCTCTACACACCCATCATTAGAATTAAGAAAATCATTTGCAGACGCAAATAAGTCATCAAAATTATCAGTTGAAGTTTGAGGGGATTTAGAAAAATTAGAACACTTTGTAGATTTATTTTGAAAAACAGTGTTCTTTAACACAGTTGAAAATACACTTTGTTCTATATCTACCAAAATTCTTTCTTCAGATAAAACTTCTTCAAGCACAATTATTTTGCTTTCTAGAATGAGTGGAGGAACATAAACTTTTGCAGTTGCAGGTTTTGCCTCTATCTATGAAACATAATAGCTAGCAAAATAATAATTTGAAAGAACTTTCGGTGTTTCAGAAAGGTAACTATCATTCAACTTTTCATAACTAAATGGTAGTTGCATTTTCTTTACATTCTTTCTATTTTCAGTTTCTTTGGCCTCAACTTCATCTGGTAATTTGGTAACAAATTTGGGTTTTAAATGAGGACATTTACCAGTAGCAACAAGAAAATCAAAGTTATATATTGCTGGTTGTTTTCTGATGACTTTCTTTAAGTAATAAGGGTTATCGTAACCGAGTCCCCATTTCTCTTTAATATCAGCCTCTTCATTGGGTGTATTTAGAAAAATAGTTTGATCTGTTTGGCCTATAGCATGAAGTTTAGCTTCCAAACCATTTACCTTCTTAGTCAAGCTCTTGTTTTCAGTCTGCAATTTAAGAGCTTTTAGTACAAATTCTTTAATTTCTAAATCAGACTTAGAAAGTTCAGATTCAAAATCAGAAATCTTATTTTCAAAACAATCTTTTTCATTTTTAAAATCAGAAGAAGATTTGCGTAGAGAATCAATTAAATCTTTGTTCCCAATAACTGATTTATTAAGCTCAAAGATCTTTTGATTTCTCCTAGCAACTCTGTCTTTTTCCTTTTTCAGTTTAGATTGAAGGTCTTGAAGTTCGACCATCATGGCTTCCATTTTGGTCATAAAATCATATTCAGTTAAGTACATTACCTGATCAATTGTCTCATCTTCAGAATCAGCATGCTTATCTTCTTTACCCATTAAGCATAAATGAGCTGACTCTTCTCTCTCTTCATCGACGTCCGAATGATCTAACCAATATTCGTCTTCAGCCATTAATGCCTTGCCAGCTTCCTGTTGCTTGGCCAAGAGCATTTTGTTCTTGTAGTATTCCGAATTCCGAACCTTCGGCTTCCGACAATCTTTTGCGTAATGTCCGACCTTGCCAAAGTTGTAGCATTTGATCAGATCACCAACTTTCTTTTCAGTACTGGTGTAGTCATTCACATACTTCTTTTCTTCTGGCTTCTTCTCAACAAATCTTGTTTCTTCAAATCTTCAAATCTTCTACCCTCAACTCTTTCTCTGTGCTCATGATTCTTTGATCCCGTAGAAGAATACCTCTGTGAGTTTGACCCTGGTTTCTTGTAGAAATTTTTCTGAAAAGCTCGGGTCAGTAAAAGCATTCCCTGCTTGAGGTTCTCCCCATCATCACCATCGGATTCAGAATCAGACTCAGAGCTAGAAATGACTATCTTCTTCTTTTTCTTCTTCTCTTTCTTTTCTTTCTACTTCTCTCCAGCTACAAGTGCTTTGGGATTCGGCACTTTCTCAGACTTCTTCTTTTCAGCTCTTTTCTCTTCCACCTCTTCCTCATTTTGTCTCAACGTCTCGTAGATCTCATGTAGTGGAATATCACTCGAATCTTTCACCTGCTTCATTCGACGAGTGTGCTTCTTCCACTCGGGTTGCAAGATGCTGAGGAACTTCACATTGTTCTCAATCGGCTTCTTCTTAACCTTGTTCTTTAACAGCTCATTCAAAAGAAGAACAAACCTTTCATACGTGTCCTCCAAGATCTCATTATCCTTTTCTTTGAACTCTTCATAGTTGTTTATACAGTTAGCTACCTTCATCTGGTTTCCTACCTTTGAACCCATCATCATTTTCTGTAGCTGATCCCACATAGATTTGGCATTATCTTTGTAACTGTCAATCTTGATATAAATCTCATTAGGTATACTCTGAAGCAGAAGAGATTTGGCTTGTTTATCAGCTTTTAACCGATTTTTCTGAGCATCAGTGAGCTGAACAGGTTCTATCTCAATTGTCCTTGTCTGAACTTCATCATCATCTGATCCATTATTTGGAGCAGGAATTTCAGTAGTAAGAACCTTGAAAGGACCATTTGTGATAGATGTGACATCTGCCTTCCAGAGCTGACAGGTTAGCACCCGAACAGTCTAAATACATGAATAAATATATAGGAACACCCTATTACGACCTAATTTTATAGGCAAGGGCTTTAGTTTCCTAAGATTCCCGGCAGCATGCTTAGAATGTCCGGTTAACGCCCGTAACGGATACACCGTCTTATAAAGTGCCAAACTGATAAAATTAATACCCGAGTGTGCCAAAAATATGTATTATGGCTATTATATAACCTAACTTACTAAAAAAAAAAGAATCAAAACCTTGTTCAATTCCAAGAAAATGAAATGTGCCAATTTAGCCTCCTTAACCTAAACAATTACATTTTTCTTTTCAACAACTCTTTTATTAATACATTTTCTTTTAAAAAAAATAATTTATGGGGTGAGAGGCCCAAGGGCCGCCCCGCCCCCTCTCTCTCTTCCTCCGCTCTTTTCTTTCAATACAATTATAACACTCTTTATTTTTCAAGAAAATCTCATTATTCCATCTTTCTCCATTCTCTCTCATTTCAAACTTCTCTCTACCTTCTCCTCCCTCTCCATAGCCGAAAATCCACTCCTCCATCTCCTTCCCTTGCATTTTTGAAGACCAAATCAGTCTACGTTGTGAAGGTAAGAACGTCATACTTTTATTTGGTTGTTTTGGTGTAAAAACCACAAGTTTACATGCACATCTTCTTGTTTTTCTCCCCAATCAAGCTTTTTATCCTTTTGAGTTAAAGCCGTTAGCGGTTGTGCAATTTTGGAGAAATTTGCATTAAATCGCCGGTAGTATCCTGCCAATCCGAGAAATTGGCGAATTTCTGTTGGGGTCTTTGGAGCTTCCCACTTCTTGATAACCTCTATTTTTGCTGGATCCACATGTATGCCCTTTTTATTAATGATGTGGCCAAGAAAGTGTACTTCGTGAATCCAAAATTCGTATTTGGAGAACTTCGCATACAAATTTTGGTCCTTGAGTAGCTCTAGAATCAGTTTCAGATGTTGCTCATGATCCTCCTTGCTTCGTGAATAGATTGATATGTCATAAATAAACACAATCACGAATTTGTCCAGATACGGTCTACAGACTCTGTTCATTAGGTCCATGAAGACAACGGGTGCATTTGTTAGGCCAAAAGGCATAACTAGGAACTCGTAATGACCATAACGAGTCCTAAATGCCGTCTTATAAATGTCTTCCTCGTATACCCTCATTTGATGATACCCAGAACGAAGGTCAATCTTCGAGAAATAAGTTGCGCCTTGAAGTTGGTCGAATAGATCGTCGATTCGGGGAAGAGGGTTATGGTTTTTGATGGTTAACTTATTCAATTCTCTGTAATCTATGCACATTCGTAGAGATCCGTCCTTCTTTTTAACAAAAAGGACTGGGGCTCCCCCGGCGAAAAACTGGGTCTTATGAAACCCTTGTCAAGTAACTCTTGGAGTTGGCTTGACAGTTCTTGCATTTCGGACGGGGCCAACCGATAAGGGGGTTTAGCTACCGGTGCAGCCCCGGGAATTAAGTCAATATGGAATTCGACTTGTCTCGGAGGTGGCAATCCTGGTAACTCCTCAGGAAAGACTTCGGGAAAATCCCGGACAACATGAAAATCCTGGATGTGTTTTTCCTTCATTTCCTTGTCGATGACATGGGCCAAAAATGCATTACTCCCCTTCTTCAAGTATTTTTGCATTTTCATGCATGACACGATCTTGAAATTTCTTCTGGATTTTTCTCCATTAACGACGAGAGTTTCTCCTTCTTGTAACGGGATTCGAACGGTCTTCTCGGAACAACATATCTCGGCTCGGTTTTTAGATAACCAGTCCATGCCCACAACGATGTCGAAACTTCCTAGTTCGATCGAAATAAGGTCTATGCTAAATTCTTTATTAGCCAGATTTAGAGTGCAATTTGTGATTACATCCCTAGCTCTAACTTCTTGCCCATTAGCAAATTCGATAGTGTAGGGTTCTAACAACTTTTGGGATTTCAGGCAAATTTTCGGCTTAAATTATAGTGATACAAAGTTCTTATCTGCTCCTGAATCAAATAGTACTGATGCATAGTGACTATTTATAAGAAACGTACCTGTGACTACATTTGGATCTTGTCTTGCTTCATTTACCCCAATCTCGAACACTCGACCTCGCGCTTGGCCTCCTTGATTTCCTTGATTAGCTGGTCGTGCTTGATTGACATTTGGTCCTCGGTTTAATTTTGGGCAGGTGTTTCGAAGATGGTCTGGGCTTCCGCATTCATGGCACGTAAATCTCCTTCCGCCTTTACAATCCCTGGCGAAATGACCTCCCTTGTTACACTTGATGCAAATAATGCATCTCCCACTATGACGGTGATTGCACTTGTCACACTTAGGGTAGGTTCCATTGACTTTTTCCACAACCTGTGCTTGGACTCCATAATTTCCCATCCTCTTTCTGTTCTTGCTTGCGATCTTGTCAGATTGACGTCTTGAAGGTTCCTCTATCTTCCTTTTTCCCATCGCTTTCTCATGCGCGAAATTCCCTGATCGAATGGCATTGTTGGTAAGCCTCGTTGCTATGCTCACCGCCTCTTGGAGTGTCGTGGGTTTGGAAGAGGTAACATCCCCGCGAATCTCAGGAGCCAAACCCCAGATATACTTGTCAATCCGACTTTCCTCCGGTGTCACAAGATGTGGCACCAACTTCGACAATTCGTGAAAGCGGGCAGTGTAGGTGTGTATATCGTTTCCCACCATCTCATGATTCCATAATTCCGCTTCCAATTTTTGGATCTCACTCTTCGAGCAATATTCTTCCTTGAGCAACTTCTTGAATTCTTCCCAGGTCAGACTATTGGCAGCTTCACGTCCACGGGTTTGAACTAGGGTATTCCACCAGGTCAGGGCTCGTCCTTGTAACAGACAAGCTGCAAACTCCACCTTGTTTCTTTCAATGCACTTACTGATGTGGAGTACCGATTCCATGCCTTCGATCCATGATAATAGTCCCACTGCTCCTTCAGTTCCATAGAAATCTTTCGGGTTACATGCCCTGAACGTTTTGTATGTGCATTCCCGGTCTCCGGTTGGTCCTAAACTATTCCCACGATTAGCATTTAGGCCAGCCGCGACTTGGCTGACAATATTTGGAAGTGCTGCCATGAGTTGCTCGGACACAAGCCGCGCTAGTTCAGGGTCTTCTCTTCTAGGAGCCATTGTCCTAAGGCATAATTCTAGTTAGTGATTTGGCTTTATTTTCAAAGCTAGCTCTACCGAGTTAAGTTACGAGTTTTAAATGACATAAATCCATCATCATCATTCACATACATGAATAACATAATCACACAATAAGCTCAATATCATGGATATAAAACATTAGGAATTAAATTATCATAAAATCCCCATCACAGGGATCAGTCATTAACATCAAAATATTTCCCAAAGTTTTCATATCATTTAAAGTTTCAAAATATGGCTACATGCCATCAAAAGAAAGTCCCAATCCAAATATAATCAAAAGTTTGTTCACAAAAGAGGGAAAGATAGTTCTTCTATTGCCATGGTTTCCTTGGGTCTTGCATCACCACGCCTACACATATTGCCTTGCCATCCAGAAGCCTAAACCAACTGCCAATAGAACAGATGTTGTCAGGGCCAGGCAAGTGTACAGCTTCCTGATAGTCCTTCTGGCAGCAAGAGCAGCCTCCGTTGCCCTTCGGATGTGAAGGTAATGGAAGTCTATGATGTCGGTCAAGCTTCTAACAATGTAATGCTGCTGGTCTAGCCGGGATCGGTGTGCCTGCAGCTCTCGGGCCAAGTTTTGCACCCAATGACTTTTAGCCTGGGCCATGCCCTGAGTTAGCCTCGCGGGAACACCGGTCACAACGGTAGGGGACACACGGGGTGTTGGTCTCTGAGATGTCTCTCCCTCGGTCCGGGTGGATCCTTCAAAGGTCACCTGACTGGCAGGGGAACACTCTTTCGGGCCGTAGTGCGGAGTCTCGTACAAAGTGGTGCCGACGGTAGGACTCTCGGAGGAGGTGACACGGTCGCAGGTGGTCGGGCAGGGGATCCGCTAAACGCATTGTCACTGGTCTCAGACGGTTCATTCCTCTCAATAACTGGAGGGTCTCTACTAGGTCGAGTGGTCACGTAGCCCGAATCATCAACGGATTACTCAGTAGGTGTGGAGGATGATGACATAGTGAGCTGTGACACAAGCAAACTTAATCACTAAGGGTGCTAGAAGAAATCTAAGCTATGTAATATTTATGCATGCACACGCAAAATTCATGACTAAAGTTTTCAGATAGTAATAGTTCATTTGCGTTCCTAATATAACCATTACACATATTTAAATTGAACAGAGGTGATCAGGCTTTGTCCAAGTTATGGTATAGCAATGCGGCACTCTTTTTAGTTGTATTAATAATTCACATTTAGCCTTTAGGAATCATTTTGAAAACCGTTTTTAAAATCTTATTTTTATATTTGGTTATAGTTGAGGTTTCTATAAAGAACCCGGTATTCTCTATAACCTTAGGCTCTGATACCAAGTCTGTCACATCCCGCTAAAGCGGAAACACAGGATATGGCAACGCACAGTTTCATGGAATAAAGTAATAAATAATACCAACCACAACATTTAAAAGTGTAATAAAATATGCTTACGTTTACAACCATGATATTCAAAATCATTCCCAAAAGTACGACTATTACAATAATTAGACAAAACATTCAATATTTGTCGGGATGATTGTTGTCACACACGATCATGCATCATAATTATCGGTCCTTACCTTAGCACCTGAAAAGCATGTTAAAGAAAAGGTCAAGTAAATAGAGTTGGTGAGTACATAGGATTTTATATGCATAAGAGTAGTTGTATGCAAAGTTTAGAAACTTTTGTGAAACATTTGTCCACAAAATATTTATGAAATGATTGTTCTACTATATGCACGGGTTATCATGTATACGGAAATGCTTTAGCATTGAGCCACTACCAAACCTTTCGACAATTCAACGCCCCTTAAAAAGAACCGCGTCATACCACAGCGGTGGACTAACTCCACATGGGTAAGTCAAAATGTCACCGACCCCTTCTGAGTCAAGTAACGTTAATGGCAAAGTGCACCTCTAGCTTAACGGCTAAAAGTGAGGTTGTCAACCCTAATAGCGCTATCCACTAATACCACCGGCTCCCGTTCGAGCTAATAGGTAGTGTCCAACAGTGGGGACTTATTCATTTACTACTCAATTGCATCGTCAAGTATACATACCATAGTGCATAAATATTTAAATTCAAGATTCAACAAATTGTAATGAACAATCAATTGAGAGTAGAAACAAATTGCAATTGTAACATGCTTTTCACCCCAAAATACGTAAAATGATAAAAGAGGGGTTTTGAATACTCACAAGTTTGAGCGGTTTCTCCTCGGATACGATTAATATGATGTATAGGCTTTCGCTGCTACGTCTTACCTACGAAAGTGGTATAGTCCATTAGCTCGAGTCTACCCTTAAAGTTTATGCGGTTCTTAGATCGCTAAGTCTTATAAGTGCATCACTTGACCCTTTTATTGATTAAATTTTTATGGGTCCAAATCATTCAATTAGTTGTTTTAGCCTATTTACTAAATTATATACTATAATGTGATTTCAAGTACAAATATCTAAGTCTTTAAATAGGTTATAAAGTTATAAAGTCCAAAAGTCCTCTTTTTAACAAATCTAACTCTTGTCTTATGCTGTCAGAATTTTATGCCTACTTTTAATGATATTTTAACCATTTTCCTTATGTTATTATTTTACCAAAATTTTGTGGGGTTTATTTTATTGTGTTGATGAACTTTTTCCATAGGTCCCGTTAGTTTTGGAGGTGATTAGACAGGGCAATGATGTCCTACAAGATTATTGGTCACATGCACCTAGGCAGTCTGCACCATTGTTTTGTCTTGGTCATTTGGAGGGTCAAAAATGATTATTTTTCAGTGAATCCAAATGGATTACGTTCCTAACTCAGAAAGGTAACATACAGAAAAGTGTTACCCTTTTTGGATAAAAAATGAATGAGTTATTCTATTTTAAAGTTAGGTCTACCAATCTGTCCAGATTTACTGTTTTGCACACTTTTCTTGTTAATGAGGGTTGAATACTCAAATCTTAATATTTTCAAGTGAAACAAATTTTATTTATTTCCCAACTCAATATATTATTTCCAGAAAAAAAATCTTAAAATTTTGAGGCTTTTATATAGGGTTTATGGTATCATGAATGTAACTTTTAGTCCAGTCGGATTCAAATGCACATTAATTTTGTAACAAGAATTTGAGGGGTCAAAAATCAATATGTTTGAGTGATTGAAGTTGGATTAGTTCCCTAACTCATTGAACTTTGTTCCAGTAAAAGTTCAAAGCATTTGGGTCTATTTTGATTTAGATATACACGGAGTAAGGACATGCATGCAATCTGTCCGATTTTTAAAAACAGCAAATCATCAAAAGTGAGAACTTTTTAACTTGACACCTACATGCATGGGTTTCTTTGTTTGAAAAAAATGCTTTTATGAATCTTACATCCTCATTTTGTACCAAGAACGTAGTTTTATCAAGGAAGAGCTCATTCAAATGTAAAGACTCCACCATCTTAGATGGTGATAAAATGGCCATGCAAGACTTAAAACCTTCATTTTCTTGAGTTTTTTTGGACCTATGGATCATGGGTTATCACCATTTCTTGATATTTTAGTCAAGTTGGTGCTAACCTACCATTCGAAGGCCTATGAAGGTCCTTCTCTCCAGAAAACTTTCAAAAGAAATGAAGAAAGAAGAAGATGTGCATGTAAACTTGTGGTTTTTACACCAAAACAACCAAATAAAAGTATGACGTTCTTACCTTCACAACGTAGACTGATTTGGTCTTCAAAAATGCAAGGGAAGGAGATGGAGGAGTGGATTTTCGGCTATGGAGAGGGAGGAGAAGGTAGAGAGAAGTTTGAAATGAGAGAGAATGGAGAAAGATGGAATAATGAGATTTTCTTGAAAAATAAAGAGTGTTATAATTGTTTTGAAAGAAAAGAGAGGAGGAAGAGAGAGAGAGGGGGGGGGGGCTTGGGCCTCTCACCCCATAAATTAATTTTTTTTTAAAGAAAATGTATTAATAAAAGAGTTGTTGAAAAGAAAAATGTAATTGTTTAGGTTAAGAAGGCTAAATTGGCACATTTCATTTTCTTGGAATTGAACAAGGTTTTGATTCTTTTTTTTAGTAAGTTAGGTTATATAATAGCCATAATAAATATTTTTGGCACACTCAGGTATTAATTTTATCAGTTTGGCACTTTATTAGACGGTGTATCCGTTACGGGCGTTAACCGGACATTCTAAGCATGCTGCCGGGAATCTTAGGAAACTAAAACCCTTGCCTATAAAATTAGGTCGTAATAGGGTGTTCCGATATATTTATTCATGTATTTAGACTGTTCGGGTGCTAACCTGTCAGCTCTGGAAGACAGATGTCACAGTCTCCCCTCCTTAAGAGAATTTCGTCCCGAAATTAATGATTGCTATCTCTGGACTGATCCTTTGTGAAGAGGTGGGGATACTTGAGCTTCATATGATCTTCTGGCTCCCAGGTGTACTCGGGTCCATGCCTCGAGTTCCAACGAATTTTCAAGATTGGAATTTTACTACGCCTCAGGCGTTTGACTTCCCGGTCAACGATTTCAATCGGTTCTTCCACAAAGCTCAGTTGGTCATTGATCTGGACGTCTTCCAGGGGTAGGACCGGGGGGTTATCAGTTAGACACTTCTTAAGGTTTGACACATGGAATGTGTCATGAATGGAGCTAAGTTCCTGAGGTAACTTAAGTTTGTATGCCACCTGACCAATCCTTCCAATTATCTCGAATGGACCAATGTACCTCGGGCTCAGCTTTCCCTTCTTTCCAAAGAGTATCAAACCTTTCCATGGTGATAGCTTTAGAAACACTTTATCTGTTACTTGAAATTCTAGCGGTCTTCGTCGGTTATCGACATAGCTCTTCTGACGATCCCTTGCAGCTTTAAGTCTATCCTTAATGATTATGATCTTGTCAGTTGTTTCCTATACAATGTCGGGCCTAGATAACTGTCGATCACCAATCTCCAACCAGCTAAGTGGGGATCTACATTTGCGTCCATACAGAGCCTTGTACGGCGCACACTGAATGCTGGTGTGATAGCTGTTGTTGTAGGAGAATTCCACTAATGGCAGATGAGTATCCCAGCTTCCACCAAAGTCTATGACACAAGCTCGCAGTATGTCTTCAAGGGTTTGTATTGTTCTTTCCGACTGTCTATCCATTTGTGGATGATAGGATGTGCTCAAATCCAGACGTGTACCCAACGCCTTCTGAAGTGATTTCCAAAAGCGCGATGTAAATCTACTATCTCTATCGGAGATAATAGAAATGGGCACTCCATGACGTGCAATGATTTCATCAATATAGATCCGCGCTAGCTTTTCTATCTCAAAGTCTTCACGAATGGGAAGAAAGTGTGCTGACTTCGTAAGTCGATCCACTATAACCCAGATTGAGTCGTGCCCCTTCCCAGTCTTGGGTAACTTAGTCACGAAATCCATGGTGATTTGTTCCCACTTCCATTGTGGAATCTCGGGTTGCTGCAGAAGGCCAGGCGGTTTTTGAAGTTCCGCCTTAATTTTTCCGCAGGTTAAGCACTTGCTTACATAAACGGCAATATCTTTCTTCATTCCAGGCCACCAGTAAAATTCCTTTAGATCTACGTACATTTTATTGGCTCCCGGGTGAATCGAATACCTTGATTGATGAGCTTCTTCCAAAATGACTGACCATAAATCCTTAGCCCTTGGTATCCAAACTCGGTCTTTAAAGTAGCGTATCCCGTCGGTCTTAACATTAAATTCATGCTCACATTGATGTAGAGATTCGCCTTTCAGATTTTCCTTTCTCAAAGCTTCTTCCTGGGCCTCAAGGATTTGGGCTTTCAGACTTGTTTGCACAATTGCACCCAACGCTCATGTCCTTGACGGTTTGGTCCTTTCCTTTCGGCTCAGCGCATCGGCTACCACATTAGCCTTGCCAGGGTGGTACTTTCTTTCGCAATCGTAATCGTTGAGCAGTTCAACCCACCTTCTTTGTCTCATATTTAACATTTTCTGATCCAAAATGTGCTGGAGACTTTTGTGATCAGTAAAGATGGTACATTTTGTGCCGTAAAGATAGTGTCTCCAAATTTTGAGCGCGAATACCACGACCCCCAATTCCAAGTCGTGGGTAGTATAGTTCTTTTCATGGATCTTAAGTTTCCTCGAAGCGTATGCAATGACCTTGTCCCTTTGCATTAGCACGCATCCTAACCCTTGGCGTGATGCGTCGCAGTAGACTACAAAGTTCTCGGTGACCTGTACTCGAATTAATACTCACATGACCATAAAATAGAATGAAATCCAATTATTAAAGTATGGACAATTAGTTACCCAAAATGCAAAGGGCCGACAACCGGGGGGGGTACCCGTATCCGTTGAGAGCGGAGGAACACAAAGTATGCCACTCAACAACGTTGATCGCATGACACTTCACGACCCGCGGCCCAAGTTCCCCTATGACCTCTTGACAAGTTCACCATGAGAGGACATTGACCTTGGTGGCCGTTACAAAGAACTCCACCCCAAAAGGCCTCGGGAACTACAACAAAGGCGATTCCCCAATAATGAAAAGACGAGGGGTCACAGTACTCACCGCACAGGCAGCACTATCCAGACTCAACCCTCCTAGTCCCTCCTTGTCAAGTTTCGGTAATAAAACATGAGTCCCGGAGTCCAACCCCGTACCACCCAATTGACCATCAAATAAGACTGACTTACGTGCCTATGGATCCAATTCAACATAGTCTAAAATACACGACTACTCATGAGTGACTACAATACTCGAGCCTGTACTTATAATGAATTTGAAATAAAATGCATTGAGATGTAAACCATATTTTTGGACTCTAAATCGAGCCATTAAAACCGGACAAATGTCCTCAATACTCATTTACGCCAGTACCGAGCTAAAATGCTCAAAAGCCTTTTGACCAACAGTTAACGTCCTCCAAATAATGAAATGTCTTTAAACAATGTTTTTATGAAGACACATACCCCAAAGATGTGGTTAACCCAAAACTCAACTCGTATTGGGACCAAAGATTTTCCAACGGGTTTATGAATGCAAATGTACCCAAAATACGTATAACATGAAATAGACTTCATTTGTACAATATCACCATGTATGTGAAAACCATGCTATTTACTCGTTAGAACATTCAAAACCCAAATATGGGCATTTCATGAGGTTAACACAACCCAAGTTCACCAAATATGAAAACTTATCAAAATACTCACCCTTTGACAAAAACCAAGTAAAACATAATTTACTTCAAAATATTTCAAACTTATCAGCAGTTAACCATTTCGTATAAAACACTTTAAAATAACCATTTTGGTATGTACACCGTTTTAACAAATCAACTTGAACTCACCTTGCTAGATTTAGGCTAAATCTAGGTTTTTCCCCAACTAGAGCTCCGTTGAAGAACACTTGGATTCTCAAGACAAAACTTCCAAAACCTAAATTCATGCATATTCAACCATACATAAACATAATCAACCACAAATAATCGTTTCCCAAACCATGTGCATAAACAATTTAATTCAAAATTCAACAAATTTTAATGAACAATCATTCAGTAATAACAATTTGTAAATTTACATGTTTTTCACCCCAAAACGTATAAAAACGGTAAAAGAGGGGCTGTGAATACTTACTTGCAGCGTAAAGTATACATACCATAGTGCATAAACAATTTAATTCAAAATTCGACAATTTTAACGAACAATCATTCAGTAGAAACAATTTGTAAATTTACATGCTTTCCACCCTAAAACGTATAAAAACTGTAAAAGAGGGGCTGTGAATACTCACTTGCATTGTAAAGTATATTATTTCGAAAGATCTTGATTTTGACTAAATTCCTTTCTCTTAAATATATTTTTTTCTATGTTAAAACTCTTGAGCTCACTAGGCGTTAAGCCTAATCTTTTTATTTGTCGGCATGTGCATCAGGTTCCAGATGGGGGTTTGGTCCTAGGTGTCCCAAGAAGAGATGTCCTTAGTTCTCCCGAGTGTAAGTTAGTGAAGACTTCCGCAGTTTGGAGATAACGACTTTTATTGAGTTTTAGTAGCACCCGTCCTTATTATAAACTGTATATATAGAATGAATGTTTGTATTGAGATTAAATCTTAATTGATGGTTGTAGATAATTCCTTTATTGATGTATTTAGAAAATTTTAAATAAGTTGCTATTTCCAGATTTTAGGGTGTTACAAGTTGGTATCAAAAATCCACTCCTCCATCTCCTTCCCTTGTATTTTTGAAGACCAAATCAGTCTACGTTGTGAAGGTAAGAACGTCATACTTTTATTTGGTTGTTTTGGTGTAAAAACCACAAGTTTACATGCACATCTTCTTGTTTCTTCATTTCTTTTGAAAGTTTTCTGAAGAGAAGGACCTTCATAGGCCTTCGAATGGTAGGTTAGCACCAACTTGACTAAAATATCAAGAAATGGTGATAACTCATGATCCATAGGTCCAAAAAAACTCAAGAAAATGAAGGTTTTAAGTCTTGCATGGCCATTTTATCACCATCTAAGATGGTGGAGTCTTTACATTTGAATACGCTCTTCCTTGATAAAACTACGTTCTTGGTACAAAATGAGGATGTAAGATTCATAAAAGCATTTTTTTCAAACAAAGAAACCCATGCATGTAGGTGTCAAGTTAAAAAGTTCTCATTTTTGATGATTTGCTGTTTTTAAAAATCGGACAGATTGCATGCATGTCCTTACTCCGTGTATATCTAAATTAAAATAGACCCAAATGCTTTGAAATTTTACTGGAACAAATTTCAATGAGTTAGGGAACTAATCCAACTTGAATCACTCAAACATATTGAGTTTTGACCCCTCAAATTCTTGTTACAAAATTAATGTGCATTTGAATCCGGCTGGACTAAAAGTTACATTCATGATACCATAAACCCTATATAAAAGCCTCAAAATTTTAAGATTTTTTTTATGGAAATAATATATTGAGTTGGGAAATAAATAAAGTTTGTTTCACTTGAAAAGATTAAGATTTGAGTATTCAACCCTCATTAACAAGAAAAGTGTGCAAAACAGTAAATCTGGACAGATTGGTAGACCTAACTTTAAAATAGAATAACTCATTCATTTTTTATCCAAAAAGGGTAACACTTTTCTGTATGTTACCTTTCTGAGTTAGGAACGTAATCCATTTGGATTCACTGAAAAATAATCATTTTTGACCCTCCAAATGACCAAGACAAAACAATGGTGCAGACTGCCTAGGTGCATGTGACCAATAATCTTGTAGGACATCATTGCCCTGTCTAATCACCTCCAAAACTAACGGGACCTATGGAAAAAGTTCATCAACACAATAAAATAAACCCCACAAAATTTTGGTAAAATAATAACATAAGGAAAATGGTTAAAATATCATTAAAAGGAGGCATAAAATTCTGACAGCATAAGACAAGAGTTAGATTTGTTAAAAAGAGGACTTTTGGACTTTATAACTTTATAACCAATTTAAAGACTTAGATATTTGTACTTGAAATCCCATTATAGTATATAATTTAGTAAATAGGCTAAAACAACTAATTGAATGATTTGGACCGATAAAAATTTAATCAATAAAAGGGTCAAGTGATGCACTTATAAGACTTAGCGATCTAAGAACCGCATAAACTTTAAGGGTAGACTCGAGCTAATGGACTATACCACTTTCGTAGGTAAGACGTAGCAGCGAAAGCCTATACATCATATTAATCGTATCCAAGGAGAAACCGCTCAAACTTGTGAGTATTCAAAACCCCTCTTTTATCATTTTACGTATTTTGGGGTGAAAAGCATGTTACAATTGCAATTTGTTTCTACTCTCAATTGATTGTTCATTACAATTTGTTGAATTTTGAATTTAAATATTTATGCACTATGGTATGTATACTTGACGATGCAATTGAGTACTAAATGAATAAGTCCCCATTGTTGGACACTACCTATTAGCTCGAACGGGAGCCGGTGGTATTAGTGGATAGCGCTATTAGGGTTGACAACCTCACTTTTAGACGTTAAGCTAGAGGTGCACTTTGCCATTAACGCTACTTGACTCAAAAGGGGTCGGTGACATTTTGTCTTACCCATGTGGAGTTAGTCCACCGCTGTGGTATGACGCGGTTCTTTTTAAGGGGCGTTGAATTGTCGAAAGGTTTGGTAGTGGCTCAATGCTAAAGCATTGCCGTAAACATGATAACTCGTGCATATAATAGAACAATCATTTCATAAATATTTCGTGGACAAATGTTTCACAAAAGTTTCTAAACTTTGCATACAACTACTCTTATGCATATAAAAGCCTGTGTACTCACCAACTCTATGTAGTTGACCTTTTCTTTAACATGCTTTTCAGGTGCTAAGGTAAGGACCGATAATTAGGATGCATGATCATGTGTGACAACAATCATCCCGGCAAATATTGAATGTTTTGTCTAATTATTGTAATAGCCGTACTTTTGGGAATGATTTTGAATATCATGGTTGTAAACGTAAGCATATTTTATTACACTTTTAAATGTTGTGGTTGGTATTATTTATTACTTTATGCCATGAAACTGTGCGCTGCCATATCCTGTGTTTCCGCTTTAGCGGGGTGTGACAATAGACAACTTAATGTTTTCTCCATTTGCATGCCGGTCCACAAAATCAAGGAAACGATCCTTTCACTGTTCATATTCACCTCGGAATAGAACAGGAGGCTTGACATCAGACCCAATAGCAAGTGCTTCCCTTGAAGTCATCTTGTTTCGATTTCAAAAATATGCAATAAGAAACTTGAAACTGACCGTTAGTCCGAAATCAAGTGAAAATACAAAATACTTGAAAGAAAAACAGAAATGAAATTTCCAAAATTTCTCCAAGAATGAAATTTGCAAGTAAAGAAGTTCACACAAAATTCGCAACAAATTCCTTCAAAAATAGCAAGCAATTAAAATTCACAACAAATATCCTTCAGAATTCGCAAACAAAGAAATTTGTAAGAATTAATCTTCAGAATTAGCAAGTTTTAAGACTTCGAATCCTAACCTTGTAAAAATTTTCAAGAAAAACTTTTCTCAAACTATAGAATTCGCAAGATTCAAATCTGCGAATTTTATACTTTTCTCAAAAACTTATACAAATTCTTAGCAAACAAGGTTTCAACGAATTCTTAGAAATTCGCAGATATACCAATTCAAATCTTAAAGAATCCTCAAAGCTATGACTTGCGAATCCTGGAGAATTCGCAATACAAACACCTGCGAATTTTACACTTAAACAAATTTTAGAAATTAAAACACAATGCGAAATCTAAGATAAATCCTGCGAAAGTTAAAAGATTTCTGCGAATACTTTGAGATTTTTGCGAAACCCTTTCAGAACCCTGCGAAACCCAGACATTCTGCGAGTTCTTCATGTAGTCCTGCGAGTTCTTGGAAAATCTTGCGAGTTCTTCATATATCGAATGAAAATTCGATCTGAATCACTCCAAAAACTAACTAAACTTCGAATTACACACTGAAACTTTGAAAAATTGTTCCCTAGAACATCTAAAGCATATTACAACCAAAGAATTTCAACAAACTACACTTAAAAAAATACAAATTGATCCAATACACAGTGTTCGAACTCGTGAAACTCAAAAGCAACAAATTCATCAAATTGAAGAAGAATTACAGTGCAATTTGTGAATCAATATATACAAACACAATCTAAATCACACTTCGATCATTAATCAACCAATTAAAATTCAAAAAACATACACACACTCATAATCGGATCTGGACTTCAATGAAACAGTGCGAATTCTGATTTTTTTTCTTGATTTCTTGATTGAATCTGCTCTGATACCAATTGTGTGTCCCTGAAATCAAGTTTCTAATCACAAACAATTAAACAAAAACAAGATTAGTAACTACCTGTTTCAATTTCAATTAACAAAACAAACGATTACAATCTGCTTCTCTCTCTTTCTCTCTCTAGAACAATATTATTTCTCTCTCTAAAAACTCTCTCTCTCTGAATGCGTACAAATTCCTTCTAGTCATATGTCTATTACAACACAAGAAAAACTATTTATACCAAGCCATATACCTATTACAACAAGGAAACAAAAACAAATACAATTAAAATTGACTTTGACTTTCACTGAGAGTTGACTTTCCAGCTTTTGACTTCTTGTACTTTGACCTCCGATCATCATGATCTTGTATCCAACATAAACATGCTCTAATAGTTAGAGACCAAAGAAATAGTAGGAGGAGTAATGGGGATAAAAGAAGTTTGGATAGTGGGAATTACCTCAGTTTGTTGTTGGGGAGGAACTGAGGAGATGGGGGTCGTCACTGGTGTAGTGTCAACGATTGTCATCACTGGCACGGTTGTTGTAGTAGCTGCAGAGGTTGTGGAGGAGATACCCACGAAAGCATCTAAAGTAGTTTGTTGAGAAACTACTTCAGGAATAGAACCCGAAGGGGTGGTCTCCTTGGTCTTTCTAGCCTTCTTAGAGGGACCAGAGAGAGCAGTCGATGGTCGTTTGGAAGCAGTAGTAGCGGCAGGGTTAGCAAGAGAAGGAACCTTCTGCATGGTTACTGAAGACAAAGAATGGAGAGAGAGACGAGAGCGGAGGGTTGAAGGACTTACCTCGTTGGCGATCGGCTTGATGTCGAGCGTTCGCTGACCCACCTTTGAAAAAGTACCATTAGGAGAAGTTGGGTACTTTTCAGCGTAGAGGAAGTGTAGGTAGGCGAAGATGAAACGCACGTACGGGATCTTGGGATCCCTCTCCGTCTTGTCAATCTTTGACTTTAGATCGTCAAAGATGGCACCAACGTAGTCAAAGTGTTTACCAGTTATGACCGAGTAGCCCATCTGGAGCTGTATCTTGCTCGCTTGATCCAGGGAGCCGATCTTCCCACTCATACTTTGAATTATGTGAGAGAAGATGTAGTTGAGTTAGGAAGGCATGTTCGCCTTTTGAATTTTTGTCAGCCGTTTGTTGGGGATCGTTTAGCGAGGCTTGTTGTCCCAACAATATTCCATGTCATCCAAGAATTGGATGAGCTCAGCGTCAGTGGGGAGTGCGTCGAATCCAACTTTGGTCTTTTCAAGGAATCGCAAAGCTTTGCGCAGACCATAAAGAGTAAGGAGACTTGAACCCAATTCAGTGGTGAAGGAAATGGAAGGGACCACTTCACCCTTTTTGTTGGTGATGGTGGTCTCATCAGCGATGAACAAAAATTGTTGCAGAAGTGTTTTGGATGGTTTTGGGTCCATAGTGAGAGTGTAAGCAAGGCAAAGACTGCTTCATAAAGGCAGCTGCATTGACCAAATGTGGGTATTTCTCAGCATCGAAGTCCAACCTGGCAAGATGGTTGTTCTTTGGGACCTCTGATTCAGTGATGGTGAATTTGACGTTCTTTGAAGTAATGAGAGTTGCTTGGGCCATTTCTGAATATAGAAAGAAGTAGATTGTAGGGAAAGGTTTTGAGTAGATAATATCAAAAGAAATGATTTTAGAGTTTAAGAAATATTTAAAATCCGAGATAAAAGAATATTAAGGATTAAAAATATAATGAAGACGGGAAGAACAAGAACCTATTAATCTTTGACGATATGAAGATTTGAAGATTAAGATGGTTTTTGTCCGCTTGAATGCCTTGAGAGCTTTTTACTTGCTTGAGAAGTTTTCTAGAAAGCGTTAAAAGATAAGAATGAAAAAGGCATTCTTTTTATATGAGGAGAGAGAGAGAGAGAGAGAATGAGTAAGGCAGGAAAACAAATGTTCATCATGACATGGACACGTCCTACGAAGTTGATTGGATAGAAGGGAAACGGACGAAGGTGTCAGAGAAAAAAAGGCATGTCGTGGATTGTCGGTTCAAATGACGTCATAGGAGAGAGAAAAAAAACGTTTCATTTGTCCTTTTTGAAATTATCTCTGAAGAAAAGTCAGAGATAGGTTTTCCTTTTGAAAGAATCGCTGATAAAAATTTAGAGATCAATTTTCTTTTCAAATGATCACTGATTAGAAATATCAGTGATAGATTTTGTTTATCAAAAAGCTTTTAATCATTTGAAGAAAATTAGTGATTAAAGATTTGATTTTGAAAAACGTCTTACTGAATGATTATTCAGTGATTGAGAGTGATAGAACATACTAGAGAGTTAGAGGTATTTGTTCAGAGAGTAAGTGATGAAGGGGAACTTAGTATTGCTGACATAATGCATGAAAGATGAAGAGTCACTCTTTAAGATTCAGCATTCCAAGCTCACCGATGAGAAAGTTGAATCTTGTCTCATCAAGAAGTTGTTGAATAAATCAACGAGCTGATAGTCAGTGGGGATAAAGTGGAGTTCAATATTTCCATTCATCACATGATCTCTGATAAAATGATATCTGATCTTTATGTGTTTTATCTTTGAATGTAGTACTGGATTATTGGCTATAGCGATAGCACTAGTGCTGTCGCAATAGATTGGAATTTTTGATAGCTGAAGGTCATAGTCTAATAGTTGATTTCTCATCCATAAGACTTGAGCGCAACAACTTCCACCGGCTACATATTCAGCTTCAGCTGTGGAAGTGGACACTGAATTTTGCTTTTTACTCGTCCAACTTACCAACTTTCCTCCTAGAAGTTGACATCCGCCAGTGGTGCTCTTTCTATCGAGTTTACAACCTGCAAAATCACTATCTGAATATCCAATTAGATCGAACCCTGAGTCTTTGGGATACCAAAGACCGAGGTTAGGAGTTCCTTTCAGATATCTGAAGATTCACTTGACAGCGATCAGATGGGATTCCTTGGGTTCAAACTGATAGCGTGCACACAGACATGTAGAGTTGTTAGAGCACATATTTGTTGGATGCAAGATCATAGAAGACAAAAGATAAAAGTAAAGAAAGTCAAAGCTGAAAGTCAACTCTCAAGGAAAGTCAAGGTCTTTTGTAATTAAAGTCAAAGTCAAAGTAGTTTGTATTTTGTTTCTTTGTTTTAGGTGGTGGTATAAATAGTCCTTGCCTTGTAATCTTTGTGTATGAACCATATTTCAGAAGTGAAGTGAGCAGAATAGAGAAGAGCAAATTAGAAAATCATTCTAGTGAGAGAAACATGATGTAGAGAGAGAAAGTGAGTGAGATTTGTAATTGTTTTATTGTTGAATCAATGACATATGATTACGATTTGTTCATCTTGATTATTGTTAACAATTAGAACTTGAATATTGGGAATAACAAGAGTACATGATGTCAAGTCGGCTCGCTGTAAGATACAACAGGGAGCCTATCATTCCTCTATAGGCATTGACATTAACAGGTTTTCCAGCTGGATCCTTGTTTAATGTCAGAGGAAGTGCCATAGAAGTTTTCATAGCTGACGTTTGAGTTAAATCAAACTTTTTCAGCATATCTTTAACATACTTACCTTGGTTGATAAAAGTACCTTTTTCAATTTGTTTAATCTGAAGACAAAGAAAGTACGTTAGCTCACCCATCATACTCATTTTGTATTCTTTCTTCATTCTTTCAGCGAAACGAGTACATAGAGATGGGTTAGTAGAACCAAATATTATGTCATCGACATATATTTGCACAAGGATAATGTGACCTTTTATCTTTCTGAAAAACAGGGTATTATCAAATTTACTGCGTTCAAAATTTTCAGATATAAGAAAAGATGAGAGAGTGTCATACCAAGCACGAGGGGCTTGTTTTAGACCATAGAGAGCCTTATCCATTTTATAAACATAATTTGGATGCTTAGGGCCAGAGAACCCTGGGGGTTCTTGTTAGGTCCGAGATCTGGACCATTTCATGTTTGTAACTAGGTAGGATAGGAGAAGGACTTTATTATTCTAGAGAGAGAAAGTATAAAACTAATCTAGTGAGAGAAAGTACTTTAAGGACTACATTTTCATTAATGGAAATTATGAAATATTACAACTCAAGACACCTATTTATAGTCCATAACTATCACTACCTTTGTTACACAATTAAGCCCAAGCCCATCTACTACATAAGCCCAATAGGCCCAATTAGAATTACAAACAAATCAAATACATTTACTTTTCAAGACTTTTATACACTAACATTCTCCCCCTAAAGTTTTGGAAAGTAAATCATCTTCAAGCTCTAATCTCCTCTCCCCCTTGATTTGCTTGAAAAAACTTTAGTGCATGCATTAACAATTATAAGCTCGGCTCCCCCTTGAAAGTTTCTCTCATTCTTCGTTTTTGACTTTAAAATCAGATCTGATGTACACCGTAAGCTCGACTAAGTGCACGATAAAACATCTCGAAATATAGAAACCTAACTCGTTCCGATAAGCCCACAAGAATGATAACGAGCGAGTTTGACGTGACAAACCGAGTGCATCCTTAGTTTTTAACGAAGGAACCGTCGTTAACAGCGAATCGAGTAGTAATTCGGCTTGAGAGTCGTAATCGAGATGCTCGAAGAGGAAACGATAGGCATACACTACAATGGTAAGGGATTGAGGAACAAATTTTGGCCAAACTAACGGATTTTGGACCAAAAATGTTAGAAAACTAACTGATCACTAACAGAACAGTTAATTTACTATTCATTGTCTTCCTTGATGCAAAACTCACGAACTACTTCTTTTTCCTTCAACAAAATCATGTGCAAACTTGATTATTGTTTCAACTAAAGGCTTCATTGATCATGAAATAAACTTTTTTTAGCAAAAAAATATCCCATGCATCGTGAAAATTAGCAACCGGCGATGTAACAGATTAATTCCGGCGACGCAACAGAAACTTTCTGGCAAAATCATCCAATCCACTAAAAACTTCGAATTCTTGATAGAAAACATGTAATTAACGTCCAAACTAATAGAAATAATGAATCAAACAGATATGGACGAAGATGCAGTAAGAATCCGGCGAAAACAGTCCAGAATCCGGCGACTGCGTTTTTCCGGCGAGGACTTTTAACAGACCACATAAACTCGATCTCATGCTCAAAATTCCGTCAATCAATTAAAAATAGATCGAATTAAACATTAATAGCAGACCTGTGACGAATATGTGACAATTTTAAGCTCAAACCTCGATTTTCCGGTCGATGAACAATAGAAAATCCGGCGAACTCATTTTTCCGGCGAGGAGAATTTCAACATATCATATTTCTCGATTTGTTGCTCAAAATTGATCAAAAAACTTACAAACGATCTAGGTAAATGCTAAGAGTAGATCTGTAACGAAGATATAACAATATCACAACTCATCCTCGATTATCCGGCAAGATTCCGGTCAGATCCGATTTTCCGACGAACAATCTTTAAACGCTCATATCTCACTCATTTTTTAAACTAAATTCAAATATAAAAGATGTAGGATGCTCGATTTTCAATAGCGAACAAATCTATGCTCATTAAATCTAAAAGATGTTCAACATTGACTTCTTCATTCTACTTTCCATTTAGGAACGCTGATTTTACATCCATTTGATATACAATGAATAATTTGTAAACTGCATAAGTTAAGAAGAGTCGAATTACTTCGAGCCTAGCCACAGGGGAAAATGTTTCATCATAGTCTATGCCTTCCTCTTGTATGTATCCCTGAGCAACAAGTCTAGCCTTGTTGCGGGTTACAGTTCCATGTTCATCTAACTTGTTTCTAAACACCCATTTGGTGCCTATAACAGTTTTATCAGATGGTCTAGGAACGAGATTCCAAACTTCGTTTCGAGAAAACTCAGTCAGCTCTTCTTGCATAGCGCTGACCCAGTTTGGATCTCTGAGGGCATCATCAGTCATCTTTGGTTCTATTAGAGAAATAAAGTTGACAAAGAGACATATGTTAAGTCAGATTTTATAGTAATCATTGTATTTATAGGCTTGGTCTAATACTGTGTTTAGCTTGCTTATCTGTGTTGTATTAGCCAAGGGTATTTAAGTCCCTTGTGTCTTTGTATTTGTAAGGAACTCACGCATATTATAGAAGACAATACTACTTTGCACTTTCAATCTCTCTCTCTACTTTCTCTCTCTAAAGATTTAGTGATTTTAGGATTATCAATTGGTATCAGAGTTGTTCTAAATCTGAGAGAATTGAGAGAAATGTTTTTCGAAATCTGAATTTGTGTTGAATCAGAAAATTTGATCGATTTTCTTGATTTTTTCAAGAAAATCTCATTTTTTGATTTTCATTAAATTCGGACTAGTTTTTGATCGAATTTCTCTGTAAATTGGTTTGCTGAATTCGATTTTACTAGTAAAATACTTTTGATTCACATCAAATTGCAAGAAATTCTGGTTTTAATCTTCAATTTTGAGATTTTTTGGTTTTCTGAAAAAAGTTGTACTCGTACTGTTCTTTTCAAGATTTATCGAAATTGTGATTTTCGATCGATTTTAGTGTTTAAAAGTTGTTAGAAACTTGTTTTAGAAAGATTCTGTGCATAAAAATTTCATCAAATTCTGTTTTGTAATCGTCTTTTTGAAGAAATCTGAGTTTCTCATCGTTTTTGCGCCAGATCCGAGTTTTGTGCGAGTTTATCAGGTTTGCGCAAGTTCATTTGGAATCTTGCGCCAGTTCATCTGAGTTCATCTTCAAGTTTGCGCTAAGTACAAGAATCAAGTTCTCGCGAAAAGGTTCTTTTGCGCCATCTCTTTATCGAGCAAAGTTAAAGTTTTCGCCATCCTTAGTTCGCGAAATTCTCTTTTTGCGCTTGTCATAGTTCGCGCAAATCAGTTTTTGCGCCACTTATTGCTCAAGCAAAGAAAGACTCTCTTCATCAACATCTCGCGCAAAGTGAATATTGAGCTATCAACAATCACGCAAAATAAGTTTTGCGCCTCCTTCGTCTAGCGCAAAACCCAATTTACGCCATTCTCAGTTCACGCAAATCTCTTTTGCGTCATCTGCTTCTCACGCAAACCTTCAGTTTGCGCCAACTTATATGATTCAAGACTTAGCATTTTCTGAAATTTGTCATCTGTGGATTCTGAAAAATTTGCGTTTCAAGCTCAGTTCTACAAAATCGATCTCATGATGTCTTTGGGCACAGAAACTCGTCCTCCGATTCCAGTTGATGAAAATGAATTTACTCAGTGGCAAGATCTGTTTCTGACTTTCACTGAGCATCAAAAGAACGGAGATGACATGATGAAGATTCTATTTGAAGGATATTTTGTACAACCCACTCTGGCTAATGGATTATCAAAGCCTACCAAAGAATATACACCCGATGAGTTAGTGCAATATCAAGTTGATCGTGATGTAAAGGCTAATCTGATGCTAGCTTTGCCAAATTCTATCTACAACAGGATTGATTGCTTTAAAAACAATCCTAAGCTAATGTGGGCACAACTAGAGAAGATTATGCCTGGGTCTTCAGTTGCAACTCAACTTCGGCATACACGCTACATGAACAACTTTGAGGAATTTAAAGCCAAAGACGGGGAGTTACTGAAAAGTACTTATGACAGATTCTGTGCGGTGATTAATGATCTGAGAAAGATAAAAGTTGAAAAGACTGAGCTGGAGACAAATCTGAAGTTCCTCAATGCTTTGCGACCAGAATGGAATAAATCTTGCCATCGTTTGAGGAATGATGTTCAGATATCTTCTATGCAAATCTAAGAGATGTACGAAATTCTACTGACAGATGAGTGCATAGTCACAGAGAAGAAGGCCAAACTTGACAAGAAAAATAAGAAAACAGTGGACCCGGTTGCACTTCTAACGAGCCAACTGGCTGATCAAGCATTGTCTGATATTGCTTACAATGGGGAAACTGAAGATGATGGTGAAGCTCTTCAGAAAGCTATGATTTTTCTCTCTCAACACTATCAGAAGAAGTTCCAACCTCGTTCGGGTTCCAACAATCTTCGCTTCACTTCTGGGTCTCAGAATGTCACAGTGCCCGAGGCTAAGAAACCTGTTGCATGTTTCAACTGTGGAAAGCCGGGTCATCTTGCTAAGGAGTGTCGAGTGAAGAAAGTACAAGATTCGACTTATTATCGGAAGAAACTGGAACTAGCTGAAAAGAGAGAGAGTGGAACTGCTTTGCTAGCTGAAGAAGAATTTTGGCTAGATCACTCCGATGATGAAGCTGATACTGTGGAGATTGCTCATATATGCTTCATCGGAGATGATCAGAGTGATGCTGATGATGAAGATTCCACTGATGAAGATGAGGTAATTTTTGAGTTTGATTTCAAGTTTATTTCTTCTCAAATGAACATTATTATTTCTGCTTTACATGATTTACGCTCGAAGTTATTATCTGAAAAACAATTAAATTCAGAAAAATCAAATTTGATTGATAAATTACAAATTTCTTTAGAAGATGAAAAATCTATTTTGGCTCATTCAAAAGAAATTTGATGATTTAGAAAAGTCAAATATGACTTATTTTGAGTCTTTGACTGAAATGACCAAATTAAAAGATAATTTTTCGGATAAAATAAATGAGTTGGAAGAAAAATTATATCGAATAAATCAATCTGAACAAACTATTTATTTGAATAAACCACGGAGTTATGAGTCTATAGAAGAAAAATGGGGACTTGGTTTTGAAAATCCACATTGTTTAAACAATGCGATAGTAAAATCCCCTGCTTTATATAAATACGATTATCTAACTCTTGCTAAATATGCTCCTCAATTTAAAATTGATTGGATGAATGAAAAGCAAGTGTTAGAAATCGAAAATGAGAAAAGGATGAATAACAAGAAAAAGGAAATTTCTTTTGTTTATACAAGCGAAAATGCCAAATATTTTCCTGACAAATCAAAGAAAGGCAGAAAAAGTTTAAATGACACATCTCCCATCAAATCTTCAGTGTCTGATGATTATGTTGATATATATGCCACTAATTCTGATAAGGAAAATATATCTCCAATCTTTTATGATTCTAAGAGATATACTTCTCCATTAGTATTAGAAGACAAAATCATTGACCTTGAAGATAAAATGGAAGATCAAAATATTGAAAAAGAAATTGAATCTGATGGTATTCTTTCTTTCATGACGTCAAGTCTTGAAGAAAAATTATTTTTTCAAAATCAAGATTCTGTTTCTGGCCTTTCTTCTGATTTTCAAGTAAACAAAAAGTAATTTCTAAAATCTGAAATTTTTTCTCAAAATTTTTCTGACTCCGAGGTAAGTTCAGATTTATTGGTTGATCAGTTGGGTCTCTTAGGTAAAATTGCTTCTTCTGATTCAAATATTAAATCGAAAATTCTTGATGAATCTTTTACGCTAAATGATGATTATTATAAACCAAAGCGTAAAAGAAGAAGGTCAAATAAGTCAAAGAAACAAGATACTGTTATTTCTGAAAATACTAATTCTTCTGATTCAAAATTTTCAAATAGGACTTTGAGCATTCCAACAAAGCAGATATGGAGGGTCAAGCGGACATCTAATGAATCTACGACTGGTGAAGATAGATATGTAGACAAAATCTATAAAAGTGGTTCATTTGCTACTTGTAATAAAATTTCAAAATACTCTATAAAGCAAATGATTCGAATTTCAAAAGATGTCTCATATTCTTCTTCTGATTCTAGTTCAGATGATTATGCTTTCTCTTCTACTGATTCTTATGTTCATTATTCTGATAATATTTCTCGTGCTTTCATTGTTAAAACTAACAAATATTTCCCCACAAGAACTGCAACTAACTTTCATGGACCCAAATTCAAGTGGGTGCCAAAATCAAAGATTGACTCTAAGTTGTAGACATCTAATGTCAAGGGGGAGTAAGAGAAAGTTGGCTTCTAAGTACATCAGCTTAGAACCCGTATTTCAATGGACTTCGACTTCTAAACATGTCAGTTTAGGACTCGTTCTTCAATGCATATAGCTTCTGGACTAATGAGAAACTGTGAGTACATCTACTTAATTCTGCTGCATATATCTCTGATCATGATGTTGTTCCAGTTTTCTCTTGTTTTTCAAAAATCTGAGCAAGTTCAACTAACTCTTGAATTTGTACTACCCAAATCTTTCATTTGAGACACAAATTCTTTATACATTATGTGAAAGATGATATTATTGAATTTTATTTTGTTTCGACTAAATATCAATTTGCTGATTCTTTACATTTGTTTTAAATGAATTTTTTTTCAAAACTCGGCATGTTGAATTTAAAAGTTTAAATTCTTTACAAATTTTATTCTATAAAGTAAAAGCTTTACATGTTTTCTTTCTATTGAATAAAATGTGTGTTTAAGATAAATTTTCAAGTTGCTTTGTTTATATCGAAGTTTTATATGTTCAACTATCAAGTCTTACAAAAGTCAAAAGGTCAGCAACATGTTTGAAACTTTTGATACTGCTTTAAAGTTGTGTTATTCGGAATATTTATAGTTTACAATGCTTGGAAATCCTAAAAAGTCTGAATTATGGATCGTAATGAAAATATGGGCTAAGCACTTAGATATAAAACTGGGTGATTGAGATGAAAATTATATATATAAAATACAGAAATCTCTAAGTTTAAAAGTTTGTACCTGTGACCTTTCTGGTTTGGGAAAGTAAGTTCCGTGGGATGCTTGTCATCTGGTCCCCTAAGGTCAATTGGTCTGGGAGTGATCGAACCCAAATCCTTCTATAGAATCAGATCGAAAGTCATGTTCTACTGGTATGAATAGGTTTAGGATGTGTCGATGTAGCCTTTATGATCTGGGAGAGTAAGTTCCAAGGGGTGCTTGACACCTAGTCCCCTAAGGCCAACTGGTCTGGGAGCGGCTGACCCAAATCCTGCAATAGGATCAAATAGAAAGTTACGTTTACGGCATGTTCTTTACTTACCAAACTTATTGATTAAAAGATGCCAATGTGCACAAGCTTAAAAGATGCCAAAGAGCACACTCATGTGAAGATGCCAATGTGCACAATGCTAAAAGATGCCTATGAGCACACATTTCATGATACTTGGTAATATGTTTGAGTTGCGATAAACCTATAGATTTGTGAAAATATTAAATTTTGATGGCTTAGTGTGAGTACATGAAAAGTTTTCTATTATATTTTTAGAATTACATTTTCTTGAAGCTAATCGAAGTTTGCATGCGAGCACACTGAATAGATTGATGAAAGTTTTTGAAACTGAACATGTCTTAACTTGATATGCAATGAAAGTTTTTGAAACTGAACATGTCTTAACTTGAATATATCTGTATCCAACAACATATATTTGATTTCATTTGATGGATAAATCTGTGATATTTTACTAAGTAGAATTTAATTTGTTTATTGTTTAAAATTGTATATGTTTAGTTGTTAGCCCCAAATCTTCTGTTTGTTGAAATGTTGAAAATACCCAAGTCCTATTTCAGAGGACTTCCAAAGATAGACCTCAGAGGGCATAGACTTCAGAGGACGAAGACTTCAGAGGACAAACCTGCCTCTGAAGTACTTATCAGAGATTGCAACTTTCAGCAGAAGACATCAGAGATGGCTTCATCAGAGGCTCTGAAGACAACGTCAGAGCTCTGAAGACATTCTCTCTGAAGATGACGCTGAAGACTTTCCTGAAGTATCAGAACAGATAACCAATCACTTAGTGATAAGATTTACTTTATAGAGTAGGTTACTGTTCAAGCATGTCTTGAGCTTACCTATTAGGTAAGACACTGTTCAAGCATGCTTCTATTTGTCAGAATAATACATTGTTTACTTTATGGTCCTATAAATAGGACCATCACTCCTTTGACAAATGTGTGCTTTTTGATATCTTGTACAAGAAGAATCAATTGAATATATCTCACGAAGATCTTGTTTTTTCTACTTGCCTTATATATGAACTATGATATTTGAATCTGCTTTTGATATTAAACTATATTGCTTCCGCTGTTTATACTCTTGTTGTTTATATAATTATTGTTATAAGATTAAATTTGGGATCCAACAATTGGTATCAGAGCTTCCTTTGTTTTCTAAAACAAAGAAAGATCATATCTGCATACTCGGATAGATTTAATTCTTACTGATTCAAGCTTTTATTATTTGTGCATGTTTATGTAAACCCTGGTTTATTAAACTTCATATGCTCCAGATTTAAAAGTAAATCACAGTTACATCATTTAATAGAAAGATCTTCATAGAAAAGCATCAGTTCTTCAAATCTTCATCTTTTCTTCACAAAAATGGCAAACTTAAGCATAAGTGCCATTTATACAGCCGGATCATTAACCAAACCTCCTACACTTCTAAGGGATGAATATCCTCAATGGAAGATAAGGATGGTAAATTTCTTAGCAGACATGGACAGGGATCTGTTAAGATCAGTGAACGATGGACCTCACCAACCAATGGTGTTGGTACCAAGAGTTCCAGCAACAGCAGATACTGCTGAAATCCCTGCTTACTATGAAAAGAAAACTTCAAACTTTACGGATGAAGAAACTAATAAGATGGATAATGATTCAAAAGCTGTTAGATTACTTATAATGGCCATTCCCAATGATATCTTCCAAGAACTTGATTCTTTTGTAACTGCAAAAGAGATATGGGATCAGTTGTTAAATCAACTTGAAGGAGGCCTACAAACTCAAAAGAACAGGAGAAATCTTTGTATCAATGAATATCATGATTTTCATGCATTACCCGAAGAAACCTTACATCAAACATACTCAAGGTCTAACATCCTCATCAACAAATGCAGAAAATTTGGGGTCATGAGAACAAAAGAAGAAAACAATGTTCTCTTTCTTAAAATTCTAAATGAAGAATGGTCACAACTGTCAATGTCGATACAAGCCAATCAAAATCTTGAATCATGGTCATTGACTGACATTTATGGTACCTTGGTCCACTTGCACTCATGTCAAAACAGAAGGGTTTATCACAAGAATGCCGAAATGCAGAAAAAGACAATTGTTCAAAAAGGGAATCTAAAAGAAAATCCAAGAAGGTTCTGATGTCTGAAGAAGTTGAACACTCAGATTATGACTCAGATGATGACATCAATGCATTTGCGAAATCTCTTGCATTAATCACCCATCAATTTAACAAGAAATTTGGCAAGAAAGTCTTTGAAGGAAGAAGAGATAATGAAGAAAGAAGAGGAAATCTAGAAAGAAGATTTCAGAAAACTGAATATCAGCAAGAGCCCAGATCTACTCTGCATAGTGATCAAAAGGGCGTTCATTTCATCAATCATGATTCTACTCAACAATTAAGATCTCAACAATCATTTCAGCCAAGGTATCCTCAACCTCAGAGGTACTTCAAGCCACAACCACAAGTACAAGCATAGAAGACAGAATCAGACACTGCTCTTCCATCAAACCAAAACGATGGAAGATGTTTTAGATGTGGAAAGCCAGGCCATTACTCCGCCAACTGCAGAGGTAGACTCATCAAGGATGAAGACTACTACAAAAACAAGTACAAGTACAATGTCAAAGAAAGAGTACTTGTAGCAGAGATGGAAGACTGGCTGTCAGACTCAACAAGCGATGGAGAGGAAGAACCCACCAATCTCTGTGGTATGGCGTTTGTTAGAGCATAAATATGTTGGATACAAGATCAAGAAGACAAAAGTCAAGGTTTAAGAAGTCAAAGCTGAAGAAAGTCAACTCTCAAGTGAAAGTCAAAGTCTTTGTAATAAAAGTCAAAGTCAACATTTGTATTAGTTTTGTTTCCTTGTTGTTTTAGTTGTAGGTATAAATAGTTTTCTTTTCTTTGTAATTAGTAGTTAACAGAAGTGGAGGATAATATTCAGTTGTAAGTTTTTCCAGAGAGAGAGAGAGAGAGAGTTCTAGAGAGAAAAAGTTGTAATCTTGGAATTGAAAGTTAATCAAACAGGTAATTGATTGAATTCTTGTTTGTGTTTGTTTGATTAAGTGTTTAGAAACTTGAATCTGGGAACACAGCGTTCACAGATGATCAAAGTGACAGATCATCAGAGGACTACTCTGAAAAGGTAAACTCTCCTTCCACCTCTGAAAGTGATCTTGAATTGGATGTTATTAAACTAACAGATGAATTTCAAATCCTAAAGCAAAAACTTGTCGAGGAAAAAGAAAAAGCAAAACAAATGACAAAAGATCTTAATTTTTACAAAAGGGAAAAAGTTCTTTTTGAATCAGAAAAGAGAGATATTTTTGTTGAAAAATCTGATCTTGAAAAAGCTCAGAAACAAAAGGAAAAATCATTTTCAGAAAAATTCAAAGAACTTGAGAAAGTTTTACAATTTAAAGAAGAAGAAGTAAAAAAATTGAGTATGAAAGACTCAATTCTGTTGCCTTAACCAATTTTTTTCCAAAAAGAAAGAGAAATCCTACATCAATCTCTGGAAAGGAAAAAACTTCAAATCAAAAGTTATCTTGATGCTCAGGATGTTCATATAAAGATAAACTTTCAAATGGATACTCAAGGGCTTGGATTCAATGAATTGGATCCATTCACTGGATTGAAGAAAACTTCACTTTCTTCCACTTTCTGTAAAGGAAAGGTCCAGAGCTCTGACTGTCCATCACTGAACAATTTCAAGAGAATAAAAACCTCAGAGAGATAAAAAATAAGGGCTCTGAACTTTAAAAATGTAGCATACTCTGAAGTACAAAGCTTTCCAAATTCCATCTTAAAAATAGAAAAGGAAACTTCAGAGGTATTTTTCACAAAACCTCAGAGCAATGATCCTAAAGAGATTTTTAAGTTTAATGCATTCATCAAAGATGAATCAGAGACATCTGAACAAAGTACCTCTGAAGCAAGTACTTATGAAGATGAACCTCAGAGTTCATTTAATCCAGATGCCCCTCTGTATTCACCAATCTCTGATGAATGCATCATAACTACATTTGCGGATGATATCAAGAGAATAAATCAAGAAAATATCATAGCTGATTTAAAGAAGAAAGAAAGCATGAAAAGAATCATCAAAGTCTCAAGACCTAAGAAAATTGAGAAACCATCAGAGGTAGTTATCTCTGGTAAGACTGAACGAGACCTTCTTGACTCTGATTCTGAATCTGATCCAGAGGTAGATGAACAAATTTTCTACAAACCAGAGAAAGTAATTCATAAAAAGATAGATACCGTTGGTTCTAGAATTTTGAACATTCCTATTTCTGTTTTAAAAATAAACCCAGAATACCAATATGCTCTGACTTTGCAGAAATGTGTCTTCAAGCAAAAACTTCTCTAGAACTTGAAAAAGAATTACAAGAAAATGCAAAGAATAAAACTATAACTTCTCAACTCTACACTTATAAACCAATCAAGTTTACTCCTGGACAAAAAGGAAAATGGCAAGAAATTAACCATTCTGATCCTGTTTGTGCAGTGAGCAACAAAGAGAAGAGGATGTTTCTGAACAAGAGAAGGCAACTTGAAAAGAAGGATGTCTCTCAAGCTAAAAGAAAAGAAGTAGTTAGGAATACTTGTAATATTCCTAGTACTAATTCAAAAAGGAATCATAATGTATCGAATGCATTTAATGAAATGAAATCCTTTGCTTCTACTTCTTTTTGTTCTGTAAAGTGCAATTGCATCCAACTCTTGATGAAACTAAAAAATCACATCAAAGGTTCTCACTGTTTTCTTAATCAATCTCTGAATAAAAATTCAGAGACAAAGCCTCAAAAGAAAAAGGACAATTCTGCCAAAACATCAAAAGATAAGAAGGCAAAATTTCAAAGAGATAATAAGAAGTGTAACTGTTAGATCTGATTTTATAGTAATCATTGTATTTATTTCCTTTATCTTTCAGTGCTTATAGTTCTTTTCTGTCTTGTTAGTGCCTTGGGGTATTTAAGTCCCCTTGGCTTATTTGTTTGTAAGAACTTTCACATTTTTGAATACAAGTTACTATTTCATTCGAGCATACATTTTCTCTCTCTAGATTCTCTCTCTACAGATCTTGTGATCTTGGAATATCAATTGGTATCAGAGCCTTCTAGATCTTGAGAGGATTGAGATTAGTGTAATTTTGTTTCTGATTTGTGTGGATAATTCGAAAATTTGATCGATTTTTGTTGATTTTTCAAGAAAAATCTCGTTTTCTGGATTTTCACCAATTTCAGTCAATTTAGTGATCGAATTGCTATGAATTTGATGTTATTAAATGTATTTTAGATAGTCGATCTAGTTTGTTTCTTGTTGATTTGCATAAAAACGTGATTTGGTGTTTCAATTTTGAGTTTGAATATGTTCTGAAAAAGTCGAGTTCTGTGTTTTGTTCTATTTGAGTTTTTTTTTGAGATTTGGAGTGTTTTGATCGAATTTGTTAATAGAATTGTATTAAAAACTTGTTTTCGATCGATTGTGTGCAATGTGTTTGGGTGTAATTTCATTGATATAATTGATATTGCAGATTTATCATCGAGTGTAAGTATGCGTGTGATTCAAGTAGTATGCGGGTCATTCATCTTACTGTGCGTGTGATTCATATGTTGTGCGGGTTGATATTATAGTTTGTATGTTAGTCATAGATTTTGAGGTATGCGTGTGATTAATGAAGTGTTTGTCTCAGGTTATCGGGTCTCTCTTGGAAAAGCAAACTCTCTTGCGTATCTGTCGACACACGCAGATCATCAAGTGCGTGTCTCTTTTAACACGCTTAACATCTAGTGCGTGTCCTGTTGAACACGCATAGTATATCTTGCGTATCTCTCTAAACACGGATTGCTTCAAGTGCGTGTCACTCTGAACCCACAAAGCATCAAGTGCGTGTCACTCTGAACCCACAAAGCATCAAGTGTGTGTCACTCTGAACGCGCAAAGTATCAAGTGCGTATCTCTCAGAACACGCATAGTCCTCCTATCACCCGGATAGTCCTTGTTTGCGTATCTTCAAGGACCCGAATAGTTTCTTTTGTGATTCAAGTCAGAAACGCATATCTTGGGTGTTCGGGTCTTCAAGACATGGTTATTTTTCTGAAAACCATATTTCATCAAAATGTCTCTACAAGCTCAACTTTACAAGAATGACCTCATGATGTCGTTGGGGTCTGATACTCGTCCACCTGTGCTGATAAATGAGAACGAATTTAAACAATGGCAGGACCGGTTTATTAATTTCATCGAAAGGCAATCAAATGGGGAAAATATGAAGGTCCCATGGTCAGGCCAATGAAAGTGATACCAGCTATTGGAAACACTCCAGCCACTACTGTAGAAAAAGCCCTGAGAGAATATGAGGCTGATGAACTTCTAAGATACCAAGCTGACAATCAAGCCAAGTCAAATTTGATTCCTAATTCCATCTATAATAGAATCGATTGTTTCAAACATAATCCTATGCTGATGTGGACACAACTGGAGAAAATCATGCTTGGTACTACAATGTCTACCCAGCTTCGTCAGACAAGATATATGAACAACTTTGAAGAGTTCAAGGCTAAGGATGGGGAAAGTCTGAAAAGTGTCTTCGACAGGTTTTGGACTATTATTAATGATCTGTATAAGATAAAGGTAACAAAGAATGAGCTGGAGACAAATCTGAAGTTCCTCAATGCACTCAAACCTGAATGGGAAAAATCCTGTCATCGGATGAGGAATGATCCTAGAATTTCAAAAATGCCCATTCCGGAAATGTTTGAAATTCTGATGTCTGATGAAGCCATGGTACTAAAGAAGAAAGCTAAGCTGGATAAATAGAAGCCAAAGACTGTGGATCCAATCGCTCTTTTAGCTAGCCAAATGGCTGAGCAAGCCTTGACTGAGTCTGCTTATGACGGGTCAACAGATGACGATGGCGAAACATTGGAAAAAGCCATGATTCTTCTAAGTCAGAACTATCAAAAGAAATATCAAAAACGGTCAGGTTCAAACAATCTTCGTTTCTCATCTGGATCAAAGAAAGTAGAACCCGATAATACATCAAAGCCTTTCTTTCCCAAATATGAGCCTGCTACTGCAGCTGAACCAAAGAAAGAAGATAAGAAGATTGTGACTTGCTACAACTGTGGCAAACCCGGGCATATTTCAAAGGAGTGCAGAACGAAGATTGTGAAAGATGTTGATTTCTATAAGAAGAAATTAGCTTTGGCTGAGAAGAAAGCTAGTGGAACAATTCTGTTGGCTGAGGAGGAATACTGGTTAGACCTCTCAGACAATGAAGCTGATAATGAAGAGACTGCTACTATGTGTTTTATTGGAGATGAAAACAGTGATGATGAGGATGAGGAGACTTCAACCGATGAATCTGAGGTACCATCTGAGTTTGATTTTAATTTCATTTCATCGCAAATGAATGTCATTACAAAAGCTTTACATGACTTTCGTTCAAAGCTTCTATCCGAAAAACGTGAAAATCAAGAAAAGTCTGTTCAAATTGAAAATTTGAAGATTTCTCTGAGAGATGAAAAAGCCATTTTAAAATTTACAAAAGAGAAATTTCAAGAAAGAATAGAAGATTTAGAAATTGAAAAACAGACTTCTCATGATTCTTTGTCTAAATTGTCAATTTTAAATCAAGAGTTTTCGGATAAAATAATTGAATTAGAAGAAAAGCTTTATAAACAAAAACAAACTGAACAAACAATTCATATGCATAAACCAAGGAGCTATGAGTCGTTAAAAGAAAATTGGGGTCTTGGATTTAAAAATCCTCAGTTTTTAAAGAAAGCTAAATTTGAGATTCCCAATTTTTATGATTACGAATGTCTTGGTCTTTCACAATATGGTTCTCAATACAAACCTCTTTGGACAAGTGCTAAAGAAACTACATTTGAGGAAGATAAAAAACGGATAAACAACAAGAGAATGGAAGTTCCTTTTGTTTACACTCAAGAAAATGCAAATTATTTTCCTGAAAAAGTAAAGAAGAGAAGACAAAAGTTAAACATTGTTTCCTCTACTAAATCTTCTATATCTAATGACTTCTTTGATTTAAATGCAGTTATTTCTAATAAGGACAATATATCTCCAGTACCTTATGATACTAAGGGATATATACCTCCATTAGTATTAGAGTGCCAAATTTTTGATCTAGAAGAACAAATGGAAGAACAAGAGATTTTGAGAAAAATTGAAAACGATGTCATTTTTTCTTTTATGACATCGAGTTTTAAAGAAAATAATTCTGGTCTTCTCAAATCTTCCATCAATTTGTGTTCATCTGATGTTTTTTACTCTGAGGTTTGTCCAAATCAATTAACTGATCAGTTTGGTTTTATTGATAAATCTTCTTCTTCTAAGTCAAATATTATATCTGAAATTATTGATGATACTTTTACGTTAAATGATCATTTCTATAAAACAAAGCGTAAAAGAAGAAGGTCAAAGAAGAAAAATAAGAAAGAGTTTGATATTTCTGAAAATTCTAATTTTTCTGATTCCTCTATTTCAGATAGGCCTTTGAAGAAGTCTGTGAAGTCTGTTTGGCTAAAGAAACAGAGATCTGAAGAATTTGTTTCTGTAGAGGATAAATGTGTAGATTTTCTTTGTAAACAAGACTCATTTGCCTTTTGTAATAAAACTACAAAATATTCTATAGAGCAAATGTTTCAAATTTCGAAGAATATCTCATATTGTCTCTCTAGTTCTGATTCTGATGATTGCGTTTCTTCATTAATATGTGATGATGTTCATGCTTTATTTAAACAGTCTCAGATTTTTTGGAAAAATAAATGTTTGAAAAAGAAAAAGGAAAGGACTAACAAGAAAGGACCCATATTCATATGGGTACCTAAATCTGAGTAATTTTTGATTGTGCAGCTAAATCAATTATGGTATCTGGATTTGGGGTGTTCCAAACACATGACTGGCAACAAATCTTTGCTTTCAAATTTTAAAGAAAAATGTTGCGGTCGTGTCAAATTTGGAAACTACGAGACGGCTCCCATTCTTGGTTATGGTGATCTTGTTCAAGGTAATATAACTGTCAAAAGAGTAAGCTATGTCGAAGGTTTAAGTCACAATCTATTCAGCATTGGAAAGTTTTGCGATAAAGATCTTGAAGTCAGTTTCAAGTCTACAAGAGTTGCTGTAAAGAATAATAGCGGCATGGACTTACTTGTTGGAAAGAGACGATCAAATCTTTATACCATTAATCTTTCCGAAGTAAAGGTTCCATCAGATATTTGTCTTCTATCAAAAGCCTCTATTCATGAAAGCTGGGTGTGGCACCGACGACTAGCTCATCTCAATTTCAAATATATGGATCGCTTGGTCAAGAATGATTCCGTGAGAGGTCTACGAATCCTCCATTTCCAGAAAGACCATCTCTGTCAGGACTGCGAGAAAGGAAAGATGAAGAAAGCATCTCATAAGCCTAAGCCTGAACATTGCACTGCGGACATCCTAGATCTAATTCATGTTGATTTGTGCGGACCAATGAAGACAAAGAGTATTGGTAAGAAGAAATATGTTTTGGTTGTTGTTGATGATTACTCCAGATATACATGGGTGAAATTTCTCAAATCTAAAGACGAGACACCCGAAATTCTCATCAACCTCATCAAAACCATTCAGACAAATAAGCAAAAGCATGTCAAAGTTGTAAGATCAGATAATGGCACAGAATTCAAGAATTCAACTCTTCAAGCATTCTATGATGATCAAGGAATACAACAACAGTTTTCTGCTGCAAGAACACCGCAACAGAATGGGGTTGTTGAAAGACGAAACAGAACGCTTGTGGAAGCTGCTAGATCTATGCTTGCTTATTCAAGTCTTCCTTTGTCCCACTGGGCCGAAGCTATATCAACTGCCTGTCATACTCAAAACAGATCAATTATACACCGCCGGTTCAACAAGACTCCATATGAATTGATGAACGGTATCAAACCCAACATCAAATATTTCAAGTCTTTCGGGTGTAAATGCTATGTTTTGAACGACAGATATAATCTGAACAAATTTAGTCCAAAGGCAGATGAAGGCTTATTTCTGGGCTATTCTTCTAACTCTGCTGCTTACAGAGTCTTTATCCTCTCTGCAAGAAAAGTGATAGAGTCAGTGAATGTCAAATTTGATGAAGCTGCTGATTTGGCTTTTGGACAACAGAGTTCAGAACCTGCTATTACTGGAAACTCAGCTTCTGAACAAATTTGTTCAGAACCTACACTTCAGTCGACAAATCAGGATCCTTCTAATTCTCTGTCTAATCTTTCTGATCTTGATTTTCTGTTTGAAAATTTTTATGATGATGTGCCTAAACCAAACACTAATAATGTGTCAAATGTCTTGAATCAGGAATCTGTGAGTGCATCTAATCCTACTTCCGCAGCATCAACCTCTGAACCTGATGCTGCTTCAGTATCTCCTGAAATTCAAGACATACCTTCTGAACATCATCCGGATCAATTCATACATGAACCAGAAATTGCTGAAACTGTTCATGAAGAGTCTGTAGAAGATGAACCTGTTCCAGCAGAAAATGTTCAACAAGAAGTACAAGATATGTCTGGTCAACAAGAGTCTGAATCTGATGTCATGGAAATACCTCCTCCTCCGTTTGAAACCATATCTGTGTCTTCTTCTGACATTATTTCATCTGAAGATCCTCTTCATCAATTAGAAGTGGTTCAAGAAGTTATTGATCCTCTCCCTCATACAACAAAATGGACAAGATCTCATCCAATCCATCAAATTATTGGGAATCCTCAAGCAAGTGTTTCTACTCACCCTAGAACAACTTCTTCCAACAAATGTTTATACACTTGCTTCCTAAGCAAGATTGAACCTACCAAAGTATCTGAAGCGTTGGAAGACCCAGACTGGATTTTAGCAATGCAGGAGGAGCTCAATCAGTTTGACGCGCTAAAAGTTTGGAGACTTTTTCCACGGCCAAAGGGTAAAAGCATCATATGAACCAAGTGGATATTCAAGAACAAAAAGGACAAAGATGGTATTGTTGTTCGCAACAAAGCCAGATTGGTAGCCAAAGGATATCGACAGCAAGAAGGGATTGACTACGACGAAACCTTTGCACCGGTTGCTAGATTAGAAGCTATCAGGATGTTTCTCACGTTCGTGGCATATCGAAACTTCACCGTATATCAAATGGATGTCAAGACTGCCTTCCTCAATGGTAAACTGAAAGAAGAAGTATTTGTATCTCAACCAGAGGGGTTTGTGGACAAAGATCATCCAGATTACGTATATTTCCTCGATAAAGCTTTATACGGGTTGAAACAAGCACCTCGAGCATGGTACGCTGAGCTGTCTGCCTTTCTGCTCAAATCCGGCTTCACCAAAGGAACCATCGACACCACTTTGTTTATATATCGTTCTAACTTGGATATCTGCTTAGTTCAAATTTATGTAGATGACATAATATTTGGTGCTACTAATCAATTTCTATGTACTTAGTTTTCTGATCTAATGACCTCCAGGTTTCAAATGAGCATGATGGGAGAAATCAACTTCTTCCTCGGCTTACAAGTAAAGCAGCTTCCAGATGGTATTTTTATCAACCAGTCGAAGTACATATTTGACCTTTTGAAGAAATTTAATTTGGACAAATCATCTTCGATTGGCACGCCCATGGCTCATGGAACAAAGATCGGACTTGATCCAGATGGAAAAGTTGTCGATGTCAAGACATATCGGGGGATGATCGGATCACTAATGTATCTGACAGCAAGTAGACCAGATATCATGTTTTCCACATGCCTTTGTGCCCGATTTCAAGCAAATCCTAAGGAATCTCATCTATTAGCAGTAAAGCGCATATTCAGATATATCAAAGGAACTCAATATTTAGGATTATGGTATCTTAAAAGTTCTGATTATAGTTTGATTGCTTACTCTGATGCAGATTATGGTGGTAATCAATTGGACAGGAAAAGTACTTCTGGTCATCTCTAGTTTCTGGGTGACAGACTAATAAGCTGGGCGTCGGAAAAGCAAAACTGTGTGTCAATATCAACAGCCGAAGCTGAATACGTCGCTGCAGCTAGTTGTTGTGCTCAAGTGCTGTGGATGAAAACGCAACTTCGTGATTACGGAATGCTATACAAGACGGTGCCAATCTATTGTGACAGCAAGTCCGCGATTGCGATATCGGTCAATCCTGTCCAGCACACCAAGACCAAGCACATAGACATGCGATATCATTTTATAAAGCATCACGTGGAAGAAGGTACTATTGAGTTATATTTTGTCCCAACTGAATATCAACTTGCTGATATATTTACAAAAGCTTTGGATGAAAAACGTTTTAACTTTTTGCTTTCCAAAATCGGCATGTTGAACTTAAAAGTTTAAATCTTTACAAATTTTACTCTATAAAGTAAAATCTTTCAGATTTTCTTTCTTTTGAATAGAATGTGTTTCTAGGATCTTTTACAAGTCACTTTGTTTATATTAAAGTTTTATATGTTCAATTTTCAAATCTTACAAACATCAAAAAGTCAGCAACATGCTTGACGCTTTAGATACTGCTTTAAAGATATGTAAGTCGGCATATTTATGGTTTACTTTGCATAAACATCGTAAGTGATCAGAATTGTAGATTGTAATGAAAATATGGGCTAAGCTATTCGATACAGATCTGAGTTATTGAGATGATTTTATTTTTTAAGCATTTAAAATACAGAAATCCTTGAGTTTAAACGTTTGTATCTGTGACCTTTCTGGTTTGGGAAAGTAAGTTTCGAGGGATGCTCGACATCTGGTCCCCTAAGGTCAATTGATCTGGGAGTGATCGAACAGAAATCCTTCTATAGAATCAGATCGAAAGTCATGTTTTACTGGTATGTATGGGTTTAGGATATGTCGATGTAGCCTTTCTGATCCGGGAGAGTAAAGTTCCAAGGGGTGCTTGACACCTAGTCCCCTAAGGCCAACTGGTCTGGGAGCGGCTAACCCAAATCCTGCAATAGGGTCAGATAGAAAGTTACGTTTACGACATGTTCTTTACTTAATAAACTCTTTGATTAAAAGATGCAAAGAGCACACTCATGTTAAGATGCCAATGAGCACACTGCTAAAAGATGCCAATGAGCACACATCTCTTGATACTTGGTGATATATTTTGAGTTGCGATAAACCTGTAAATTTGTGAAAATCTTAATTCTTGATGACTTAGTGTCTGTACATGCAAAGTTCTCCATTTTATGTTTAGAATTGCATTTTTCTTGAAGCTAATCAAAGATCGCATGCGAGCACACTGAATAGATACCTGCATGTGTTTGAAGCTGAACATGTCTTAACTTGATATGCAATGTAACTTGTTTTTGTATCCAACAACTCATGTTTGATTTCATCTGATTGATAAATCTGAGAAACTTTACTGAGTAGACTTTAATTTGTTTAGTGTTTAAATTTTTATATATTAAGTTGTTACAAAATTTATATTCCATAAGATCATCTTTCATAATGATGTCTTTATGTTTGTTATCTGTGTTTTTGTCATATGGTCTGTGCATTTTTCGAGGGGGAGTGTATATCTGATTTCCATATCTGTAATATTCTATTTTTGAGGAGGAGTGAATGTTGCTGATTAATTACTTCTTGTGATGATCAAAAATTCATCAGGTAAGTATTTCTGAAATTATTATGCAAATGCTAAACTAATTTGATAAATTTTGTGCATTTGTGTAGGGGGAGTGAATGAGGGCTTATCAGGTAATTTTCTCATAGTTATTTTTTTAAGTGTTTTTTGTTTTTAGAATATATAGAAGTAAGAGTGTGTATTTTCTTTTCTATATTCCCTTTGAACTTGTTTGAATATTCCTCTTCCCTCAATTCTCTCTGCGTTTTCTTCTTGCATTCTAATCTGATTCATTTCAGATTGTGGCTTTGGAATTTCAGGTATGTTTTTGTATTTTCGTTATATGTTTGTAGTTTAATTAGTGTTCATTTACTTTGTTTTGATTTCATTTTTTTTTTGGTTTCTTACTGTGTATTTTTACTGACTTGTGTTTTATTTCACTGTTCATCGATTTCTAAAAACACAGATTTGAGTTGAATTTGATCGATTTGCGTATTGGGTTTAGTTTAGACCTTATAATCGACACTCAGGTATGTTTTATTTTGGTTTAATTTCGTTGTTTTGTGCTTAGAATTAGTGTTTTGGGGTTTTTGGGTTTGAACAAACGACTTTTAGGGTTTTTGTTCAAGTCTTTGAGACGCGCATAGTACACTTTTCGGGTCCCTTTAGACCCGCATAGTGAACTATGCGTTTCACCCGTGACCCGCATTCCTCTAGTTTGTTTTGTTTTCTTTGTGTAGTTTACGTCTCACTAAGAACACGCAAAGTCTATCTTGCGTTTCCTTAGTGACACGCAAACTCTTTGAGTGTTTTGTTGTTTCAATGTATGCTATGCGTTCCCTTAAGGACAAGCATTCCTTTCTATGCGTTCCCTTAAGGACCCGCATTCCTTCCTATGCGTTCCCTTAAGGACCCGCATTCCTTCCTATGCGTTCCCTTCAGGACACGTATTTCGTCCTTTTGCGTTCCCTTAAGGACCCGCAAACCATACTTGAAATTTTTTTTTGTGTTTTCTGTTAAAATGTTTAACTGTGTTTTTTTTTTTTTGTGTTCAGGTTATCATGACTTCTCGAACAAATACTGATCCAATGATTCAAGACGAGAATGTCGTTCTTCAGGATCCAGCTGATCAGGCATCTCATGATACACCTATGCCGTCTGTCCCGTCTGTTGGGGCTGATCTTTCTATATCCAGGCGAACTCCAAATGATGTGTTCCCTAACATCATGTACATGCCTTATAAGCGTAACAACTACTTTGTTGACTTTTATCGCATGAAGATTCATCCTGTCATACTCTCCATTCTTCGTGGACATCCGCTCTCTCAAGCTCTCTGTTCAGTTGCTGATGTTCCGGAAGTCTATGTTCAGCAAGTTTGGCACACCATCACTAAGAACGAACTGGCACGTCCTCATCGATTTGATCTCAAAATTGATCAATTTGATTCATATCTTTCTTATAAGCGTTTACGGTTGATTCTTTATCTTCCTGAGCCTACTTCTAGACCTGGAAGGACAACGTATGATAACTTTCCATCCGAAGAGGAAGTTTTTGAGGGCATCAAGCGACTAGGCTATGTTGGTTCACTGGAAAAGGTTGTAGACTTTGATAAGTCTAATCTTCCTCCTGTCTGGTATTCTTTATTTTCAGTCATCAACAGGTGCTTAACTTCTAAACATACTGGCACGGATAGTTCTAGTCTTCACTATCTTCGACTGTTCCATGCAGTAGTCTATGACCTGCATGTCGACTATACGATTATTTTCTGGACCGAGCTCTCTGAAGTAGTGAAAGACAAGTTAACCAACAAGCAACGAAAGTTCATTCCTTTTATCAGGTTTCTCAAGCTGATTATTAGAAGCATGTTTTGAAGCAATCCGACCATTCCACGTAGATTATCTTGGCCGCAAGTTCAGGATTCTGAGATGCTTTATCTTCAGAAACAGAAGAAGTCATTCACTTTTTCTATGACCATTCCTTATGGTCTTATTGCCAATTATGCTGACATGACCAATGACAGTGTCATCGATTATTGTTTAGAAAATGAATTTGAAGAGGCTGAACAGGAAGAACCTTCTCATGGCACTCCAGCTGGAACTTCTCATGAAAAGAAAGTTGAAGCAACTACTCAGGAAATAGTTACTACGGTTGCAACTACTCTAGAGACAGATGTTGATCTTTCTGCAGCACCACAAGATGTTGCTACTCATCAAGTGGAATCTGTCATTGCTGCTATCGAAGCTGAAGCCACTACTGTTACTGCTGATATTGGAGAAGATGCCAATCCTGATGAAACTGGAGTTGCTAATGATGATGCAACAAATGCTGATCTTTCTGATGATGATGAAAATACAACAAGTAATTCAGACGATGGTGATGATGATGCCGATCAACCCAACATGAAAGTGTCTGAACGGAAAATAAGAACACCGGAAGTGGTTGTTGTCTCAGAAGATGTTTCAGAAGATGAATCGGTGTCTATTGATCCCTCTGCTGCCCGTTTAAACGTTGATGAACTGGATATCTCATTTGTTCAAACCTCCACTCAAACACAGAGTCAAGCTCTTGCTTCTTTTACTGTTGATGTTACAGCTACCACTGTCTCTGCTGTTGAGCTTTCTATGGTTCCTGCACGTGTTTCTTCTGAGAAATTTACAACTCTGAATGAGGTAATTCGTCAGTTCTCAGAAAGGGTGGATGCTCAAAAAGAAGAAGATATTAACAAGCTGAAGTCGTTTTTCAAAGGGAAAATGCCAGAGATAGATACTTCGGTTCTTCCTCCTGATATTCCTTTCCGCCGTCCTTCAGGGGTGATTCTTCCGGAACTTTCTTCTGCAGTGTCTTCATATACATCACCGATTGTATCTCTTCCTTTTCCGTCTTTATTCACTCAGTCTGCGGGGATTTCCAGGGCTTCTATTCATGATGCTCTGATTTCTGAGCTATCTGATCTTCTTTATGCGCGTCTTCTATCTATGTCTCCGCCACAACATCAAGATCAAGATTTGATCTCTCTGCTGAGGAACTTCCAGCCAACGCCGCCTCCAGTTTCTTCCTCTTCCAATTCTGATCGCATTAATGCTTTATCTCATGAATTTCAAGAATTCAGATCGGAAGTTAGATCCAGTTTATCTGATCTTCGTTCTTTTATGTCACAAGCTTTCTCTGATCTATCTAACAAGATTGATCATCTAGAGCAATCATGCAGGACTGAGGCTGGCCCGTCTCTTAAACGCCGACATGACCAAGATGATCCCGATCATCAAGGCCATGAGGGGGTGATGGCAAAGAGACAAAGAACAGAAGGGTCTTCTGAAGCACGAGAAGTTGTTCAAAAAGAAGTGGCTGGAGATAGAGAAAAGACTGCTGATACAGTTCAAGATTGCAGTATCCAAGATTTAGTGAATGTCATGGTTGACAATGCTGATGTAACTGCTTTGCATAATGAATTTAATATGTCTGAAGCAAATATTAATAATATGCAAATTGTAGTGTATGTGGATCCAGATGTCTCAGGTAGAGCTTATGAAGTTGAAGAGTCGGAAGCAGCAAATGACATGAGATCTTTCTTCGCGAACTTCATAGAGATAACTTCAGATGATGATGAAGAAGTTAGATTTGAGAAAGTTGCTCAAGTTAAAGAAGAAGATTGCAACAATATCATCATCTTATCTGATACAGAGGATGATACTGTTTTCATGGATGCATCAGATACAAAAGAGGCTGAATTGCTATATGGTGATCTTCCAAGTCAAGGTGAGATTCCAGAAGATGATCAACCTTCATCTACTCCTGTATCTAGTTCTGCTCCAACAACCAATATTCCGTCAAGTGCATTTGAAGTTGGTCAGTCATCTAAAGCTCAAGCAGATATTCTTTCCTCCGAACCGGTAATTCCTCCATCTCTTCTAGAAGAAGGAGAATCTTTAACTAGGCAGCAAAGGCAGAGAAATCTACAGCAGAGATATATGGCTTCTAGACTCAGAACAGATTTTCTTGAAGATATTCAAAGCAACATCTTTGTTTCTAGAAGAAGGACAATCAATATATATGTCATACTTGGAGTAGAGAAAGAATCAGAAGCTTATCTGCATGAATACTTAGCATTTATCAAGTGCCAGCGCAAAAGGAATAACACCGTTGCTTCTCCTCATCTAATAGTTCGAGTTCTCAGTGTCATATTTAATAAGTTTCTGAACATCTGGTATCCAGACCTTGAAGTGGAAAGAAGAGACTGCAAGCGGTACAACTTTTCAGAGGCTGATTTCAATGATCTTTCAATTGATGATGTTGAATTCTTATATGATCACTTCAGGAATCTTTATAACCGGACTCAGGATGTTTCTCAAACTCTTTTTGTTATTAAAAGGTTCATTCGTCGTCAGATCCGATTTTTTCGTGTTTTTGACTTCCAGATGGAATCGAAAGCTTTCAGCCTATAGTTAATCTTGAAAGGCCCAACCAGAGTTTGCAGAATCTAGAGTCTTATCCGTTATTCACCATTATCGAAGATCCATATGGAGTAGTATATAAGAACAGCTCAAGTGAAAAATGCTTTCTACGATTTGATGAGATTGGATATTACTCTGATGGAACTCTAAAGGTGATCAAACTTCAGTTGGAGCGTCGTCTACAAGAGGCTAGAAAAAAGTTTTTGGAAACAAGAAAAGAGTCATACCTTTTTGAAAATGATGAAATTCGTCTGATCTGTAGAACTTTGGTCTCTATTCAAGATAGACTGAATCTCCGTTCAACTCTGCGACGATTGGATGTGTTAGTTGGGCTGAACAGACTTCGTCAACGAGAAGAACGTCAATGATCCTTCAAAGTCGCCTAGATGGTCAATGCTGTTTTTGAAGTTTTTTTTAAGACCTCGGTGCCAATGATTACTGAGGGGGAGATTGTTAGATCTGATTTTATAGTAATCATTGTATTTATTTCCTTTATCTTTCAGTGCTTATAGTTCTTTTCTGTCTTGTTAGTGCCTTGGGCTATTTAAGTCCCCTTGGCTTATTTGTTTGTAAGAACTTTCACATTTTTGAATACAAGTTACTGTTTCATTCGAGCATACATTTTCTCTCTCTAGATTCTCTCTCTACAGATCTTGTGATCTTGGAATATCAGTAACAAAATAGGACCCATAATGAGATGGGTACCTAAGAAAATCTAATATGTCTTGCAGAAACAGTCTATGCCGATCTGGTACTTAGATTCTGGATGTTCAAGGCATATGACTGGAGATAAAAAGTTACTATCCTCTTTCAAAGTTAAATCTGGGGGAGCAGAAACTTTTGGAGACAATATGCAAGGACAAATTAAGGGTTATGGTGAGCTTACAAGAGGTAATGTTTCAGTATCAAAGGTTGCTTATGTTGATGGGTTAAAGCATAACTTGATCAACATAAGTACACTTTGTGACCATGGTTTTGATGTGAAATTTCAAGAAAAACATTGTTCATTACTTCACTCAAAAACAGGTCAAGAAATGCTCAGAGCTGACAGAAAGGGAAATTTATACAGAATGAATTTTTCCAAACACATAAAAATTGACTCAGAGAAACTCTGTCTAGTATCTTTGAACAGTGAAGATATTTGGCTCTGGCATAAAAAGTTCTCACATCTGAAATTTTCTTCACTTGATAAATTGGTCAAACTAAATATGGTTAAGGGATTACCATCTCTGAAGTTTAACAAAGATCATCTTTGTTCTTCTTGTGAAATGGGAAAAATGAAAAGATCTTCCCACAAGACCAAAAGTGATAATAATTGTTCAAAACCTCTGCATATGCTTCATGTGGACCTTTGTGGTTCTATCTCTGTATATAGCTTGTAAGGTAAAAAGTATATCCTCGTTTTGATTGATGAATACTCTAGATATACTTGGATAGAATTCATCAGAGCCAAGTCTGATGTCCCTGATATTTTAATAAGATTGTTAAAAATATTGCAGGTTTTTTTTGATACCAAAGTTCAGAAGTTGAGAAGTGATAATGAAACAGAGTTCAGAAATGCAAAAATCAACTCATATCTTTCAGAGGAAGGCATAACTCCGAACTTCTCTGCAGCTAGAACCCCTCAACAAAATGGTGTTGTTGAAAGGAAAAACAGAACACTAGTTGAAGCTGCAAGAACTATGCTTGCAGGATCAGATCTTCCCACAAACTTTTGGGCAGAGGCAGTGGCAACAGCCTGTTTCACGCAAAACAGAGCTACAATTGTCAAAAGATTCAAGAAAGCATCTTATGAACTCATTAACAATAGGAAAACTAATATTAAATATTTCCATGTTTTTGGATGCATATGTTTTATTCTAAATGATAGAGCGTCTCTTGGAAAGTTTAACAAGAAAACAGATGAAGGCAAATTCATTGGCTATTCATTAGCCTCAAAAGCTTTCAGAGTGTTCAATGAAAGAACCAGAACAATCCAAGAGAGTATCAATGTGTCTTTTGATGATGACAAAAGTATGGCCAACAAAGATATCAATCAAATTGCCAAAAATATCTCTGAATCATCAAAGATAAGAGAATCTGAACTCAACAAAATATTCGAAGATTTCTTTGATGATGAAAACTCAGAGTTTCTTTTCAGAGATATTCATAGAGCAACTTCAGAGGAACCACAAACGTCAGGTACAAATCTCTCTGGTCTTTCTAAAGTTACAACTTCAGCTTCCTTGAATGCAGGTCCACGAAATGAATCAACTTGAGAGCCTCTGGAATCAACGTCAGAGCCTCTGGTATCAACTTCAGAGCCTCTGGAATCAACAACAGAGATGTCTTCAACTATCATCTCTGAAGCTCAAACTCCACCTCATGTTTATGCTCCACTCACAAGATGGACAAAGGATCATCCCCATGATCAGATCATTGGTTCACCTTCAGAGGGTGTTAAAACCAGATCAACCACAATCAATGAATGCTTTTTTGTAAATTTTTAAGCATCATTGAACCAAAGAAGGTAAATGAAGCTCTTGAAGATCCTCATTGGATCTCTTCAATGCAGAATGAGCTTCAAGAATTTGAAAGAAACAAAGTCTGGACCTTAGTTCCCCTTCCTAAAGGAAAATTTGCAATTGGAACTAAATGGGTCTTCAGAAATAAAAAGGATGATGATGGCATTATAATCAGAAACAAAGCTAGGTTGGTTGCTAAGGGATATTGCCAAGAAGAGGGCATTGATTATGATGAAACCTTTGCACCTGTGGCTAGGCTAGAAGCAATTAGAATCTTCTTAGCCTATGCTGCACACAAAGGGTTTAAAGTATATCAGATGGATGTTAAATCTGCCTTTCTGAATGGTAAATTAAATGAAGAGGTTTATGTCCAGCAACCACCTGGTTTTGAGAATACAGAGTTTCCAAACCATGTTTATTATCTTGATAAAGCTCTATACGGACTTAAACAAGCTCCAAGAGCATGGTATGCTACTCTGTCCACATTTCTGATAAATAATGGTTTTGAAAAAGGTACAATAGATACAACCTTGTTCATAAAAAGGTACAAAAATGAGATGCTTTTAGTACAGATATATGTTGATGACATTATATTTGGCTCTACAAATCAAAAGTATTGTGATAAGTTTTCAGAGTTGATGAAGAGTAAATTTGAGATGAGTCTTATGGGAGAATTAACATTCTTTCTAGGCTTACAAGTAAAGCAAACATCAGAGGGTACTTTTATAACTCAATATAAGTATGTCTCTAACATTTTAAAAAAATACAGACTCAATGATTCAACCTCTATGAAAACCCCTATTGCCACAGGAGTCAAGCTTGACTCTGATCTTTCAGGAAAATCTGTAGATGTCAAAACCTACCGAGGAATGATAGGTTCACTATTATACTTAACTGCAAGTAGGCCTGACATAATGTTTGCAACATGTCTTTGTGCTAGATATCAAGCAAATCCAAAAGAATCTCATTTATCTGCTGTCAAAAGAATTTTCAGATACCTGAGAGGATCACCCTCATTACGCCTCTGGTATCGAAAACTTTCTAGTTTTGATTTAATAGCTTACACTGATGCAAATCATGCAGGATGCAAGCTTGACAGAAAAAGTACCTCTGGGTGTTGTCAGTTATTGGGTAATAAGCTGGTAAGTTGGACATCCAAGAAGCAAAACTGTGTTTCAACTTCCACAGCAGAGGCAGAATATGTTGCTGCTGCTAGTTGTTGCTCTCAAGTCATATGGATGCAAACTCAACTCCGAGACTATGGCTTACAATATGACAAAATTCCAATTCTGTGTGATTCAAAAAGTGCCATATCCATCTCTGCCAATCCAGTACAACACTCCAAAACAAAGCACATTGATGTAAGGTACCACTTTCTGAAAGATCATGTTCAAAAGGGAACAATAGAGATGTATTTTGTACCAACTGAACTTCAACTTGCTAATATTTTCACAAAAGCTTTAGATAAACGAAGGTTCAATTTCTTAATTAGAAAGTTGGGTATGTTGAACATGTCTGCCTAACACAGGAAAACATCAGAGTCTCTGATCCATTCATCAGAGCCTCTGACATGCGTAGCATGTTCAACCAGAACTTCTGAAACTAATTTCAGAGCCTCTGGACTTTTTCACAAATGGTAAAAATCATTCTTTTGTATCTCCAAGCATGTGTCAAGGGGGAGTAGATAAAGACATTATTCTTTGGTCAAGGGGGAGACAAAGAACCTTTCATCTTTCAAGGGGGAGAAAGTGAGCTTCTCTGATACTCATATCAGAGCCTCTGATCTTGTCTCTGATATTTATATCAGAGCCTCTGATCTTGTCTCTGATATTTATATCAGAGCCTCTGATCCTGTCTCTGATATTTATATCAGAGCCTCTGATCTTGTCTTCGATATTTATATCAAAGCCCCTGATCTTTTCTCATTAAACGAATATTCCAGGAAATTCTTTTAATAATAAATCTTTTGGATAACCATTTGTTTCTTTTCAAAAACCCAACTGGCGGTTTTCTGACACCAAGCGGCTCTCCCCTACTCACCTCAACGTGTCACTTATTAATTAGGGGATGATGGAACGTCCTTTCTGACATTGGAACTCTCAATCGCCGTTTCCATAACCTCTCCCTCTACCTTTTTTCTGTCCATAAAACCCCTTTTTCTCTTCTCATTATTCTTTACGCTCTCAGAATCCAATATCCCAAATCTCTCTTTCTAAGCTCTCATCTTTCTCAAAAACCTGCAACAATGGCGGCTCATTCCCAAACCTCAGATAACTCCAGCAAACTTGTTCCAAGCTTGAATATGGCACAGTTTGATGTTCCAGTAAAAGGTAACAACTACTTTCTGGACGTCACCCCTACCAAATACGATGAGCAGTTTCGCCCAATACTAGATTTTTTGACCAACTGCGAACTCAACGATGTCCTCACCAAACATGCTTCAGATATTCCTCTACGCTTTGTCCAACAATGGTGGTATTCAAGTGAATACGATGATGAAAAGGAAGGACTGGTTGGGTACATTGACCTAGGTGAACAAAGCATGAACATAAGAATCAACCCACAAACCCTAACTCACCGATTCAACCTGCTCACAAAACTGATCTTCAAATAGAAACCTTTGAGAAACTACCAACTCAAGAAGTTCTTCTTCAGTTCCTCCACCACTTAGGCTACAACAGGGAGATCACACGCCTAAGTCAATTCAGACGTCAGTACCTGCCTCCGAAGTGGAACTTTATGTTTAGTGTTCTCAACCGAACAATTACCTGCAAGATTGGAAGTCAGGATCAGACCCATCCAGCGATTCTAGCCATAATGTATGCTCTCTTCTTCAACAGAAGCATAAATATGGCTCACATTCTCTTCTGTGAGATGCTGACGGCGGTGGACAAGAAGAACAAAGACTTGGCCAAAGGAAAACAACCAATTTCGGTATTGTTTCCCAGATTCATCTCTGTGGTCATTCAACGAGCAATGGAGAAATTCTCCATCACTGAGGAGGGCCCAAGGACACCTCTGTTTATGATGAAATCGTTCAAAGCTACAGAGGTTTCTCCTTATCCAAATGACCGACGTTTCCCACACACCATGATTGAGGTAATTCCTGCTGACTCTACTACCCACCTTCTACTTAGTCGTGTTGCCCAATCATCAGAACCGATTATGGGATCCCCAACACACTTAGATTCTGAGCCTGAGCCTGAATCAGAGAGTGATATCTCTGATACTGCTCAAAACGTTAACAGAGCGCAACCTGAGGGTGGCTCTGAGAGAGTAAGGAAGAGAAAACAAGAGAACCCTCCCTCTGACGAAGAGAATAACTCTGTCAGAGCAGAGGAAGGTGAGGAAGAGAGAATTCCAGAGAGTGAGTTTCTAAACTTAGAATCCGAGGGCGGCGAGGTAGAAAAAGATGTCCTTGTTGGCACACATGAGCTATTCCAAAGCCCAAATCCCTGTGCAAACACATCTACTGTCCAAGGTGGTCCAGCATCAGTGGACATTGAAACAGAGGTGCACACCTCGAACCCTTCCCATCCTAGCTGCTCAGAGGCATCTACTTCTGTCTCTGAAGCACGCACCAAAGGGGAAACCTCTGATACGACTAAGTCCTCCCAATAGGACTTAGACCAAGATAAAAATACTCATTCACCCCAGAGTATGTCACCTCCTCACACACATGATGCCTTTGTGGCTCATAAAAAGATGGACCGTCCCTTAGATCAGGAGAGACCTAAGATCTCTCGTAAGGATTGCCTCTCAGAAAAAGAATGGCATGACCTTCTTGTACATGGACTCCTTAGCCTGGACAGTATGGTTTCCACCCACATTCGTTTCTCATCATCAGATTCTGACTCTGATGATCAGAGACCAATCGGAACCATTATAGGGAAATCCTTGAAAAAGGGTCCCCAAGGATTAATGGGAAGTCCTTCCGGAGTCAATATCAAGCCAACTCCGAAAGAAGGCCTCTCTGAACTCGAGGGAAACTTAGAATCATGTGTTGATCCTAAGGTCACCCCCTCTTATTACGTTACCAAAGAGGAGTTCAGAATCTTTGGTGATAAAATCAGAGAATCTATGAAGGAGATTAAACTTCAAATAGAGAAGACCTCAGAGGCCTCTGCCTCTCACTCTGAAGTTGCAAAGCTCACTTAAGAGGTCTCTGAGCTGCGCACGACCATTATCTCTCAGAACAATAAACTGGATGCTCTGGAAAGCCTGGTCATCAAAAATGACTCTGTTCTATCCAGAGAAATTCAGAACTCCACCACAGAGCTCCTCAAGGCGATTCCAACTCCCTCTGCCCCCACTCCAACACATGCAGACTTTTCTCAATTCAAAGAGGAAGTCTTGCGTTCTTTGGCAGAGGTGATTGAAAAGATCCCTACGTCCTCTGCTGCTCCTACTACATCCGAATTTGTTACAAAGGCTGACCTCACCAACTTCTCCAAGAAGATCACCAGCAATGTAATGAATATCTCCAACAAGTTCGTCTCCAAGACCACTCAGCAGAACAAAAAGATTGAAGACCTTCTTCAGAATGTCAAATCTTCAGAGGGATCATTGAAGCGGAAGGAACCAGAGGTCGCATGCTCTGAGGAAGCCCGAAAAAAGGCCAGGTATGAAGACTCTGATGACCATGATGACCAACCTCAGGGGTCATCCGATCATCATAAGGGAGAGAAGACTCCTATACCAAAAATTGTTGAAACATAAAAGGAGTCCACTCCCTCTGAATCAAACCAAAGCAAGGAAAAAGGAACAGAGAGACGTTTAGCCTCAACCTCTGCTGAAGATAATCAGGCCACTCTAAAGTCCCCAGTACCTGTTATCTTTCTAGCACCATCTACTTCGAGTGCTCCAATAGTTCCAATAATATATGCAACTCCAGAAACTATTGGAGCTCTAGAAGAAGATGAAGACGAACAGCTAGTAGACTTCTCTACATCAGAAGATGCATTCTCATCACCAGAAAGACCAACTTATGTGATGACAGATGCTTACGAATCAGAGGCTGAAAGAGCTGAACCAGAATCTGAAAAAGAAGAAAAATCAGATTATGAAAAAGAAGGTGCTGAAAAACAGATTGAAGTAATTGATGTTGAAGAGTATGTATTCAAGAATGCTCAACCATATCATACTTCAACAGAAACAGAGCTGAGGGATTCACCAGAGATAGATGGCTACATCTCTGAACCTACAACAGAAGATCCTCCACAGACAAAGGAACCAGAGACCATGGTTGCTGATGAACAGGCTCCTTCAGAGAATCCTGTTCAGAAGGCAAGCATTGGTTTACCAGCCAAAGTGTTTACTCAACCTCCTACATTCCTTGCATCCAATATGGCAGACACTCTAGTCATTCCTCCGAATCCAAGGATCAAAGAGAACATGTCGGACTATGAGCGAAGATTTGTCATAGATAAAATCTCACCCAGAGTACAAGTCCTCTTTGATGATCCAATCATCAAAATCATTAAAATCTCAGAGAAGACCTTTGCTTACAACAAGATCATCTATATGCATTATGTGGTAACTCGATCTGATAAGAAGATTTACGAGTTCAATGATAATGATCTCGTAAATCTAAATCCATATGATTTACCTCATTTGTATGCCTATTGCTCTGCCAGGTATGGTCAGGGAAGAAGGGAAATCAAGATGGGCATGGTTGAAGTCAGACGGGCAATGGAGGCCTATGTCAAACACAGAGCAAAACGTGACCTCCAAATTGCTCTGAACCTGGGGGAAGAAAAGTTGGAGGTAACTGAACCTGTGGAGTCGATCGTTAATCTTGAGGCAAAGAAGACTGGATCAATCATTGCAGAACCTCTGGGTTTCATCTACAGAGTAAACCAAGTAAAGAAGATCTTTCTCGCTTCAGAAGTTTCGAAGTACTCTGATGAAACCTTGAGAGGTATAAAGAAAATGATCCATGTAAAGGAAGAAAGGCACAGAGCAGATTTACTTGCAAAGCTTGACTTAGAGATTGACTCGATGATCAACTTCAGAGCTCTGATCATGAAGTTCCATGGAATATGTTCAAGTGACAAATTTTAGTTTGTTTCTTTATTTTTGAATATTACTTTCTCTGTATTAAACTTCAAAATGTTTAAGAAGTAATATTTAAGAGGGTGATTTTCTTCTCTATGCTTTCTAGTTTAAATCTTCTATTCTCTGCTATTATTGTATCTTTTATTTTCAACACTTAGGGGGAGATTGTTAGCCCCAAATCTTCTGTTTGTTAAAGTGTTGAAAATACCCAAGTCCTATTTCAGAGGACTTCCAAAGATAGACCTCAGAGGGTATAGACTTCAGAGGACGAAGACTTCAGAGGACAAACCTGCCTCTGAAGTACTTATCAGAGATTGCAACTTTTAGCAGAAGACATCAGAGATGGCTAGATCAGAGGCTCTAAAGACAACGTCAAAGCTCTGAAGACATTCTCTCTGAAGATGGCGCTGAAGACTTTCCTGAAGTATCAGAACAAATAACCAATCACTTAGTGATAAGATTTACTTTATAGAGTAGGTTACTGTTCAAGCATGTCTTGAGCTTACCTATTAGGTAAGACACTGTTCAAGCATGCTTCTATTTGTCAGAATAGTACACTGTTTACTTTATGGTCCTATAAATAGGACCATCACTCCTTTGACAAATGTGTGCTTTTTGATATCTTGTACAAGAAGAATCAATTGAATATATCTCACGAAGATCTTGTTCTTTCTACTTGCTTTATATATGAACTGTGATATTTGAATATGCTTTTGATATTAAACTATATTGCTTCCGCTGTTTATACTCTTGTTGTTTATATCATTATTGTTATAAGATTAAATTTGGGATCCAACATTAGTTGTTTCAAAATACTTATTCAGTATATTTTTCTTTCTACATTGATGTTTCAATTCGTATGATATCATAATTTTGTAAATGGGTTTGTACATTATTCAAGGGGGAGTGAATAAGGAGAATTTTCTAAAAGATCATATTTGATTTTGAGGGGGAGTATCTGATTCTCTATACGAATGCTAATTTGAATTGTCATATTTAGTGCATTTGTGTAGGGGGAGTCAATGTGCTTAACAGGTGAAAATTTTAAGGTTTCAAGTTATTTTTGCGCCAACAGTTGGTAGAGCAAAACTCATATTTGCGCCAATAGTTTCTAGCGCAAACCAAGCTTTGCGCATCCTTCTTCTAGCGTAAAACCAACTTTGTGCCACATTAAGCTAGCGCAAAACTAAGTTTGCGCCACCAACAATTAGCGCAAACCTTCCTTCTTTCTCCTTTACTCTGATTTGGCAGATCTGAAGTTGTCTCGTCTCCAACATTTGCATGACCAAGTTGATCCAGATCATCAAGGTCATGAGGGGGAGAAGTTAAGGAGAAGATAAAGAGAAAAAGAGTTCAAACGTTTATCTGCTGCTCAAGATTCGTTCAAGATTCTATTCTCTCATCTAGCTACTAATTCTTTTGTTGTTCCCGCTCCGATCACCACAGTTCATTCAAGTACATTTTTGAAAAAGGTGTGTCATCTAGAGCACAAGCTGATGAACCGATTGTTCTTTCAAGCTAATTACAAACAGGTCCTGTCTTGTCAAGGCAGCAAAGGCAACATAGACTGAAAGATACTGAGAAGAATTTTTTTTTTAAAAGTCAAGAAGCTTCTTTGCTAAAGTCGCTTAGATGGTCGGAGTTGATTTAGAAGATGAATATTGAAGACCACAGCGCCAATGATTACTAAGGGGGAGATTGTTAAGTCAAATTTTATAGTAATCATTGTATTTATAGGCTTGGTCTAATACTGTGTTTAGCTTGCTTATCTGTGTTGTATTAGCCAAGGGTATTTAAGTCCCTTGTGTCTTGGTGTTTGTAAGGAACTCACGCATATTAGAGAAGACAATACTACTTTGCGCTTTCAATCTCTCTCTCTCTACTTTCTCTCTCTAAAGATTTAGTGATTTTGGGATTATCAACATATATTACCTGAACTTCGTCGAGTCTGAATACCTGCGTCAGGATCACCAAGAATTTGATCTATGGGGTGATATTTTGTCCATGGCTGAGTAGAAGCATGATCGTTTACTTCAGGAGTTGGATCAACAATAGGAATGTTCACTGATGAAGAAGCTTGAGGTTTATCAGCAATTAACTGTTGGGAGTCAGACAATCCATTATTTTCTGAGAGGTTTTCAGACGAGGGAAGATCTGATGGAGGGAGTGTATTTAGAGGCTCAGTTGAAACCCATGAGGTGGATTCAGCGTTAGGTGGGATGATGTTTGGATAATCATCAGCAGCTGGATGATCTGTGTTCTGATGGTTTGAGAAGAAAGATTATGTTTCTCTGTAATGAGAAAACATCCAAGCATTTAGCTCTTCATTTTCAGCGATAGGTTTAGAGTTCGCTTAACGGGTTTTGTCAAAGGTGACATGAATTGTTTCTTCTACAGTCTGTCTTCTCTTGTTGAAAACTCTGTAGGCTTTGGAGATGGAGGAATATCCAAGAAATATTCCATCATCAGCTTTTGGATCGAACTTTCCAAGAGAATCTTTGTTGTTAAGAATGAAGCACCGACAACCAAAGATATGAAGAAAACTAATAGAGGGTTTTCTTCCATGAAATAGTTCATAATCTATCTTTCCAAATCACTTTACTATTAGCGATTGTCGGTCCAACAATACTTATCAAGTTTATAGAAACAACACAATATGATTACCAACCTGTATTGATTATAACAAACGAGTTACAAGGTTGATCGATTAAGCATGAAATGTGTTCTCTATGTTTTCTCTCTTTTACACCTTTAAGTGTGTGTTTGTATGTGTGAATTATGATCTGATCTATGAAAGATTGAGAGATACACTTTGATAATATCTAGAATAGATATTATCTAAATCTAATCTACCTAACAACTTCTAAGAACAAGTTGTATTATAAAACTATTATAACTAAATAATATCTAACAAGTAGATATTATATCTAACTAAACTAGAAACTAACTAAGTTAAACTACCTAACAACTAGATATTAATTTAACTAGTACAATAGTAAACAAATACATTGACATTTATTACAAATAGACATAGACTTATATATCGAGAGTCGACGTTCCGACTTTAGCTTCAGATTGCGATCTTCAGTTTGGATGATCTTGAATCCAATGAGACTGTGTCTTAACAATCTCCCCCTTTGGATCAAGATCATTACGAAAATGATTTTAGCAATTCAGTCTTCTTGTTCAGCTCAGAAGATGCAATCTCTTTCTTTAGCTCTGAAATCAGCATGTCTTCAATCTATTTTCTTTAGAAGAATTCAGTCTTTGACGTGATTCTTGAAACATGTGATCTTTGCCATTTCTTTTGTAGTCATTCTCCCCCTTTTTGATGTTAAGTGCAACAACTTCATCAAAACTATTTGTAAGAAATGTCTATCTTGTGGTTAGAGCCCCTGATCCGTCAATTCAAAAGATATTCATCCAGATCTTTTCAAATCCAAAAAAAATAGTCGTGTAACACCTGAATCAACTAATGAATCAGTTAACATGCCTGTCAGTAACACTAAGTCACTGTGTGTAACAAATACACTTTGGAAAGGATTTGTTTTGATGTTGACTCCCCCAGGGCTTCCATTTAATCATCGAAACACCACAAAGGTAATTTCTATAAACGTTATGACAAAGAAACTAATTCCTTGTGTGTTCGTGCTTGTGTTTGAAAGAATTAAGCACTTGATGATTGCTTATTAGGCTCAAAATTGTGTAAACCACTGAGACAACAACAAGTTAAACACAGACTCAATGTGCATGATTGAAGTGTGAAGGTGGGGCAGACTTCCTTCTTTTCAATATCCAGATTTTCCAAACGAAAATCAAATAGCAAATGTGCTGCATCCCCTTTAAAAATGTGAAACACTTTCTCGTGAAGAAGAAAATGAGTAGATGGTGAGGTTTGATCAAGAGTTGGCATGGGTTAGTTGCCTGTTTCAATAATGTTCACCAAAGAATTGTGAAACACTAGTAATGTGGCTACCCGACTCAGAAAATGTTGGTGCAGAGTTGTGATATTCTTTTAACTCTGTTCTCACACGCTCTTTCTTTTAAACATTAAGCTTTCTCTAATCACACTGATTTCTTTTCTATTTGCACACTTAATCACCAAGGATTAACTTCTTGTGTAGAAATTACTGGTTAAGTTAATTCCATAGAAGTTGTGTTAATTCCTAGCATAATGATTCTTGTTTTCCTATGATGCATGTGATGCTCAGATTGGTTTAACTATTTCAGTTAAAGCACAATTTAGATCATGAAAACATTTAAAATACACTCCCAAAATATAAAATCTGTTGAAAAATCAGGAAGTGGTTTGAACATTAAAAACAATGTTTTCTATGATTGAAAGTTGTCCTTCTTTCAACCATATATGAGATTAAGATAAAGGATTATACCTTAACGTTTGATCTTACATCTCATGAAGCTAATGCTTAAATTCATAAAGATATGAACTTGTAAGCTTCTCTCAAAAATTCTGCAAAAGTCTAATGTCAAGTCAAAGTAAAATTTATTTACTTATATTGAAAAGACAAAAAGCAGTAAAACTTTTAAAGTACGAGTTCTGATCAGAAATAATCAGAAGTCATATCCGTACTCCCTTTTTGACTTGAAGAGCTCCCCCTAAAATCTTGCATTACAAAAGAAATTTGACATTAAAAAGTACATGCACAAATTTTATGAGCTCCCCCTTGAAGTAATATTGACCAGATGTCAATTTCTTCTCATTCTCCCCCTTGGATCATGAACATTTGATAGAAGTGCAGATATCAATCAGAGTTAAGAATGAAGAAATGATGAAAAAGTATACAATTTAGAAAACTTTGTTAGGTAACTACTGATTATATCTTAAGATTTAGCATACCAAGCTTAGAGATAAGAAAGTTAAACCTCTTTTCGTCTAAGGGTTTGGTGAATAAATCGGCAAGTTGATAATCAGTTTTTACAAAGAAAAGTTCAATTGTTCCTTTTTCAACATGATCTTTAATAAAGTGATACCTGACATCTATGTGCTTGGTCTTTGTGTGTTGAACAGGATTCGCCGTAATTGCGATGGCGCTCTTGGAGTCACGGTATATCGGGATCTTGTTGAAGTGGAAACCGTAGTCGCGTAATTGAGTTCGCATCCATAAGACCTGAGAACAGCAGCTAGCAGCAGCTACATATTCTGCTTCGGCCGTGGACGTTGAAACACAAAGTTGCTTCTTCGATGCCCAACTTACTAGTTTGTCACCGAGGAACTGTACATGTCCCGACGTGCTCTTTCTGTCTAACATACAACCTGCATGATCTGCATCTGTGTAGGCTGTTAGTTCAAAACTAGTATCTTTAGGATACCACAGACCAAGATCTGCAGTGCCCTTTAGATACCTAAAAATGCGCTTCACAACAGACAAATGGATTTCTTTAGGATTGGCATGATATCTTGCACATAAGCATGTTGAAAACATTATATCTGGCCTACTCGACGTAAGATACATTAAAGAACCTATCATCCCTCGATAAGTCCTAACATCAACAGCCTTTCCCGAAGGATCGGTGCCAATCTTAGTACCTGGTGCCATTGGGGTACCAATCGGTTTTGAATTTTCCATTTGGAACTTCCGAAGAATATCCCTAATGTATTTTGATTGATTGATAAAAATACCCGATGAAAATTGTTTTACTTGTAAACCGAGAAAGAAATTCATCTCTCCCATCAAATTCATCTGAAATCTAGACACCATAAGGTTTGAATTAAGATGATATCGCCTTTTTCCTTTTTGATAAACAAAGTGGTATCCACCGTACCTTTTGAAAACCCAGACTTGACTAGAAAAGTGGAAAGGACATCATACCAGGCTCGAGGTGCTTGTTTCAGACCGTAGAGTGCTTTGTCGAGAATGTAAACATGATTCGACTTCCCTTTATTGACAAAACCTTCTGGATGAGAGACGTAGACTTCCTCCTTCAGAATTCCATTGAGGAATGTTGTCTTCACGTCCATTTGAAAGACCGTGAAGTTCTTGTGGGCTGTGTAGGCTAGAAACATTCTGATTGCCTCTAATCGCGCCACAGGAGCATATGTTTCGTCATAGTCTATTCCTTCCTCTTGTCTGTATCCTTTGGCTACTAGTCTTGCCTTGTTTCGATTAACGGTACCATCTTCGTCTTTCTTTATCTTGAAAACCCATTTCGTACCTATAATGGTTTTACCTTTAGGCTTTGGTACGAGTCTCCATACTTGAAGTGCATCGAACTGATTTAGCTCTTCTTGCATAGAGATCACCCATTCTGGATCAGCAAGTGCTTCCGATACGCGTGTTGGCTCGAACTTGCTCAGAAAGGAGTCATGCATGCACATATTCAATGATGCTGACCTAGTTTGCACTGGTTTTGATGGATCGCCAATAATCTGGCTTATCGGGTGCTCTTTGGTCCATTTATGTTCATGAGGTAGTGGATTAGATGATTGTATGTCGGTTGTATCATCTACGAATCCACTTATACCTTCTTCTGATTGTGCAGGAGGATTGATGATTTCAGTTGAAGTGGCAGGTTCAGAAGGCTCAGCAGGTACAGCTTGATCTGGTTGTAGATTGATCTGTACAGAATCTCCTACTGTTTCAGCTACTTCTGTCTCTTTATCAATTGTCACTTCTTCAACTGTTGGAGTCGGCATTTGAATTGTAATTTCTTGTTGAATCGGGGCGTTTGATTCAATAGGAACATCTGAACTGGTTGGATGAGTAGTTGTTGAGTCTTCCATCCTGTCAACCATAACAGATTTCTTTACATTTGATCCAAGAAATTCATCATAAAATAATTCAAATAGTAAGTCTAAATCAGATAAATGGTTAGTTGAAGTTGAAGCTTCGTCTGATTTATTCTGTTGAGACGCAGGTTCTGGACTGAGTTGCCCATAAGCTAGTACTCCGGTTATAACGGGTTCTGAACGTTGTTGTTCGGAAGCCATTTCTTCATCAAGGGTGACATTGATGCTTTCAATCACCGTCTTTGACTTCTTCAGATAGACACGATATTCAGTTGATGTCGAGGAATAACCAATAAAGATTCCTTCGTCCGCCTTAGCACTGAACTTATTGAGATTCTCCCTATCGTTTAGCACGAAACACTTACATCCAAATATATGGAAATATTTGATTGTCGGTGTTCGGTTGTTGATTAACGCATAAGGAGTCTTCTTGAACCTTCGATGTACCATGGATCGATTATGTGTGTAGCACGCGGTCGATACAGCTTCTGCCCACAAAAATAGAGGTAAGTCCGAATGACTTAGCATAGTACGAGCAGCCTCGACTAGCGTTCAATTTCTTCTTTCAACCACTCCATTTTGTTGAGGCATTCGAGCAGCAGAGTATTGATGTGAAATCCCGACAGATTCGAGATATTCTTCAACTTTATTGTTCTTGAACTCTGTGCCGTTGTCTGTTCTTAGAAACTTGACCGGTTTCTGCAGATTCACCTGGGTCGTCTTTAGGAATGTAATGAGAACATCATGTGTCTCATCCTTTGAACGTAGAAACTTGACCCATGTGTATCGCGAGTAATCGTCCACGATCACGAGTATGTACTTCTTTCCGCCTAGACTTTGAGTTCGCATCGGACCGCATAAGTCCATATGCAATAACTCTAACGGAGCATTGGTACTTGGTTCAGGCTTCGGTTTATGAGGTGCCCTCTTCATCTTGCCCTTTTCACAGGCTGCACATAGATGTTCTCTTTCGTATTTCAGCTCTGGAAGTCCTTTGATGAGCTTTCCACTGACCAGATTGTTGATGTACCGAAAGTTGAGGTGAGAAAGACGTCGATGCCATAACCAACTTTGTTGCATCGAAGCTTTCGATAGTAGACACACTTGCTTGTCAGCCTGGACATTTGACAGATTGATTGTGTAGAGGTCTGATTCTCGAGTACCGATCAAGATTTCTTCGCCTTCTTCATTGCGAACTGAACATCTCTTGGCTTTGAAGTTGATCTCTAACTCTTTGTCACAGAACTGGCCTATACTGAACAAGTTGTGTCGTAAGCCTTCAACATAGCTCACCTTCTTGATAGTGACATTGTTCTGTTGTACATCACCGTATCCCATGATTGGAGAAAACTGGTCGTTGCCAAATCTTACTGTTCCACAAAATTTGTCTTTGAAATTGGACAGTATCTCTTTTTGCCCTGTCATGTGCTTGGAACATCCGCTGTCCAATAACCATGTATGAGTAGTCTGCATAAGAGAAATTACAAATTTAGATATTCATACGACAACAGACTTTGATTATCGAAGTGCGTGTCTTGAACTGATTTGTTCAAAAGCCTATGTTGTCTTTGATGTTCGGGTTTTGAACTGCATTATCCAAAAACCTATTTTGACATTGAAGAACGAGTCCTGATCTGTACATAATCAGAAGTCGCTTCTCTTTAAGCTTTGTGTGCCTGCAACACAGATTTAGCCTTAGGTACCCACTGGAATTTGGGTCCTTCTGTGTTAGCACAAGATTTTGGTACCCATTTCAAATTGGGTGCTATTTTCTTTTGAAATGCATGTGAAGAATTGGTATGAGATGAATGCACATGGTAATTTCCAAACCAATCTCCAAAATCTTGACAAGAGATAGGAATATGTTTATCATAAAAAGAAGACTTTCCAGCAGATAAAGATAACTGAAATAATTGCTTCATTGTATATTGTTTACGAGAAACAGCAAGTTTTGGGTTCAAAACAGCAATATCAGCAATTACAACATCTTTACTAAGCGAAGTCTTATTACAATTAACACTACTAGACGATAAAACGGTCTTGTCAAGGTTCCGTTTTGGTTGCCACAGAGAATTTGCTTCTGGCCTTTGATTGCTCAGATCTGAAACATGTAAAGCTGGTGAGTTAGACCTTGGAGCAACAAACGAATGCTTCTTTTTGGAATTACCAGTAGTGGTCGGTTTCTGTGAATGCTGAGATAAATTCTTACCTTTAGCACTCTTAGCGTTCACAGAGACTGATTTATCAACGAAAGATTTCGTTGATTTTGCACTGTTCACAGGCTTACTGGTTTTTCTCAACGTTTTCTTAATAAAAGTTGAAAGGTTGGGAAGTTTTGCATTAAAGTCAAAAAGATTAGAACCATCATCTAAACCACCGTTAGAGTTCAAAAATTCAAATCCGTTATTTGATGAGCCAAACACATCCTTAGACTTTGAAGCTTTTGAAAGAACAGAATTTGAAAACACGGTTGAAAAAACGTTTTGCTCAATATTTATCAAAAGTCTTGCATCTGATAAAGAATTCTCGAGTTCAGAAATTTTACGTTCTAAAACGAGAGGAGGGACATATAGTTTACCTTTAATAGGCTTCGCCTCCATTTCTTTTTCAGAATAACTTGGAAAGAAATCACTTGAAAGAGTTTTCTTCTTTTGATAAATTGGGTTTTCATCATAACTATTATTCAATTTCGCATAATAAAATGGAAGATGAACTTTAGCTGATTTCATCCGTTTTTCCTTTTCATTGGCTTCATCCTCTTTTCACAGTTTAGTCCAGAAAGTTTTAAACGCGGGGATTCTGCGAGCTAATTGCATATTAAGATGATCATAAAGTCCTGGCACTTCAGACATCACCTTTTGTAGACAGTGAGGATTCTTATAACCGATTCCCCATCTCTCTATTTCCTCTTTGGGTTTGTTTAGAAAAATAGTCTGTTCAGTTTGACCCATTTTATATAACTTCTCTTCCAAACTTTTTAATTTTCCCAGTAAAGAAAAGTTTTCTTTGGTACAAGAAGCATGCAATTTTGTAAGCTCATAAATATCTATCTCACTTTTTAGCAGTTTAGACTTAAGATCATAATTCTCTTTAAGAATTATTGTCTTTTCCTTAGCGTTGGTGTCATTATCTCTATGAAGAATCTCAACTAATACTTTCTGCTCAGCAATTTCATTGCTAAGTTTCTGTATCAATTGGTTTTTGTCAGTTATGACACCATTTTCTTGCTTAAGATTAGATTCTAACTCTTTTTGTTTTAAACTCATGGCATGCATTTTATTCATGAAATCTAAATCTGATAGATTACATACCTCCACTTCTTCATTGTCTGAATCAGCTTCAGCATCTGATTCTATCTGGCCCATCAAGCACATGTTGACGGCTTCATCCTTTTCTTCATCCTCTTCTTCATCATCTGAGTGATCAAGCCAGTATTCATCTTCAGCCATCAGTGCTTTGCCAGCCTCCTGTTGCTTTGAAAGAAGCATCTTGTTCTTGTAGTAGTCGGAGTTTCTGACTTTTGGCCTTCGGCAGTCTCTGGCATAATGACCTGTTTTGCCACAGTTGTAGCACGTTGGTGGCTCTGTTTGACTGGATCCTTCAGCTTTGAACTTTCTCTCTTCTGGTTTCCTCTCCTCTAATCTCTTCCCTTCAGGCTGATACCTTCTTTCTTCAGGCTTCCTTTCCTCTGTTCTCTTCCCTTCAAATCTCTTTCCTTCATATCTGCTTCCTTCAACCCTTTCCTTGTGGATGTAGTTGTTCGGACCAGATGAGTACCTCTGACTGTGTGACATCTGACAACCAGAATGTACAGGTTAGAGCCCGAACAGTATGATACATGTCTTATCAGGTAGGAACACCCTAATATGACCTAATTATGTAGGCCAGGGTTTTAGTTTCCTAAGATTCCCGGCAGTGCGCTTAGAATATCCGTTTACTGCGCGTAACGGTATACGTTGTCTTATAAAATGCCAATCCGATAATAATTAACATCTGAATATATCAAAAATATTAAATAAGACAAAAATATATTTTACCTACCAAAAATTAAAAAAGAAATTTAAACCTTGTGCAATTTTATTAGAAAATATGTGAGAATAAAGCCTTTAATCAAAGACTTTTTATAAAAAAAATTACCTACTTAAATAATTATCTATTAATGATATAATTATTATTATTATTTAAAAAAAAAGATAAAGAGAGGCCCAAAAAAAAATCGGCCCTCTCTCTCTTCCCTTCCTCTTTTCCTTCAAAACATCATTTCCCTTCACCATTTTTCAAGAAAAGTCATTTATTTCCTCTCTCTCACTTCAAACTATCCTCTCCTCTCCTCTCTAATCCACTCATGGCCGAAAATCAGCCCTAAACCACCTCAAAGTTCAAATTTTTGAAGACCAAAACATCCATTCTAGGTGGGTAAGTCTTCTACTATGTTGTTTCTTCACTTTTTCTTTCAAAATTTATTACATTTCTTACTTTCTTAATCCCTTCTTCATTCTTTTCTTGAAGTTTCTAAAATAAAGGACCTTTATAGGTCTTAAAATGGTAGGTTATACACCAATGACATGTTAAATGTCAAGAAATGGTGACAACCCATGATCCATGTAATCAAAACTCAAGAAAATGGAGCTTAGATGACATGCATGGCTATTTTTCTCACCATCTAAGATGGTAAAGTTCATGCATGTGTATCTCCTTCTTTGTAATCTAAAGGATGTTATTTTACAAAACTTATGTTAAAAATCATTGTAAAAACGTTTTTAAACAAAAAGACTACCCTTTGGGTGAGAATAAAAGTTAAAAAGCATTCAAATTGTCATGAAATCTATTTTTAGAATCTGGCAGATTGCATGAATGTTCTTGTTTTGCTCATAACTTGAAACATATTCAACCAAATATTATGAATCTTCTTCTGGAACTTTATATAGTGAGTTACAAATCTAACCCAACTGGTTTCACTAAACAATATTGAGTTTTGACCCCTCATCCTCACCTATAAAGTTATGTGCGCAAGATGAATCCGTCTGGACAGAAACCTCCATTCAAACAACCATAACCATTTTTTAAATCCATAAATATTTATGCTTTTTCTTCAGAAAGTAACTTTGATGAGTTAGAATTCAAAAAAAATTGGTTTCAATTAAAAATATGAAGATTTGGGTGTTCAACCCCTCATGACAAGTTGAGTGTGCAAAACAGAAAAACCTGACAGATTATAACACTTGGATTAAAAAAAGGCATAACTCACTCATTTTTAACCCAAAAAGGTTGAATCTTTTTCTAGAAGTTACCTTTATGAGTTAGGAGTGGAACCCAATTTGATTCACTCAAAAATGATGAGGTTAGACCCTTCAAATGGATGTAACAAAAAGCATGTGCAGGCTGCCTTGATAACTGTGACACTTAAACTTGCATGTCATGATTATGTTACCTATGCACCTCTAAAAATGGTGCTTTTTATGTCAAAAGTTCCCTAAGACACCAAATTTAAATATATAAAAATTTGGTTAAATAATGAATTTGGAAAAATACTTAAATAAATAAGTGAACCTAAATTTCTGCCAGTAGAAAAGTAAAACTCTAGTTCTAGAAAAATAAGTTCTTGGTTGTTAAAAATAATAATAGGCTTATAAGTTATAGTTTTTGTTAAAACATCAAATAATAATGTATACATGTAAAATTTAATCTTGGGTTAAAATATAAGGTGACCAAGAGATGCACGTTTATAAACATAAATAATGTAACTACTCGCTATTCATTCTTAAGACATAATTCAAGGATTAATTCCTATATGTATGTCACAATGTCAATTTTTAAAATGGTAAGGTTCTCAAATCATATAAAATCCAAAATTTCCGTGTATTTCGCAACGTAAAATATTACTTAAAAACCAATTAAAGGTCACTTAAGGCATTTTATAAGATATGGCGATCTAAGTAACACTTTAACGCTAAGAGTAGGTCCCGAACTGATAGTGTGTTTCACTTTCATAGGAGGGACTTAACACCGGGTCTTGTACAACCGTGAGGCCACTTCTGGAAATCCTACTGAACATCGTGAGTATTCACAACCCCTCTTTTACAGTTTTTATACGTTTTGGGGTGGAAAGCATGTGAATTTACAAATTGTTTCTACTGAATGATTGTTCGTTAAAATTGTCGAATTTTGAATTAAATTGTTTATGCACTATGGTATGTATACTTTACGCTGCAAGTGAGTATTCACAACCCCTCTTTTACAGTTTTTATACGTTTTGGGGTGGAAAGCATGTGAATTTACAAATTGTTTCTACTGAATGATTGTTCGTTAAAATTGTCGAATTTTGAATTAAATTGTTTATGCACTATGGTATGTATACTTTACGCTGCAAGTGAGTATTCACAGCCCCACTTTTATCGTTTTAATTGATTATTGGGGTGGAAAGCATGTTTAAATTGCGTATATTAAAGATTCATGAGAATGGTTTTAAAGTATTGCGAATTGGCAATTTATAAGGCTTTGTTAAAAGTGTTTGGAATTATAAGCTATATGATATGTATGCTCTTGATGTGTTGAGTTTCTAAAGATTAAGACCCCGTAAGCACTACTATTAACCCAAAGAAAATTGGGCCTATAGTAGTAGTGGATAGCGCTATTTGGTGTGACAAGCCTACCTTATGCTGACGAGCAGGGGTGCACTATACTAGAGAAGTTGACTATCCATGTGGCATAGACCACCTCTGAGTTAGTCAACGGGGGCGTTGAAATTGGTCAGGGACGGATTAGTAGTGGCTCAACGTAATATTATCTTTTCATACACTTATCATAAAGAAATTAAATTGTGGTATTCATGAATCAAAGATTTGAAGCTTGGTTTTTACGCATGATTTATAATGACATATCAATAACTGTCTTACACATGTGGATTTATTCCACCGCTGAGGTAATGACGTAACAATAATTGTCTTACACATGTGGATTTATTCCACCGCTGAGGTAATGACGTGTAAATTAAGGGGCATTGGTTGGTCGAAAGGTTTGGTAGTGGCTCAATGTTAAGGCATTACTGTATACAATTGACCTCGTGCAAATAATTGAACAATCAGTTTCTTAAGCGTCTTGTGAACGAACGTTTCACAATAAAAATTTCTGCATTCAAATTACTTTTGTGCATACGAAAACTTGTGAACTCACCAACTCAATGTAGTTGACCCTTTTTCTTTTACCATGCTTTTCAGGTACTGATAAGTATGTGGTGGCATATAGGGTGCATCTGTGTGACATCATCAACTGCAAGAACATTAAAATATTTGGTCAATTTTTGTAATTGTCGCTTACTTTGAGAACTTTTTGGTTATGACTTGTACAACAATATTTGTACTATTTTATGGAATGTTTTGGTTGGTGTTATCTATTACTTAATGCAATGAAACCGTGTGCTGTCATATCTCGTGTTCCGCTTTAGCGGGGTGTGACAGACTTTTTGATGTTGGCTTTTTGTAGAATATTTTCTGAAAAGCATTTGTCAGCATCATCATTGCTTGCTTCAGCTGATCATTTTCATATGTGTCAGAGTTTGCATAAGCTTCATCTTCATCTGATTCGTACACAATCGTCTTATTCTTCTTCTTCCTAACAACAAGAGCGACTGTGTCATCAACTGTCTTTCCTCTCTGTCTATTCTCAGCTAGAATTTCATCCACCTCTTCTTCATTATGACAGAGGGTTTCATACACCTCGTGAAGTGGAATCTCATTCAAGTCTTTGATCTGCTTCATCTGTCTTGCAAATCTTTTCCATTCTGGTTGAAGAATGCTCAGGAACTTGACGTTCAGCTCAATTTGAGATTTGTGGACTTTGTTCTTGCTAAGTTCGTTCAGCAAAGTCACAAACCTGTCATAGGTTTCTTCTAAAGTTTCTCCCACTCTGCCTCTAAATTCTTCATAGTTATTTAGGCAGTTGGAGATTTTCAGCTGATTTCCAACTTTTGAACCCAGCATCATCTTTTCAAGCTGATCCCACATTTCTTTGCCGGAGGCCTTGTAGTTTTCAATCTTTACGTATATTTCATTTGGGATTCCTTGTAAGATGTATGACTTAGCTAATCTGTCGCCTTTGGCTCTTCTAAGGTTATCATCTTGTAGCACATGAAACTTAAGTTCAACTTCAATCAGCACATTTCCAACTACACGAGTCGTTATGACTGGTTTCATAACCCCTTCTTCAATAGATGTTCTGATGAAATCACCCAGCTCATGTCTGTCAATGAAGTTCAGAAACCGATCCTTCCACTGTTCGTATTCTCCTTTAAAGAGAACTGGTGGCTTGGTGTCAGTTCCTATTGCAAGAGCTTCTCTGGATGTCATTCTGTATTGAATAAGAGAAAACTTGACAGATATGATCGTTAATCCAAATAAAATTTGATCACATAAGAAATTTTGTCTCCCTAGGCAGACTTAGCACGGGGGTCCCGCTAGAGAAAAAAATTTATGACAATTAAAGACCCTATTGCAGTTTCGAAAAATTCTCAGAAAAAAAAAATTCTAAGTATGGATTGAAGCAGAGAGGTTTGCGGGTCTAGTTGGACGCGCACCATGGAGTTGTGCGGGTCTGGTTAGGAGCGCACAATTGAGGTGTGCGGGTCTAGTTGGACGCGCACAATGGAGTTGTGCGTTTCAAGAGGGAAACGCACAATTGAGATATGCGATTCAAATGGGACACGCAAGGTTAACTTGTTCTTTTTAAGAGATGAACTCGATGTCTTGAGGTATGCGTGTCTGAGGTATGCGTGTGCTTTGGAACCCGAGAAGTAAGGAATGCGTTTCCTTTGGGACGCACACAATAGAATATGCGTTTCCTTTGAGACGCGCACAATAGAATATGCGTTTCCTTTGAGACGCGCACAATAAGGTATGCGGGTTATTCTTCCTCTGTTGTGCGGGTGTTCGTCCTGTACTTCTGAAAATCTACTGAATCTTGTTCCTGAAACGATTTAGCAATACCAAACTCTACCAATATGTCTAGAATCACTTCTAGAACTGAATGTAAGCACTCGATCTCACTAAAACACTCTTTTTAGAATTTAATCTGATCGCACAGTGACTTACCCACTTCGACTGTTTTCACTCAAAATCCACAAATTGGAACTCGATTTAAGCTTAAAAGTGAAATTAAATAGCAACAACTCGATCTAGCATGTAGTACGATCACACTCTGATCGATTCTAACACCTAAAGCAGTTTAAATCACAAACTCAAATTTTCTTGAAGAACATAGAGACGTTTTTCTTTTATAAAACTTGTTTTGATCTTAATCAGGCTCTGATACCAACTGTCGGTCCAACAATACTTATCAAGTTTATAGAAACAACAACACAATATGATTACCAACCTGTATTGATTATAACAAACGAGTTACAAGGTTGATCGATTGAGCATGAAATGTGTTCTCTATGTTTTCTCTCTTTTACACCTTTAAGTGTGTGTTTGTATGTGTGAATTATGATCTGATCTATGAGAGATTGAGAGATACACTTAGATAATATCTAGAATAGATATTATCTAAATCTTATCTACCTAACAACTTGTAAGAACAAGTTGTATTATAAAACTATTATAACTAAATAATATCTAACAAGTAGATATTATATCTAACTAAACTAGAAACTAAGTAAGTTAAACTACCTAACAACTAGATATTAATTTAACTAGTATAATAGTAAACAAATACATTGACATTTATTACAAATAGACATAGACTTATATATCGAGAGTCGACGTTCCGACTTTAGCTTTAGATTGCGATCTTCAGTTTGGATGATCTTGAATCCAATGAGACTGTGTCTTAACAGCGATCTATTTTGAGTGAAGCATGCAATGTTAACAGCTTCAGCCCAAAATTGAGTAGGGAGGTGAGAATCGCTGAGCATTAATCTGGCAACTTCAATGATTGTTTTGTTTCTTCTTTCAGCGACTCCATTCTGCTGAGGCGTTCTTACTGAGGAAAAGTTGTGAGAAATTCCCTTGTTCTCAAAGAAATTGTTCAGAGAACTGTTTTTGAATTCAGTCCCATGATCACTTCTTATTGAGCGAACAATAAGATTTTTCAACACTTCCATCTTTTTAACAAAATATATTAGTTCTTTTGGAGTATCACTCTTGCAGCGAAGAAAGATAACCCAGGTGTAGAGAGAGTATTGATCTACGATGACAAGTGTATATTTCTTTCCAGCTATGGATTGGATATTAACAGGGACAAACAAATCCATATGCAAGAGTTGAAGAGGATTTGTCACAGAGGAAACATGTTTAGATTTGAAACTAGCATTTGCTTGTTTTCCTTTTTCACATATTGAACATATAGATTCCTTAGCATATGAGTGCTGAGGAAGACCAGAGACCAGTTCCTTAGAAGAGAGAGAATTCAGGGTTTTGAGGTTTAGATGAGAAAGCCTTTTATGCCACAGCCAGTTGACATTAGAAGAGGCTTTAGAAAGAAAACATCCGTTTTCAGTGATAGTAGAGTCCATATCTATTACATAGGAATTATCCTTACGATAACCACTAGGAGCAAGTTTTCCATTCTCATTTACCACTGAACATGCTTTCTTAGTAAAGCGAACTTCATAGTCTTTGTCACATAGATGACTAATGCTTAGAAGATTGTGCTTCAGTCCGTCTACGTAAGCGACTCTTCTGAAAGTAGTTATCCCATTGATGAGGACACCAAACCCTCGGGTATATCCTTTTCCATTTCCACTAAAGGTCACTGAGGGACCTTTTTCTTCCTTGTATTCAGTTAGCAGGTCTTTTTGTCCTGTCATGTGACGAGAGCATCCACTATCAAAATACCAGATGCCCTTTGATCCCTGCAAACATAAGGAAGATTAAGCTTTGTTTGGTACCCACTTTTCAATGGGTCTTTTAGGGTTAGTGGATATGGAAGGTTCGACAATCTTCACAGCAAATGAAGATTCAGCTTCAGTGGTAACCTTCACTTTGCTTAATTTCTTAACTTTAGTGGTATTTTTCACCTTGGTCGATTTCTCAGCTTTGGTGACCTTCTCAGCCTTGGAGGCATTCATCTTCACTTCAGTTGTTTTATCAGCTTTTGTGGCAGTTGGACATTTACTAGCAACATGGTTAGTGAATCCACAATGATAGCATTTTATATATGTGAAGGTGGTTTTTGGACCATGAGTAATAGGTTTAGAAAATTTGAGGTGAGCAGGGCCAGCTCCAAGAATGCCTTTAGCATGAGATCTGGGAGGAACTTTCAGTTCTTTAGATCTCTTAGGCTTAAGATCAATCTTCAACTTTGGAGGACAAATATAAAAGATTTCTGTCACAGAGCTAGAAGATCGATTTACTGAAGGTTTAGAAGGAACTTTCAGCTTTGCTTTCTTGGAAGCCTTCTGAGGATGGGAAATGGATTTTCCTTTATCTGCAGGCTTAGAGCCTTTAGATATTTCCTCAGGGATGGGATTGGAAAAAGAAGAGCAATGAGCATAAAAGGTGTCAGGGATAGAAGAGACAAACATTCCAAACTTAAGCATGGAACTGTCTTCTTTAGGTTCATCCTGTTGTTTCCAGAAACCAAGACCAGTTCTATCACTAGCAGGAATCTGAGCACTTATAATCTCAGTGATCTTTGTTGAGGATTTGCACCATCCTTCAACAGTTGCCTTTTCTGCTTTTAAAGCAGCGATGACTTGTTCGCGTTCAATGCTGATGATTTCATTGACAATGACTTGATCTTTCAAACTTTCCTCTAAAAGAGTCAGTTCTCTGATATTTTCATGACATTTTTCTAGCTGTTCATTTAAATCAATATTTTTATTTTCAGCTAGGGTTTTGCCATTTAGTGCATTGTAAAGATCGATTGTCAGAACATCGACATTGCGACTTCTCTCAACTTCAGATAGAGAGGGATTGGTAGAGATTGATACCTGAGAGGATATATAGCTCATGGAAGTTTCTGGGGATTCTTCCACTTCTTCTTTAATCTCGTCCATAAGGCAGAGATTAGCAGAGATTAGCGACTTCTTCTTCATCAGAACTTGATTCTTCTGATTCACCCCAGTCGTGTTATTCAGCGATAAGTCCTTTACCTTTTCTTTTATAGTTTTTCAACTTTTGATATTTTTCCATCAGTTTAAGGTATTTGTCATCGCTGGATCTTCTGGAGGTAGAAGGTTTGAAGACTTTCTTTGACCTGCATTCACTTGCAAAGTGTCCAATCTTTTCGCAGTTATAGCAAGTAGCAGTAGTGTTAGAGCACATATTTGTTGGATGCAAGATCATAGAAGACAAAAGCTAAAAGTAAAGAAAGTCAAAGCTGAAAATCAACTATCAAGCAAAGTCAAGGTCTTTTGTAATAAAAGTCAAAGTAGTTTGTATTTTGTTTCTTTGTTTTAGGTGGTGGTATAAATAGTCCTTGCCTTGTAATCTTTATGTATGAATCATATTTCAGAAGTGAAGTAAGCAGATTAGAGAAGAGCAAATTAGAAAATCATTCTAGTAAGAGAAACATGATGTAGAGAGAGAAAGTGAGTGAGATTTGTAATTGTTTGATTGTTGAATCAATGACATATGAATATGATTTGTTCATCTTGATTATTGTTAACAATTAGAACTTGAATATTGGGAATAACAATTGGTATCAGAGCAGATCCAGATTGAAATCAAATCAAGAAATGGGTTCGACACTGTTACATTGAAGTTCAAATTCGATTATGAGTTTTATGTGTTTTTTGAGTTGTATTCAATGGATTTGTGTTCGAATTATGTGCTAGATTGAGTTTGTATAGATTTTATACTGATTTGCAATGTATTTGATCTTTAATTTTGAGATTTGTTGAAGTTTTGAGTCACGAGTTCAACGCACTGTTCATTGAATCAATTTATATTAGTATGTGTCTTAGATTGAAATTCATTGCTAGATTTTGGTTCTAGGTGTATTTGTAGTCAAATTGTCGAAGTCTTAGATTGAATTTCAATGTCTTGATGTATTTTTGAGTAAATCAGAGACGTTTTTCAACTCAGATATGAACAATTCGCTAAATCCATGAAGAACTCGCAAAATATCTTCAAGAACTCGCAGATCACGAAGAACTCGCAAGGGTTTCACGAAGTTTTCGTAGGTTTAGTAGAGGATTCGTAGAGGATTCGTAGAAGATTTCGCAGGTTTAGTAGAGGATTCGTAGAAGATTTCACAGGTTTAGTAGAGGATTCGTAGAGAATTTCGCAGAAGAGTAACTAACGAATTCTTAGAATTCATAAATGTCTAATCTATGAATTCCTTAGAATTCGCAGATAAGTATTTTACGAATTTTGTGCACTTTACAACCTACGAATTCTGAAGTTCGTTTTTGTTGTGTTGTTTGCGAATTCTTGCTTAATCTTCACGCTTAATCTTGTGAAGTGTGCGAATTCTAAGTGAATATATATTGGTTATGAATTCTGAAGTTGAATTGTTTGTGCTTGCGAATTTCTTGTGTTTTCTTTGAAGCTTGCGAATTCTGAAGTGTTTTCACAATAATTTGCGAATTTCAGACTTAGAAAAATTTGGACTTACGATCATTTTTGTCAAGTTCTTTTTGTAACAGAATGACTTCCAGTGAAGCTTCTGCAATCAGTACGGATGAGAAACCACCAGTACTTTTTCAGAGGAGAGTATGAACAATGGAAAAATCAGTTTATGGATTTCATTGACCAACATGAATTGGGAAAATATATCAGAATATCTTTGAAGAATGGAAATATGAAAACTCCAACAACGATTTATTCTTTTATGGGAGTAGATGGATAGACAGGAAGAAAAGAGTCTCCAATACCACGTAAGGAATACTCAGATGAGCAAAGAAAGAGATATGAAGCTGATAAATTGGCCAAAGTTTTTATTTTGCAAGGAATTTCAGATGAAATTTCTATCAATTTAGATAGCAAAAAGGCTACAGCAAAACAATTGTGGGATCAACTTGAACTTAGATCAAAGTTGTCTTCAAGAGAAAAAGTAAAGATTTTGGACTCTGAGAATTCTGAACTGAAAAGAAAGATCTCTGACTTTGAAAATCAGATTGTGCAATTCCAGCAAGCAGCATCTGTTGAAAGGTATGAGGAGAAGATTAAGAGTTTGGAAGATGCTAATGCTAAGCTTCAGAAGAATATATCTGATTTGGAGCAAAAACTTGCCAAAGACAAATCTGATTTTGAAAAAGAAAGATCAAAGTTTGCACATAAGTTCTCAGAACTTTCCAAGAAGAGTTGTGAAGATAAGAAGATGGTTGAGCTTAAATTCATTAAGCAAGAGATATCGGATGGAAGAAAGAATGTTGAAAATGGTTTTGAGGAGGAGAGGAATATTTTTGAGGCTAAGATTAAGAAGCTTAATGACAAGTTATCTGAACTGTCAAAAAGTGCACTGAAAGAGCGAAAAACGAAGTCTGAATTCAAGAAAGAGATTGACCTGCTTGTCCGAGAAAGAGATAGTCTATCTTCAAAGATAAAAGAGCTTGAAGACATTATGTCCAAGGTGGTGGTGACTGAGCAAACGACTCCAGAGTCACAAATCCACACACCTCGAGATGATTCAGCTGATTTTGAATGTTCATTCAAGACAGCTGCAAGCTCACATAAGAAAATTGTTTCTACAAAAAGGTTAGTCAATTCATTTGATCAGATTCGTACAACTAACATTTTTTTCGATAAATATGTGATGGTTCAGGTGCACAAAGAAGAAGAAGAAGATACAAAGAAAAAGAACTGGTATGGAAAGTGAAACCAGTTGAAGAAGAAAAGAAAGATGAGAAGAAAGCTGAGAAGAAAAGAAAGAAGACATGTGTACCTGAGACTAAAGCCAAGAAGAACAATGTGTGAAAAGGTAAACCTGATCATGTCTACTCTAGATATCAGTTAATCAGGTTGTCAAGTAAGAAATATTATTGTTCTTATTGTCTTACACATGATCATGTTCACAAAGCTAGTGATCATTTATGGTGTGGTTCTTACTCAGTTACTCCCATTCGAACTGCAACTTACAAACATGGACCCAAATACCAGTGGGTACCAAAACCGAAAGATGAATCTGTGTTGCAGGCACCTACAGTCAAGGGGGAGTAAGAGAATTAATGCTTCTGAATAAATCAGTTCAGGACCCGTACTTCAACGAAGTTTGACTTCTAAACATAACAGTTTAGGACTGGATATTCAATGATCAAAAGAAATGATACTCCCGAGCTGATAAGAGGATGTACTCCAATACTCAAATGAGAAAATCAACCTTCAAGGAGGAGTATATATATATTTTTCAGAAAATATGTATCCGGAAGATATGACGAACTACACTTCAGAAGGAGTCGTAGATCTCTATCATGTGCTTGTTCACTGACATATTTTAGATGCATATTTTTAGGGGGAGTAACGAATTATGACTTCTGATTACTTCTGATCAGAACTCGTACATTCAATGTTTTACTGCTTTATGTCATTTTAGTTTTCAATAAATTTGTGAATAAAGTTGATTTGACATGACTTTGAGACTTTTGCAGATTGAGAGAAGCTATCAGGATCATATCATTATGATTTTCAGCTTGACTTCATGAGATTTAAGACTGAACAACAAAGGTTAAATTTCTTATCTTAATTTCATATATGGTCGAAAGAAATACGGCTTTCAATCATAGAAAACATATTCTTAAATGTTCAAACCACTTATCGATTCTTAAATAGATTTCATGAATTGGAAGTGAGATTTTAAATGTTTTCATTTTTACTTGTGCTTAAACTGTTAACCCAGATTAGTTGATAAACAATAATCACAACACAATAAAGATCAAGAGATAAATAAATCAGATTAACATACCAACGATCTTTTTGATTAATCAATGAATACGTGTGTGTGTTCTTGGTGAATAAAGATAATACCTTATGCGTATAATTCAGAGAATACGACTTCCTCTCTTTTTAGCTTATGCAATTCACACACTAAAACCTAAAGAATAATACCTTTTATACCTAGGTTAATATTACCTAATCAATATTACCTAATAGCTAAAATACCCCCTAGAGTATTAAACACTATTATAAACTAGACCCCATTATTAATAATTAATCTTGAATACAATTTATGATCCAACAATCTCCCCTTTGGATTCAAGATTAATTTTTTTTTTTTTGCAATTGTCCTCGGGTCTTCTCTTCTCTTGAAAACTGTATTTGATATGACGTTGACAACTTCAAACTTGTAACTTTACACAGTCTTCATCTTCCTCTTTCTTTAAGTGAAGTATCCTTCTGACAATCATCTTCAGTCAGACTTTTGATAGATCAAATAAGCTTAGACACTTTGATATCTTTATCTTCTTCAGCAATCTTCAGTATGAAAATTCTTATCTAGTATTCTCCCCCTTTTTGATGAACGGTGAGATCAACATCTTCAAAACTTTGCAAAAGCAATTAATGAACCTTCTCCCCCAATCCAACAATTAAGCGTAGTCTTCATGTATATATATCCCTATGTGGAAATAAGAGCAGTTTCCCCAGATCGAGAGAGTGATTATTTCAATATTTTCAGATTAAAATAAGATAAATGTGGTAACCCTGAATCAACAAATGACTCAGTTTGGAATGCCTGTCAGTAACACACAGTTACTGAGTAACACAAAGTTACTATATAAGGAGCTGGTTTTGATGTTGACTCCCCAGGACTTCCATTCAATCATCGAATAACACATGGTTGTCTATGAACGTTCTGACAGAAAACAAATTTCTGTGTGCTCGTGCATGTGTATGAAAGAATTAAGCACCGATGATTGCTTTTTAATATAGGCTCAAAGTATGTAAACTTGTTCAGACAGCAACAAATTATACAAAGACTCAATGTGCATGATAAAGGGTTCGAAGGTGGGGCAACTTTCCTTCTTATTCAATATTAGTATCTTCCAAGTGAAGAACCAATAGCATATGTGTTGTGTCTCCAGAAAATGTGAAACATTCTCTTTTTGAGAAAAGAATGAGTAGCTGGTGGGGTTGTATACAAGAGATGGCATGGGCTAGATGTCTTTTTCAATGATGTTCACGAAGAAATGTGAAACAACAGATAATGTGGTTGCCCGGCTCAGAAAGTATTTGGTGCAGAGTCTGATATTCTTTTACTCTATTCTCTCACCCTCTTTCTTTTAAACGTTTGAGCTCATGACTAACCCATCTCTCATTTTCATTTTACCTTTTTTCACACACCGACACTCAATTCTTTTGACCCCTCTCCCCTAAATCACTCAAGGAATACTTCCTGGGTAGGAAACACTGGTTATCATGAACCTATGGAAGTTCTGTTAAGCTCACACACTGAATCCCATGTATTTTCCTAAAAGAACATCCTGTTCAACAGCCTTTTGTACATGTAAGCACAAAGGAATAAACATGAAGAATAAAATTTTGGAGAAGTCAAAACATTTGTGTGTTTGACGATGCAATTCTCCCCCTTGAACCAAAAGGTTGGCGATTAAGATCTTTTTCATTTAAGCTCCCCTTCAACTTGAAGACCGTTATTTTTTTTTTAAATAAGTAAGAAAACAAATAGAAAGCAAAACACTGAAGTGCGGGTTCTAATCAGATGTGATTAGAAGCCATTGTCACTTGAACAAACCTGCACACAAAAGAAATCATGGTAATCATTTGTGAAAATGATTCCTCTTTTGTTAGATACAGTTTAAGGATAGATATGTAAATCACAAGATTAGATTCAGAATACTCCCCCTCGAATCATGATTAAGATCTAAGAAGACATGTTCAACATACCAAGTTTGCTGATGAGAAACTGGAGCCTCTTTTCATCCAACGGCTTGGTGAAAAGATCAGCTAACTGGAAGTCAGTTTGAACAAAGTGCATTTCAATGTCACCTTTTTCTACATGATCTTTGATGAAGTGATAGCGTACATCTATATGCTTGGTCTTTGAATGTTGAACCGGGTTAGTTGTTATGGCGATTGCGCTCTTGGAATCACAATAAATAGGAACGCGCTTGTAGTTGTATGCAAAGTCCCTTAACTGTGTCTTCATCCAGAGGACTTGTGAACAACAGCTAGCAGCAGCTACATATTCAACCTCAGCAGTGGATGTTGAAACACAGTTTTGTTTCTTTGAGGTCCAACTTCCAAGTTTGTCACCAATAAATTGACATGATCCAGAGGTGCTTTTCCGGTCTAGCTTACATCCTGCATGATCAGCATCTGTAAGGCAGTTAGATCAAAACGAGAATCCTTTGGATACCAAAGGCCTAATGTAGGAGTGCCTTTGAGATATCTAAGGATTCGCTTAACAGCATTAAAGTGCGACTCTTTAGGATTAGACTGATATCTCGCGCAAAAACATGTGGCAAACATTATATCTGGGCAATTGGCAGTCAGATAAAGTAAAAAACCAATCATGCTACGATACACTTTTTGTTCTACATGGTTACCAGAGGGATCTGCGTCTAAGAGTATACCAGTAGCCATTGGTGTTTTCATGACTGAACTTTTTGACATATTGAACTTTCTTAACATATCTTTTATATATTTAGCTTGATTAATGAAAATGCCTTCGGGTAATTGCTTTACTTGTAAACCAAGAAAGAAATTTAACTCACCCATCATCGACATTTCAAACTTTGTTTCCATGATTTTAGAAAAGTTCTTGCAAAATTTCTGATTTGTCGACCCAAATATTATGTTGTCAACATAAATCTGAATGAGAATCAAGTCCTCACCTTGCCTTTGGAGAAATAAGGTGGTGTCAACCGTACCTTTCTTATAACCAGAAGCTAGGAGAAATTTAGTGAGAGTTTCATACCAGGCTCTTGGTGCTTGTTTAAGACCATACAGTGCTTTGCACGTAGACATGATCAGGGTAATGGGGATCAATGAAACCTTCAGGTTGTGCCATGTAGACCTCCTCATGTAGAACGCCATTTAGGAAAGTTGACTTTACGTCCATTTGATAGACTGTAAGTTTTTGTACGCGACATTTGCTAAGAAGATTCTGATGGATTCGATCCTTGCGACAGGGGAGAATGTTTCATCGTAGTCAATACCCTCCTGTTGACAATACCCTTTTGCAACCAATCAAGCTTTGTTTCTCACAACTACTCCAGCCTCGTCTTTCTTGTTTCTGAATACCTACTTTGTTCCAATAACAGTTTTACCTTTAGGTAGTGGGATAAAGCGCCAAACCTTGTTCCGTTCGAATTGCAAAAGCTCGTCTTGCATAGCAGAAATCCAGAAGGGATCACGTAGAGCTTCTGGTGCTTTCTTTGGTTCTAGGGAACTAAGGAAGCTTGAAAACATGCAGAAATTAGCTGATGCGGACCGTGTCGTGACACCAGATTGTACGTCACCTATCACGTTATGTAAGGGATGATCCTTAGTCCAACGATGTGTGCTTGGTAAGGATTCAACTGTTTGTTGCGTATTTGATGCATTATATTCATCATGCACGACAGGTAGATCCACAAATGTACTCGGGACATCTTGTACTGGTGTTTTTGATACTGAAGTTTCTGGAATAGCGGTTGAAGTACTCGTGACTTCATTTCCAGAAGAACTATCTGCAGAGACAGATTCAACATTAGTAGAGTCAGAAACTAATGGTTTAGTTGTACCTGATGCATATGCAGTTTCAGTGACTTCTTCGGACGGTCCAGACATGTCTTCAGAAATAGTAGGGACCTCCGAGCTTGGTGTTGATGTTGATATGCCTTTGTCAAAGTTTGCACAAATATCATCGAAGACATCAATAAACAACAAATCTATCTTAGATGAAGTAGAGTTAGAGTTAGAAGAAGTAGATTCTTTAGACGTTGGTTCTATTCTGGAGTGAATAGAAGCTTTATTCTTGAGTCCGAGTTCTGAACCGTTGTGTCCAGAAGTCCGAGTAGAATTCTCATCAAAATATACATTCATGCTCTCAACAATCGTCTTGGTTCGAATTATATAGATTCGATAAGATATGGATGTCAGGGAGTATCCAATGAGATATCCTTCATCCGCTTTCTTATCAAATTTTGATAGTCCTTGACGCTCTCGTAGAATGTAACACCTGCAACCAAAAACACGAAGGAATTTGATGTTAGGTTTACGATTGTTGATCAACTCATATGTTGTTTTGTCAAAACGTTTGACCACAATGGTACGATTCTGAGTGAAACAAGTTGTCGCGACTGCCTCAGCCCAAAGATACATGGGTAGATCAGAATATGCAAGCATAGTACGAGCAACTTCAACAAGAGTGTGGTTCTTCCGTTCAACAATGCCATTCTGCTGTGGAGTGTAGGCTACGGAGAAGTTATGTGAAATTCCCACATAGATAAGATAACTCTGCAAGGTGTCATTCTTGAACTCCGTGTCATTGTCACTGTGAAGAGTTCAAACTGGCAATTGAAGACGTACTTGAATGCGCTTAATAAAAGCGATAATCAATTCTGGCGCATCTGACTTGTTGCGAAGAAACTTAAGCCATGTATACCTTGAATAGTCATCTATCATTACTAAGACGTATTTCTTGCCGTTGATAGACATTGTTCTCATTGGGCCACAAAGGTCCATATGAAGAAGTTCCAGTGCATATGAGGTTGATGATTCAGTTTTGTACTTGAATGAGCTTCGCTTCATTTTGCCCATCTCACATGCAGAACATAGTGAGTCTTTTTCAAACCTCATTTCTGGTAGACCTTTGACCAGACCTTGTCTCTGTAGCTTAGCTATTGAGCAGAAATTCTGATGAGACAAGCGGCAATGCCACGTCCACGATTATGCTTTAGTTGCTTTGGCTAATAGGCATACTAGACGTGTGGCAGACAATGTAGGAAAAATCTACATAATATAGATTTCCATGGCGTTCAGCTTTGAAGACTTCGTAACTATCTGGATCCTCAAGATAGAAATGAGTTGTTATGAAGCGAACTTGATATTTCATGTCACAGAAGTGACTAGTGCTAAACAAATTATGATCTAGTCCTTCAACATATAACACCCTTTGAATCTTCTCAACTCCATTATCCAGCATTCCATATCCTCTGACGTGTCCTTCTACTTCAGAGTTTGCAAAACGAACTGCTCCGGCAGGCTCCTCCACATAGTTATGCAAGAGGTGCTTGAATCCAATCATGTGGCGTGAGCATCCGGAATCTATCACCCACAATCGATAGGCCTGCAAAAGAGACAATTAGTTTTGCTTTGGTACCCATATCAAAATGGGTCCTTTGTTGTTAGCTTCAAGCAATTCAGAAATATCAGCAGGTTTAACTTTCACTCTCAATTCATATCGGGGTTTTGGAACCCATTTCCAAACCATTTTAACATTTAATTCCTTAAAATGCTTTTTAGATCTAGGATTGGTAACCTTAGCACGAAACACTTTGGGTCGTGTGGAAGAATTAGACTTAAGATTAAGTTTAGCTTTTCTTTTTATCTTTTTGGACTTAGGAGTGGAGTAGTATTTGAAAGAGTTATCCCAGCAGTGTTTGCAATATAGATTCTTTCTAGCAAATGTCATAAATTTAGATTTATCGGAACAAATCTGACATTCATGTCCATCAAAAGATTTACTTTTCAAAATATCACAGTCTGTAGGACAACTGTTTGCAACAGAGGGTTCAAAAAAAGTCAAACTAGCATTTTTATTCTTCTTACTCCTCCCAACTCCATTTCCTTTTATATCTGAAATAGAAACAGGAACATTGTTAGTCTCTATCTTAGAAGGTGATTCTTTTATTGAGTTACTTGAAGTCTCACCCTTCTCAAAAATACTAGGTGGATATTCAGGACAATCAGAGTAAATAACTGAAGATTTTGCAAGAGCATCAAATTCTGGATTTGTTCTTACCTTCCAGCTTGGATCATTAAACATCTGTTTATCATTTGAAACATTCTTAAACAGAGTAATTTTTAAATCATTGATCTCTGTGCAAAGCTCTTGATTATCTTTCAAAGATTTTTCAAGTTTAAATTTTAGATCAAAGTTTTCATCTTCAATCTCTTCAAGAGACTGTTGCAACGAATCAATTTGTCTCATCAATTCAGATGTATGATCACTCACAAAATTTGACTCTATTGCAGTAGAAACATGATCAGAGTCTGAAGCGGTCATCATTTCAGAAAACATTTCTTCAGTCATGTTCTCAATAAACTCCTTTTTGTCATTTTTAAAACTGTTATCCCAGTTTAATCTAGTTGGTAAATAATCAATCAAGTAATCAAGCAACACAATAATAATCAAGAGATATATAAATCAGAGTAACATACCAATCCCTTGAATAAACAATGAAACCCTTGAGTGTTCTTGATACCCTTTGAATACGATTACAATATGGCTACCTTTCTCTCTAAACAATGATTAAGAAATTATGAAAGATTTTTCCTAAAACTAAACAATTAAAACTTTAAATACTTAGGCCATATGGGCTTCCTAATGCTTAATGGGCTTGAGGCCCAATAGCTTAATAACTATTGAATAAATACTAATTAGACCCTCTAACTTTAACTATCAAATAAATACAGTTTAAACCCTTTAATCTTGAATACAATTATTTGATCCAACAATCTCCCTCTTTGGATTCAAGAATAAAAAAAATTTGCAATTGTCTTCGGGTCTTCACTTGTCTTCAGATATGTCATTAATAGCTTCAAAACTTAAAATCTTCAGGTCTTCAGATTATATTCTCCCTTTTTGTATCTTCTCCCCCTTTTTGATGAGTGGTGAGAATCATCATCATCAAAACTTTGCACAACAATCTCCCCCATTTCAAGACAATCTCCCCCATTATGTATGATCACGTAAGCACAGTCTTCATCTAACGAGCCCTGTATGGAAACAAGAGCAGTCTTCCTAGATGGAAAGAGTGATTATTTCAATCTTTTTCAGATAAAAATAGTCAATTGTAACCGTTTAAATCTTTGCAAATTCAAACAGTTTAAGAGTTGTAACCCTGAATCAACAAATGACTCAGTTAGAATGCCTGTCAGTAACACAAAGTTACTGAGTAACACAAAGTTACTATATAAGGAGCTGGTTTGATGTAGACTCCCCAGGACTTCCATTCAATCATTGAATAACACATGGTTATCTATTAACGTTCTGACAGAAAACAAATTTATGTGTGTTCGTGCATGTGTATGAAAGAATTAATCATAGATGATTGCTTTTCATTTTAGGCTCAAAATATGTAAACTTGTTGAGACAACAACAAATTATACAAATACTCAATGTGCATGAGAAAGGGTTCGAAGGTGTGGCAACTTTCCTTTTTTTTCAATATTAGTATCTTCCAAATGAAGAACAAATAGCGTATGTGCTGCTTTCCCAGAAAATGTGAAACATTCTCTTTTTGAGAAAAGAATGAGTAGCTGGTGGGGTTGTATGCAAGAGATGGCATGGTCTAGTTGCCTATTTCAATGATGGTCACCAAAAAATGTGATCCAATCAGATTATGTGGCTGCCCGGCTCAGAAAGAAGTTTGGTGCAGAGTTTAATATTCTTTTACTCTGTTCTCTCACCCTCTTTCTTTTAATGCTCACTTCTAACCAATCTCTCTTTTCCATTTTACCTCTTCACTCACCATCACTCAATTCTTTTGACCCCTCTCCCCTCAATCACTCAAGGAATACTTCCTGGGTAGGAAACACTGGTTATCGTGAATCCATAGAAGTTCTGTTAAGCTCTCACACTGAATCCCATGTATTTTCCTAAATGAACATACTGTTCAACAGTCTTTTGTACATGTAAGCACAAAGGAATACAGTTACATGAAGAATAAAAATACGGAGAAGTCAAAACAGTTATGTTTGACGATGCAATTCTCCCCCTCAACCTAAAAGTGGTTGGCAATAAGCTCATATCAATTTGTCATGAAGAATAATATGCTAGAGAATCAAAAACGAATTTTGTTTATATGAACAATATATAAACATATTTTCAATGAAAGCACATGAAATGACGTTTGATTCAATCAACAGTGAATACAAAGAACGTGAGTATTACCATAGAAAGATTTAACTTTTGATACATGGTAATAACAAAGTCAAATAGAATGTTCTGAACCATTATGTGTATGAATACTTGACAAAATATATTGACAAGATAAAACACAAGTATTTATCTTTAAGAACACACGGTCAGATAAGCATTTAAGATCACAGATATTCTCCCCCTTAACTGATAATTTTTTTTTTATTTTTTTTAATAATAAAGCAGAAAAAATAAATAAAGCACTGAAGTGCGGGTTCTAATCTGATGTGATTAGAAACCATTGTCACTTGACCAAACCTGCATAAATAAAAAAAATAAGGATAATCATTTATGAAAATGATTCCTCTCTCGTTAGCAACAGTTTAAAAATAACACAGAAGATAAAAACATAGAATACTCCCCCTAGAATCATGAGCAAGGTCTAAGACATGTTCAACATACCAAGTTTGCTAATGAGAAATTGAAATCGCTTTTCATCCAATGGCTTGGTGAAAAGATCAGCTAACTGGAAGTCAGTTTGAACAAAGTGCATTTCAATATTACCTTTTTCTACATGATCCTTGATGAAATGATAGCGTACATCGATATGCTTGGTCTTCGAATGCTGTACCGGGTTAGCAGTTATGGCGATTGCGCTCTTAGAATCACAATAAATAGGAACACGCTGGTAGTTGTATCCAAAGTCCCTTAACTGTGTCTTCATCCAGAGGACTTGAGAACAATAGCTAGCAGCAGCTACGTATTCAGCCTCGGCAGTGAATGTTGAAACACAATTTTGTTTCTTTGAAGTCCAACTCACAAGTTTGTCACCTATGAATTGACATGATCTAGAGGTGCTCTTCCGGTCTAGCTTACATCCTACATGATCAGCATCTGTAAAGGCAGTTAGTTCAAAACGAGAATCCTTTGGATACCAAAGGCCTAGATTAGGAGAACCTTTGAGATATCTAAGGATTCGCTTAACAGCAGATAAGTGCGACTCTTTAGGATTAGACTGATATCTCGTACAAAAACATGTGGCAAACATTATATCCGGGTGACTGGCAGTCAGATAAAGTAAAGAACCAATCATGTTGCGATACACCTTTTGATCAACAGGTTTCTCGGAGGGATCTGCGTCTAAGAGTGTACCAGTACACATTGGTGTTTTCATGACTGAACTATCTGACATATTGAACTTTTGCAAAATATCTTTTATATATTCAGCTTGATTAATAAATATGCCATCGGGTAATTGCTTTACTTGTAGACCAAGAAAGAAATTCAATTCACCCATCATCAACATCTCAAACTTTGTTTCCATTATCTTTGAAAAGTTCTTACAAAATTTCTTATTTGTCGACCCAAATATTATGTCGTCAACATAAATCTGAAAGAGAATCAAGTCGTCACCTTGCCTTTTAAGAAATAAGGTTGTATCAACTGTACCTTTCTTGAAACCAGAAGCAAGTAGAAATTTAGTGAGAGTTTCATACCAGGCTCGCGGTGCTTGTTTAAGACCATACAGCGCTTTGTCTAGGACGTAGACATGATCAGGGTGATGAGGATCAACGAAACCTTCAGGTTGATCCACGTAAACCTCCTCATGCAAAACGTCGTTCAGAAAAGCCGACTTTACGTCCATTTGATAGACAGTAAAGTTTTTGTGCGCTGCATATGCTAGGAAGATTCTGATGGCTTCGATCCTTGCAACCGGGGAGAATGTTTCGTCATAGTCAATGCCCTCTTGTTGACAATACCCTTTGGCGACCAAACGAGCTTTGTTTCTCACAACTACTCCGGCTTCGTATTTCTTGTTTCTGAAAACCCACTTTGTTCCTATAACAGATTTACCTTTAGGTAGTGGGATCAAGCGCCATACCTTGTTCCTTTCGAATTGTAGAAGTTCGTCTTGCATGGCAGAAATCCAGAAGGGATCACGTAGAGCTTCAGACGCTTTCTTTGGCTATAAGGAACTAAGGAAGCTTGAAAACATGCAGAAGTTGGCAGATGCGGATCTTGTCGTGACACCAGATTGTACGTCACCTATCACATTGGTCAGGGAATGATCCTTAGTCCAACGATGTGTTCTTGGTAAGGATTCAAGTTGTTGTTGCGTATTGGACGCATCGTTTTCATCGTGCACAGCAGGCAACTCCATAGATGTACTCGGGACATCTTGTACTGGTGTTTCTGATACTGAGGGTTCTGGACTAGCAGTTTAAGTACTCGGGACTTCGTTTCCAGAAGAACTATCTGTAGAGACAGATTCATCATTGGTAGAGTCAGAAACTAATGGTTGAGTTGTACCTGATGGAGATGAAGTTTCAGTGACTTCTTCGTCGGATGGTCCAGATATGTCTTCAGAAATGGTAGGGACCTCCGAGCTTGTACCACTTATTATTGATGTGGATATGCCTTTTTCAAAATCTGCACATATATCATCAAAGGCATCAATAAACAATAAATCTAACTCAGATGAAGTAGAGTTAGAGTGTGTAGAAGTGGATCCTTTGGTAGCTGGTTCTATTCGGGATTGAATAGAAGCTTTGTCCTTAAGTACGAGTTCTGAACTGTTGTGTCCAGAAGTCCTTGTAGAATTCTCATCAAAGGAGACCTTCATGCTCTCAACAACCGTCTTAGTTCGAATAATGTAAATTCGATAAGCTTTGGATGTCAGAGAGTATCCAACGAGATATCCTTCATCCGTTTTCTTATCAAATTTTGATAATCCTTGACGCTCTTTAAGAATGTAGCACCTGCAAACAAAGACACGAATAAATTTGATATTAGGTGTATGATTGTTGATTAACTCATATGTTGTTTTATTAAATCGCTTGACCACAATGGTACGGTTCTGAGTAAAACATGCTGTAGCGACTGCCTCAGCCCAAAGGTATATGGGTAGATTCGAGTAAGCAAGCATAGTACGAGCTGCTTCAACCAGAGTACGGTTCTTCCGTTCAACAATGCCGTTTTGCTGTGGAGTGTAGGCTGCGGAGAAATTGTGTGAAATACCCACGGAAGTAAGATAACCCTTCAGGGTGTCATTTTTGAACTTCGTGCCATTGTCACTGTGAATGGTTCTGACTGGCAGTTGAAGACGTACTTGAATGCGCTTGATGAAAGCGATAATCAACTCTGGCGCATCTGGCTTGTTGCGAAGAAACTCGAGCCATGTATACCTTGAGTAGTCATCTATAATTACCAGCACATATTTCTTTCCGTTGATAGATGTTGTGCGCATTGGGCCACAAAGGTCCATATCAAGAAGTTCCAGTGCAGATGAGGTCGATGATTCAGCTTTGGACTTGAAGGAGCTTCGCTTCATTTTTCCCAACTCACATGCGGGACATAGTGAGTCTTTTTCGAACCTCATTTCTGGTAGACCTTTGACCAGACCTTGTCTCTGTAGCTTCGCTATAGATCTGAAGTTTTGATGAGACAAGCGTCGATGCCACGTCCACGATTGTGCTTTGGAAAATTTGGCTAGTAGGCATATTGGACGTGTGGCAGACAGTGTAGGAAAATCTACATAGTATAGATTTCCATGGCGCTCAGCTTTGAAGACTTCGTAACCATCGGGATCCTCTAGATAGCAATGAGTGGTTGTGAAGCAGACTTGATATTTCATGTCACAAAAGTGACTGGTACTGAACAGGTTGTGATCAATTCCTTCAACATATAGCACTTTTTGAATCTTCACAACACCGTTATTGAGCATTCCATATCCTCTGACGTGGCCTTCAGCTTCAGAATTGGCAAATCTAACTGCTCCGGCAGGCTCCTCCACATAGTTATGCAAGAGGTGCTTGAATCCTGTCATGTGGCGTGAACATCCGGCATCTATTACCCACAATCGACAGGCCTGCAAAAGAGACAATTAGTTTTGCTTAAGCACCCATATCAGGATGGGTCCTTCGCGGTTAGCATCAAGCAACTCAGAAATATCATCTGGTTTGACTTTCACTCTCCATTCATAACGCGGTTTTGGAACCCATTTCCAAACCCCCTTAACATTCATTTCCTGAAAGTGCTTTTTAGAAGTAGGATTGGCAACCTTAGCTCGATACACTTTGGGTTGTGCAGAAGAATTAGAAATAGAATTAGACTTAAAGTTCAGTTTAGCTTTTCTCTTATTCTGTTTGTACTTTGGAGGGGAGTAGTATGTGAATGAGTTATCCCAACAGTGTTTGCAATATAGATTCTTTCGAGCAAAATTCATAAACTTAGATTTATCAAAACAAACCTTACATCCTTGTTTATCAAAAGAATTACTTTTCAAAATAACACTGTCAGAAGTACAACTATTTGGAATAAAAGGTGCACTAGATAGCCTATCATTCTTATTCAAACTATTGTCTTTATTCTTCTTACTCCTCCCAACTCCATTTCCTTTTATATCTGAAACAGAAACAGGAACCTTGTTAGTCTCTAACATAGAAGGTGGTTCTTTTCTAGTGCTCTTTGAAGTCTCACCCTTTTCAAAAATACTCGGTGGATATTCAGGACAATCAGAGTAAAGAACTGAAGGTTTTGTAGGAGCATCAAATTCTGGATTGGTTCTTACCTTCCAGCTTGGATCATTGAACATCTGTTTATCATTTGAAGCATTTTTAAACAAAGTAATTTTCAAATCATTGATCTCAGTGCAAAGCTCTTGATTTACTTTTAAAGACTTTTCAAGTTTATGTTTGAGATCAAAGTTTTCATCTTCAACCTCATCAAGAGACTGTTGCAACATATCAATTTGCTTCATCAATTCAGATGTATTATCATTCACAGAATTTGACTCCTTTGGAATAGAAACCGGATCAGAGTCTGAAGCATTCATCATTTCAGAAAATAATTCTTATGTCATGGACTCAATAAACTCTGTTTTATCATTTTGAACACAAGATTCATTCGTGATAGTAGTTTCTTCTTCAACCTCTTCAACAAGTAAAGGTTTAGAAGCAATGGGATTTGAGACTGATGGTATAGTAGATGGATCAACATCCGATTCATACTCATCATATTTGCATGCAGTCTCAGGTGGAACTGTGTTGGTGCTTACTGATTCTTTGGAAGGTGTGGTAAATAGTGATTCATATTCAGTAAATTCGATCTTTCGAGTCTCATAGCTTTTATTCAAATCACCATATGTAAAACCAATTAATTTAAAAAGATTTTGAGAATCAGTGTCACCAGACTTGTTCTTTCCCATTTCTTCTCGACCTTTGGTCTATTTAGAAGGTTTAGGAGTACTTGCTTCAACAAAAGTTACACGAATGTCAGGAATGGGTCTGATTGCGGAGCCGAATTTATCAAAATTATATAGATGCTTCGGTGCCTTTTTCAAAATTTCATTAGTTGGCACACCCAAACCTGGTTTTAGTTTATAAAACCTTTCGTCTTGGAGTTTATTGGTCAACAGATTTAATGTTTGCTCAGTCTGACCTCGTTTCATATTAATGTCCTCCAGTTGCTTGATTTTGGTGTAAGATTCATTTCTTTCTTTATAACAAACTTCAAATTTTATTTGAAACTCACCATTTTCAGCATTAAGATTCACAAGATCTGTTTCTAAACCAGATATTTTTTCTTTTAAAGACGCTTTTTCAGCTTTTAAATCGTCTTTTTCCTTTTCTTTTTCTTCCACGACATCTTTTAAAATAGCATTTTCATCACGAAAGCTTAATGCAGATTGATGTGCAGAGCTAAGTTTGCATTTCAGTAAAGCAAATTCATCTTTCATACCATGTATTTGGGCCATTAAAGATTCAATAAGTTCAGAATTGTCACTTACCTCAGAGTTTGCATCTTCGGATTGTGTCTCAGAGTCTTCATCGTCACCTTCCAGTTTTGCCATATAAGATACTTGGGTGAAGTGAGCTTGCTCCTCGTCATCGGAACTTTGATACAGCCAGTTTTCTTCTTCAGCCATTAGCATTTTTCCTTCTTCAACTTTCTTGGCAATAAGTGTCTTTCTTGCATAGTACTCTGAGTTCTTTACCTTCTTGAACTTGCAGTCCCTCGAGAAGTGCCCAAATTTGCCACAGTTGTAGCATCTTCCTGGTTCATCCTTTCGTTCTTCTCGCTTCTCCTCTCTCTTTCCTTCTCTTCTATCTTCCTTCCTGTCTTCTCGTCCTTCCTCTCTCTTTCCATGCCTCGGCTTGTATCGCATCACAGACTTCTCTTTCTTGTATCCATCATACTTTGGCTTTGAGTAGAATCTTTTCTTGCCAAAGCTCTTCTTGAATCGTCGTGTAATGAGAGCCAAGTCTTCAGAGAACTTTTGAATATCAGGATCTGAATCAACTTCCAGTTCTTCATCGCTCGAATCAGAGTCAGAGTCAGTAACTTCGGTAACTAGAGCTTTAGACACCTTTTTCTTCGACCTTACAGAGGATACAAAACCTTTGCCGGCTATGAGAGCCACAGAATCCTTCAGATGATTAGACTCATTATTAATAGATCTCACCTCATCCTCATGTTGAGCAAGAGTAGAGAAGATACCAGTGACATTTTCTCGAGCCATATTCTTGGACATTTGGAGTTTGATAGCAAAGTTCTTCCATTCTGGATTCAGATTGTTGATGAACTTGTAGTTTATCTCAGAAGCAGATTTAGAGATATTGTTCCTCCGCAAGTCATTGAGGATGATGTTATATCTGTTGTAGGTATCTAATAGCAACTCTCCTTCTTTTGCATGAAATCCCTCGTATGCATTTATGCATAGATTCTGCTTAGCTTGTATGGTGGCTTCACTTCCTTCAAACTGCCTTGCTAGTTCATCCCAGATGCCTTTAGCAGTGCTCTGACTGTCGACACGATTGTAGATGTCGTTTGGAATTGCCATTGTCAGATAGATTAGAGCCTCTTCTTCTGTCTTATACTGTTCTTTCTGCTTTTCATTGAAGAACTGATAAGGTTTAGGAATCTCTCTGTCAGGGATTTCTGGAGAGGAATCTGTAGCAGGTTGACCCTTTACTGTAATCATTGGAGTTTGTGGACCTTCAATGATTGCTTTCATGAAATCTCTGTTCTTGTGATTCAGAAACTGGATCATTCTGATCTTCCATTGCTGATACTCGTTAGCCATGAGGACAGGAGGTTTGACTTAAGAACCCATTAATAGAAGCTGATTGGACATCTTAGTTGTACGGTTTGTAAATAGACTTTTCTGTACCAAGACAACCAACTAGATGAGATCGTTAGAATCAAAATAAAACCACACTAAAAAATTTTCAGAAAAATAAATTTCCAAAAATAATTAAATGCAGTCCTCTCAAATAGTATAAAGCATCAAATAATACTAAAGAAAATGTTGATCTTGAACAGAACTTTGTCCCCCTTCGCAGACTTAGCACGGGGGTCCCTATTACAGTTTGCAAAAAAAATCGACCGGGGATGTGCTTCGACCGGTATTGAGTCGACCGGAGACTTGTAAAGACCGGTAGAGAGTTCGACCGGGAGTTTGTTCGATCGGTAAAAGACTAAGACCGGAACCTACAGGACCGATATTCCTTTCGACCGGTATAGTGATATGACCGATACTCTATGTTCGACCGGTAAGATGTTATAACCGGTAAAGAGATAAGACCGAAAGGTTGTTCGACCTAAATGGTGTTCGACCGATAGAATAATGACTGATGCTATGTGTTCGACCGGTAGGATACTAAGACCGGTATTGAGCAAGACCGGAAAGAATCGACCGATACAATGTTGTCGACCGGGAAAGTGTAAGGACCGATATGTTCTTATGGTCTCGACCGGTATGATGTTGTTCGACCCAGAACGATGATTGCAGCCTAGAAAACACTCAACACATAGAAATTGAATGCAATAAGCAAACTATTGTTTCTAAAATCCAATATCGATCAGTATCAACCCAGAGTTAAAGATCAATTAACACCCTTTATGCTTCAATTTTAGTAGAGCATATGTCGACAGTTCTTGAAGATGTCGAACCCAGAAAACAACAGAAATCAAAAATCCAATCACTTGATAATTCTCAATGCAATTAATCAATCAGATACTTTTCAATAGAATAAAACTCACTTAATCAGATCAATCTTAATCATAAAAACACACAGATTCATGAAATCAGATGAACACAAAAAAATTTCGCTGAACAGTGATTTTGCGATGAACAGTGATTTTCGTGAATAGTAAAAAAATTTTGATTCTTTAAGATCTGATACCAATTGTTATCCCAGTTTAATCTAGTTGGTAAATAATCAATCAAGTAATCAAGCAACACAATAATAATCAAGAGATATATAAATCAGAGTAACATACCAATCCCTTGAATAAACAATGAAACCCTTGAATGTTCTTGATACCCTTTGAATACGATTACAATATGGCTACCTTTCTCTCTAAACAATGATTAAGAAATTATGAAAGATTTTTCCTAAAACTAAACAATTAAAACTTTAAATACTTAGGCCATATGGGCTTCCTAATGCTTAATGGGCTTGAGGCCCAATAGCTTAATAACTATTGAAAAAATACTAATTAGACCCTCTAACTTTAACTCTCAAATAAATACAGTTTAAACCCTTTAATCTTGAATACAATTATTTGATCCAACAAAAACAAGATCCATTCGTGATGACAGTTTCTTCTTCAGCCTCTTCAACAAGTAAAGGTTTAGGAGCAATGGGATTTGAGACTGATGGTATAGTTGATGGGTCAACATCCGATTCATACTCATCATATTTGCATGCAGTCTCGGGTGGAACCGTGTCATTGCTGACTGATTCTTTTGAAGATGTGGTAAATAGTGAATCAAACTCAGCCAATTAGATCTTTTGAGTCTCATAGCTTTTGTTTAAATCACTATATTTAAAACCAACTTATTTAAAAGAATTTTGAGAATCAGTGTCACAAGACTTGTTTTCTCCCATTTCTTCTGTACCTTTGGTCTCTGTAAAAGGTTTAGAAGTACTTGCTTCAACAAAGGTTGCACGAATGTTAGGAATGGGTCTGATTGTGGAGCCAAGTTTATCAAAATTATACAAGTGCTCCGGTGCCTTTTTCAAAACATCGTTAACTGGCAAACCCAAACCTGGTTTAAGTTTATAAAACCTTTCATCTTGGATTTTATTGGTCAACAGATTTAATGTCTGCTCAGTCTGACCTCGTTTCATATTAATATCCTCCAATTGCTTGATCTTGGTGTAAGCCTCATTTCGTTCTTGAAAACATACTTCGAATTTAATTTTGAACTCACCTTTTTCAGCATTGAGATTCACAAGATCCTTTTCTAAACCAGATATTTTTCCTTTTAAAGATTCTTTTTCATCTTTTAAACTTTGTTTCTCTTTTTCTTTTTCTTCCACAACAACTTTCAGTAAAGCGTTTTCATCGCGAAAACTCAAGACTGATTGATGTTCTAAGTTAAGTTTACTTTTCAACAATTTAAACTCATCTGTCATATTGTGAATTTGGACCATCCGAGATTCAATAAGTTCAGAATTATCATTTACCTCAGAGTTTGCATCTTTGGAATGTGCCTCAGAAGCTTCATCGTCACCATCCAGTTTTGCCATGTAGGATACTTGGGTGAAGTGTGCCTGCTCCTCGTCATCAGAACTTTGGAACAACTAGTTTTCTTCTTCAGCCATAAGCACCTTTCCCTCTTCAGCTTTCTTGGCAATGAGTGACTTCCTTGCATAGTATTCTGAGTTCTTTACTTTCTTGAACTTGCAATCTCTGGAAAAGTGTCCAAATTTGCCACAGTTGTAGCATCTGCCCGGTTCATCCTTTCTTTCTTCTTTCTTCTTTCTTCTTTCTTCTTTCTTCTTTCTTCTTTCTTCTCCTCTCTCTTTTCTTATCTTCTATCTTCCTTCCTTTCATCTTTCCTCTCTTCTCGTCTTTCCTCTCTTCTTCCATACCTTGGCTTGTATCTTACTTCAGACTTCTCTTTCTTGTACCCTTTGTACTTTGGCTTTGAATAGTACTTTTTCTTGCCAAAGCTCTTTTTGAATTGACGAGTTATCATGGCCAAGTTTTCAGAGAACTTCTGTATATCATCATCAGAATCAATCTCCAGTTCTTCATCACTTGAAGCAGAATCGCACTCAGTAACCTCCGTAACGAAAGCTTTAGACACTTTTTCTTTGACCTTGTAGCAGATACAGGACCAGAATTTGAACTTTTTCCTTTGCCAGCTATGAGAGCCACAGAGTCCTTCAGATTTTTGGACTCATTGTTGATAGTTGTCACCTCTTATTCATGCTGAGCAAGAGTAGAAAAAATATCGGTGACGTTCTCTAGAGCCATGTTCTTTGACATCTGAAGATTGATGGAAAAGTTCTTCCATTCAGGATTCAGGTTCTTGATGAACTTATAGTTTATCTCTGACGCAGATTTAGAGATATTGTTCCTCCTCAGGTCATTCAGAATGATGTTGTATCTGTTGTAGGTATCAAGCAGTGTCTCTCCTTCCCTTGCATGAAATCTCTCATAGGCATTATTGCACAGATTCTGCTAGGCTTGAATTGAGGCTTCACTTCCCTCAAATTGTCTTGCTAGTTCATCCCAGACTTCCTTAGCAGAATTTCGACTGTTGATGCACGCGTCGTTAAACGCACAACAAGGTTTAAATTTATAAACCTAACTCAAACCTAGTGATAGGGTAAGTAGGGTATCGTTCTTCTCAGGGAGTCAGTGGTTAAATTAACGATTTGTATTAAAACTGAATGCACGTGTGTTACAAAGATTGGCTACCCAATTTATCAATTAAGCTCAAAATAATCTAACTAAAACCAAAATCTAATTATTACAAATAACACTACTTCAAAAGGGTTGGATTAGGAGTTGAATTAAACTATTAAACAAATAACAATTAAAACTTTATGACTAACAAAATAACGCGAATACGAAATCATTCAAAACAAACAGTACCTGTCACATATCGTTCATAATGAAAAAATCGTAGAAACTTAATTAAAAACAAAACATCAAAATCATCATAATCACCAACCATTTAACGTTCTCAATTATAATAAAAAGCCACAAACTTTATCCAAGAAATCTAATCCAATACTTCAAATTACCAACAATATCAAAAACAGAATTTTAAAACCGAACTAAAATTAATAAAAACGATTTACTAAAAAAATTACTACGTGAAATAAACCTCAAACCTCTGTTGCATCTCCAATGAAATCATCAACTTCAATCGTCATCAATCCACCAACTAACGAATCATAATCTTCAATCTTCAACCATTAAAATCAACCATCTCTAATCATCATTCCCGCAATCCAATCAAATGCAACAAAGAAATTTTAATAAAAAAAATTAAAGACAGCAGCGTAGATCTGCTGCCTCCCTCGATTGCCTCCAATCCCATGTAATTCCTCCCTTTTTAATAATAGAAAATATGCCCTAAGTTTCCTTTTCACGAGTTGGGCTTAATATGCAAATCTGGGCTGACTTCATCTTGGGCTGTAGAGACTTGGGCCAAGCATCTTATTTCAATAAAAATATAAAAACATGCTTTTCGCAACAAACAAGACTCGATCCCACGACCAAAGCCATACAAACCCACGGCCTTGCCACCACACTGCAGCTTTGATTTTGGTTTAGATCTGCACCATTTCTATTTTATCTCTCGTTTCTGGTCCAGCTTTGTTCACTCAACTTCGGCGCCTGTTTCGGTCCAGATCCACTCCGAATCGCCAAAAACTCAAAACACGAAGATTGTAGATCTATGTGTTGGGTTTCCAGATCATCTTTAATCGCTTAAATCAGAGCTCGGACGAGTGAGATACGGATGAAACGCTACAGACGTGCAAATCTGTCAAAATTCCTTCTTTTTGCTCTTTTTATCTCCAAAGTGTTCCGAACCTATAAAAATATAAAAACACATTAATATCGTTCGGTTTTCTCATTTTAGCACATTAAAGATGGGTGATTGACGATAAAATAATCTCGAATTAAACGACCGATCAAAACACCCCACACTTAAACAATGACCGTCCTCGGGCAATAAAACAGTTTATTTCGATAATTCAAGAATAGTCAAATCAAACTCTTTAGAACTCATAGCATGTCATGAATATGGGATAAGTTAACCATCAAACCCTTAGCACATGCATACTATTTCGAGAACTAACATAAAATGATCCGGTAAGCTCTCACTAGGATAAGATTCACTCAATCACTCACGTGTTTTAGGTTATGTGTTTCGCTCGAGACATCCTCACATGACTGGTACTCTACCATAGGCTTGCAAAAAAAATCTCATTCTCCACCGCCGGAAGTGCATGCAAGATACAAATCAAAAGGTCTTTTTCAAGGGTTGTAACGGTGGCTACGGGTAGGGTAGGATGGTTATGGTAAAGTGACTTTAAAAACCGTTAAGACTAAGGGAGCATTATGAGCAATAAACCAAAAGCATGTCACATTGCGGTTCTCTTTGAAAACTTTTCAGCACTTTTCGCTTAATGACTGCAAGCCTTTATTCTTTTTTCTTTTCTTTTTCACACGGGGCATATACTGACTTTTAAACCCCTTCTTTGTGCCACTTCCTTTCTTTTCTTTTTTTTTTTCTTTTTTTTTCTTTTTTTTTATCTTTTTTTTTTTTTTTTTTTGACTGATTCTTTTTTTTTTCTTTCTTTTTTTCTTTCTTTCTTTTCTCTCTCTTTTTTTCTGAGGCTTTGCTTTCTACTCTTTTCTTCTTTTGAGACCACAACTTGAAGATATTAACAATTTAGCTCATTGGTTTAATGTCACACCCCAAGTCTTAAGGTTGGGTAGGAAGTGTTTGGCTTTTGTGGCTTGTAGCTTAGGTGTGTCAAACGAACGGGTTTATAGGCTCAACATGGTTGATCAAGTGGATTGCATTTTCAGGGTAGGCTTTTTGGCTAAAAGTGGTTAACAATCACATCAAAGATGGCCTTTATCACTTTTGTATGCAAGCATGACTTAAATGCAATCTTGAAGAGAATAGATGCAAGTTCTAGAGAGACCAATGCACATGAGGTGTAATACACACATGAAGTGAAATGAGACTAATTTGGATGTTTTAGTCATAAGGCTCAAATGTCTCACAGGTTAGATATGCTCACCCAATCAATCAAAGCTAGTTTCAAATAGCAAGACACACCAAGTAGTCTTAGGGACCAATCGACCATTTCAATAGTGCTATATGTTCCTTAGAGTCTAACAAGAACTTTTCATTGTGCTCATGTATGTAAAAGAATTACTGCCTAAGAACAAATCAATTCTTTAAGTTTTTTAACACCCCACACTTTATCATGCATTGTCCCCAATGTATGCCCTTGTGCTAAAGAACATGAATAACTATGAGAGGAACAGAAAACTCCCCTGTATGATGTTCCAATGCATGACTGGGTGCAGTATTGATCAATCCATGTAAGCTCCGACCTGTAGGGGAATGTCATCCTTCGGCGTTTTGTCAGTACTTTCCTGTTAAAACACAACTTAGACCAACTTCGTTAAAGCACAATACAGATTCTATAGCAATTAATCAGAAAATTCCAAAATTTCCCCCTCCCCAACTTAAAGATATGCATTGTCCTCAATCCTGGGAAGTGGGACTCAATCAAAAGGGATCTCCGGCTCCAAGACAGATAAACAAGAACAAAGAGATAAATCAAAACAAACTTACTAACTAATCCTCATTTTCGCAGGGAAACGCGATTGCACTTAACATGTGCAACAAGCCTTTTAAACCCCTAGGTTCCCCCTAGTGGACGAGTGAAGTCTCGTGAGGGTTTGCAGTGAACATACCCACAAAGTTCATTTAACTACGACTCAATTAACTGACTCGATCTTAAAGCATACAAATAAATAAAAAGCAATAAAACAAATATACAAAATATACAGATAAATGGAACCGATACCATGACTAAGAGTCATATACCGGCTCGACAAGAGTCGTGGTTTCCAAAATATAGCCATCGTGGTCTCTAGGAGTGATGTATGGCTTCAGTCTTTGCCCATTTACTTTGAAGGATGCCCCGCCTTTCTCATCCTGAATTGTGACAGCACCATGTGGGAACACTTCTTGCACAATATATGGGCCATACCATCTAGACCTCAACTTGCCTGGGAATAACTTCAAACGAGAATTATAGAGCCATACTTTCATCCCTACATGGAACGACTTTCGCGATATGTGTCTATCATGAAAAGCCTTAGTTCGTTCCTTGTATATGCGAGAACTCTCGTATGCATCTCGTCTCAATTCCTCTAACTCATCTAACTCGAGTCTCCGATGGTCACCGGCTTCTTTCAAATCTAGATTCAGCTTCTTGATTGCCCAAGCAGCGCGGTGCTCCAACTCGACTGGTAGATGGCAAGCTTTTCCATACACGAGTCGATATGGAGACATGCCTATGGGTGTCTTGAATGCGGTACGATATGCCCATAACGCATCTTCCAGTCGACTTGACCAATCCTTTCTATCAGGTCTCACGGTCTTCTCCAAAATATGCTTAATTTCACGATTTGAGACCTCGACCTGTCCGCTAGTCTGTGGGTGATATGGTGTAGCTATCCTGTGTGTGATCCCGTAGTGTTTTTCCAGAGCACTAAAATTCATATTACGGAAGTGGGTTCCGCCATCACTGATGATGACTCTCGGATACCAATGTCGAGTGAAAATGTGGCTCTTGACAAACTTGCATACTACCCGGTGATCGTTCGTTTTGGTCGCGATAGCCTCCACCCACTTAGAGACATAGTCAACAGCTAGCAGAATGTACAAATTACCTTGGGATGATGGAAAGGGACCCATGAAGTCTATGCCCCATACGTCAAAGATCTCGACAGTCAGGATAGGGTTGAGAGGCATCATGTCCTTTTGTAAGATATTTCCCAGGCTTTGACATCGAAGACAGGATTTCGCAAAGTTTTGAGCGTCCCGAAATATGGTAGGCCAAAAGAATCCACACTCAAGTACTTTGATTCTTGTCTTCTTTCCACTGAAGTGTCCCCCACATGCATAACTGTGACAGTGCTTTAAAATATCTTCGTGATCACTGTCGGGGACACATTTCCGTACAATCTGATCTGGGCAATATTTGAACAGCTTAGGATCCTCCCAGTAATAGTACTTAAGTTGTGAAAAGAAGTACCGTTTCTGTTGAGTTGTCCAGTCAGCTGGCAACTTCTTCGCAGCCAAGTAATTAACAATGTGTGCAAACCAAGGAAGTCTAGATATGGCAAATAACTGCTCATCCGGGAACGATCCCTGGACCTCTTCCTTGGTCGGGATCTGATCTGTGGGGATTCGAGACAAATGGTCGGCTACTACATTTTCGCACCCTTTCTTATCTCGAATTTCCAGGTCGAACTCTTGTAATAGCAAAATCCACCTAATGAGCCTAGGTTTGGCTTCTTTCTTGTCAAGCAGATGGCGAAGGGCTGAATGATCTGAGTAAACGATCACCTTCGCTCCCCACAGATATGAGCGGAATTTTTCCAATGCAAACACGACAGCAAGTAACTCTTTTTCGGTGGTCGTGTAATGCATCTGGGCTTCGGAGAATGTCCGTCTAGCATAGTAGATGGCAACAGGCTTTTTATTCACCCATTGACCAAGTACAGCTCCCATCGCTTCATTACTTGCGTCGCACATTAACTCAAATGGCAACGACCAGTCTGGTTTTTGCATGATGGGTGCCTCGACAAGCTTTTTCTTGATGGTCTCAAACGCCTCTAGACAGGCTTTATCAAAGACAAATGAATTATCCTTGGCAAGTAGATTGCACAAGGGTCGTGAAATGGCACTGAAGTCTTTGATAAATCGCCTATAGAAGTCTGCATGTCCTAGAAAGGAGCGGACACCCTTCACCGATGTCGGTGGAGGTAGGGTGGAGATTACCTGGACCTTTGCTCGATCAACTTCAATGCCACGTTCATAAATCACGTGACCAAGCACAATTCCTTCTCGAACCATGAAATGGCTCTTCTCCCAGCTTAGCACTAAGTTAGTCTCCTCACAACGCTTCAGCACTCTCTCAAGACTATGGAGACAACTTTCAAACGTCTCGTCAAATATTGAGAAGTCATCCATAAAGACCTCCAATGACTCTCCCAACATGTCACTGAAGACTGACATCATACACCTTTGGAATGTCGCAGGCGCATTACATAATCCAAATGGCATTCGACGAAAAGCGAAAGTGCCGTAAGGACATGTAAATGTCGTCTTCTCTTGGTCATCAGGGTGTATGGCCACTTGATTGTATCCTGAATAACCATCCAAGAAGCAGTAGAATTTCTGGCCTGCCAGCTTCTCCAGTATTTGGTCGATGAAAGGTAAGGGAAAATGATATTTCAATGTGACTGCATTCAACTTTCTGTAGTCGATGTAGACTCGCCATCCGGTGACGGGGCGAGTAGGAATATTTTCCCCTCCTCTCTCCACAATGGTGATGCCAGATTTCTTGGGCACCGTTTGTGTCGGGCTCACCCAAGGGCTATCATAAATGGGATATATGATCCCGGCATCCAACCATTTGATAACTTCTTTCTTCACCACATCCCTCATGTTTGGGTTCAGCCGTATTTGAAATTCACGTGAGGGCTTGGCATTAGGCTCAGTGTGGATTCTATGCATGCATACCGAAGGACTGATCCCTCTCAAATCGGCTATCGACCATCCAATTGCCTTCTTATATTCTTTTAGAACAAAAATAAGCATATCTTCCTGATCAGGTGTGAGTGATGATGAGATAATAGCTGGTAGGGTGCCATCGTCTCCTAGGAAGACATACTTAAGGTGCTCTGGTAGTTGCTTAAGCTCTAGCACAGGTGGCTTTTCAAGTGAACTCTTGGGAGGTTCATGAGCTAGACTTGGCAATGGTTCAACCTTATGAGACCAGGGTGGTTGATTAGGCACAAGTGGCTCAGCAAGCAATGCCTGGACCTCATGTAAATCTACTAGATCAAGATCATCTTCCGATGAGATAGAAAAGTATCGAGTGAACAAATCCTCTTGCAGTATGCTTGAAGTGTATTCTTGGGTACATTCATCTGCAAAGTCTATGGAATAACACTCGGTCTCAGTCGGAGGGAAGGAGGATGGCGCAAATATGTTCATGCGCAGTTTTCGATTACCAAAGGTAATGTCCATCACTCCAGATCGGCAATTGATTGTGGCGTTTGCAGTCGCCAAGAAGGGTCGGCCGAGAATCATCGTAGGGCTCTTATCTCTACAAATGCCCTCGGTATCTAACACAAGAAAATCCACGGGATAGTAGAAATCCTCAATCTTCACAATCACATCCTCAAGCACTCCCCTCGGTGTCTTAACAGATCGATCAACGAGTTGTAATAACACACTTGTTGCTTTGAGTTCACCAAACTCAAACTGATCATACACCGATCCTGGCAAGATATTCACACTAGCCCCTAAATCAAGCAAGGCACTCTTTATAGCGGAATTTCCCATAATGACAGGTATCAATGGAGCTCTAGGGTCCTTGCATTTTTGTTGTAGGGAACTAGTTAGAATAGTGCTGACTTGTTCAGTAACTTCAATCTTTTTGGGGATTGAAGTCTTTTGTTTGCGCTTCTGAGTGCACAATTCTCTCAAGAATTTGGAATAAGCCGGGATTTGTTTGATGGCGTCTAGTAATGGTAGATTTATCTTTACTTGGCGAAAGACATCCATCATATCATCATTTTTCGGCCCTCTTTTTCCAAATGGAAATGCCGCAGATTCATTTAAAGCGGTGGGGAATGGAACAGTGAGTTCTTGATTAGGCAATCTTGAACCCTCCCCATTTTGAGGTTTATCGGCATCCGATGTGATTGGAACTTGATTTGTCTCTTCAGACTCTACTCCCTGCTCAATCTCTTTCCCTTTTCCCTTTTTCGCTTGAGAGCTTTCATCATTTTTTTCAGGGAGGGATCCAATTGATGGCCACTTCGCAAGGTGATTTCGTTTACATGTTCATGACTAGGATTTGGCTTAGTCATACTTGGCAGCGTACCCCCGTCCCTTCTATTCATCTGTTCGGCCAGTTGACCGACTTGTTTTTCTAAAGCAGCAACAGACTGATTAGTAGCAGCAGCAGACTGAGTATAGTTATTCATCATTGCCATTATATCTTGCAGTTGCTTCTCAATTAGCGTTGAACCTTGTCTGTTGTTGTTATAATTATTATTATTATTATTACCACCAAAGTTTTGATTGTGACTTTGATTACCATGATGGTAATTTCCATAGTGAGAATGGTTGTGATTTTGTCCTTGAAATTTAGGCTGACTCAACTGACCCTCATGATGGTGGTTTTGGAACCGTGGTTGATTTGAAGGACCCTCTTGATTGTTTTTCCAAGAAAGATTGGGATGCTTTCGCCATCCTGCATTATAAGTGCTTGAAAATGGGTCTTGATTATGATTCACAAACCCCTAGGATTGATTTACGCTCTCAGAATAAAAAACTATGCACTCACTTGCAGAATGTGAAGAATCCCCACAGTGAGTGCATGCATTTTGAACCTGGAGAACATCATTTTTCTTCCCGGCTATCCCACCTAAAACAAGATCCATCTTTTTAGACAACTCACCAATCTCACTCTTGAATTCTTTCCTCAAATCATTTAACTCTTCAGCATTAGATACTGATGACACTGACCTATGAGTCGTCCATGAGAAATTATGTGATGAAAGGCTTCTACTGTATGTTTCTAGGAATTGCCATGCCTCCTCATCACTCTTTGTCATCATCGTTCCCCCACTTGCAGCATTAACTAGACCTCGGTGAGTCGGGTCTAAGCCATCTAAGAATGTTTTTACCAAGATCCATTTTGGGGTATCATGGTGAGGGCAGGAACGAAGAAGCTCTTTCAGTCGATCAAACGCCTCGTGAAACTCTTCCCCAGGTTGTTGCTGAAAATTGGAGATCGCACGGCGTATCTCCGCAGTTTTCCTTATGGGGAAGTACTCGGCTAAAAACTTCCTCTGCATGTCATCCCAAGTAGAGATGCTCCTTGGCTCAAGTGATATAAACCATTGTTTTGCTCGCCCTTTCAGAGAAAAGGAAAACAATATGAGCCTAAGGTGGTCTCGGGTGAGACCTCCAATATTGTTGGTATTGCAGATGGCAATTAATTCGTATAAGTGATTATACGGTTCTTCTTTGGATAAGCCATGGAAGTTTGGAAGTGACTGAATGAGATGAGGACGAATCTCATAGTAAGTGTCATCATCACCCGACAAGGATATCGGGGATGGGTTCTCGTAAGCGCCGGGTTGGAAATAAGTTTCCAGAGGAGGGTGATTTGGTGGTGGTGGTGGTGGATTTTCCATTTCTCCTTCACTATCACTCATTAAGTTTTTGTGGATCTCAGTCTTAGGCTTCTTGATTACAGATTTCTGATTTCTAGCTCGCCTTTCAGTTTCTTCTAATTCATGCACTCCAAATACAGGCAAATCTTTCTTAGATGTAGTGTGGTGCATGCAACTTAAAAGAACTAGTTAGACCTCAATCAGATCGAAACTTAGAACTACGTGACAGGCAACCTAATAAACAACTAAACTAAAAAGAGACAATAAAGTAAAGACTAAACTAAAAATAAAAACGCTAAACAAGAACCATTTTTTTTTAAAGAAGACTAACACTAAAAAAAACACACTAAAAGAAATATTAAAAATAAAGACAAGAAGATTTACCTGATCCGGGAGAGATCAAGCAAACAATCTGCAAAATACTATTAGAAGATATCGAGTAGCAATCTCTTCAAATGGTAATGCAAACAAATAAAATTAACACAAACAAATTAATTTAAGCGCACAACTCCCCGGCAAAGGCGCCAAAAACTTGATGCACGCGTCGTTAAACGCACAACAAGGTTTAAATTTATAAACCTAACTCAAACCTAGTGATAGGGTAAGTAGGGTATCGTTCTTCTCAGGGAGTCAGTAGTTAAATTAACGATTTGTATTAAAACTGAATGCACGTGTGTCACAAAGATGGCTACCCAATTTATCAATTAAGCTCAAAATAATCTAACTAAAACCGAAATCTAATTATTACAAATAACACTACTTCAAAATGGTTGGATTGGGAGTTGAATTAAACTATTAAACAAATAACAATTAAAATTTTATGACTAACAAAATAACGCGAATACGAAATCATTCAAAACAAACAATACCTGTCACATATCGTTCATAATGAAAAATTCGTAGAAACTTAATTAAAAACAAAACATCAAAATCATCATAATCACCAACCATTTAACGTTCTCAATTATAATAAAAAGCCACAAACTTTATCCAAGAAATCTAATCCAATACTTCAAATTACCAACAATATCAAAAACAGAATTTTAAAACCGAACTAAAATTAATAAAAACGATTTACTAAAAAAATTACTACGTGAAATAAACCTCAAACCTCTGTTGCATCTCCAATGAAATCATCAACTTCAATCGTCATCAATCCACCAACTAACGAATCATAATCTTCAATCTTCAACCATTAAAATCAACCATCTGTAATCATCATTCCCGCAATCCAATCAAATGCAACAAATAAATTTTAATAAAAAAAATTAAAGACAGCAGCGTAGATCTGCTGCCTCCCTCGATTGCCTCCAATCCCATGTAATTCCTCCCTTTTTAATAATAGAAAATATGCCCTAAGTTTCCTTTTTCACGAGTTGGGCTTAATATGCAAATCTGGGCTGACTTCATCTTGGGCTGTAGAGACTTGGGCCAAGCATGTTATTTCAATAAAAATATAAAAACATGCTTTTCGCAACAAACAAGACTCGATCCCACGACCAAAGCCACACAAACCCACGGCCTTGCCACCACACTTCAGCTTTGATTTTGGTTTAGATTTGCACCATTTCTATTTTATCTCTCGTTTCTGGTCCAGCTTTGTTCACTCAACTTCGGCGCCTGTTTCGGTCCAGATCCACTTCGAATCGCCGAAAAATCAAAACACGAACATTGTAGATCTATGTGTTGGGTTTCCAGATCATCTTTAATCGCTTAAATCGGAGCTCGGACGAGTGAGATACGGACGAAACGCTACAGTCACGCAAATCTGTCAAAATTCCTTCTTTTTGCTCTTTTTATCTCCAAAGTGTTCCGAACCTATAAAAATATAAAAACACATTAATATCGTTCGGTTTTCTCATTTTAGCACATTAAAGATGGGTGATTGACGATAAAATAATCTCGAATTAAACGACCGATCAACTGTCTACCCTATTGTAGATGTCATTTGGGATAGCCATTGTCAGATAAATGGGAGCCTCTTCATTTATCTTGTACAGATCCTTTTCCTTATCGGTGAAGTATTGATACGGTTTGGGAACATATCTATCAGGGATTTTCGGAGAGGTTTCAGTTGCAGCTCTGCCAGGAACTGTGATCATTGGATTTACTGGACCAGTAGTGATTGATTCCATATAATCTCTATTTTTGTGATTCAGAAACTGAAGCATTCTTTTCTTCCATTGCTGATACTCATTAGCCAAGAGAACAGGAGGTTTGGACTGAGATCCCATGGAGAGAAGTTGGTTCGACATCTTTAGTTGTATGGTTAGAAAACAAACTTATCTGCACCAAGAATGATGTTGTATCTGTTGTAGGTATCAAGCAGTGTCTCTCCTTCCCTTGCATGAAATCCCTCATAGGCTTCACTTCCCTCAAATTGTCTTGCTAGTTCATCCCAGACTTCCTTAGCAGAATTTCGACTGTCTACCCTATTGTAGATGTCATTTGGGATGGCCATTGTCAGATAAATGAGAGCCTCTTCATCTATCTTGTACATATCCTTTTCCTTATCGGTGAAGTATTGATACGGTTTGGGAACATATCTATCAGGGATTTCCGGAGAGGTTTCAGTTGCAGCTCTGCCAGGAACTGTGATCATTGTATTTACTGGACCAGTAGTGATTGATTCCATATAATCTCTGTTTTTGTGATTCAGAAACTGAAGCATTCTTTTCTTCCATTGCTGATACTCATTAGCCAAGAGAACAGGAGGTTTGGACTGAGAGCCCATGGAGAGAAGTTGGTTCGACATCTTTAGCTGTATGGTTAGAAAACAAACTTATCTGCACCAAGAAAATCAACAAATAAGATCTTAGAATCAAGAATCAGATAAAAACTACACTCAAGCAGTTTCAGAAAAATAAATTTCCAAAAAGTTCAAGTGCAGATTCCGCAAATAGTAGAATCACAAAGAAATTCGCAAACAATAAGAAACACAAAAAGAGATTCGCAAACACAAAGAAATCCTTCCAAAATTCGCAAGCAGAAAGAATTAGAATTCACAGATTAGAGAGTTAAGAAACCTGGAATTTCGCAAAAACACAGTCTGCGAAACTTAGAAATTCGCAACCAATTAGCCTACGAAACCTTAAGAATTCGAAAGGTAGCCCCTAGCGAGTCCTGTCCTTAGAGAAAAGTTGAATAAAAACTTTCGCAATTAGAATTCACAGTATATAGATTAGCGAGTTTTAGACTTAAAGAATTTAAGAGCACTTAACTTTCGCAAAACAAAGAATTCGTAAGGAAGAATTCGCAAACAATCAATTCACGAATCCTAGGCTTAGAATGTTTTGAACTTTTCTTTCAACTTTCGCAAACAACTTTCGCAACCTGAGTGAAAGATCACTTTCGTAAACATGCGAATTCTATACTTGGTGAAAAATTTTAAATTAAAGATTGACAAGGATTCTCAAACACTACTCACGAAACTTAGGGAATTCGCAAGCCAAAGATCTGTGAGTTCTTCAGAATTCGCAGACAAGAATTCTGCGAAACTTACACTTAGTCAAAATTTTCAACAATTACGAATCCTGCGAATCCTAAACTTTCGTAAACAACAACCTAGCGAGTTTTGAGGTTTGTGCGAGTCAAAGCTAGCGAAAGATTGAGGTTTGCGCTAGCCAAACACTTGCAGAACTTGGCTTTCGTAAACAGGGAAGTAGTAAATCCTATAGTTTTCGCTACACAAGTACCTGCGAAACTTATACTTAAAGAAGATAACACCCTGCGAGACTTTATGGTACTTTGCGAGTTCTTCAAAGAACTTGCGAGTTCTTGACCTGTTCAACCCTCAACTCGATTTTCAGTCTAGAAACACTTAAAACGATTAAAGCACAGTGTAAAACTCATGCAAATCGACCACAAACATATTAGCAACAAAACCCAATCATAATCAATGCTCAAAATCAACTTTTCAGCTTGTAAATCGATGGAACAGTGTTCGACTTTCTTATGAACAGTGACTTCAATAAATCAAAAAAGACAATCGATTTGTGATTTTTACAGTGAATAGGCAATCTAATGATGTTTAAAAACAGTTTATGCACCTATTCGAATGATTTTTAGCTTCAAAAACACACAAATCTTTGAAATGGATTTTTGCAAAGTGAAGTCTTCGAAAACACTGTTTTATCAAAAAAATTCTTGATTCTCAGGCTCTGATACCACTTGTTAACCCAGATTAGTTGATAAACAATAATCATAACACAATAAAGATCAAGAGATAAATAAATCAGATTAACATACCAACGATCTCTTGATTAATCAATGAATACGTGTGTGTGTTCTTGGTGAATACAGATAATACCTTATGCGTATAATTCAGAGAATACGGCTTCCTCTCTTTTTAGCTTATGCGATTCACACACTAGAACCTAAAGAATAATACCTTTTATACCTAGGTTAATATTACCTAATCAGTATTACCTAATAGCTAAAATACACCATAGAGTATTAAACACTATTATAAACTAGACCCCATTATTAATAATTAATCTTGAATACAATTTATGATCTAACATAAACGATTAACAAACCGTGTGTTTCCAAAGATAAATACTTGTGTATTGTCTTTTCTATATACTTTCAAGTATTCACACACTCCGGTTTAATTTTTGTTAACTTTGTTCTTACCATGTCTCTAAATTGTAACCAATTTTTCGATGGTAAGACGCCCTGCTTGTTATTCATAATTTGAGGGTGATTTCATTTCTGAACGTCATTTCAAGAATGTCTATATATTGGTTCGTATAGATAACATTCAATTATTCTTGACCCAAGCTTTAATAGAGATATCATTTGATTCTAATCATTTCATACAATGTCAGATTTTCAAACAAGTCTCTTGCATTCATGTTCATTCATTCAATTTATTTGTTTGAAATATCTTCAATGTTTAAAATGCTCATATCTTCATGATTATATTCTGAGCATACAAACATCTGACTTGTATTTGATCTTTAATTGTTCAAGATAAATCATTTTCAGCAACATATGTTTCATAGAAAAATATGGGTTCTTTGTGCTAGGACTTAAATGAAATTTCTATGGATTCACGATAACCAGTGTTTCCTACCCAAGAAGTTAATCCATAGTGATTGAGTGTGAGGAGTCAAAAAGAAATGAGTGTGGGTTTTGGGACGAGGTATGTAAATGAGAGTTTGGTTAGATGTGCGCTCAATGATAAAAAGAAAAACGTGTGAGATCAAAGTAAAAGAATATCAAACTCTGCACCAACTACTTTCTGAGCTGGGCAGCCACATTACTAATGCTTCACAATTCTTCGCGAACATTATTGAAACAGGGAAATAGCCCTTGCCAACTCTTGATAAAAACCCCACCAACTACTCATTTTCTTCTCAACAAGAAAATGTTTCATATTTTCCTGGGGACGCAACATATAATCTATCTGGTTTTAATTTGGAAAATCTGGATATTGAAAAAGAAGGAAGTTTGCCCCACCTTCGCACTTCAATCATGCACATTGAGTATGTGTTTAGCTGTTGTTGTCTTAATGGTTTACACAATTTTGAGCCTTTATAAGCAATCATCAAGTGCTTAATTCTTTCTATCACTTGTACGCGCACACAATGAATTTGTTTTCTTGTAACAGCGTTCATAGAAATTTCCTTCATGGTGTTTCAATAATTGAATGGAATCCCTGGGGGAGTGAATATAACAAAAGCTCCTTTCCAATGTGTATTCGTTACACACAATGACTTAGTGTTACTGACAGGCATTTTAACTTATTCATTTGTTGATTCAGGTGTTACTTTCATAGTTTGTCTGGATTTGAAAAGATTCAAATAAATATCTTTTGGATCGATGAAGAATCAGTGGCTCAGTTTGAAAGATCAGTGGTCAGAACAGAATTTCAGTGACATTTCTTGTTAAAAGTTTTGATGATTTCATGCTCCAATCATCAAAAAGGGGGAGAAGAGTTCAAGAAATGTTTGAGTCAGAAATGTTAAAGTTGGGAGAAAATGTTCAAAGATTGACTGTGAAAGAAAGAGTTCAAAGTTTTCAGAATTGTTGAAGATAAATTTGTTGAAGAAAATTGAGCTGAAACTGAAGATAATTTCTTTCCAAGTCTGAAAGAGATTTGTTTATAATCTTGGGGGAGAATGTTACTATTCTTGAAGAACAGACTTTGGGAAAGATTGCTAAATGTTTTTGGAAATACTGTGTTTATCAAAGAAAGGGGAGAATGTCAATTTTTCATATGAATAAGGGAGAATGTTGATTGCTTGAGAAGATCTTTTTACTACAAAGGGGGAGAAGATTCAAATTGAGCTTAAATAGAGATGCACCAGAGTTTGTTCCCGCCTCTGTGGAAGAAAAACTTTTTAAAAGGTTCTTGGAAAGTGACTTGAGAAAAACCTGTGAAAATCACTTTCTCAACCATCCTGATCTAACCTCTGAAATAAAAGAAATCTTTGAGCAAGATCTTCTAAATTGTCTTAGTGTTCCTATGGTCATTCCTTGCATTTCAAAAGATTTAAACAATCCCAAGGACACTATGTATGGACAAAGGAACGTATCTCCAGAAAGTCACGATCATATTCACAGGGACTTCCTTGACACAAACTTTGAATCAGAATCTGAGTCCTCTGTCGAATCAGAAACAAGTTTTGTGGAACTTGACATGGTCATCAGTGGTCCAGAGGATAATAAACTACCCTCTGGCATCCTTAACAGGATAATTGCTCCCAAAAGAAGAACCACAGGAATACCAATCTGCCCTGACTTCTTGGACATGTGTCTTCAAGCAAAGACTTCTCTTGAGGTTGAAAAATTGAAAGGTGAAAAGATCAAGATCAAGATCACTAAAACTCCCAAAGTTCCAAAACCTGTCTTTGCATCAAAACCTTTTCAAGAAAAGCTCACCTGGCAACAGAAAGCAAAATGGCCCAAAATTAATAAAAATAACGCTTCTGTGACAGTGAAAGCTCAAAGGGAAGGTCGTCGACGGAGAGTTCATAGAGAGAGCCATCCAAGTGGAATTTTTGACAAAAGGAAACCTAGATTAGACAAAGTTTTCTGTAAAAAGAAACCTGAATCTAAAATGGGTTGTTGTAAAAGTTACTCTGTACCCCCCTTTGACAATTTCAATGAAATATTTAAATCTTCTTGATCTGTCCACAGAACAGACAGCGTGTTCCCATTGGGTATCTAGACTCCGTGTGTTCAAGGCACATGACTGGCGACAGAGGGTTGCTCTCCGCCTACAAAGAAAAATATGGAGATGGTTCTGTAACCTTCGGAGACAACAAGAAGGGACAAATCAAAGGCTATGGATTCATTGCAAACGGAGACATCGATGTCAACAGAGTTGCATATGTGGATGGCCTTAATCACAACCTGCTAAGTGTTAGCCAACTCTGTGATAATGGACTCGATGTAATGTTCAAAAAGAAATACTGCTCATTGTTCAGAGAAGACACAACCGCAGAGCTTCTGCGGGCCAAAAGACGAGGTGACCTGTACCTCATGGACTTCAAGTCAATCAACAGAGATGAAAATCTCTATCTAGTCTCAAGTAAGAACGAAGAAGCTTGGCTTTGGCACAACAGGTTCTGTCACTTAAATTTTCACTCTTTAGATAAACTTGTGAGGTTAGACCTAGTAAAGGGGCTACCAAATGTCAAATTCAACAGAGATCATCTATGCTCTGCATGTGAAATGGGAAAACTCAAAAGAGTGGCCCATAAGACCAAAACAGACATGTCTTGCACCAGACCTCTGCAGATGCTTCATGTAGACCTCTGTGGTCCTATATCTGTGCAGAGTCTAGGTGGCAAGAAGTACATCCTTGTACTCATAGATGAATTCTCAAGATATACTTGGGTAGAGTTCGTTCGAAAGATATCAGATGTTCCTGAGGTACTAATCAATCTCCTTAAGAGGATACAAGTTCTTTATGATTGCAGGGTACAGAGAGTTCGAAGTGACAATGGGACAGAGTTCAAGAACTCGACAATCGAGGACTATCTCACGACAGAGGGAATCTCACAGAACTTCTCTGCTGCAAGGACTCCACAACAAAACGGTGTTGTTGAACGCAAGAACCGAACGCTTGTGGAAGCCGCAAGAACTATGCTCACTGCCTCAGGACTTCCAATTTCCTTTTGGGCAGAAGCCATCTCAATGGAATGCTTCAACCAAAATCGATCGTTGGTGGTGAAAAGACATGAAAAGACCCCTTACCACCTACTCAATCAAAGAAAGCTAAACATCAAGTTCTTCCACGTCTTTGGCTGCAGATGCTTTGTGTTGAACGACAGAGAGCAGATAGGGAAATTCAGTCCCAAAGCTGATGAGGCCAAATTTGTCGGCTACTCATCAAACTCAAAGGCTTATCGAGTCTACGTGCTTAAATCAAAACATATACTTGAGAGTATTAATGTTTCATTTGATGACTCGTTTCAGGTGACTTCTGAGCAAATCAGCTCAGGACTCAAGCTCCAAGATAAGGAAACTGGTCACTCATCAAGAACAAATGAACTTCATCATCTATTTGAAGAGATGTTCAATGATGATGGACCCTCAGAGGATGACCACAGAGCCTCTGGAGCTGAAACCTCTGCAGACCAATCAGGTACGTCCTTGTCTAGTCCTAGCAATACTTCACCCTCTTCCAACACTTTTACAGGTGAAAATGTCGAGGGGGAGCACTCAGAGGATAACATTGACCAAGGCTCCACACTCAATCAAGAACATAGTCAACTTCAAAACATCTCTGAAGGGTCAACACCAGAGAAATCGGAGAACTCTGAACAAAGCACGACAGAGCTCATGACATCGACTCAGAATGACCAAAGTCCAGTGACAAGTACAAATGATCTCCCTCCCACAAAGGAAGATCAGGTTCAAGAAAATGAACATGCTCCAGAATTATTCCAAGAAGGTTCAAATGATCACCTACCTCAAATGACCAAGTGGACCAGAAGTCACCCACAGAGCCAAATTATTGGTGACCCATCTGACAAGGTCCAAACTCGATCCAGTACCGCAGATTTTTGTTACTATAAAAATTTTGTGAGTATCATCGAGCCCAAAAAGATCTCTGAAGCTCTTGAAGACCCAAACTGGGTAGAGGCTATGCAAGATGAGCTTCTGCGGTTTGAAAGAAACGAAGTGTGGACCCTAGTGCCTCTATCGAAAGGCAAAACCGCAATAGGGACCAAATGGGTCTTTAAAAACAAAAAGGACGAGGATGGCGTGGTGATCAGAAACAAAGCAAGGTTGGTGGCCAAGGGATACTGCCAAGAAGAAGGGATTGACTACAAAGAAACTTTTGCCCCTGTGGCTAGGCTCGAAGCAATAAGAATATTTCTTGCCTTCGCAGCCCACAGAGTTTTCAAAGTGTTTCAAATGGATGTTATGTCGGCCTTTCTGAATGGTCAAATTCAAGAAGAAGTATACGTCCAACAGCCACCAGGGTTTGAAAGTTCCAAGTACCCAAATCATGTATATTTTTTGGACAAGGCTCTATACGGACTCAAGCAAGCCCCCAGAGTCTGGTACGACAGACTTTCAAACTTCCTTCTTGCAAATGGTTTCGAAAGAGGTACAACTGATACAACTTTATTCTATAAAAAGAGAAAAGGTGAGATTCTACTTGTACAGATTTATGTTGATGATATTATCTTTGGGTCTACAAATGAATCTTATTACAAAAAGTTTGAGTCTTTGATGAAGAGTGAGTTTGAGATAAGCATGATGGGAGAACTTACCTTCTTCTTAGGATTGCAAGTCAAACAAACCAAAGAGGGCATCTTTATAAACCAATCTAAATATGTTTCCGACATACTTGAAAAATACAAGCTCTCTGACTCTTCATCAATGAAAACCCCTATAGCCACTGGATCAAAGCTTCATGCAGACCGAGAGGGCAAGTCTATGGAGTGTAAACTCTACAGAGGTATGATAGGGTCTCTATTGTACTTAACCGCGAGTCGACCCGATATAATGTTCGCCACATGCCTCTGTGCAAGATTTCAAGCTAACGCCAAAGAATCTCATCTTCATGCTGTCAAGAGGATCTTCAGATACCTAAAAGGGACCAAGTTTCTTGGCCTCTAGTATCCGGAGAACTCTGGCTTTGATTTAGTGGCGTACACAGATTCAGATTACGGAGGATGCAAGCTAGACAGAAAAAGTACCTCTGGGAGTTGTCAATTCCTTGTAGGGAAACTAGTAAGTTGGACTTCGAAGAAGCAGAATTGTGTCTCGACATCCACGACAGAAGCAGAATACGTTGCTGCTGCTAGTTGTTGTTCGCAAGTTCTGTGGATGAGAACCCAACTCAGAGACTATGGATTTGACATCGAGAAAATCCCCATCCTCTGTGATTCAAAAAGCGCCATTGCGATCTCTGCCAATCCAGTTCAACACTCTAAAACGAAGCATATCGATATCAGGTACCACTTTCTGAAACATCATGTGGAGCATGGGACAATAGAAATGTACTTTGTCCCCACAGATTACCAGCTTGCCGACCTTTTCATGAAGGCATTAGACGAGAAAAGGTTCACTTTTCTTGTTTGAAAAATTGGCATGCTCAATATGAGTTGATTCACAGAGCCTCTGTACCCTTGCACAGAGCCTCTGTAAGTTCATTTTGTATCCCTGTAAATAGTTTTTGTACATTCTCTTAGAGCCTTTTTCAAAATAGCCTTCTTGCTCTGTGTCTTGCTCAAATCGTCCATTTTTAAACCCAAGCACAGATCAAGGGGGAGCTGAGATAAAGCACCTTGACTCTTCAAGGGGGAGCTCGACATATTTTGTCAAACATGTCACTCTGCCCCTCAAAAATGCTTTAACAGCTATCAAGTGATCACCAATTCAGATTATTTCTTAAATTAGAAGTTTTGGATCTCAGAGCCTCTACGGTCCAACACAGAGCCTCTGTAACCCTTCACAGAGCCTCTGTACCTCACAAAAGGGTCTTTCATCTATTACTCACTAAATTTAATCTGTATTCGATCATCTCGTATGCTCTTTCGAAAGTCTTGGTCATCTTAAGTATCCTGAAACCTTCTAATGACCTCAGAAGCTCTTGTCCCACAGAGCTTCTGGCAAATTTTAACTTCAATATTTATTTACCATGGTCATTATGTGCGGGTTATTTACCAAAATCACTGTCATGTGGGAATAGTAATTGTCACGCGGGTGAGAATAGAGGGAGGCGCACGTACTCGATCGTGCACCGCCAATCCTGACGTGGCACATTTCTATTGGTTTGTATATGTACCGTCACTTATTGAAAATGGCTACTTATCCGTTAGCACTCATTACGGATTTCAAATTTTTATCTTTTACCGCTAATTCTTTCTAACCCCCCCCCCCAATATATAATCCCCTCTACGCCCTCTTTTTCCTTTTTACCTGCAACTTTGCTCTCAAGAACCCCTTCGCAAATAACTCTTCATTTTCTCTACAATGGCCTCCCACTCAAGCTCTTCAAAGAACTCTAATGGGTCCCAGAAATCAAACCAAACCCATCACTCTGCAGCTCAACATGCTGATTCAACCTCCATTGGACAGGAACAGGTGCTTATGAGCAGAATGCTCTCCTTTACTAGGCATGATTATCACATGCTTCAGATGAATAACAAGCCAAACAATCACTTTGTCATTCTCACTCCATCTGGATTCCCTGCCGAAGCAACTCCCCTGATAACCATCTTCAAGAACCATTTTCTATTCAAAGCCCTAACTCTGAAACGAAATGACATCCCTGAATCCTACATTCAGAAGTTCTGGTTGAGTGCCCGTCATGCCAAAATGGAGAAATATGGTAATTGCATCATTGGTTATGCAACCCATCCTTCGACATCAAAAATTCTGGACTTAGGCATCAACTGAAGAAAACTGTCTGAAGTTTTTGAACTCCTCACTAAGGCAGATCTCAATCTACGAAAATTCTCAGAAGAGCCCACAGAAGAAGAAATACTGGAATTTCTGAAGTTCATTAGCTACGCCGTTCCAATCACCAAACGCACAAACTTCAGAAGACAGAACCTTCCTCCTCTGTAGAATGTGCTCTTCTCAATACTGAACAGGTGCCTAACGTCAAAGGTAGGGATCCCAGACCAGTATAGCCACACCATTCTGGCCATCATGTATGGGATCTACTATGATCTCCCATTAGACTATGCGGGTCTCATTTTCAGGGAAATCCAAAATGCTGTGATCACCAAGCAGCAAGATCAGGATAGGGGCATAGAGCCTAAAAACATAGCCTTTGGACGTTTCCTAGGCTTACTTCTGGGTGATGACTTGATCGGGGAAGGCAAGCTGCCTGCAGAGGGGAAGATGATAAAGCTACATGAGATGAAGTCTCACAAACCTACCACTCTCCAGACCGGTTACCCATCTGCAAGACCTCTGTCAACTAGAATGTTGATTTACTTGGGTAGTGAAGAGGGAACTAGGGATTACATATGAGGGTACAAGACTTATGAACCGAGTCCTGCAACCCCCCCCCCTCGCGTAGGATTCCAAGTAGGTGATGTAGTGATTTACCTTAGAGATGAGGGAGAAAAGGTGACAGAAGTTGGAGTCGCAGAGGCTCAAGTGAGTGAGAGAGAGAGAGCGTTAGTTAGAGGGGAGGGGAGTGAGAAAAAGGTGAAAAAGAAAAGTAAGAAAAAGAGAACCGGAGACGTATAGGTTCCAAAGTCCTCTAAGAAATCCAAGAAAAGGAGGACCATAGAAGACGAGGTACCAAAAGAGAAAGCTGCAAAAGAGACTACAGAGATCAAATCCTCCGAGAAAAAGAAAAGGAGAAAATTGAGAACCCTTGCAGAAAAAGAAAAATCTGTGGAAGCCATCCGGCAAAGAAAGAAAGACCTGGTAAAGGATCTCATTGCTAGAACCGAACCTGCAGAGGATAGCGAAAAACCTCTGCAGAAGACAAAAAGAACACTAGTCTTTGAAGAATCCCCTGAGGATAGACCTCAAAGCCCACTAAAAATGGCCTCTGCCATAGCAAAAGAAGTCATTCTTAGGTACTCAGGGGACCTAGGCGAAACCGTGGCCATGGAGATAGAGGATGTGACCAAAAAGTCACAGAGTGAAGGGGAACAAGGTGAGAAAGAAAAATCGAAGGAGGAGAGCAAAATAAAAGATGCCTTAGGCACACAACCTGCTCCAAACCCCCGTGCAACCAACACAACTACCTCTGCAGTTCTAGTGCAGAAAGGTATTGAAGAAGGACCGCACAGTCCGATCCCTACCCAAGCCATCCGGACAGAGGATATCCCTTCATCCTCTGTACCACCTTCCGGGGAAACCAAATCCACCTCACCCTCTCAAAAGGGTGAGATTGTTGTTTTTCATGTCCATTCGCTCCAGGACACAACTCCTCCACACACAGAGGCATTTGTTGCCTCTGTCACGCACATGAGTGACCACCAAACTGCTTCAGAGATGGCAGTAAGAGCTCACACCAGTTCTGTGGTTCTAGAACAACCACAAAACTTAATCACTAGGACTCTTGAGGAAGCCTCTGAACCCTTCCTCAAGAAGCCTACTGACAGAACTTCCATAGATGATTCCTCTGTGGAACATCGAGGATTGGAAGGAAATCCTTCCAATCTCAACCTCATAACAGGCTCTGAAGGTGCCAAATACTCGTTGGCTAAATCTGGAACATGTGTTGTTCCAGAGGTCACCTCGGACACCTTCGTCACAAAGGGCGAGTTTAAAGCCTTTGTTGACTTGGTGCTCCAAAAATTTGACGAGTTGAAAAGCTCTGTCACAAGGGAGTCCCAAGCCAACTTCAACATCCTTGCAGAGGCTCTCCAAGCAAACACAGAGGCTCTGAAAGCTCTTCATCAGTCTTCAGTACAACATACTACAGAGATCAAGAAGCTGACAGAGAACTCTGTAACTCGAGCTGACCTTCAGGAATGCGGATGATCTATCAACATCCAGACTGATGCAGTTAAAGTTCTGGGGGATATCTGCATGGATGAAATGGGTACGTTTGCAGCCAAAGTTATTCAGTCAGGGGTGGATGACCTGACCAAGCTTCAAGACGAAATAAAGGACATAACTCGCAGGGTTATTGTGCCTTTCCAACCACAGATGTCCACTTCTGCACCCCAACCATCAACCTCTGCCACTGACCTCTCTGCCTTAGAAACAAAGAAAGAATTAGAAACAATGGGGAGAATGGTTCTAAGCAACCTCAACCTCATTGGCTCTGACATCTCTCAACAGGGCAAAAAGGTGGCCGAAGATTTGAAGAAAATTGTAGCCACGATCAGGTTCAAGTCTGATCTGGAGGTCAACAAAATGTCGTTGGCTACAGAGGATGTTCTAAAGAAGATCACGAGGCATGTCGACGAGCACCTCTGCAAGAAAACAAAAAGGAAGGCACCTGCGACTTGCCAAGCCGAGGCATCGCAGAAGAGGGCAAGGCATGAGGACCAGGATCCTGATGCCTCTGGTCCTCATGAGGGGGAGATCATGCCATCAGAAGTAATCTTTCCAGCAGCTGAACCCCTGAACCAAGTCCCTACAAGTTCAGAGCCTGGACCACAGAAGCAAGAACAGAAACAGGCCTCTGCAGCTCTATCATCCCCCAAAGTCCAAATCCCAAAAATCCAAATGAAAGCACCACCCACCGCGAAAGACAAAGGCAAAGCTATTGCCACATAACCTCTGAAGAAGAAGGCCCCTCCTAGCACAGAGAAGCTCCTCCAAAGCTCTATGGATGCCATCAGAAGTGAGGCTCTGAGAGGCATTAAACCTGAAGAGGAAGACTGGGCTTTTGATCTACAACCCCTCTCTGAACTCCCCGTCCTTGACCCCATTGAAAAACCATCAGAGGACAGTGTGGCAGAGGTAATACAAGGCTTCAAGAGCTTGAGAAGACCCTTCCCCGTTCCTCAGAAGAAGAACCTAGAAGAAGACGTCTACAAGTACCTCTACAGTCGCGGGGTCCATGATCAGCCTTTGGTCAAGCTCTCAGAGGAAATCATCTCAGAGGAGAGGAGGAGATTCTACAAAGATAAATCCAAACCAAGGGACCAAGTCTTCTCTATGTTCAAAATCGCAGAGGTTCTGTCAATCAAGCTAAGCCACACAAAATGCAAAAACTTCTGGTTCTGCACGTATGCTGTGAAGAGAGAGGATGGGAATATATGGACATTCACAGATGCACATCTAACTACTCTTCATCCCCACGATCTCCCAGAGCTGCTCAAATGGATAGAAGACAAGTACGGGTGGAAGAGGGAGTACCAAGAATCCCACCAAATAATTAAAAGAGTTATGAGGGAAAAGTTACTCTTCTACAGCGTGGTGGACTTTCAGGTGGCACTTGACCTCGGGGTCAAAAAGGTGAACTTTTCTGCACCAGAGGACAGTTTATCACCCTCTGCCACAATACTTCCAAACTCAATAATCAACTCACCTTACTTTGGCTTTGTGTACATAAATCCCAAGGGCGAAAAGAAATTATTTATGGGGATTGATAGCCACAAGTACTCGACTCAGTCTCTGTTGCTCATCCAAGAACTCATCATCAAGCACAGAGAAACACCACTCGTCCCCACAGAACCTGCAAACGTCCTCCTGGAAAATATACATGCGACTCTTAACTTCAGGGACTTGTGCGTGTTCTATTACAGAGAGCTGAAGAAGGAAGGAGGATTTGGAAGAAAAATAAATGACTTTCCAGACGCCAAAGTATAGGCTCTGAAGAATTGTATTTTCAATTTTACTTTCATTATTGTAATCAAATGTAATTTCCTTCTGGAACTTCTCTTAAATGAAAGTAAGTAGACAGAGGATGAGTTCCTTTCACCTCTTTGTGTTTCTAACTTAGGCAAATGTTCATTTTTCCATTTCTTTATTTTTTCAATACTTAGGGTGAGATTGTTAGCTCCAACCATATTGTATAGAAGTATTGAAAAATAGGCTAAGTATAGGAACCACGGAAGTATATCACAGAACATCTAAGTACACCCAGAAGTAAAAGTCTCAGAAGACATCTGTCAACACTACCAGAGGACACACCTGATAATGATCATCATATCACAGAGCCTCTGTGATCACTCATAGAGCCTCTGTGATGGCTAACCTCTGGAGACAGTTTGAAGATGTGAAAACTCAGTTCAAGACAAGATCACATGCAAATCACGTGATGCCTAATGTACGAAGATTTCCAGATCACCTTGGAGCGGCGCACGATGGTTTTACTTTCCAGGTGGCACTCCGTTTGTGGGATGTCAGCCATTGTCTTGTACTAAGGGGTGCATCCTTCTTGTATATTATGGGAGCACCACCTTTTAGTTTTATGTATGCGAGCACACACAGTCTGAATTAGAGATTTGTATTTTCCCTGAGCATTTTACACACACTTATGCGTGTTCTTGGTGTTCTTAAGTAATCAATGAAACAGTTCTTTGAGTAATTTCTTGTAATACTTTACTATTCTGTTTATTGATTACATTGTGTGTCTACCACCTTTGCATATTCTACCTTTCATACACTATATAACTGCTTCCGCACTCTATTTAATTAATCTGTGTGTAGTGAAAGGTCAAATCAAGTTTAGAACATCATTCATTGGGATCAACAGCTACCCCTGATTTAACGGAACAATGGTTAGTGGAGTTAGGATAAGGGACCCAATCCATAAGAAAAGTGTAACCATAATGACTATACATGTAATTATTTCATTTGGGGGACACAATTCAAAATTTTCAATAACCACAAGGACAAAATTTGTAATTTACTCAAAGTATTATTTAGGATAACTTCTAAATGTTTTTTTTTTTTGTTTCTAAAAAATTAATATAATGGCTAAAATGAAATAGACTTTTTCTTTGAGAATCAATGTTGAAAGTCTCGGTTCTTAGAAACTAATTTTTTAAAACTTCCAATTTTAAAAAATAAAGAAAATTGATTTTGATTTTATTCATATTTCGTGAAACATGAATTTAGACACCAGTCGATTTAGTAATATATGATAGGGGGTTTGCCATCCCCTCCCCCCTACCGGTCCAACAAAATGAAAAAAAAAACAAGGGTCGTAAAGGTACACCCATTTTAGTTTAATGTGTCTTCTCCTAAATTTACAAAAATTGAATATAACTTACTGGTAGTATCATTATATGTGATATTATAGGTTGTAAATTCAAATTCCTTCGACTCTTTTTAAATATGTTGGTAACACAACAAATAACAAGGAAAATTAATTAAAAACCCCACTTGTAGGACAATTTTTTTTATCAAACAATATATTTTTATTTTATTTTATCATTGATATCATTGGCTACAGTTGTGTTCCGTCATGATCAATGGAAATGGGTTTCCCCTATATGCATGACATTGAACGGACGCCTGTTCTTGGTTATCGGACTTTGGTGTAGGAACCGTATTGGTGTACATGAGCCATTGGAAAACCATGCTTGTAACGTTTAATTATGCGTATGAAATTATTGATTGTATAAATAATTGAACTCACCAGGCTTGTCAGCTTAACACTTGTTCTTAGTATCATGTATCTCAGCTTCTAGTGGCGGGATCGATAAAGAGTGTTGATTAGGTGCCAATTAGAGGCGTGTTGATTAAATAACATTTTTGGGACGCCTTACTTGGAGATAACAACCTTTTGGAAGTTTAGTGACACCCGGTTATAATCAATTTCTTGTATGAATTAGATTAGGAGGTTGTTAACCTTAAGCCTTATTGTTACCCTTGTACTTAACCGACACACACTATTCTTTCGTTGGGTAAACACCTGCAGTTATTATTTATATATCGAGTTTTTATAAGTTGCTATTTATATATCTACACATATATATGGGTGTATATATCTAAAAAGTGAGCGCATTTAGGCAAAGATTAGGATGACACAAATTTTAGAGAAACCGGTGCAACAAAATTGTACACAACACTGACAAACAATATGTTGCACCACACAAGCTAAGGTGGGAGACAAACTGTTGAAAGTGATACATACACCAAAACCTCTTTGATGTTGATCGTTTTTAGGCCTCAGACAACACACACGACGAGGCCCGCAACTTAGGGTCACGTATGTTACTAGGCATTAGAGTCTATTTTGGGCGACACGAGCGACCTACCTCGCGACTTAGGTCGCAAGTAGGGTTGCAAAAGCTCTTGTTTCAACCTTTTAGGTGTTGTTTTAGCTATGATTTGGTGGTCTTGCTTACACCACTTCCCTAGGGAGATTTTGGCTTTGAATGTAAGTCATTTTGAGAGCTTTAACCTTGAGATTATGGATCTTTGCCTAAAGGTAAACTCTATTGTAATCTCCTCCATTTTATTTATTAATATACAAGCTCCATATCTCACTTGTGATGTACACTATCTCACGATAGTGGAACCACGTTAAATATTGGTGTTCTTTGCATTTATTTGCATTTACATTGTTTGAGTATCGATGTGGATTGCATTTTCTACGTGTCGGTACATTTGGACACATTTAGGATCCATCTTTGCACATTTTGGTAATGGTTTGGACTTTGGTGCATTGACTTGTAGAAATTATCCCCAACATAGTGCTATGAAAAGAGGTTATGCATATCTACTCGTTTACCTCAACATTTACATTCAAAGTGTTTCAGTTTCTTTGTTATGTTGAGACCATAGTCGAGTTATTTTGTTTCACTCGCGAGACCTTGGCATTAATGCTTTGTAATCTCATCCGTTGAAGTAACTGAAATGTTTTAAATAAACCTACTACCACATGATATAGGCAACGGAAGCATATTTAAAATTATCATGTGTAGCAATACAAACTAGCAACTTTTCAAGAAACATATGTTCTAGATAATTAACTACAAAAGATTAAACCAAGATTACTTACTTGTTTATTGTGATTGTCGAAAACCACAATGATAAATAAAACCCTTGATCTCGCTTCTTGGATGTTAAGGACCAATAGTATGAATCCCTCTAGTGGCTCACACTCAAGAACACCAAATACCAACAATCAAGAAGAGGCTTAAACCCTAAACCCTTATTAGGGTTCACGATTTTGGGAGAGAGAGAGAGAGGGTCGACGGCTACTAGAGAGAGAGAGAAAAACTTATTAGGTTTTGATCCCTAGCAGTTTATTTATACCCCTCTCCTGCTTCTCTATTTTACACTTAACCCCTTGAACAGATAAACTCGTTAAAACTATTTTAACCAATTATCATTTATCCTTTTATATAATTAATCTAAATAATTATATTTTATCTTACAATTAATTTATCATCAAATGACAAATTAATAAACTAATTGTTTCCCTTTATCCTTCTGATTGTTTATTTGGGTCTTAAGGGCAACCCAAAAGGACCCTGCTATTATTAGAAATATTACCAATAGTTAATGACCTTGGACACTATATCCAACAGTCTCCCACTTGGACAAGTTATTAACTCTATTTGGTTCAACACTTTCAAATAATCAGCAGAGAGCAAGCCATCCAATGCAGCTACCGAACTCTGATAAAGATTCGGTCCTAAAATAAGTGATTTAATGTTCCTTTGTTCTACAAGATATCATATGAACAAGAGACATGGATAAATGTCTATCTCATGGATCAAGATTATGTTTCCCGATTTCCGATATGTGTTGAATTCTTCAGACTACTTAATCGAACACATCAATTATAGTCAGGGTTTGGCCAAACACTTAATGTCAACACCAAATCATCGAGGGGCCCATGGATATCGCTTCTCCTATTTAGGAAGAAGGAACAAATAAACTTTGACTACACAGTTCATTTCTACTCATCATATTATACATGGACATACCCTGTATGGCTGCCAGTTACGGTCAACGTTGGAGCACACCAAAGCATAATAGAATCCTAGAGCAAAACTCTATGTATCTCCGTTTGAAGAACATAAAATATTATTATCTCAAAATTTCTCTGACTTAATCCATGGAGTAAACGTTTGAGTGCGGGTTGTTCCAATACTCAAATCACTATTAAGTACTCATGAGTGTTAGTTGCATTCTCTATGCTTCTAACACTCCATGACAGTCTTGAATCACTACGTACTTCCAGGAGTATGACTGACTGTGGAGGTTTAAGTAAATTAATACTCAGGAAGTTGGTTCTAAACATGCAAAACGAAACACGATAATAAATTAAATGTAAATGGAAGCAATCCAGCATATATTATAATCTCCATATAATAATCTCCAAATCAAATACAATTTATTATGTTTTCAATACATCAAACTAACAACTAAAACATTCAAGGTATATTGATAATTCTAACACCTATGGCTTCAGTATGATACTCATGTTTGGGTCGAGTTAATGCTTTCGTGAAAGGATCCGCCGGATTCTCTTCAGTCAGCACTCTACTCACCATGATCTGATTTTCCGCAACCTTGTGTCGCACAAAGTGATACTTCCTCTCTATGTGCTTTGACTTCCCATGATCTTTAGGTTCTTTAGTCAATGCGACTACACCTTCGTTATCACAGAAGATTTCAATGGGTTCATTGATGCTTGGTACAACGCCCAGATCACCTATGAAATTCTTCAACCATGCAGCCTCTTTTGCTGCTTCACTAGCTGCAATGTATTCTGATTCACACGTGGAGTCAGCCACTGTGTCCTGTTTGGAACTTTTCCAAGTCACGGCATCACCATTCAACAAGAACACCCATCCTGACTGCGAGCGGGAATCATCCCGATCTGTCTGGAAACTCGCATCAGTATAACCTATTACTCGTAATTCATCCTTTCCACCATAGACCAAGAACATGTCTTTAGTCCTCCGAAGATACTTAAGAATGTTCTTTACAGCCGTCTAATGACTTTCGCCTGGGTTCCTTTGATATCTACTCACCATGCTTAAAGCAAATGAGACATCAGGTCTAGTACATGTCATGGCATACATGATCGATCCTATAGCAGATGCATATGGAATTCGACTCATCCTGTCCAGTTCTTCACTAGTGCTGGGACATTGATCTTTACTCAATCTTATGCCATGTTTCATGGGCAAATACCCTTTCTTGGATTCACTCATATTGAATTTCTTCAATATCTTATCCAAGTATGTACTTTGGCTAAGTCCAATTAAACGCTTGGTTCTATCTCGATAAATTCTTATTCCAAGTATGTATGCTTCATTTCCCAGATCTTTCATAGCGAAACATTTCCCGATCCAGACATCTACATATTGCAACATCGGAATATTGTTTCCTATGAGTAGTATGTCATCAACATACAAGACTAGAAATACAACATTACTCCCACTAGCCTTAACATATACGCAGGACTCATCTTCGCTTCGAGAAAATCCAAACTTCTTGACCTTTTCATGAAAACAAAGATTCCATCTACGAGACGCTTGTTTAAGTCCATAAATGGATCTTACAAGCTTACACACCTTATCTGGATACTCGATATGTACAAAACCTTCAGGTTGTGCCATATACACATCCTCGTCAAGTTTCCCATTAAGGAAGGCAGTTTTTACATCCATTTTCCATACTTCATAGTCATGAAACGCAGCTATGGCAAGTAATATCCTGATAGACTTAATCTTTGCCACTGGTGAGAAGGTTTCATGATAATCAATCCCTTGAGTTTGAGTGTAACCTTTCGCAACCAGTTTAGCCTTGAATGTGTGCACATTCCCATCCATGTCGGTCTTCTTTTTGAAGATCCACTTACACCCAACTGTCTTGCGACCTGGTGTGTGATCAACCAATTTCCAAACTTGGTTATCATACATAGATTGAATCTCGCTCTCCATGGCCTCTTTCCATTTGGCAGCCTCAGGGCCTACCATCGCTTCCTTGTAGTTGGATGGCTCATCTGCACTATCAAATGTTTTATCATTGACTAGTGTATCTCTTTCCTTTGTAATATGAAAACCATAATAAAACTCAGGAGGTCGATTAACTCTACTTACTCTACTAGTTATGCGAGGAGGTGGTGGAGGTATGTTAGTTTCCTCAACAGGTGGTTCATTCTCATGTTGAGGGCTAGTGTCAACTATAGGTTCATCATTGGTTGTTTCTTGAATTTCTTCAAGATCAATACTGCTCCCACTATCCTCTTTGGAAATGAGCTCCCTTTCTTGGAAGACTCCCATTCTAGCTACAAATACTTTATTCTCAGAAGGTTTGTAAAATATATATCCAAAGGATTTATAGGGATAAACAATGAACCGACACTTCTCTGCTCTAGGTTATAGCTTGTCGTTTGTTTCGCGCCGAACGAAGACTTCACAACCCCAGACCTTTATATGTGCTAACGAGGGACGAGTCCCAGTCCACATTTCAGAGGGTGTGTTTGCAACCTTCTTAGTTAGAACGAGGTTTAAGATATGAGCTTCAGTTTCTAAGGGATAGCCCCAGAATGATATTGGAAGTGTAGCACGACTCATCATGGATCGAACCATATCAAGTAGCGTTCGATTTCTTCTCTCAGCTACACCATTGAGTTGTGGTGTTTTGGGAGGAGATAATTGTGAAACTATTCTACAATCCCTTAGATAGTCATAGAATTCATGACTCAAGTATTCTCCACCCCTGTCGGACTGGAGCATCTTGATCTTCTTGCCCAGTTGGTTTTCTACTTCGTTTTTGAATCCTTTGAACACTTCAAAGGTGTCCGATTTGTTTTTCATCAAATAGATAAATCCATATCTACTGAAATCGTCTGTAAAGGTAACAAAGTATCTCTCACCGTTTCTCGTGGCAGATCTGAACGGTCCACATACATCTGTGTGGATTAAGTCCAACAGATCCTTACCCCTTTCCATTTTTCCTTTGAAAGGTGCTTTTGTCATCTTGCCAAGCAAGTAAGACTCGCATACTTCATCCGACTTTAAGTCGAATGATTCCAAGATCCCGTCCGATTGAAGCTTAGCGATGTGTTTCTTGTTTATGTGGCAAAGACGATGATGCCATAACGACGATTTATCCAATTCACTATTGGAGGAACCAACATTTAGAGTTAAGTTATTATTATTTCTACAAGCACAGATCACGCTTTCATACACACCGTTACAAGGAGAGGCTTTAAAATAAAAACAACCATGTTTATAAACCAAAATGCAACCATTATCAAATTGAAATTCAAATCCATCCTTGTACAATGCATGAAAAGAAATAATGTTTCGAGCCATTTTCGGCGAGTAGCAACAATCTAATAACTTTATTGAAAAACCACTACTAAGCACGAGCTCAAAATCTCCAATCTTGGTAACAGCGGCAGTCATCCTGTTTCCCATGATCAGATTTAGCTCCCCATGTTTCAATGTCCTACTTCCCTTTAGTCCCTGAAAATTAGAGCAAATGTGAGTACCACATCCCGTATCAAGGACCCAAGAGTTAGAAATTGAAGTACTATGGAGTTCAATCATAAAAATACCTGAGGTGCCACACCCTTTGACCTTGTTCTTTTTCAAGTCCTCCAGATATTTTGGGCAACTTCTCTTCCAATGGCCCTTTTCTTGACAATAAAAGCATACGGCCTCTTTAGGGTCACTTATGGGTGGTATGTCAGAAGAATCAGCTTTTCTCTTAAGGCCTTGGTTGCAAGGAATAACTTTAGCCTTTTCCTTCCCTTTCGGATGAGAAACTTTCTTCTTCTTACAACCACCTTCCCTAATGGCCAGGACGGGAGCAGTTGAGTGAGCACTTTGGGTCTTACCCATACTTGCTTCAGCAGAACTCAACATGCCATGGATCTCCATCAAGGTCTTGTCCATATTATTCATATTGAAGTTCACTATTGTAAAGACCCCTGTCCTGAGTAATTTAGGACAGTTTCTGTTACACATATATGTATATATATTCACATAAACCCAAAAGAACCTCATTAGCTGAAAGAGGTCGGGAAAGTACAGAGCATGCTAAGTAATATTCACATTACAAAATACAAATCCAAAAGCTTAGCATAACCATTAATTTATAACAAAAAGATATAGCGTCACTAGAAGGAATATCCCAAAAAGTCACTTGTGTCACTCTCATCACCTTGTCCCCACCCCGCTTCTACATCAATTACCTGCCGTGCAAAGAAAACACACGGCTGAGCGACATGCTCAGTGAACGGATAATATATAAAAAAATGGAATTAGGTACAATGAAAATTAATCAACCATTGAAAATAACTTAGGTTGAAATATAAATACATTCAATGAATCGATAAACCGAAATCATGATGATCTGAAATATAATTCGAGAACAACAACAAACCCAAAACAACGGAAGTCAACATCAAAGTCTCAAATCATATAAATTAATAATTCCGTGCAACAAGTACACATTGTCCGATGGTCGGCCAAACCAACCGGACAGTTGGAATTTAGGGGTACGGGCACACACCGCCTAAGTCCCACCGGGGATTTAACCACGGCCTCAAGTTCTGGAACTAAATCTAGGATCGATCCATACGCCCTCGGGTAGCCTGTTCCGTAAAGGCCGGGTACAAAGTACCATTCGTTGAAGATGCCATAGTTTTTGTAGCCACTATGGCAGCATCCCAGACAAAGGTGCCCCAAAGTCCGATGTTCGGAAAAACAAGGTCCAAATTGAAATTCATTTTCATTGAATCAAAGCATAACCCAAAAAGAGTTTCTAATTTCTCAACTTATTTGATTTCGGAAATTCACATAAAAGTTCATGCAATGAGCAATTGGATTAAGACATAAACTCATATCCGATAGAAGTTCATTATCCGGAAAATTCCATAAAAGGAATCACAAACGGATCAAAAAGCATGTTATATAATCAAAACACAACAACTAAAAGCAAAACTGATCAACAGTTGTAAACAATTCCGGATAACCAATTCACATACCCACTTTTGTGGATATTTGGATTCATATTGAATATTGTGGATGAAATGACCACATCAAATGATCATTCCCGTGTCAAAGAAGATTGAATCTGTACCTTGATCGAATTGAGATGCAACACTTGATTTATCGAGACTAACGACGAACTTTAACCCGTTCGATTGCCTATTTAAACCATCAAATATTATTAATCACATAACCTAAAACTCAAAGCTTATTTTCCTAAGCTTAACCACAAAATTATATTCTCTTAGACATTAAACCGATCACTTGGTGTGCGGTTAAACATCTAGATATAAATATCATCATTTTGATTCTAAACTTTACCCGTTTGTAATTTTGACAAAAACAAACACTCCTATATATGTAAATGATTATAACTTTACAATATATAATCATTATCTACCAACCAACTTCAACTACCCTAACTTACCAACTTAAATAACTTAAGAAGAAATTTATACCTCTAAGAAGGGTTCGTCGCGTAGATTCCGAATATGTAATTATTTCTTCGATTACGTCAACGGATTTGAGAGAAATCTAGAGAGATGATCGAATTTAGAGAGAGAAATGAGAGAGAGAGCTATGGCGTCCAAAAAAAACGAAACACAGGGACGTGATGTAATTTACTCTTATCACATTATATGTATGTATTTATATATATATATATATATATATATTGATTTAATTTATTAAGAGTTTGGTTAATTGACGACTTTAACCCCTTAACTATCTTTAATTGACATTTTAATATATATCTAAAGTTTATACGTAATATTTTATATATAAATAGTTTAGGTTAATAATAATTTTAACCCTTACTATCCTTGATTATCATTTTTAATTTTGGTTCAATTCGGGTAAGAAGTAATTATACGTATTTCAAAACCGAGTCTTACAATTATCCCCCCCTTAAAAGAGATTTCGTCCCCGAAATCAAGGTACAGATTGAAAAGACTTACCTTATAAGAAGAGTTCGGGATATTCACGTCGCATAAAGTCTACCGTCTTCCATGTCGCTTCACGCTTCGTATGATTTTTCCACAATACTTTGACATACGGAATTATCTTTCTACGCGTCCCTCTCTCCTCTCGATCTAAAATCTTTTCCGGTTCTTCTCGATAGGAGAGATCTTTTTCAATTTTATTGAGAGGATAGTCTATCACGTGTAGAGAATGATAGTGATATCCGCGTAATGCAGAAACGTGAAAAACATCATGCACATGGGATAACTGAGGGGGAAGGGCTAACCGATATGCGACTTGACCGATCCTTTCCAAGACTTCGAATGGATCGATATACCGAGGACTCAGCTTGCCTTTAATTCCGTATCAACGAGTACCACGAGTCGGTGAAACTTTGAGGAATACGTGGTCACCCGGTCGAAATTCGAGGTGTCGACGATGTTTATCAGCATAACTCTTCTGACGAGATTGTGCTTCCTTCATCTTCTGTCGGGCTACCTCGATCTTTTCAGTCGTAACTTGGATAAGCTCAGGACCTTCGATCACTTTTTCTCCGACTTCGTTCCAACAAGTTGGTGATCGACATTTTCGGCCGTACAATGCTTCATAGGGAGCCATGCCAATACTTGATTGCCAACTGTTGTTATAAGAGAATTCAATAAGAAAGAGATACTCATCCCAACACCCATTCCATTCCAAAGCACAAGCTCGGAGCATGTCTTCTAATGTCTGTATGGTGCGTTCAGACTGACCGTCTGTCTGGGGATGAAAAGCGGTACTAAAATTTAATCGAGTACCCCAGGCTTTTTGTAGACCTCCCCAGAATCGAGAAGTGAAACGCGGGTCCCTATCAGAAGTTATAGAAACTGGTGTGCCATGAAGTCGAATAATATCACGCTGAAAGAGATCAGTCAATTTAGATATAGACCAAGTCTGGCGAATAGGAAGAAAATGGGTTGATTTCATCAAACGGTCAACAATCACCCAAATAGAGTCATGTTTAGAAGATGTTCTGGGCAATCCAACTACGAAATCCATTGTGATATGTTCCCATTTCCATACTGGAATTTCAAGAGGTTGAAGGAGTCCACTAGAGCGTTGATGCTCAATTTTGACTCGCTGACAAGTTAAACAACGTGAAACATGTTCTGCGATGTCTCGCTTCATACCATTCCACCAGAAAGTTTGTTTCAGATCTCTGTACATTTTGGTAGTACCCGGATGAATGGAGAAAGGGGAGTCATGAGCTTCTTTCAAGACAGCTTCTTTTAACTCGGTATCATTTGGGACACAGAGTCGATCACGAAACCATAGAGTACCATCGTCATCAATTCGAAATTCAGAATTTATTCCATTCTGAATGTGATCATGAATACTCCAAATTTCACCATCATTCTGTTGGGCGGCTTTTATCCGTGATATAAGAGTCGGATCTACTATCAAACTAGATAGAAAACCTTGATCATTATGCGGATAGATTTCCAAACCGTACCGATCAATCTCTGTAGCCAACTGTGTGGGGACTAATAAGGAAGAGATTTGTCCAACAGCTTTTCGACTGAGTGCATCTGCGACTACATTTGCTTTGCCCGGATGATACTGAATCCGGATGTCATAGTCCTTAAGAAGCTCAAGCCATCGCCGCTGGCGCATGTTTAGCTCCTTTTGAGTAAAGATATATTTCAGACTTTTATGGTCTGTAAATATCTCACATGTCTCGCCATACAAATAGTGACGCCATATTTTGAGAGCAAAGATGACCGCAACCAACTCTAAATCATGAGTCGGATAATTTACCTCGTAGGGTTTCAACTTTCGTGAGGCGTATGCGATCACTCTGCCATGTTGCATTAACACACAACCCAAACCTTGCTTTGAGGCGTCACTGTATATCTGGAAACCGCCGGTGTCTGTCGGTAAAACAAGAATCGGTGCAGTAACCAAGCGATGCTTCAATTCTTCAAAACTGGCTTCTTGATCAGAGCCCCACTCAAACTTAACACCTTTTCGTAGTAATCGAGTCATAGGCAGAGCTATTTTAGAAAATCCCTCGACAAAACGTCGGTAATAGCCCGCGAGACCTAGAAAACCACGGACTTCAGATATATTTGTTGGTCTTGGCCACTTTGTGACAACTTCAATTTTAGTAGGGTCAACGGTCACACCCTCAGCAGATATAACGTGACCCAAAAATGTGACCTGTTCAAGCCAGAATTCGCACTTGGAGAACTTAGCATAAAGTTGTTTCTGTCTGAGTGTCTCCAACGCTACACGAAGGTGTTGTTCATGATCTTTGTGGGACTTAGAATAGATTAGTATATCATCGATGAAAATAATGATAAACTCATCCAAATAGTCCTTAAATACACGATTCATAAGATCCATGAAAACCGTTGGAGCATTCGTAAGACCGAATGGCATAACTATGAACTCATAGTGACCATAACGTGTTCTGAAAGCGGTTTTGGGGATATCACAATCACGGATTCTAAGTTGATGATATCCTGAGCGAAGGTCAATTTTTGAAAAGTATCTTGCCCCTTGTAGCTGATCGAACAAATCGTCGATCCTGGGTAATGGATACTTATTTCAGATTGTAACACGGTTTAGCTCACGATAATCTATACAGAGCCGCATGGAACCGTCTTTCTTTTTGACAAACAAAACAGGGGCTCCCCAGGGAGAGACACTGGGACGAATAAAACCCTTGTTTAGAAGTTCTTCAATTTGAGCCTTCAACTCTTTCATTTCAGTAGGGGCCATACGATAGGGAGCTTTAGAAATTGGTGTGGCCCCTGGGATTAATTCGATAGAGAACTCGACCTCTCTTACCGATGGAATACCCGGTAAATCGTCTGGAAAGACATCTGGAAATTCTTTAACAATAGGAATAGAATCAAGGGAAAGCGGTACCTGATCTGGATCTTGTAGAGATGCAAGAAATCCCTCGCATCTTTGCCACATGAATTGCTCAACTTTTATGGACGATATAACTCGGGTACCCTCTTTCGGAGGTACACCCTGAAAAATGAGCTCGGGGTGGCTGACATCTCCGAATATAACTTGCTTTGACTCACAATCAATAGTAGCTCTGTGTCGAGCTAACCAATCCATGCCCAGAATTAAATCAAAGTGCGATAAATTCATAGGGAGTAAAGTTACCTCTCGAATACAGTTCTCGATCATCAATGGGCAGTTTTCAAATTTTGAGACAATGCATATAGAATTACCCATCGGAGTTGAAATCTTGACAGGGAAGTCAGTTGACTGCTCATAAGGCTTAAGATGTGACTCCAGATGCTCGGAAGCAATGGAGTGTGAAGCCCCGGTATCAAACAATACATATATAGATTTATCAGCTAAAGTTAGGATACCCGAAACCATACCAGTCGTGGACTTGTCACCGGATATCGCAAACACACGCCCGCTAGCAGTAGGTTGTTTTCCCTTGTCTTTTGAGTTGTCAAACCGGCCCTTCTTACAGTCTTTGGACAGGTGGCCTTGCTCATGGCAAATGTAACACGCTCCTGTCATTTTTAAACATGGTCCGGGACGATGCCAGTTGTTGCACTATTACATTTGACACGATTGCCCGTAAGAAATTTATTTTCATTGACTGTTGATTCTGAAATTCGAGATTTGGAATTATTAAAGCCCTTTAGACTTCCACTGCTCGATTTAGAGCGCATCGAACGCTGATTACTAGAACCTTTTTGCGAACTTTCAGAACCTCGCTTCTTTGAGTCAAATTGACGAGTTATACGCTCTTCACGTGCTCTGTCGATGTTTTTGGCTGCATCGGTAGCCTGCGAGACACTGTCGAAATTTGAATTGATTAACTTGTCTTTGTACCTGTAGTTTAATGACCACTTGAATTTATCAATCTGGTGAGTTGTGGTACCCGTGGTAACTCCTACAAATTGAGCCAATCGGATAAATCGAGCTAGATAGTCGGCAACAGATTCATCATCACGTTGTTGGATGTTAGAATACTCGCATACATACGCTTCTTTATCAGCTGAAGTAAAATACTGATTATAGAAAAGCTCCTTGAATTTATCCCAAGAGAAGTCTCGGACACTGGGGTTTGATTGTCTACAAGAATCCCACCAGTTGTGAGCGTCATTTTCGAATTTGTATGTTGCAAGTCTAACCTTGAACTGATCAGGGCAGTCAAGTGCATCAAAGATTTTCTCTATATGTCTGATCCAATTTTCTGCTTCAACTGCCTTAGACGCAGAAGTAAAAACATGAGGTTTCTGCTTGTTGAAACGTTCAAGCCACACATGGGCTTCCGCAGTTGTGTTATGTGATCTGGAATCTGAATTTGCATTACTAGGACCAGTTTGTAACGTTGGCCCAGGAGATTGATGAGAATCATGAGCAGCTTTGCGCATAGCCTCCACTGCCTGTGCAATAAAATCAATCATCATACCTGACATAGCTTGGTGGACTGCTGCTGTGATGCTCGGGTCCACTCGATCCCCTGTTAGAGAAGGATCTGGTTGACTACCCGATCCGGGTCTCACTTTTCGGGGTCTACCACGTCTTGACATACTATAGGAAGAAAGATACGGATTAAGAATTGAATAACAAATAGATAGGAAAACCGTAATTTAGAATAGAAATAACCAATCTAAACAAATCCTACACTACCCATTCTTATTTCTACCCATTCCTCACAGGTCAAACTTATGACGAACTACAAGACAAAACCTACGCTCTGATACCATAACTGTAACGACCCCCGTCCTGAGTAATTTAGGACAGTTTCTGTTACACATATATGTATATATATATTCACATAAACCCAAAAGAACCTCATTAGCTGAAAGAGGTCGGGAAAGTACAGAGCATGCTAAGTAATATTCACATTACAAAATACAAATCCAAAAGCTTAGCATAACCATTAATTTATAACAAAAAGATATAGCGTCACTAGAAGGAATATCGCAAAAAGTCACTTGTGTCACTCTCATCACCTTGTCCCCACCCCGCTTCTACATCAAGTACCTGCCGTGCAAAGAAAACACACGGCTGAGAGACATGCTCAGTGAACGGATAATATATAAAAAAATGGAATTAGGTACAATGAAAATTAATCAACCATTGAAAATAACTTAGGTTGAAATATAAATACATTCAATGAATCGATAAACCGAAATCATGATGATCTGAAATATAATTCGAGAACAACAACAAACCCAAAACAACGGAAGTCAACATCAAAGTCTCAAATCATATAAATTAATAATTCCGTGCAACAAGTACACATTGTCCGATGGTCGGCCAAACCAACCGGACAGTTGGAATTTAGGGGTATGGGCACACACCGCCTAAGTCCCACCGGGGATTTAACCACGGCCTCAAGTTCTGGAACTAAATCTAGGATCGATCCATACGCCCTCGGGTAGCCTGTTCCGTAAAGGCCGGGTACAAAGTACCATTCGTTGAAGACGCCATAGTTTTTGTAGCCACTATGGTAGCATCCCAGACAAAGGTGCCCCAAAGTCTGGTGTTCGGAAAAACAAGGTCCAAATTGAAATTCATTTTCATTGAATCAAAGCATAACCCAAAAAGAGTTTCTAATTTCTCAACTTATTTGATTTCGGAAATTCACATAAAAGTTCATGCAATGAGCAATTGGATTAAGACATAAACTCATATCCGATAGAAGTTCATTATCCGGAAAATTCCATAAAAGGAATCACAAACGGATCAAAAAGCATGTTATATAATCAAAACACAACAACTAAAAGCAAAACTGATCAACAGTTGTAAACAATTCCGGATAACCAATTCACATACCCACTTTTGTGGATATTTGGATTCATATTGAATATTATGGATGAAATGACCACATCAAATGATCATTCCCGTGTCAAAGAAGATTGAATTCGTACCTTGATCGAATTGAGATGCAACACTTGATTTATCGAGACTAACGACGAACTTTAATCCGTTCGATTGCCTATTTAAACCATCAAATATTATTAATCACATAACCTAAAACTCAAAGCTTATTTTCCTAAGCTTAACCACAAAATTATATTCTCTTAGACATTAAACCGATCACTTGGTGTGCGGTTAAACATCTAGATATAAATATCATCATTTTGATTCTAAACTTTACCCGTTTGTAATTTTGACAAAAACAAACACTCCTATTTATGTAAATGATTATAACTTTACAATATATAATCATTATCTACCAACCAACTTCAACTACCCTAACTTACCAACTTAAATAACTTAAGAAGAAATTTATACCTCTAAGAAGGGTTCGTCGCGTAGATTCCGAATATGTAATTATTTTTTCGATTACGTCAACGGATTTGAGAGAAATCTAGAGAGATGATCGAATTTAGAGAGAGAAATGAGAGAGAGCTATGGCGTCCAAAAAAAACGAAACACAGGGACGTGATGTAATTTACTCTTATCACATTATATGTATGTATTTATATATATATTGATTTAATTTATTAAGAGTTTGGTTAATTGACGACTTTAACCCCTTAACTATCTTTAATTGACATTTTAATATATATCTAAAGTTTATACGTAATATTTTATATATAAATAGTTTAGGTTAATAATAATTTTAACCCTTACTATCCTTGATTATCATTTTTAATTTTGGTTCAATTCGGGTAAGAAGTAATTATACGTATTTCAAAACCGAGTCTTACAACTATGAACTGTTTATATGCCCCACTAAGAGAGTTCAGAACCATGTCAATGGCGAGTTCTCTTGGGAAATCGACACCTAGATTGCCCAACCTATCAATGTACGCTTTCATCTTTTGCACAAGCGCACATACAGGGGCACCGTCATGTTGCTTACATTCCACAAGCGATTTTACGACTTGGAACCTTTCTTGCCTCGCTTGCTCCTGAAAAATTTCACGAAGCTGCTCATTCAGTTCAAACGCCCCCATGTTCTCGAAACTCTTTTGAAGTTCCGGGGAAATGGACGTCAACATGAGACATGCGATTTTTGTGGATTCCGCGAATTGCTTGTTATACTGAGTTACCGCTTCAGGGCTTGCATCATCATTAAGTATAGGAATATCCTCGTCGAGCAAATACTCTTTGTCTTCGTACCTCAAGGCAATTCTCAAGGCACGAATCCAATCCAAGTAGTTTGGCCCAATCAGCTTATCTTTACTTAGGATAGAGAGTAACGTAAGGTTGGATGTTGAGTGAGTAGGAGGAGGAGGAGGAGGAGGAGGAGGAGGAAGATTTTCAGCCATCTGTAGATATAGTTTTAGTTAGTTTGATATTTATTTACCCGAAAATATTTAACAAGGGCTAGGATCCATATTTTACTCTATGATGCGAAAAGGGATGCTGTAATCACATCACAAAGTTATTTAGGTAAACAAATGCTATTTGTTAATTTCATTCACTATGAAACTCCTAGGTCTTTTGAGATTCATTGACTTATGTCAATGGCATGTTAATCTCGATTATGCTTATCTTCTATTTGTGACTGGGATGTCAAGGATCACAAACTAGATGGTGAATCGACCATGCAAAAAACACATGGACCCCTCGGCTCAAGTACGCTTAAGAATCACGAGGGCCACATCATTTTCGACTACAGTTTCACATTAACGTGTCGGCAAACCGCACACGCTCCGTTAACAAACTATAAGAATATGTGTGTTCTTTTCATGTGTAGCATAAGACTTTCACATTTCTTAGTATATCTAAATGGGATTTTCGTTTTATACTTTATAGTTAATACTTTTAACTTGTCATATTGACCTATCAAACCTTTTCGGTAATTCCACTAGTCCACACAAGAGGCGGTGAGTATGGTAACGCATGGCGTTTTAAAAACCATTGACTCATTCGGTAACCATATTATAGGCAACCTCCTTAAACCCCCTTAGAGTGCTTATAGTGAGTACGCCTAGTCTCGGTTTCACTATCAATGTATAGTTTAATTATATATATATAATTAAGGTCTATTATATATATATATATAGGCCAAGGTTAATTTGCAACCTTTGTAAATCTTACAACCCATGCAGCCCACATCTTAACCGTCGGATTAGTGATAAGCGATTATTTTGTTTTAATTTTTTTTTTTGTTTTTTTAATTGAAAATATTGGGCCCACATCTATTGTAACCGTCGATCATGAATCCAACGATTAAGATGTGGGTTGCATAAATTGTAAGATTTACATATGTTGCAAATTAAACTACCCCTATATATATATATATATATATATATATATATATATATATATATATATATAAATTGAATGGAATTTTAAAACAATTTAAAATTATGATTATCTAATTAATTCAAATTAACCATATGATGGTACATTTAATAATTAATATAATCGTTTTCATAATTAATTTCAATTATACATGTTAATAATTAATGTAGATATTTAAAATTATGATTATCTAATTAATTCTAATTAAACATGTGATGACACATTTAATAATTAATATAATAGTTTAAAATTATGATTATCCAATTAATTCTAATTAACCATGTGACACATTTAATAATTAATATAATCGTTTAAAATTATGATTATCCATAATTAATGTAAATATTTGACATACAATTTATATTCACTATATAAATAATGTTAATATTTATCTTACAATATTATGCAAACTTAAATATATATGTAATATTATCTATTCAATATTTGTCAAAACTCAAATTTGTGTATTTAAGGCAAGTTAGGAAACTAGCCAAAAACAATTAGGGTTTAACATTGCATAAAAACGGCTACCCTATACCCTTTAGAGATTTCGATAAACATATAGGATTAAAAAAATATAATCACTAATAATACAAACCTTTTATGCAAGTTAAAAAACTTAGCTTCAAAAAATTAGGTTTTGAGGTCATGACCATGAAACCCTAACTTAGGGATTAAACAATCCAATGGCCAAAATGTTTTTTTTTTTTTGAAATCAAAATTTTTTTAACCTCAAACCCTATTTTTCGAAAACTTTAAACCAACACAAATAGTTTTTGCAAATAAAATTGAAACTACTTTTGAGCAAATATCTAAGAACTATGGCTCTGATACCACTGAAAGGTTTTGAACAAACCTACTACCACATGATATAGGCAACGGAAGCATATTTAAAATTATTATGTGTAGCAATACAAACTAGCAACTTTTCAGGAAACATATGTTCTAGATAATTAACTACAAAAGATTAAACCAAGATTACTTACTTGTTTATGTAGAAAATGATTCTCCTTGGGAGATCATTTCATTGATCAACACAATAAATAAGAATACAACAAAGGGTTTTACAACATGGGCCTAACTATAATATGCTAATACGCCCCCGCAGTTTGAGCGGGAGATAAAGAACAAACACGCAAACTGTTACAAAAATATGAAAAAAGAGAGAATGGAAGGCCCTTTGTGAAGATGTCGGCATACTGAAGACTTGAAGGCACATGAAGAACGCAAACTTGGCCTGTAGCAACCTTGTCGCGAACAAAATGAAGGTCTATCTCAATATGCTTCGTATGTTGATGTCGTACGGGGTTGTTGGAAAGATAGACGGCACTCACATTATCACAATACACAATCGTGGCTTTGAGCAAAGGTGAGTGAAGTTCCCGGAGAAGGTTACGGATCCAACAGGTTTCGTCTACGGCGTTGGCAACCCCGCGATATTCTGCTTCAGCACTCGAACGTGAGACAGTAGGTTGCCTCTTAGATGACCACGATAAAAGATTGTCCCCCAAAAACACACAATAGCCGCTTGTAGAACGACGTGAAGCTGGGCATCCACCCCAGTCCGCGTCAGAATATGCGATGAGGCTAGTGGTTGAAGAGGCATGAATCTGTAATCCAAAATCCAAGGTACCTCAGACGTATCGCAAAACTCTTTGAGAGCGTGTAGATGAGGCTCTCGCGGATCATGCATGAAGAGACAAAGTTGTTGAACAGCATAGGCAAGTTCCGGCCTTGTAAACGTGAGATGTTGGAGGGCTCCGGCGAGACTGCGATACAAGGTGGGGTCGGCAACAGGCGGGCCAGAGAGATCGAGCTTGGACTGAGTATCAACTAGAGTGCGACTGGATTTGCAATTAAGCATATTAGCCCGTTCAAGAATGTCCAAAGCGTACTTTCATTGACAGAGAAATAGGTCATCCTTAGTACGAGTTGCAGAGATGCCGAGAGAGTAGGATAGGAAATCCAAATCTGTCATGGCAAATTCTTGGGCAAGCAAATTAATGATATGGTGCAATAGATAAGAATTCGAAGCCGTGAGCACAATATCATCAACATATAGAAGAAGGTAAGCTACAGACTGTCCCTGCCGATATATAAATAAAGAGGAGTCTGATTTACTGTGAGTAAACCCACTACCAATGATAAAGGAAGCAAACCGCTGGAACCAGGCATGTGGGGCTTGCTTCAGGCCATAAAGAAATTTCTGCAGGTGACAAACATAGTCTGGATTTATGCGATCATGAAAACCGGGTGGTTGATGCATGTATACAGTCTCATTCAAATGGTTGTGAAGGAAGGCATTTTTGACATCTAGTTGATGTATCGGCCAATGACGAGATACTACAAGAATGAGAACAGCACGAATAGTGACCGGTTTTACAACCGGACTGAAGGTCTCATCACAATCGATGTCGTGTCGTTGAATCTTACCATTGGCAACAAGGCGATCTTTGTACCGATCCAAAGAGCCATCAGTGTGATATTTCTTTTTGAACAACCACATGGAACGAACTATGTTAACCCCGTGAGGCCGCGGTACAAGGTTCCACGTACCGTTAGTAATAAGAGCATTAAATTCATCCTTCATTGCTTTTTGTCAATGGGGGTCACGTAAAGCCTGTAGGTGGGACCGTGGGATAGGGTATTCGGTAGAGGTATGTACGTTAAGGCGATGGATTGGTTTAGTGATGCCGTGTTTGGCGCGGGTAACCATAGGGTGGGTAGAAGGAATTGACGTTTAGTTGGTGTCAAGAGGAGGATTAGGTGGGTGGTTTGTAGTGGAGGGGACGACAAGATCGGTTAGAGAGGCTTGAGGTGTGGAGTTAGGTAAGGTCGTAGGTGGGTGGTCGGGTGAGGTTGGAGATAAAGGGACTACGGGTGACGGAGTGGGTATATCGAGATGATTGGGAGGTGGTGTGTGGGTAGAGTCGGTGTGGGTGAAAGGGGAGAGAGCGAGAGGAGGTGTGACAGCCTCGGAGAGGGTGGGCGAATGAAGAAAATGATGAGATAGGAGAGATGGGTCCATGTCGTTATCAAGAAAAGAGTAGGACGGTGGAGGAGTTGGTGTCATGGAGCAAAAAGGAAAAACAGTTTCGTTGAAGACAACATGGCGAGAGACAAGTATCTTTTTGGTAGATAGATCGAGACAGCGATATCCCCAGTGTTGAGAGGGGTATCCAAGAAAGACACACGGAGTGGACCGAGGGGCTAGTTTGTGAGGGGTAGTGAGGTGGGGGTAGCACATGCACCCAAACACACGTAAATGAGAGTAAGAGGGGTGTTTGTTAAATAACTTGATAAAGGGAATGTCATTGTGAATGGAGGTGATGGGTGTGAGATTTAGAAGATGTGTAGCCATGTGTAAAGCTTCAACCCAGTAACCCGGTGGCAAATGAGCGTGAAAAAGAAGAGTTCGAATGACATTATTAATGGTACGAATCATGTGTTCAGATTTGCCATTTTGTTGGGATGTGTGGGGACAAGAAAAACGAACTTGAATCCCATTTTGATCAAACAGATCATGGAAACATTTATTGTCAAATTCACCACCATGGTCACATTGGAAGGCTTTAATTTCACGATTAAATTGAGTATTAACATACGATCGAAAATGCAAAAATTTGGCAAATACATCAGATTTTTTTCGAAGGGGATATACCCAAAGAAAATGAGAAAAATGGTCTAAAAAGATAACATAATAAGAAATTCCACTAATACTCCGAACAGGAGATGTCCATAAATCAGAATGTATAAGATCAAAACTAGCGTTAACTACTGACTCTGAGCGACTAAAAGGATGGCGAACATGCTTTCCAAGTTGACAGGCTTGACAAGCAGAGCTCGACAAACTTTTATTACAAGAAATGAAATTACGTGAAGCAAGAGACTGGAGGACACGTGAGACGGGATGTCCAAGACGTTGATGCCATAACGATGTGCTTGACACAAAAGCGACGGGAGAGCAAGCGGAAGGAGTGGCTGGGTAGAGATCACCGGAACTGTCACACCGAAGAAGGGTTTGGCGGGTCCGTCGATCCTTTACCGAAAAACCAAATTCATCAAATTCAATAGAACATTTGTTGTCTTTAGTAAATTGGCGAACGGAAATTAGGTTTTTGATAATATGGGGTGTAACAAGAACATTATGAAGATGTAATGGGCGGGTAGGGTTGTGTAAGGTGGTGTGTCCGGTGTGTGTAACAGGAATTGGTGACCCATTGACAATAACGATATAATTAATTTTGCTCCTATCACTAAAAGATGTGAGAATACCTGTGTCCGAGGCGAGATGCGAGGTGGCGCCGGTGTCCATATACCATCCAGCATCGTTAGGGTCCTGAACGGAGAGGGTGTTGAACACCTGAGAGATGTATGTGGCCTGGTCTTCAGTCGGAGGAAACCATTGCCATGGTGGTGACATCACGGGAAGAGAAGCAGTCGCAGGAAGGCTTGTGCGGCCGACGAAGTCATAGGGGTAGGGGTCGGTCCAAGCAGGCCGGGGGATAACTGTGATGGTACGTTGCGACACGGTGTTGCTGGACGAGGCTGCACCCAGGACGGCAGATCAGGCCATCCGTAGGACGGAGATGCCCATGCATACGGTGGCCACGGGTATGGCGCCTGGAACCGCGGGTCGGGTAGGTAACGAGACGGCGGCTGGCGACGATGATCGTTGGTGCTGCCGCGGTGAGTGGACTGGCGGCGGTTGGTCGAGCGAGACCCAGGTTGTCTGCGGTTTGAGGGTACCGGAGGCGGAGCATCGGTATATAGGATGGTTGGAGAAGAAGAGTGATCAGCGTGGGCATGGGCCAATTTTTGAGGGCGAGGGTGGGAGATCCGTTGTTCTTCAAGAAGGAGCATCAAACGGGCTTGAAGAAACGTAGGGAGAGGCGTGCGATGGCGGATGAGGGTGGCAATGTGCTCATAGTTGGCCGATAGACCATTGATCAAATACGTGACCAAGTTCTTCTCGGGAACGGTTGCATCAATATTGGCTAAAAGATCGGACAACACCTTGATTTTCTGGCAATATTGGGTGATGGTAAGATCGCCAAAAACCATGTTGCGAAGCTCGTTATCCAATTCGATGGCTCGAGTGTCCTTGTTGTCGCGAAACAACGTTTCAAGACTAGACCAAACGATACGAGCAGTGACTCCCTTCTTGAGTATCATAGTAAGGAGAGATTGAGTAATGGTGCCGTATATCCACATCTTGACTAGAGAGTCAAGTTTTTGCCATTCAACATCATCCGGTCCGGTGGGGTTGAAGGTGCCGTCGAGGTGGCCGAGTACGCCAAAACCGATGCAGTGGGTCTCAAAGAGTTCTCTCCAAGCATCATAGTTCAGTTCATTGAGATCAAGGATCAAGGGAACATAAGCTTTGATATTGGTGATGGCATAAGGTGTCATGTTGGTGGTGGTGGAGGAGGAAGAGGAGGCTGCCATGGCAGAAAAAAAAGAGACAGAAGGGTTCTGCCGAGAGAGAGAGAAAAGAAAAAAAAAAGGAAAGGTAGAGAAAGATGGAAGGGATAGGCTCTATACCATGTAGAAAATGATTCTCCTTGGGAGATCCTTTCATTGATCAACACAATAAATAAGAATACAACAAAGGGTTTTACAACATGGGCCTAACTAATACATGGGCCTAACTATAATATGCTAATAGTTTATTGTGATTGTCGAAAACCACAATGATAAATAAAACCCTTGATCTCGCTTCTTGGATGTTAAGGACCAATAGTATGAATCCCTCTAGTGGCTCACACTCAAGAACACCAAATACCAACAATCAAGAAGAGGCTTAAACCCTAAACCCTTATTAGGGTTCACGATTTTGGGAGAGAGAGAGAGAGAGAGGGTCGACGGCTACTAGAGAGAGAGAGAAAAACTGATTAGGTTTAGATCCCTAGCAGTTTATTTATACCCCTCTCCTGCTTCTCTATTTTACACTTAGCCCCCTTGAACAGATAAACTCGTTAAAACTATTTTAACCAATTATCATTTATCCCTTTATATAATTAATCTAATTAATTATATTTTAGCTTACAATTAATTTATCATCAAATGACAAATTAATAAACTAATTGTTTCCCTTTATCCTTCTGATTGTTTATTTGGGTCTTAAGGGCAACCCAAAATAACCCTGCTATTATTAGAAATATTACCAATAGTTAATGACCTTGGACACTATATCCACCAGTAACTTCCAATTTTTTTCTTAAATTCCATTCATGTTAATTTGTATTTGAATGTTTGTTTTTGAGCTCAATATAGGAAGCAAAACGGTCTAGAGATTTCTAATGTTTATGGTGTCAAGTTTTTTCTTTACTTTTATAGAGAACGAAGGCAGAGTTGGACGGTGGGACCATGGAAGGCGATGGGGAGAACAAAAGGTTGGTAAAAATTGGGAGGGTAAATAGTAAAGGGATGTAAAATTGATTAAACTTTTAAATATATAAAAACTATATTAAACTTGACAACTCAGCATTCTATATAATCAGTTTGACAGTTTTATAGATAACTTGTCATTCATGTTATCGGATCTTACCAAAGAGATCAATAGGTGATCGGTCGAAATGTTTATAGAACAAGAAAAAATTGAACATATGTTGCATGAATAGACAAAAAAACCACCGGTTACATTATGTAGGAATTAACTCAAATTTCATTATATACTAATGCATTTTTTGCCATTTTTAAATATATAGATATAAATTTGATTAAAATGAAAATATATAAATAATAAATACTTATTTGTTTTTTGTTTAATGAAAATATACCTAGTAAATGGGAATGAAATCAATCATCGGTCCCGACTAGAGTTAGGGGTCGTTTAACAAACGTCGAGTTACCACCGTTGTTTATTTTATCGAGTAACATTTGCATTCATCAAAATGGATTGTTTGTAAACGTCTTTTACCTGGTTAGTGCAGTCTTCTCCCTCGCTTTACTGGGTAAGATTATTGGTCCTTGCCATACTCACTCGGTAAGGTAAGTGACACCCAATAAAGATTTGGTAAACGACCCTTTAGACCAATATCAGGGTGAAGCTCCTTTTCGATCCAATCCAATCCAATTCCAACCCGATGCACACCCCAATCATACAGTTACATGAATACTATCAAATGCCTAACTTGAATCATATCCCAGTGAACATGGTACAATATTATGTTTTCCCCTTATATCGAGTATCATGCAATTATAAATGGTACGGAAAATTTTATACCGTGTACTAGTCAACTATACTTTGTACCAAGTTTATTCAGTTGGTACATATTGGTATGGTTTTGTACCAACATCCCAAAAGTTTAAGTTACAAATTTATTCATATTGATATATTTACCACCTAGATGCACTAAAGCCATTGAGCATTCAAATAAAATGTTGATATGTATGCTACCATGTATCTCGTACCATGTATCGCTTTGTGTTTTAGCATTTAAATAACTTATCATATACTACAGGCGGCTAATGAGGAACAACGATGGACCGTTGAGGCATGGACCAAGTTACTAAGGTAGTTAGGGTTAAATGAATGCATTCCAATCAGAATTCAGATTTGTATATCCACCATATTAGAATTTAGAAAAATAGAAAACAAGATAATTAAAAATTTAAAAATCAAAAATCAAAAATCAAAAATCAAAAAATGTCGTATTAATCAAAAAATTGGGAAAGGTACACGACTTCTAATATCACATACCAACAAAATTTAGATAGTTGATACGATACTACCAACCAATTAAATTGAATTGGTACCACTGTTCTAAAAAACTCGCCGCACAGCCGCAATGGCGCGCCATGGCACCAAGGCTTGTGTCTCACGCCACGTTAAGCTCGTGGCACGCCATGGCCTAATGCGCAGTTTTTGTAATGCAATATTTGGTATTTTTTATGTTTTTAATGTCTCATTTGCGGATTTTTAATATATATAACCTAATTTAACTTATTTATTACTATTGACTCATTGAATAACACGCCAAAACATATGTTTTTATATCTAATATTATATATAAATTAGAAATTTGACGCCATAAGTCACGCCTTGAAAACGCCAAGGCTTCGCCATGGCTCCTAAGGCTTGAGGCTTGGCCTCGCCGCCACGCCTCACGCCATTTAGAACCTTGATTGGTACCGTAATTGATTAATTTGTCTTGGTACAAAACTGACACCCCTAATCCATATAATTTCTTACGTAATGAAACATCTATAACCACATATTATATCTATTGATTCATAAAACATGGCATTACCCAAATTAAATTATAGAAGTTGCAATTCCATTTAGCCAAGAGAAGAAAGAAACTAGAACAAACATCGATTAGTCTTCTAAACACGGATGGTGACTTCCTAAATGCAAACGTTGACATCAAAGTAGGCGTTGCTTCCCTGTTACTGAATCAACAATAGAATTGTATCCTGCTCAATTAAGAAAAAAGAAACAAGATTTAGCAACAAAAAAACCAATTGCCAAAATAAACTCGAGATACACGCTAAGCTTAAAGAAGGCAACAAGGACTTCAAAACAACGAAACGATACAAACTTCAACTTGAAAGTCTAACGGGCTACTTATCGTGATTTTGTTGCAAATTTAAAATCAATATTTATCTGCTTGCTATCAAGAAGATTGTGATCGTCAAACAAAGATTTTCGAAGTTGAATATCATGGGGCATTTGGTTCGCTAGATTTTTGTATGGAAGTGGAATGATGAAAGCCTTTGACCAAATTCTATTCCATAATTTGGTTCACTTAGGGCTGCTTGGTTTGACAGAATATTTTTTGTGAAAGTTGGATTCCTGAAAGGATTTGGAATATTTGGTGTGTTTGGTTTGTAGAAATTGGAATGGAATTGAATTCCATTCTTTATGGATAATTTATAAAAACAAATTATAAATATGATTAAATTATCTTTTATTAATTGATTATACAAAACGAATGTCATTAAATATTTTTTAAAACATTATTAGATACAAATCCCTATGAAATACCAACAACCCATCGGATTTTCAAATCTAACATTTGTGGGATTTCAATAAAATCATATGATTACAATTCAAAACTTTCCTTTAAACCAAACACGGGATTGAAATGAAATCCAATTCCGAATCCAGCAAACCAAACTGGTATAGGGTTGGAACGGGATGTTTGAAATGGATTTGAAATCCGTAAATGAAGAAAGACTATTTTACCCTACCACCTACATCCACCACTACCAACACCGCCGCCGACCACCACCCACTGCTGACCCCCACAATTACAATTTCAATTATCAAAATATTTGCACAAAATGATTGATTTGACCACAAAAGTCAAACTCAAAGCATCATCTTTAATGATGAAATGAAGAAAGCATATCAAGAACAATAAGGGAAAAGGAAGATCAATAACATACCAGGCCCGATAGCAAGAGCAGTTTTTGACCCTGCTGAAACCTGTGTTAAACAAACAAAAAACGACACTCAAAAATCACAAAGATCATGCAATTCAATTTTACCCTCATATCCAACCCTTTGGGATTTACTGGGTTCATTTGGTTTTAATCGATCAAGGTCAAGCTTTCTTTTCCCATTTTTCAGAAGAGTGAGCACAAACAGTTATGAGAAGAAATAATGTGCAAGTACCAATATGTTTTTTCTTCATAAATGAATGGTGGTGTGTTCGATGGTGAAACCAAAGGGTGCTATAAATTAGTATTTCAATCCTCCTTTTCTGTAGTATTTTGTTTTCATTATTACGTAATATCTCAAGATTAGAGCCACTACCTTAAAGTTTTAGCATTCAGTTCTTTAATACTCCCTCCTTCCCAAACATAAGGTTCATTTGACTTTTACAGTCAAAAAAGTCGATTCAAATATGCAAAATCTTTGAATATTTAGTCAAACTAAGAGGAAAAACAAGGGCATATCTATGAACGATATTGATGTCTGCCGAGTAAAAGAATATCGATCTTCAAACCCAAAAAAGATGATGTGAATTTGGGAGTGAAAAAAAAATATTTGACCAGAAAATTACCTGTGTGCGTCCTGCATCAGCGACAACATAAGTTGGAAGGCCGATTCCGTCTGCTGCTTCCTGCAGCTTATTCCTGATGGGATGTAAATGGCATAAATAAAGAATACATGAACACGAAGATAAATGCATAATACCATGTGAATTATATCACCTGCTTACATTTCTTGTTCATTTTTACATGTGACGACTATTTTGGCCTGCCCGCAGATTTCCCACCGATGCAAAAGATTTCGATGGCTGCAATTCAAAACAAATTTAACTAGAAAATGAAGACATGATTTTTAGACACAATTTACTTGAGATAAGAGGAAGAGAGGTTGGAAAATGATAATAAAGAAGAAAATTGGTATAAAGGAAGGTATAATTCTTAAGTGATAATAAATAGTTCCTCACCAAGACCCCCCCCCCCCCCCCCCCTCTTCCCAATTAACACAAATAGTTCAAGGGAGAAAAAGAAGAACAAAAAATTGTTGTCACCAAATTCCCTATCCCCTTCATCTCCACCAATCACGTGAAATAACGATTGGTGGGACATAGAAAAATGAATTAAATAAATTTACATTAAATAAACTAATAACATGTCTTCAAGTAATTGGTGGGACATGGAGGGGACAAAAAATTTAGGGATGGCTGAGTTTTATTTGAAAAAGAAAATGTAAACGGTGTACTCTTCCCATGGCCATCGTGGGGATAGGAAAATTGCGGTGCTCTAGAGGTGGATGGGTGATGCCCAGATTTGAACCCGATACCACTTATGGATTTCCCACCTCCTTACCTACCGCTAGGACAATTCACATGGGAGCAAAAACCTTTGAGCAATTGTGGTTGGACAATAGATTCCCTTTTTTTGTCAACTATTGAAGGGTATTTTTGACATTGAACCAATAGTCCAACACTACCAAATCTAGAGTTGAATGCTGCAAATGCATTTGATATCCAAAATAATTTTGAAGTTGACAAGCGTGACTTCAATTTGCTCAATCCGATCACACCTCTTTCTTCTTTTGAAATAGAACTTAGTTCGCTAATAAGATATAGGATATGACCAAGGCCAAGCATTCATCGTTAACAACAAATTCAATGTTTCATGTACTTAAGGCCACATTTACCTTTTGAGCATCACGAGTTGCTCTTTAAATTTCATAAATTACAACTAAATGAAAATCTATGAATACATTAGCCTCTAAAGAAAATATGTGAAAGGGGAAAACCCAGTGGAGTAAGCTCCTCACTATTGCAAGGGTTGGGAAGGGAAGTCTTTGTATCAGTATTTCCCTTCCCATTTTGCAAAGAGGTTGTTTGGATGACTTAAACTTTAACCTTGAAGTCACGATGTAGTAATCTTACCCATTGCTCTGAGGCTTAACACTAAACCACACAATCTTTCTATCAAATTATGAGGAAAAAAAAAACATGTTAATAGTCGATGCGTTTAAATGGTACTCTTAAGACATGTTCGGGCACCACACCTGAAGTGTGTAAAGCACCATTTGGATCACTGATTACGAAAATTTGTATGTTGATTGTAGATAGTTTGCAGTCTCAATGAAGTATTTAAAACCTAAAGATACTATCAACAATAACGTAATATTTTCATGGGCAAATTGCATGAAAATGCAATGTACTTTGTTACGATCCCTATTTTGTGTAAGGTACTTTCAAACCCTTCATTTTGGTACCTCAAATGTGATATCACAAATATTTAAACCAAAGTATGTTACACAAAATAGGAAACGGACCAGAGTTCGTTGCACTTTCATGCATTCTCGGATGTAAACCAGGTTCCTAAATGTTTGAGATGTCACATGAAGTACCAAGATGAAGGGTTAGAAAGTTCATTACATAAAATAGGAATATGACCAAAGCACGTTGCATTTTCATGCAATTTGCCCTATTTTCATTACGAAAGTACTAGGTTTGAATATTAGAAATGGAAAGTGTACTCTAGCTATGAAACAGGAGTATCATTCTTGTTATTCTAAAGAAAGCAAACACCATTTAGAAGAATAAAAGGATCTAAGACAAACCTTTGCATTAGTTTAGAATATAAGCCAGTAGCAGCATCTGCAACTCCAAAAAGAAAACAATCAATCAAGTAATTGATAAAAGGCACGATGGATTTTGTCAAAATTTCTTACGAGCACATTGAGACGCAATCTTTCCTTGTCCCATCTTCAAGTCTTGTCTAACAATGAGAACCTACAATCAAAACAAAGAAATTAGACAAGGATGTTCAATAGGTGGCATATCAAGATTGACTCAAGTAGAAGGTACTCCACAAGCTACATGATTGTAGGCCTCAAATATCAACAAGCATATTATATGTCAGGAAAATAAAAAATGAATCTGAATGAATTGTAACAAGGGTAATTTGCTTGGGCTAGCTAGGGGCTTTCACAGTAACAGCCGCTCTACCCTTTGGGAGTAGAGGTCACACTGCGTAGTGCGCACATCCGACCTCTCTCAGACCCTGCTTTCAAGCGGGATATACTGCGGTTTTTTTCCTTTTTTTGGATAAAACAAGATATATTGGGTTTGGTTGATTTTTTGGTTTGATTGGGCTTCTAGGACGTGAATCCTTCAACATATTTCTAGGACCAATTCATTTGATGTTTTTCACTTGCTCAAAACCTTCTTTGCTACTTCCTCTTGTGTTGGTCCCAAGGTGTGTAACCATTTCATCCACTTCGTTCTTACCCTATGACTAAAACCCTCATTGATTTTTCCATCTTTTTTCATAATATTTATCTCAAATAATGTTATTCCTAACTACTTCCTTCCCACAAAAACTTCCCACATCATTCGCTTCATTTAAAAGCTAATGTTGCACTTCATGCACTCCTTTTTGGTCAGGATTTATATAAAAACCCAAAGGCTATATCCCAAGGTGCTTCTCCATTAATCAAACATTAGATTAGCATGCCAATTCTCATTAATCGACATGAGATATCATCATCAGAAATCATATACACAGTGATATAAGTCTACTATGACAATTTCTTAGATCCCCAAAAGTCTCATGGTCAAAATGCCGCAAAATGACACAATTAACTCAAATGTAAAAAAAACATAATCATATCTACCTTTAACTTTGTATATTATACAAATTGGACTTCAGTTCTGGAATCAATGAGTAATATAGTTAACAGACACATTTGATAAGGTGCTTCAATAGTCCCTCAAGTACTCGAGTTGAGCATATACCATGTGGAGCTAACTGCTTTACAGTGAAACTATACGTGCAGCTATAAATAAATAAAAACACTATTCAGCAGCAGTCGTTTTAACATGGCAATTGGACATAAGCTCAGCTATCATCATGTATCTCAAGGCTACATTCACCTTTCCTAAATACGATATAAATACTATTACCTCAATTGTTTAATTAAATATTTGTAGTTGGTATAAATTTATAAGGCAAATGGACTCATTATCAACTCAAAATCAAGGGATCTTAATACAATACGTATGCCATCCATGTAACCCAAAGCAACATGATGATCCAAGAAACCTCTAAATTAAAACTAAAATCATAGATAATAGTAACTCATCATCAACACCTCATAAAAGCTCATAATTCACATTCATAACAATATGGAACACAATCTTTAGTACTCGTGAAGCCTCAAAAGAAACCGGTTCAGGGACCCACTTGTGAAACCACCAAATACATCCTAAGACCCCAAAGTGCAAAGCAACAAGTTGGTCCAAAAAATCAACCTCCAAACCAACTAAAATCATGGTTCCAACAACTTCCAAGTATAGTTGACTAGCAATGGCTTAAATAAAGCAGGTTCATATTTCACTTGAGAATATACGTGGGAGGCATGTTAACGAGAACCAGAAGGACTAGCATTGATACTGATGAGAACAAATAACTATTGTTAGACGAGCTTTTGCCAACTAATACGAGACGCAAAAGGGCAATTAAGAAATTGTGATGAATGATGGGAGATGGGGAAAAACAAACCATTTTGAGATTTTCATCAGGGTTATTTGATTTTGATAAGAACCCATTGTTCTTTCTCCTTGTGTTAACATTCCTTTTGATGGGTTTTGATAAATCCAACAACATACCAAATATGAAACCGATTACAAGTCCCGGAATGAAGTTCTCCGGCTGAAAGCTCCGCCCCAACCATCCTCTATCTTGTTTCTGTAGCAAAAAATAATCCACCACGCAATAGTGCGTGTTTGAGCAATAATTAATGAACCACAAAGAAAGAGCAGCAAGAAGATTAAAAAAGAAATTTCAAAAGGGTTATATATGAAGGGTTTTAAGGGGTATAGGAATTTGATTAAAAGAAAAAAAATACATTTTTTGATGGCCGAGATTGGTTTCGAAATGAACCCATCATTTGGGATTACTTTTGCTGTCGGAGAGAGAGAACCAACCAGCGAGGAAAGAAGATCAGTCGTTATTTTAGAATTTGGGGGATTCTATCTGTAAAACAGTATCAGACCCGGTGTTAGAGTTTTATATTGTAGCAAGACTAAGGGGTGTTTACTTGAGGGTTAATGAGCTTAATGACAAAACCGGCTTATTCGTGCATACGTTTGGAATGTTTACTTGGGACTTAATGACAAAACCGGCTTATTTGTGCAGACATTTCCGGCTTAATCACTAAGTAGGGGAAAGATGTGTTGTCCCCATTAAGACACATCTTTGACATTTATACCCTTTAAAAATAAAGAAATGCCTACCTTCTTACTCAATAATTACGCAATAAAAACCTAGGTGCTCGATTTCACCTTCACTACTTGTTCGATTCCGATTTCACCTTCACCGCTCGTTCGATTTTACTGCTTCGAGTTCATTGCTGATTCGATTACACTATTTCAATTCACTGCTGGTTCGATTTCAATCCTAGACAATAATTTCTTTTGGTCGATTTCTCCAAAGGTAATGATTTTACTGATTGTTCGATACTTGTTTCTTCTCCATACTCGATTGTTGTTCCATACTTGTTTCTTTAGTCGATTGTTGTTTCATACTTATTTTCTTAAGTCGATTGTTGATTCATACTTGTTTTCTTCAATTGATTGTTGTTCCTTACTTGTTTTTTCAGTCGATTTTTGTTCCATACTTGTTTCCTCTCCATAGCTGCTCGACATTTCTGCAATGTAGATTTTTGTAACCATGATTTCTACAATGTCGATTTCATACTTGTTTCATACTTGCTACTTTTTGTTTGAATTTGACTACATTGTGTTTAAACGTGGAAGTTTAAGTACTTAATGAATTTTTGTTTGATTTTTGGATTATATTAATGAATTTATGAATATATGGCTTAAAAAATAAACAACAATTTATAAAACAACTTAAAATTCATATTCAGGGGTAAATTGGTCATTTCTATTGGTCATTTCTGTTATTCAGACTGTTAATTCAGATAAAAAAGTAAACAACAACATCAATTTATCCAGACAGACAAATTTATCCAGACAGACACATTTATCCATACAGGACTTAATGGAAAATTTGGTAAACAAGTCAATTTCATACTTGTTTCATACTTGCTACTTTTTGTTTGAACTTGGCTACATTGTGTTTGAACTTGGAAGTTTAAGTACTTAATGAATTTTTGTTTGATTTTTGGATTATATCAATGAATTTATGAATATATGGCTTAAAAATAAACAACAATTTATAAAAACAGCTTAAAATTCATATTCAGGGGTAAATTGATCATTTATGTTATTCAGACTGTTAATTCAGATAAAAAAATAAACAACAACATCAATTTATCCAGACACACACATTTATCCATACAGAACTTAATGAAAATTTTGGTAAACAACCCTTAAATAAAATTACACCGTTGGTGCTTGTGAGTTTTATATTGTAGCAAGTCTAAATTACACCGTTGGTGCTTGTGGTTTGTTTAGAATCAATCCTTATTTTAAAATAATAATAGTGGAGTCCTAGTTTGTATTTCGTTGCACTCTGTGTCCCTATCACTAACTCTCTTAAATAAAATTCGTTAACTCAGAGACATTTTTGTCGATATATCTATACAACTATATAAAAATTCTAAAACGGTTATTGTACAATATTTTGTACAATAACATTTACCACCCTTACAATGTTACATTTACCACCCTTACAATTACTTATTTAATTTACTTTATATCCCTTGTTTTTTAATTTTTCATGAAGGCTTTCATTGAAGAATCGAAAGAATCTACCCAGTCTAGGGCTGAAAAGGGGAGGGGAGGGGGGGAGGGCTAAATGCAGAGACAAGGCAACTGAGGAGCCCAATAAGACACATTGGCCTAGATATACATGAAAATTTGGAAGTGGTTGCTTGACACTGTGGTTCTTATCCTAGAATTTCGTCTGTTTTCTAGGTTTGGAAAAGTCAATTGACCACGGAAAGGAGAGAAAGAATTAGAATGGGATTCCAACTCAACACCTTTTAAGGATGGTTTCAAAATAAATATTTTATCAATATAGAACACTCCTCGTCTCTGGGTGCCTAGACAAGAATATTTTTTTTGATTGGGGCACAAAAGAACTATCGTTCGTGCTCCCACTTGTCCTGATCGGAACGATTGAAGAAAGAAAGAGTATTTGAACTGGAATGCCAGGCGGAGGAGTGTCCCTTCCCTTTTGGGCTGGTTGTGGGCGAGGAGGGATTCCCCTTCCTTATCTGTTTTTCCCCTTACCTTTGAACATGAGAATTTTTGGTTGACCATGTTCCCAGAAAAAACGAAAAAATACGTTCCTTTTTTCTACAAATTATACCATTATAATCGTCTCGTCAATACCTTCAAAACGAGCCCAATATTTAATATTTTTTAATTTAACCGTACTATTAAATATCATGAATATCTACAAATTAAATTGTTTTATATCTATACGTTTTATTTTTTTCACCGTTAGCACATTAAAAATACATAATCGTAAAATATATTAAAAATACGTTTCATTCTTATTATAAATTACATCACTATAATATCTACTATATTATAAAAATTTTAATACAGTTTTTTACAAACATTTGAAAGCCAAAATTTTCTCCTCCATGTTCCACTTCCTAATTCAATTAAATGTTACGTTTATCACCCTTACAATTAGTTATTTAATTTATTTTATATCCCTTGTTTTCTTATTTTCCATTTTACACACTTATCATGTTAACATAAATAATCGTATACGAACAAGAATGCAATAAAAAAATACGTTTCTTCTTTTTACAAATTATACTATTATAATCGTCTCATCAATACCTTCAAAACGAGTCAATATTGAATATTTTTTAATTTAACCGTACTATTAAATATCATAAATACCTACGAAGTAATTTATTTTATATCCATACGTTTTATTTTTTTTCACCGTTAACACATTAAAAATATATAATCGTAAAATACGTTTCATTCTTATTATAAATTATATCATTATAATTTTTTTTCGTCAATAATTGTAATATAAACTAATTATTGAATATCTTTATAGGTTTAGGGTTTCATAAGTTGTGATTCTTAGGTCATGGTTGATTGTTGATGACATGTCTATAAGGAAGTAACATTAATTGTTCGTTCTTTACTTACATTCCGCTGTATCGCACGGGTATATGCCTAGTATTAATTAATTTTTTTAAATCCCATTTAGATACTGACAGGTGTCTACCTTAAACATTCTACCCGCTTCTCTCTCCACACATCCCTATCACCTTGAACCTACAACATTTATACTATATATATATATATATACACACACACACTAGTTATGTATCCGCACGATGCAGCGGGGTGAATCACAATTCTGAAACATTAGTTTAGTCATGAATCATGTTTTTCTATCACTTTTGATTTTATTTGCAAGTCAACTAATATATAAAGTTGAAGGTTAATATGGTGTAGAGGTGGTTTCAATTGGAAACCATATTAGATTGGAAACTTTGAAAACCGTCAATTTCATTGGTTAAATTAATGAAATTGGTTCATAAAGTTGTTTAATATGATCAAGTTGTTTCATATAATTCTTTTATTAATGAAATTGTTTCATATATTTGTGTTTTTTATGTAGTTTCATCTATTTTTCTCATTCTGATGAAATTGTTTCATATATTTTCGCAGTCTGATGAAACTTTTTCATTTTTACATAAAAAACACAAATATATACAACAATTTCATCAATAAAAGAATTATATGAAACAATTTAATCAAATTAAACAATTTCATGAAACAATTTCATGAAACAATTTCATTAACTTAACCAATGAAATCGAGGGTTTCCATGGTTTTCAAAATTAGAGTGGTTCCCCTTTGATCGCTCCCCATATGGTGTATTAGCAAAAATATTTTGGGTAATTGCATGAGTATTGAGCTTCCAAACCCATATATTCAGAACTCGTTACAAAATATGAAATTATTGATTGAACAAAACAGAAATACAATCATATGTAAATAATGCATATCCATATATCCAAAATGTGGTTTAGTTTTCGTGAAACACCCATTCGTAAATATGTCCTGCAAAAAACATGCAATGATTTTAATAGAAACATATTGTACCAAATGTGTAATAATATAAATGTTGATTATACCATATTCAACAAGTAAAACTTCTTGATAGTCAACATTTGATGTGTAGACACCAGCACGATTGAAATTTTTTGCAGGCTTCACTAGCTCCTTTGTATTGCCCGTAGATATCCCTCTGGACAATGCCACGTAAAGTTGCCCGTGTGAGAATACTGCTTTCGGTAGGTAACAACTACATTCAGAATTATATGTCCTTGACTTTATTGATTGTCATAAAAAAGCTAAGACGAATTGGAAACTACTTTCTCTTTAGCTTAAATGGGAACATGTTATCTTCGAACGAACATAAATGAATACTCGGCAAAAATACTCTTTTGCCAGCATGCTAACCAACAACTATTTTGGCATCGATAACGTTTTGGTGAAAACCTATGTATATCAATCTAGTGCCATTACAAAAGTGTAACACCTCAAATCCGGAAATAGCAACTAATTTAAAATTTTCTAAATACATCGACAAATGATTCGTCTATAATCACAATTTAAGAATTGACTCCAATAAACACAATTCAATCTCTATACACAATCTATAATACGTGCGGATGTTACTAAAACCCAATAACAGTCACTATCTCCAACTGCAGAAGACTTCACCAAACTACTCACCCTCGTGCAAATCTAGTACTCATCTCTTCACGGCACCGCTAGAGCCAAACCCCAATTGGAACTGCTGCACATGCCGAAAAATAAAAAAGGTTAGACTTAACGCCTAGTGAGCTCAAGAGTTTTAACATGAATAAATATATCCTTAAAAAAAGGAAATCGGTTCAAATCAAGATATTTCAAACTAATTTACTTTAGAAATAGAACGACTCATTTTCCCACACTATGCACCCTTGAGGACAACGATCAAACACAAACATTCGTTATAAGACGATGCAACCCAAAACGAGTATATAAATCGACACCCAAATTGTGAAACCGTGAATAACACTTCACATCCCAAAACACCCAAAACACGGGTGGGGCATAACACTCAACCCATAAATCATGGTTAATAAATCCCATATACAATATGTCACCGAAAACATGGATACAAGACTCAGTACCCAAAACAAGCGTATCTCCGAGGATAAACAACCATTGGCATATCGGACATCAACTCAAACCGAGTCTTTAGTCGTATCGGACATCAACTCAAACCGAGTCTTTAGTCGTATCGGACATCAACTCAAACCGAGTCTTTAGTCGTATCGGACATCAACTCAAACCGAGTCTTTAGTCCTATCGGACATCAACTCAAACCGAGTCTTTAGTCCTATCGGACATCAACTCAAACCGAGTCTTTAGTCACATCGAACATCAACCCTATCCGGGTCTTTAGTCCCATACAATAAAACCGAATTTTATGCCTATGGATCCATTGCATTACGGTCAAAACGTTACATGACTCAAAGAAATGACGACGCACTCAAAACATGTAATTCCCAAATAAGGTGCAACTAAGTACACCATACGTACAAGGTTCCTCAACGAGCTACCACAACCGAACAAATGTTCCAAAGACTCCACCGAGTACAAATCAAGCCCCAAGAGGCTTAGTAAACGTTTGGCTAAACACGAGAACCCATATAGTTACATAACTCAATTTAAATCTTTCCCCAAAACTTTGTTTCTCAAATCACAATTGGCCTTCGACCCAAACCAAAAGGTTTTCCATGTCTAAAATGTTCCCCAAAGCCGGGAATGACCCAAAACCAAAGGACCCATACATTAGTACTTTTCAAAACATGTCGTTTCATGAATGATGCATAAAACCCGACAAAACACTTAAAAGTGTATTTTTGACCAAATTCCTATTTATGCAATAATTCATCAAAATCCATTCATTTATGACACATTTAACAAAATACTCAAAAATCTCAAAGATATGTGTTATATAAGTTTATAAAGTTAAACACTTTCAAAATAACCAAACTTATCAGCAGTTAGCAATTTCATGCAAGACGCAAAACACTTTAAAATAAACATTTTGGCATGTACATCGTTTTCAAAAATCAACTTGAACTCACCTTGCTAGATTTAGGCTGAATATAGATTTTACCCCGCTTAGAGCTCCTTTGAAGCAACTTGAATCTTCAAGGTCAAAACTTCCATAAACCTAGATCCAAAAATTTTCAACCGTAAATAACCATATTCAACCAAATAGAAACATTCCCCAAACATTTTACATCAAAACCTCAACTTATACCCAAAACCCTAATTTTGACCTAACTCCTCCAAAATCCTCCAAACCGAAAATGGAGAAACATCATACTTAGGAAATCATCAATGGAGTATTTATATCTTATATTAGGGTTTAGAAATGGAAGAAATACACTTACCACTTAGGTTTTGATGAAAACCTAGAAAACTTAGAAATCTACAAGAAATGGTGGAAGAACACATGAACTAGCACATGAGGTTGAGATTACAAGCTTGATGGTGAAGAAGCACCTTGGAATCCATGGAAATGGCCTTAAAATGAGTTAGGGTTTGTGGGTAATGAAGAAGAAGTGATTTGAGAGAGAATGGGGAAGTCTTGGAGAAGAGAATGAGAAAGAAAGCTGAAAATCACGTCTTAACAACACCCTGGTGCCCTAGTGCGACATTGACCACCTGGCAATGTCGCCATCCTCCCCCAGGCTACGGTAGTTGGGTGTCCCGTTATCACCGGTTAGATTGAAAGTAGCGGACTTTGGTGTGCTTATTTTTAAAGTAAATGCTTGGGTTCAAAATTGGAAGGTAAATTTCTTGTCTTTTGGAGGGAGGCATCAACTCATAATGTCCGTTCTTTAATCCTCCAATTATATTTACCTTGTTCCATCCGAGGTGGTGCATGAACTTGAATCACTTCTTCGTGACTTCTTATGGTCGCAAGGTGATAGCTCACGGGGACAGTGTAGGATTGCTTGGGAGCAAGTATATCTCCCTATTTCATACGGCAGTCTTGGAATAAAAAAACTGGTGGGATGGAATCGTGCTTTGTTAGCCAAGCATATATGGGATATTCTTCGTCGTCAATAATCTTTATGGGTAAGATGGGTGTATTTATTTTGTTTATGATCTAAGCATTTCTGGATTGTACGAAAAAGCTCAAGATGGTCGTGGGTGCTTCGCAAGTTGATGAATGTGCATCCTCATGTGTGGAGGTTTTTTATGGTTCAAGTTGGAGATGGGGATAGCACGAATGCATGGATCGATGGACTCGAGGTACTCATTTGTCTTCGATTATTTCTTATAAATCATTTATGCTTCTGGTTTCTCGGCTCTATCCACGGTTCGGGAGGTGGTGGATCGGTTCATGGGGTTTGTCCAAATGAATGGGTTCAACGATACCCGATGCTTGCTAATTTTCCTCTATCGCCGTTGGATGCTAATAGTAGGGACAAAAAGTGTTGGATTGATTTACAACACAATCTCGTGGAGTTCTAGGTTAAGGTGGTTTGGCAAACGATGGAGGCACCACAAACCTCTATCCCGTGGTATAAAGGTGTGTGGTTCTGGGGATGTTAGATCATAGATTTATTGGATTCAAGATCATCAAGATTGAAGATGAAAGATTCAAGAAGTCAAGATTACAAAGTCAATTCTCAAATAGTCTAGATCATTTGTAATAAATAGTGAAAGTTATTTTTATTTGTATTTTTATTTATTTTAGTGTTTTTCCTAAAATAGGTATATGACCTATTAGGTGCTAGGGTTGTAAAAGGAGTGTGTGTGCCCTGATTAGAGAAATAAGCCGCCACATTCTATCAGAGAGAGAAAGAGAGAGAGAGAGAGAGCTTAGAGAGAGAAATCCATTCAAGAGAAAACCTTGAAACCATTTGGATTGAATATCAAAAACAGGTTTGTTTAATCTCTTGATTGTGATTACATTGTTTATGTGATAAGAAACTGAATCTACAGGGACAATCAATTGGTATCAGAGCATATCCAGTTTAAAATCAAAATTTTCCAGAGAAAGTTGTGTTCGACACTGTTCATCATCTTCCAGATTCGATTTTTGAGTATTTGTGTGTTTTTCGATTAGAAATCATCTGGTTTAAGGTCTATTTGAGTATTAGATTGAGTGTGTATTGTTTTATTCATGATTTTCACTGTAATTGATTCTCTAATTGATGATTTTTGGAGTTTTTGGTTTTTCACGAGACACAACACTGTTACATCAATCGAGTCTTTATTAGAGTGTGTGTTGTTGAGATTAGTCGTTTGTAATAAGCTCTAGATGTGTTTGTGAGTTTATTTTCAAAGTTTGGGATTGCAAATCGAAGATTAGATAGGTATTTGGGTGATTCAGGGCCGATTCTCGAAGTTAAAGTGAAGAACATGGTTTGCGCCAGTTCATAGTGCTTTTGCGCCAGGTTCAAGGGTGTCAAAGTACCTCGCGCAAAGTTTCTTTTGCGCTATCAGTTCCTCACGCAAAGCTTCTTTTGCGCCATCTGTTTCTCGCGCAAAGATTAGTTTGCGCCACCAGCTCTTCGCGCAAAGTTTCACACAAGTTTATCGCTATCAGTTCATCGCGCAAAGTCTTTCTTGCGCCACCCACGTGTAGCGCAAAGTCCTTCTCGTGCGACCTTCACCTCGCGCAAAACTCCAGATCGCGAAAGTCTTAGTTAGCGTAAACCTGAATTTTGCGCCAGACTCCATTAGCGCAAACCTGACTTTTGGGCCAGTCTTAGTTAGCGGGACCCCCGTGCTAAGTCTGCGGAGGGGGACAAAGTTCTGTTCGTGATCAAAATTTTCTGAATTTCATTCTAAGATTTTCAGTATTGTTTGATTTTATCTGGACTAACGATCAGTTTCGAGTTTCTTATTGCATATCTAAAACAGAAACAGGATGACTTTCAGAGAAGCTCTGGCCATCGGAACTGACACAAAGCCACCAATACTCTTCAAATGAGAGTATGAGAAATGGAAAAATCAGTTCATAGATTTCATTGATAAACATGAATTAAGGGATCTTATTAGAATATCTCTAAGAGAAGGGAGTATGACAACTCCAAGGAGAGTCTTTACTGTTTTATAGAAGAATGGAGAAAGAGAAAAACAAGAATTTACATTACCACTTGATATGTACTCAGACGAGCAAAGAAAAAGACATCAAGCTGACTGTTTAGCTAGATCTTTTATATTGCAAGGAATTTCTGAGGAAATTTTAAAGGAGATTTCTATCAAGTTAGAATGCAAAAAGGCTACAGGAAAGCTGTTATGGGAACATATTGAGAAGGAAGAGACAACACACCTGTGCTTAATGGGAAAGATGGTGGATGAAGCTGAGTCAGATGAAGAAGAGAATGAAGAGGTATATGACATGACTGAATCTGATTTTGTAAATCAAATAAATGTCATGATGATTAGACTTCAAAAGTTAGAGTCAAAGCTTAAGCGTGAAAGAGGTATCAATAAAGACAAAAACCAATCAATACAGAAACTTAGCGAGAATATTGTTGAGAATAAATTATTGATTAAAGACTTTACATAAAAATATTGATACCAGCCCTAAAGAAAAGACTCTCATTCTTAAAGAGTTAGCTGAAACAACTTCAAAATATAGAATGTGTGAGTTTGAATCAAAGGAGCTTTCAAAACTGTATTCTTCGCTTTCAAAAGAAAAAAAATCTTTAATTGAAAAGGTGAATGCTTTGGAAGGAAAATTATATACTTTGGGTCAAACAGAACAAACCATTCATCTGAACAAACCTAACGAGAATCCTGAGTGTTGGGGACTTGGTTACAAGAACCCACACCACCTCAAAAAGGGTATATCTGAAGTGCCTTCTCTTTATGATTTTGGATTTATGAAACTGGCAGCTCAATACCCTGAACTCAAAGTTTTCTGGACTAGTCTGTCTGAAGATGACAAAGCCAAGGAATATGCTAAAAGAAAGAACACAACTAAAGTTCAACTTCCATTTCGTTATGAGAGGTTGAATAATAGTTATAGTTCTGATAAATCAAAATCTCTTTCAAATGACTATTTTGAGAGTTATTCTGTAAAAGAAATGGAGGCTAAGCCCATCGAAGGTAAGCTTTACGTTCCTCCTCTCATTTTGGAAACTAAAATTTCTGAACTCGAGAATACTTTCACAGAAGAAAGGATTTTGATGGACTTAGAACAAACTATTTTTTCTACTGTGTTCAAACATACTGAGTTTTCTAAATCTTCCAAGGCTTTAAAATCTGATGATAGGTCTGTTTTTCTTGACAATGAGTTTGATTTTCTAAACTCTGATGGTTGTGTAGATGACTGTGTTGGTGATTTTGACTTTAATTCTAAACTTCCTGATCATTCATCTTTTGTTGTTAATTCTTTTGGATTACCAAGTGTGTACGTAAAAGGTGAAACATCAACGAAAGTTGATAAATCAGTTCCTGTGAAAAAGAAAGTTGCCAAAGGTAAAAATAAGAAATCTGGGCATTCACAGAAACAGTTCAACACTGGTAAGTCAAAGAAGAAGCATTTGTTTGATTCTCACCATTCTAACTCTAAAATTTCAAATGTTTCAGATCTGAGAAAGAAAATGCATGAAGTTAAGTCTGAATGGCAACCAAAGCAGAAGAAAAATGAGAATGCTACATCATTTTCTAGTGCTGATTGTAATAAGAAGACTACTAGTAAAGATGATTTGATTGCGAATGTTGCTTTTTCTAAACCAAAATTTGTCGATTCTCGCAAGAAATATTCCATACAACAATTATTCCAGTTAGCTCCATCTACTAGAAAGTTTTCAAATTATGGTAGAAATGATTATGCTTCTCGAAAATATTCTGATGTTTGGTTTGGCACATATCACGTATATTCTTATCGTTCTAATTCTTCCCATGGTTTTCAAAGGAAAAGCAGACCCAAATTTAAATGGGTTCCAAAATCATGTGCTAACACAGTTGGACCCAAATACTAGTGGGTACCAAAGAAAAGGGATGAATCTGTGTTGCAGGCACCTTCTGTCAAAGGGAAGTAAGAGAACTAAGGCTTCTAAGTAAATCAGCATAAAACCCGTACTTCAAAGAAGTTTGACTTCTAAACACAACAGTTTAGGACTCGTACTTCAGTGATAAAAAGACCTTACTCCTGTGATGATAAGAGATTGTACTCCAATACTCCAATGAGGAAATCAACCATCAAGGGGGGGGGTACATATTTTGTCTGAAATTTTATGCATCCAAAAGATATGATGATCAATATCTGAGGGGGAGTTAATGCTTATATTTTACACTGATAATTTTTCTGATGCATGAATTTAGGGGGAGCTTAAGAGCTTTACAAGTCAAAGGAGTATGGCTATGATTTCTGATTACTTCAGATCAGAACTCGTACATTAATTGTTTTACTGCTTTATGTCATTTAAATTTCTGTGAATAAAGTTGCTTTGACTATGACCTTAAGACTTTTGCAGTTTGAGAGATGCTTACAAGATTATATCTTTATGACTTAAATCTTGACTTCATGAGATGTAAGATTGCACGCAAAAGGTATAATTATTTATCTTCATCTCATATATGGTTGAAAGAAGGACAACTTTCAATCATAAGAAAACATGTTCTTAAATGTTCAAACCACTTCCCGATTCTCAAACAGATTTCATGAATTGGAAGTGTGATTTCAACTGTTTTTCATTTTTATTTGTGCTTTAACTGTTAAAGTTAAATCATCTGAGCAACACACGCTTTATAGGAAAACATGGGATTTCATTGTGCTAGGACTTAATTGAACTTCTATGGATTCACGTTAACCAGTGTTTCCTACTCAAGAAGTTAATCCTTTAGTGATTAAGTGTGAGGAGTCCAAAAGAAATGAGTGTGGGATGTGTGTTGAGGTAAAATGAAAAGAGAGTGTGGTTAGATGTGAGCTTAATGATAAAAAGAAAGAGGGTGTGCGAACAGAGTAAAAGAATATCAGACTCTGCACCAACTACTTTCTGAGCCGGGCAACCACATTTCTAATGTTTCACATTTCTTTGGTGATCATTATTGAAACAGGCAACTAACCCATGCCAACTCTTGATGAAATACCCCACCAGCCACTCATTTTCTTCTCAATAAGAACATGTTTCATTTTCAAAGGGGACGCAGCACATTTACTATCTGATTTTCACTTGGAAAATCTGGATATTGAATAGAAGGAAGTCTGCCCCACCTTCGCATTTCAATCATGCACATTGAGTCTGTGTTTATCTACTGTTGTCTCAGTGGTTTACACAATTTTGAGCCTTTATAAGCAATCTTCCGTGCTTAATGCTTTCTATCACTTGCACGAAAACACAAGGAATTTGTTTCTTTGTCATAACATTCATAGAAATTACCTTTATGGTGTTTCGATGATTGAATGGAAGCCCTGGGGGAGTGAACATCATAAAAGCTCCTTTCCAATGTGTATTCGTTACACACACTGACTTTGTGTTACTGACAGGCAATTTTAACTGATTCATTTGTTGCTTCAGGTGTTACATTCTTATTTTGTCTGGATTTGAAAAGATCTGGATGAATATATTGTTCAGATTGGCAGTGAATCAGAGGCTCTTGAAAGATCAGTATGGTCAAAGACATTTCTTCGATCAGTTTTGATGAAATCGTTGCTATCTTCATTTCTTGAAAGATTGCTAGATCTTTTTAGTAATGATCTTGATCCAAAGGGGGAGATTGTTAGATCATAGATTTATTGGATTCAAGATCATCAAGATTGAAGATGAAAGATTCAAGAAGTCAAGATTACAAAGTCAATTCTCAAATAGTCTAGGTCCTTTGTAATAAATAGTGAAAGTTATTTTTATTTTTATTTTTATTTATTTTAGTGTTTTTCCTAAAATAGGTATATGACCTATTAGGTGCTAGGGTTGTAAAAGGAGTTTGTGTGCCCTGATTAGAGAAATAAGCCGCCACATTCTATCAGAGAGAGAAAGAGAGAGAGAGAGAGAGCTTAGAGAGAGAAATCCATTCACGAGAAAACCTGGTAACCATTTGGATTGAATATCAAAAACAGGTTTGTTTAATCTCTTGATTGTGATTACATTGTTTATGTGATAAGAAACTGAATCTACAGGGACAATCATGGGACATATTCCAAAACATACGTTTTGTGTTTGGATTGCTTGTTATTGTCGCCTCCCCACGCATGATCGCATGGTGGGATAGAGTCCGGATAACCACCTTTTCTTTCATTGCAGGTTTTTTAAGGAAGTTTGGTGCCATATTAAACAGGTTTCAAATCTAGAAGGATGCCTCACACATGGGATGATATTGTGATTACTATGTCGGATGAGGGTAGATCCCCAAAAACTCTTATTCATAAATTGTTTCTTGGGGCCTCAGTTTACTACATTTGGCGGGAAAGGAATGGAAGGATTTTTCAAGACCATGCGAGAACTGTTTCGGAAATTGTTAAAGAAATAAAGGTTGTGGTTTATTTGTGGGTGGCTTAGAAGAATAGGAATAGACCGTATCCTAGCAATGGAGGTTCGTGATTGGATGGTTTATCGTTTGTTTGTGGTTGGGAGTTGCTTGTGGGCTAAGTTTATTTGCATCGTTTATGATTGCTCTTTGCTTCTATTGGGTTGGGTCTTTTTTGGTTGCTTGTTGCTTGGTACGGTGTTGTTACCAAGTACTTTTGTTTCGTTGTTTGGACTTTGGTTTTGCGAGGTTAATTTACCCTTGCTTTCTTGTATTCTTTTTTCTTTTTATGATAAAGCCTGGATTATTCCTCCAAAAAAAACTTGAAGGAATTAACAATATTGTGCAATAAACCAAGGAAATCGTAGCAGGCGGGTGAGATAAGCACTGTAGCTGTGCTTTTGTTGGACGACAAAGAATGTTAAGTGACCAATGTTGTGCGACAGAAATCTTGAATGCAGTCCTTGTTGAAATATGAAATGTTCTCACTCTACAAACTCGATGATCCTTTGTATTATAAATTGATTTGTGTTTACAAACACAATTAAGAAGAATCTTGACAACAAGTTTGGATCAAATCACCACTTTTTACAGAAAATTCTCAAGAACAGTGAAGAACAGATCGAGTTCTTCATGAACACCAAAAATTTAAAAATTCATCAAATTCTTCAATTAAACTCAAAATTAATGAACAAAATCAATTCATATCACTTTTATTATGATAAATGAATTACTGTGAACAACAAATCAGATCAAAACTTCATCAAATCGACAATTTCACTAAACATTTTAAGAACATATCGTATTTTTCTCAAGAACACCAACAACTCCAATTTTTTTTCAAATTCTTCAAATTAATTTGAAATCGAGAAATGAAATTGATTTAGATCAAACCTTTGATGAACAATGAATCAATTAGACTTCAAAATCGAACACAAAATGATCAAATCGCCAATTTCAACTTTTCACAGACAACTTTTCTTCAAACTTCAAAATCATCAAGAATTGTTCAAATTTCTTCAAGAATCTTCACAAGTGTTGTTCTAGATGCACTGAACTTGCTCTGATATCAATTGTTGTTCCAAATTCTGTAGATCCAGATCAATATGCAGATAAGAACCGATATCAATTGAAAGAAGAGAAAAAAAATTCACAGAAAGCATACGAGAGATATCGATTTAGCCAAAGTAAGCGATAAAAGGGTTTTAGACAAATCTTTTTGGATCAAAATTCTTGTCTTTTCGCTCTGATACCAATTGTAGATCCCAGATAATCAACAATTCATGAATCAAATAAAGATAACAAGATGAGATTGGGAGAGAATACTGTTTATTAACATTGAAAACGAAGAACACGAACCAAAACTAGAGAGACAAAGTGTTTCTCTCTCTAGAACATACGCTCTCTCAAACGACGGCTATATTGTGAATAATGACTTAATTCTCTAAAACCCTAAACACATAAACTATATATACTCTCCCAACTCCCTTGTTTTAACCTAAAGCCCAAGCCCATTACATTAAAGCCCATTTACAGTTAAAGCCCAAATACAAATAATAAAAGTAGAACCCTTTAAAAAACTTTTCAAACTTGGACATTTTATGTCCTAACACTTTCCAACCCAATCTGAAAATCATCAATTGAGGAAAGTTTCATAGCACACTTCATATATCTCTTGACAGTTCCTAGTGCGTCTGTAACTTCCCCAGGTCGAATGGTTCTAGTCTTTAGGTCTCGTAGCAGGAAAAGAAGATCTTGTAACTCGAGGCTTGGAAAGTTAGCTTCAGAAAAATACCACTGCCTACCATCTTCTCTTGTCACCATAAAGAAAGAATACTTTATGCTCATGAAGTTTCAAAAGTAAATCTGATCGACAGATCTGATTCTGAGCTTTGTCTTGTTGAAGCTTTTCTGAGATTTTTATGCATGAACATAAGCTCGCGCTGCTTCTTCCTGTCTGTCATTGACTGAAGACCATGTACTACGACCTCATCATACGGGCAGATCCAATGAGCAAATAGTTGTTTCTGACTTTCTTCGAGAAACGGAACATTTATTCTAACTCTTTCCCATTTTAGTGGATGAATTGGCTGAGTACGATCTGTTCCTGAAACTGGTGATGCTAGAGGAGATCGTCTGGGGATATCTGTCTGAGGAAGATCGGGATGAACTGGAGTGTAAGTCAAAAGAGGCACCGCGACAGAAGATTTTTTTGATGGATGGTGATCTTGAGCCACAATTTCAGAATTCAATAGCTCATCTATCTTGGCTTGAAAGATTACCAACACTCTTTCTGTATTGACTGGTTCTTCTGTCGGATCTATGTCAGAATAAGGATCACCAATAATAGCCCAATTATCAGGATTGAGCGATGAACCTCCATCATGTTCCTCGGGCTTTTCAACCGTTGGAATAACGTCATATAACACTAAATCCATGATCTGTTCTTGTGCCTGTCCCTGCCCTTCAATTTGAGTACCAGAGCCCATCTTAGTCTGATCCTGTACCATACCCATCGTTGTCTGTTCCTGCACTGATTCTGGCTCGGATGTGCGTTGGCGCTTCTCCCCCTCATGATGATCATGATCATCCTTGTCATCATGCTTGTGCTTGAGCCCTTCTGCCTGGTTTCGGCAGGTTTCCTCCAAAGATGATACTCGTTCAGTCAATGCAGATATAGTTTGCTGCATAGACTGAATAAGTGCAGATTGGTGCTGGAAGGCTTCAGGAGAGATAGTGGGTGGGGGTGGGGGTGTAGGAGTAGATGCTTGGGATCGTAGGAGTGATAGTAGGTCGGCATCTTGAGATGGTTCGGTTTGGGATTGGGCTAGGAGTTTGGCTAGGAGCATGGATTTGAGGTCATCGATGGATAGACCGGTAGGTGTATGGGAGGGTGGTGGTGTGGGAGGTAGTGGTTCAGGATCAGACATCGGTGTTTTGCCTTTGATCATTCTCTTTAGGGTTTCTACCTCCTCCCTCATTTCGGAGCGCATAATGGAATGGACAACCTTTAGGGCGTCGTACAGAAATTCCCGTGAGACGAACTCAGGGTAACTAACACCTGGGTCACTCAAACTTCCAGTTGTAGTGACGACTGTAGAAGTCGCACCGCCTACGGTCACAGCTGGCGTGATAATGGCTGTGGTAGGACTTCCACCCAATCCTCGTAATCCAACAGATATTGGAGTTACTATGGGTGTTCTGGCTGGGCCACTAAGGCCTCCAGCAGTAGTCGAAGAAATTACCCATGTCCTACTCAAAGAAATGATATCATTGATTGGATCTAGATGCGGTGCACTGAAGGAAGGCGAGGACGGGGGCAGTTGTCCTCTAGCTTCAATACCAGTACTCTCCAAGTGAGAGACTGGTAGCGTATGAGCTGAATCCCCGTGAGAAAGTGAAACCAACATCTGTTGAGAGATGTCGGAGTGGCTAGGTAGGGTGTGCAACTGCGTCGCTAGGTCCATGACGTCTTCTTAAATACCCTGTCTCAACACATGAGACTGGGTAGCAGATGTGGCTACCTGGCTAATTTTCGGTGGGGGGAGGTCAACCGGAATTGGTTGCCTCATCACTCGTGTACGCTCGAAATTGTGTTTACTTTTCCTTTCCTTCTCTCTCCTCACTTCTTCATTTTCTACTTGAACTCCTTCCGCTCTCCTTATCTCTCCGGGTGATGGCTGATCATCGTCACCATCAGAGTCAGATGACTTATCACTTGATTCCGATGACACTGTTGTAGATTCAGATTAGGTGGCGGTTTGGTCGGTGGCAGCCTCAGAGTCTGTGTGGGAAGAGGACTGAATCTGTTCAGTTTCTCTCTTCGTGTCCTCTTCCGAGGTCTGAGTGGTTGTCTGTGATGGGGTAGGTGATCGGCGAGAAGTACTAGCCTCGTTGCGTCTAATGGCACTGCCCGCTTTAGAACCCCTTACAATTTGTTCTCTCATCACACCCTGTCCGGGAGCCCCAGCTCTCCGGACTCTGCCACCTCTCGTGCGCGAACCCTCACGCCTATCAGGTCGTGCTCCCTGGGGAGGTCCTTCCGGTTCTGGATGTACCATGGGAGCAGGTATGCCGTGTGATTGCCTATATTCTATCACACTCAGTGCCGTTGGACTAGCATAGGCCAGTAACCCATCCGGGATATGTCTAGCAACTAGGTTTAGAAGTTCAGTGCAAGTCGAAAGACGATGAGTGGGATGATGAGGACATACCGGATGCGATGATCGGCGAGCTATGGTTGGGTGGAGTTCCATGTAGTTCCAGTTTAAGATCTGAAGAAAACGCATATACGGGATGAAGTTCCGTCGTTTGTTTGGATTGTCTCAGACCTTTATGTCTAGCACGTACCATAAGATATCAGCATAATCTGCATGTCTGTGGAAGGAAACAGCATGGAAGAGTCTGAGAAGGTTGGCACTCGTCTGATCTATGCTCTTAGTGATGGCAGATAAGCAACGGTTTAGGTACATGAAAAGAGTGTACCAGATGGTAGTTAAGTTCCTGCGGTTGAAGGCGGATGGGTACGAGAGAGGCACTCTATAACCCAGTGAGTGAATGTCGGCACACAATGTGGAGTCGGAAACGATAGGGTCGAAGTTGTCTCTGCCCGGAAAGGAGTTAGCGTTCGGCAGGCGGAGAAAACTGGCGAAATAACTCTCGAGTAAGTAGGACTGATGTAGTGTCAATCCTGGCCTCCAGAAGGAAACCATCTTCTTCGTCAACGTGCGTGAGGGATTGCCAGAATTGCTGCAGATATAACTGTGGGACATCGGCAGTCTCCGTGAGAGCGTATAATAGAAGTCCAAGTGGAAGTTGTTTGGTGTGAGTGGAAGGTACTGATTCAGATGAATCAGTGCTGCATCAGCAATAGGATCAATTTCCTGGTTCGGATTCTGTGCCATTGTACCTGTAAAGATAAAACCTTTGAGCACTAGAGTACAGTAGAAATACATTCGTTGAAAACCATGTCCAACCAAAATAAACAAACCGAAAACAAACATGAAAGGGAATCTAACTCTTAAGAGAAACCAACAAACTAAACCTTAGCAGCAATAGAGTAGAACACAATTGATTAAGAATAAAGATTACATAAAAAAAATCTCAAAAATTCCCATAAGAAAAAAAAGAAAAAAATATATCCGGGTGATTAGGTGAGAAACTGATCCGGGCGGCGAACGGGCTGAGCGGAACCCGGGGACCGGGATCACCACTTGCAATAACCGGGGTTCGTCAAGACTCGGGAATAAACATACCCTGGGAGTTCATTGCGAAATGACATAAAGAACCCACAACACATATCCATAAAAACTAATATCAACCACACACCATCAAGATTCAAGCCCAAAGAATCAGATAAACATATCGATAGATCGATTTTCTTAACGATTGATAAACACAGCCACCATAAACCAACAAATTTAAGACCAACATACCCGGGGACCGGAGCTAACAATCTCGGGAACCGGTACAGACCCCGATAAGTACCGGGGTTGGGCAATCGAATATTAAATAGTCACGTCCCGGGGACCGGTGTCATCCCAAACTGGGGACCGGTGTCACCCCAAACCGGTGACCGGTGTCACCCCAACTCGGGGACCGGAGGATTGCACCCCGGGAGTTTAGACGATTCGGCTCAAACTCAATAAAAAACATTAAACAAATCGATTAAACATCGATTAACAATGTCAACAGTTGCATCAAAGATTTTGAACCCATGGGCATCGATTAACACGTATACCAAATAGCATCGATGAAAATTTAACCTAATGAATAGATTAATGTGTGTCCCGATTTAATCGTTGAACCAGTTCTTATCAATAATAAACAATCACAACAATATGATTACCAACCTGTTTAGATTACAAACGCGGATTACAAAAGGTTGATATTGTTTCTCTATTAAGCTCTCACTGCTTCTCTCTAAGAACAGTGTTTGATCGATCAGATGTGTTGAGATATGAATAGTTATGAGATAATAATATCTCAAAACCTTTTATATCTCAAACATAATATCTAGAAATATAATATCTAAAACATAATATCTAAAACTAATATCTAGATATTTAGGAACTAATATAAAATACTAAAAACAAACTTTGACAAATTATTACAAACGACATTAGACTTATATTAAGAGTCGACTTTCCAGCATTAGCTTCAGATTGCGATCTTCAAATTGGATGATCTTGAATACAATAGATCTGTGCGCTAACAATCTCCCCCTTTGGATCAAGATCATTACTAAAAAGATTTTAGCAATTCAGTCTTCTTTTTCAGCTCAGAAGATGCAATCTCCTTCTCTGTCTTCCATATGTAATAATCTCCAGGTTTTAGCTCAGAATGCTTTAGCAAAGTATCTTCAAAGAAAATTTCTCTAAAATCAGCATGTCTTCAGAATACTTTGATCTCTCGCATTTCTTGGTTAGCTCTTCTGTTTTTCAATCTTGTAATGTAATGGACATTTCTTTCAAGCTTTAGGTTCTCCCCCTTTTTGATGAATAGAGAAACGACTTCATCAAAACTCTGAGTAAGAAATGTCTTTCATTTGTAGCCTCTGATCCGTCAATTCAAAAGATATTCATCCAGATCTTTGCAAATCTAGACAAAATAATCGTGTAACACCTGAATCAACAAATGAATCAGTTAAAATGCCTGTTAGTAACACTAAGTCACTGTGTGTAACGACTACACATTGGAAAGGAGCTTTGTGATGTTCACTCCCCCAGGGCTTCCATTAAATCATCGAAACACCACAAAGGTAATTTCTATAAATGTTATGACAAATAAACAAATTCCTTGTGTGTTCGTGCTTGTGATAGAAAGAATTAAGCACTTGATGATTGCTTTTAAGGCTCAAATTGTGTAAACCACTGAGACAACAGTAAGTTAAACACAAACTCAATGTGCATGATTGAAGTGCGAAGGTGGGGTAAACTTCCTTCTTTTCAATATCTAGATTTTCCAAATGAAAATCAGATAGCAAATATGCTGCGTCCCCTTTTGAAAATGTGAAACACTTTCCTTTTGAGAAGAAAATGAGTAGCTGGTGAGGTTTGATCAAGAGTTAGCATGGGCTAGATACCTGTTTCAATAATGTTCACCAAAGAATTGGGAAACATTAGAATTGTGGCTGCCCGACTCAGAAAAAGTTGGTGCACAGTTCTAATATTCTTTTAACTCTGTTCTCACACCCTCTTTCTTTTAAACATTAAGCTCACTCTAACCACACTTATTTCTTTTTGACTTCTGATTATGTACAGATTAGAACTCGTTCTTCAATGTCAACAAGGCTTCTAAGTAAATCAGCTTAGAACCCGGACTTCAACGAAGTTATGACTTCTAAACACAACAGTTTAGGACTCGCACTTCAATGATCAAAAGACCTTACTCCTGTGCCGATATGAGAAGTGTACTCCAATACTCGAATGAGGAAATAAACCTTCAAGGGGGAGTACATATTTGTCTGAAATTTTTAATGCATATCTTTAACACTGATAATGTTTGTGTGTCCCGATTTAATCGTTGAACCAATTCTTATCAATAATAAACAATCACAACAATATGATTACCAACATGTTTAGATTACAAACGCGGATTACAAAAGGTTGATATTGTTTCTCTGTTAAGCTCTCACTGTTTCTCTCTAAGAACAATGTTTGATCGATCAGATGTGCTGAGATATGAATAGTTATGAGATAATAATATCTCAAAACCTTTTATATCTCAAACATAATATCTAGAAATATAATATCTAAAACATAATATCTAAAACTAATATTTAGATATTTAGGAACTAATATAAAATACTAAAAACAAACTTTGACAAATTATTATAAACGACATTAGACTTATATTAAGAGTCGACTTTCCAGCATTAGCTTCAGATTGCGATCTTGAAATTGGATGATCTTGAATCCAATAGATTTGTGAGCTAACAATTAACAATATTCAAACTCATCCCCAACTGTTAAACTCCAAACACCAAAAACTCCACAAACTTTAGATTGTATACCAAACGAAGTCTCCCCAACCGAAATCGCCGCCGACCAAGGTGGCGGCGGCTGATGATAATAGACCTACGAAATTCGTAACCCTAAACATTGGGTTGCCGCCGATACAACAACGGTGGCGGCGACGACCGGGATGGGTCGATTTCTTCGTCGGAGAGATGTCGACCGAGAGAAAGATAGAGAGATCAATAGATGTTACCTGTTGTGTCGATGAAGTGGGGACGACGGAGAGAGATCGAGCGAGAGAGAGCGACGACGAGAGATAGATAGATCGAGAGCGAAAGAGAAAGACATAGATATAAATATGGAGATCGGGGCCAACTTATGTCGAGTCCCGGGGGTTTTAAAACCCTAAACCACCCGAGGCGTTGAATTCCAACCGGGTTGACCCGGTAACCGAATGAGCCGAGTACGCCCGGTATCTTGAGTCCCGGTACCCAATTTTTTTTAAGATTAAATAAAAAGAAAATTAAATAAAAATGATTTAAAATAAAAATGAAGAGAAGATAGAATACAAAAAAAATACGAAGCAAAGAAATGAAGCTCCCCCTCAAATGAGGAACCATGAAACGTAGCGAGTTTCAAGCGGTTAGACTTCCCCTTGACTTAAGCTATGATAAAGTCAGATAAACTTACCTGCTCCCCCTCGGAATGAGAACTAGAGAATCTTACAAAACTTACTGCGGTAGGGTTCCCCCTGAATACGCGAACAACTCAAGACCGATACCAGCAATGACATGAACTTTAATCCACTAAACTATTAGACTGAAAGAGGAAATAAACACCACGAAGAACAAAGGAAACACACGAGAAATAGAAAAGAACGAAATCTAATTTATTAATACAGAAGTTTGAAACTAGCACATAACTTAACGAGTAAAATGCAACAACCAATGAGTGTTAACTTCAGCATCCAAAGACAAATCAATGGGGCATTAAGTCACAGTCATTCGTCATTGAAGGAGACTCGTATCGGTCTGTAGAGGAGTCAAACTTTCAGATTAAGCATACCTAGCTTGGACACAAGGTATTGAAATCGTTTTTCGTACAAGGCTTTGGTAAACAGGTCTACTATCTGATGCTCTGTATTAACAAAGTAGAGTTCAATTATACCTCTTTCCACATGATCTTTTATGAAGTGATAGCGCACGTCTATGTGTTTCGTCTTCATGTGTTGGACGGGATTGCTTGATATAGCAATTGCGCTCTTCGAGTCGCAGTAAATGGGCATCTTCGAGTAGTGGAATCCATAGTCTTTCAGCTGAGTTCGCATCCAAATTACCTGCGAGCAGCAACTGGCGGATGCTACATACTCTGCCTCGGCGGTAGAGGTTGAAACGCAGTTCTGTTTCTTCGATGCCTAGCTGACAATTCGATCACCCAAGAACTGGACATGTCCCATCGTGCTTTTCCTATCCAACATATTTTCGTCATGGTCAGCATCTGAAGCTGTCAGCTCAAAACCTGTCTCGTTCGGGTACCACAAACCAAGATCAGCAGTACCTTTTAAATAACGAAAAATGCGTTTAACTGCAACTAAATGAGACTCTTTTGGTTTTGACTGAAATCTTGCACACAAGAATGTCGAAAACAGAATGTCTGGTCTGCTAGCCGTCAAGTACATTAGGGAACCAATCATGCCTCTATAGGTCTTAGCATCCACATCCTTTCCGTCAGGATCGGAGTGTAGCTTTGTACTTATAGACATGGGTGTCTTCATGGGTGAAGAATTTTCCGTCTGGTATTTCCGAAGAATATCCGAGATGTACTTAGATTGATTAATGAAAATTCCTGTAGCTAATTGTTTAACTTGAAGACCCAGGAAAAAATTCATTTGACCCATCATACTCATTTGAAAATGTTTGCTCAAGGGGGCTGAGAAGTTATGACAGTAATTGGGGTTTGTTGAGCCAAAGATTATGTCGTCGACATAGATCTGTACAAGAATGATATCACACTTTTCTCTCTTAATAAACAAGGTGGTATCGATCTTACCTTTGAAAAATCCAGCTTTAACTAAGAATGAAGAGAGTGCATCATACCAGGCTCGCGGTGCTTGCTTGAGACCATACAAGGCCTTGTCAAGAATGTAGACGTGATGTGGTTTGTCAGAACTTACGAAGCCTTCGGGTTGCGATACATAAACTTCTTTCTTGAGAATGCCATTCAGAAACACTGTCTTCACATCCATTTGAAATATAATGAAGTTCTTGTGAGCGGCGTAGGCAAGGAACATTCGAATCACTTCAATTCGAGCAACCGGTGCGAACGTTTCATCACAATTGATTCCTTCCTGCTGGCGATATCCTTTGGCTACCAAGCGCGCTTTGTTTCGGACTATGATTCCATCTTCGTCCTTTTTGTTCTTGAAGATCCATTTCATCCCAATCACCGTCTTATTCTTTGGCCTGGGAACAAGTCGCCATACTTTGAGGCTCTCAAATTGATTGAGTTCCTCTTGCATAACTATCACCCAGTCTGGATCATTTAATGCTTCGGAGACAGTTGAGGGTTCGATATGGCTAAGGAACTAAGAGAAGAGGCAGTCATTTGCGGTAGAAGATCGAGTCTGAACTGGTGCATTGGGGCCGCCTCTGATCTGATGTAGGGGATGAGCTCGTGTCCACTTGGTGGTGTGTGGGTGAGGTTGATATGTCTGCTGGGAGGTATCGGTATCCACATAACCACCTAGGGTTAAATCCTGAACTGCTTCGAGTGACGACGACCTGTGAAGTGGAAGCTCCTGAGCTGGAGTCATACGAGTAGCGGATGACGACTCAACAAGTGATGTATCGATAACGGTTTTCGGGATTGTCGAAGATGGAGCATCTTGAACACATTCAGCAGGGGTCAGTTTAGGAGCTGCTACTGTTGTCGGTGCTTCAATAGTATCTTGAGAGGTTGGAGGGGGATCACACGAGCTTGGTGATTCTGATTCAATGGTAGGAGAATTGGCAGAATCAGTCGAGGCTGACTCACTTGATTCGGATGGACTAGCGACCGGTGTCACTTCCTGTGCTTGAGCTTCATTCCTGTTACATGGTGTAGCATGAGGCTTAGGATTAAAATAGTCATCATAAAAATGCTCAAAAAGTAAATCCAAATCTGAAAGATGGGCTTCTGCCGTAGACGCTTGATCTGGATTTACTGGAGATTGTGTAGATTCTGGACATAGTTGTCCAGAAGCTAACACACCAGTTAAAGTGGGTTCTGAACTGAGGTGTTCAGAAGCCATATCAGCGGTCTCTTCAAAAGTCACATTCACACTCTCAACAACGGTCTTCGTTCGTTTGTTGTAGACTTTGAAAGCTTGGGCTTGGGATGAGTATCCAATGAATACTCCTTCGTCCGCTTTGGGGCTGAACTTGCCGAGATCGTCCTTGTCATTCAACATGAAGCATGTGCACCCGAATGCATGGAAATACTTAATGTTCGGGATGCGACTGTTGATGACCTCGTATGGCGTCTTGTTGATGATAGAACAGCTTTGAGTGTAGCATGCAGTTGCAACTGCCTCTGCCCATAAGAAAAGCGGGAGCTTGGACTATGATAGCATCGTACGAGTGGCTTCTATGAGAGTTCGATTTCGGCTCTCTTCTACCACGTTCTGTTGAGGAGTACGAGCAACTGAGAAGTTGTGGGTGATGCCCACTGAAGTTAGGTAACCGTCAAACACTTGATTCTTGAACTTTGTGCCGTTATCCGTCTTGATGGTCTGAACTGATTGATTGAGATTGACTTGAACGCTCTTCAGGTGAGAGATGATCAGTTCGGGAGTTTCATCCTTCGAACAAAGGAATTTAACCCACGTGTAGCGAGAAAAGTCGTCGACTATAACTAGGACATATTTCTTGTGATTGATACTCTGAATGCGCATCGGTCCACACAAAACCATGTGGATGAGTTCAAGGGACCGTGAAGTACTTGGAGTGGCTTTAGAATTGTGAGAAGCCTTCTTCATCTTACCCATTTCTCAGGCGGCACACAGGTGATCCTTTTCGAACTTGAGATCTGGCATACCTTTCACTTGTCCGTCGAGCACCAACTGGTTGATGTTCTTGAAGTTCAGGTGCGAGAGTCTCCGATGCCATAACCAATTTTGTTCGGTTGAAGCTTTGGACATCAAACAAACTTCCTTTTTTGCTGTAAGAAACGAGAGGTCAATCGTGTAGAGGTTGGTGTGACGCGTTCCGACTAGCAATTCTTTCCCATCTTCAGTCCGGACGTTGCACCGTTTTGCTTTGAAGTTAACCTCTAGATTCTTGTCACAGAACTGACCGATGCTAAACAAGTTATGACCAAGACCTTCAACGTAGGACACTTTCTTGATAGTGAGGTTATCCTTGACTATATCTCCGTATCCCAAAATTGGAGAATAATGATCATTCCCAAAACATACATTCCCACAAAATTTCTCGATGAAGTTCGTGAGAAGCTCCTTTCTTCCGATCATGTGTTTGGAGCAGCCTGAATCTAAATACCATACATGACTGTTCTGCAAAACAGATTAAGTCTTTTTAGGTATCCATTCGTAAATGGGTCCTTTGGGATTAGGGTTTACACCCGTCTTGGATACCCGTTTGGACTTGGGTTTATTTCTGTGATGGGGTGCATCAGAATTTGAATGATAATTAAATACATGATAAGAACCAAACCAATCAGATACAAATCTACGATCAACGAAATCATTCAATCCACAGTTGGAACAACAAACACAATCATGAGACAGTTGAAGTAATTGCTGAATGGAATAAACTTTTAAAGGAAACAATCCATTACATTCAACCAAAGGTTTAAAATTAAAAACATCATGACTGTTATTGTTTTTCCTAGAATTCAAAATTTGATTAACTGATTCCGTCTTTGCCGTGCTCTCCTTAGACTTCTTAGCTACCCACTCGTATTTGACTTCTTTTCTTCGACCAAAAGTATCTGAAATACCGTTAAACTCATAGTCAGAAGATTTGAATTTTGTTGATTGTCTCTTGTTAGAGCGACTGGTCTTTTTCTTCTTCTGTGAACATTTTTTGGATTTAGAATTAGAAGAATTGTTCACAGAAGTGTTTTCTGGGGCAAATATGGAACATTCACCCTTGTAAAATTGTACCGGAGGCTCACAAGTTGAATTTAGAAAATCAACATGACTTGGAAGTTTTGGATCGAAATCAAACTGGTCTATCTGACTGTCTAAACACACCTCAGAATTCAGAAAGGCTGAAAATTCCATTTCCTCATCAGAAGGAGCCTTATCACTTGAATGATTTAGGAGACTGGAAGGATTTGTGCCTTGAAGCGGATCATTAGTGGAAGCATTTTGAAAAACAGAATTATGATCTATTTTGAAAAATTTAGGCTCTTTTCCTTTGTTTAAAGAGATTGGTGACGAGTCACCCAAAAAGGCTTTACAAGAAGAGGTGTCTGAGGGTGGATAGGAATTTTCTGACCGATTGATTTTCTCAACTTGGAGAATTTCAGGCTTAGCTTGGAGCTCAGCTTTTTGAAGCTGCTCTTTCAGCAGAGCTGCAGCCAAGGCAGACAGTTGTGAATTAAGCTCATTTATCTCTGTCTGAAGATATTCCTTTTCCTCCCTCAATCCAGTTTCCCTTTGATCGGAATTGAGGCACTCAAGTTTGGATAATAACTCTTGTTTTTCCTTTTGAAAAATGAGTCTTTCCAGTGCAAATGACTCTTCTAGATGAACAATTTTCTTTTCTAAAATCAGAGGTGAAACATAGATTTTGTGGTTCATTGGTTCCTCCTCAGTTTCAACGGTTTTTGAATCAAGTTCAGCCTGAGAATAGTTTCGAAAATAGTCATTTGACAGAAAACAGGATTTTTCGGTGTTGTATGACGCATTCAATGAGTCATAAACAAAAGGAAGTTGCATTATGGTAGTGTTTTTCCTTTTCAAAGTTTCCAGTTCCAGATCCTCATCAACAAGTGGTTTGGTCCATCTGATTTTGTACTCTGGGTAGGTCTTGTCCACTCCCAAAAATTCGAAAGCATATAATGTGGGAACTTTGGTCAAGGCCTTTTTCAGATAATGTGGATTATCGTAACCGAGACCCATCTCTGAATATTTGAACTCTTTAGGTGCATTCAGATGCATCGTTTGTTTAGATTGGCCGATTTTGTAAAATTTCTGTTCAAGATCCTTTAACTGGTCAGTTAACCTTTGATTTTCATTTTTATAAGACACACTTTTAGTCACAATATCAATTTTCTCATTTTCTGACATACGAAGCTTGTAAGTAAGATCATCTACTTTGGTCTTTAACTCTTTTGATTCTTTTGAAAGACTAGCACACTCTTCCTTTAGATTAGAAATTTGGCACAGGTTGCCAGCAATTTCTATGCTTTGTTTTTCAAGCCTGTCAGACTGTGATGACACACGATTTTCCAGAGAGGAGATGAGTTGCTCATTTTCTCTCATGGTTTTCTTGTAGGAGTCTAATTTGTGCACAGTGATTTGCAGCTGATCAATTAAGGCTTTCTGGAAAGGAGCACATACCTGACATGGGGAATCACGTTCATCGTCGTCAGTATCAGACTGTGTTAAGTGCTTTCCCATGAAACACATGTGTGCTTCTGCATCATCTTCTTCTTCATCAGATAGATTAAGCCAGTGGTCATCTTCTGCCATGAGAGCCTTACCTGCTTCCTTTTCTTTAGCCAACAACATCTTGGGCTTGTAGTATTCTGAGTTGCGCATGACAGGATTTCGACATTCTTTGGCAAAGTGACCCAAGCGACCACAGTTATAACATTTGATCGGCTCGTCTTTGGCTTTCTCATCATGCTTTTTCTCAGTCTTCTTTCCTTCATCAAGGCGTCTCTTCTCTTCATACTTTTCCTTATGTCGTTTGAGAGGAGTAGTGGAATATCTTTGATTATTTGAAGATGACTTTTTGAAGAACTTCTTTTTCTGGAATGCTTGAGTTAAGAACATCATGGATTCTTTAATCTGAGTGTATTCTGGATCCGAATCACTGTCAGGGTCTTCGGGCTCATAATCACTTTGCACAGGTTCCTTTTCAGGGGTGCGACTGACAGATCGACCTCTTTTATCTGAGACGAGCGCTAATGGATCAACCAACGACTTTTCGTCTGCTTTTTGATTTCCCATCAACTCAAGAACTTCCTCTTCGTCCTGTAGAATCATTTCATATATTTCAGGCAGAGAAATTTTCTCCAGACTTTGAGTATGGCGGATATGAGAGATAAACGTCCTCCATTCCGGCTGAAGGTTGTTCATGAACTTGATGTTGTTCTCGGTGTTGGTCTTCATGATGTGGCTTTTATGCAGATCATTCAGAAGTTGGTTGAACCGTTCATATGTTTCCGTGAGCATCTCTCCCTTCCTTGCATTGAAGCTGTCATATCTGGAAATACAGCTAGTGATCTTCAGCTGAGAGCTTATTCGGCTACCCATCATCATCTTCTCAATCTGGTCCCATATTCCTTTCGCAGTGGCCTTGTAGCTATCGATGCAGGCATATATGTCGTTAGGCAGGCTTTGTAGAATGTAGGTCTTCGCATGCTTTTCCGCGTCATGCCGGCTCCTTTCTTGAGGTGTAAACTCACTGAGTGATTTTGCGAGTTGGCGTTCTTGTCGACCTTGGGTTTCGTCTCCAGGCAGGACTTTCATCGGCCAGGCTTGTTGCCCCTCTTTCAGACATAACATTATCTCGTCATTGTCGGTTTTCGCTTCGATAAAATTCATGAATCGATCGCGCCATTGTGGATATTCTCCCCGATAGAGCACCGGAGGTTTTTTATCTGAACCAATGGCTAGAGCGTCCCTTGAATTCATATTTAATGCACTTTAGTGATCGTGAGACAAACTATTTGATCCAAAGAGAGATTAGATAACTTTAATACAGGCGACAAGGACCCGGTCGAACAAGGACCCGGTTGAACAAGGACCCGGTCGAAGGCAAGGACCCGGTCGAAGGGACAACCCGGGGGCAAGGTAAGTCCGGGCGATTAACCCAGATCTTTTGTTCTTCGACAAAAGCGGCGATCGAACCAGATAAATAGATAACTTTCAAACAGATTAATTAACCCTAATCGATTCCAAAATCTCATAAAAAATCGAGAAGGCAGACCGAACTTTAATCAATTAATCGACAATTTACCAACGACCGATATGCAAACCCAGAAAATCGATATGAACCCAGAAAAATCGAATATAGCAGATATAACTCAGAAAATCGACAGAACTAAAAAGAAACTTAAGGATCAAAGAAAATTTTCTTTGATTCGATCGTATTTCGACAGTTCATGATTCTACAGCCCAAAGTTTTTGTTAAACTGTGTGTTGGATTTGATTTGTTGAGTTTGGAATTAAATCGACTGGCGACTATTGTTTTATTAATGGATGCAATTGTGATGGAATAAATTTGTCACCGGCGGTTGTAGGGTTATAATCTGTTTGATGCCAAGCCCATGCCAATCTGTTTGATTATTTCTTTGAGATTCAGGAATTTAATGTGATTGGGTGCCAACAATATAGTGGATCAAATTTGTGAATGGCAGCAGCTAATATGGAGATTGTTGTTTTGTGATTGGATGCAAATTGAAAGCAAAAAGTTAATGGGTTTGTGGTTTACAAATGTGGATGAAATTTTGTTGTTGGCGACTCATGGTGAATGGCGGCTGTTAGTATGGTTTGATGACCGGCTGGAATTTTTTTGTGGTCGGCGGAATCAAATGTGCATGGGTCGACGGATGTAGTTTAACATTGAGACCGACGGACTGTTTAAATCAATTGGGTTCTTATTTGATGTCGGCAACAACACCTTTGGATTTAAACTGTGATTTGCAACTTTGACCGGCGACTGTTTATTTTGTTGTGATATGATATCAAATGTGATAAGCGGCTGTGGTTTACATCATCCGGGAATCGTTTGGGAATGAGAGTCACATGATCCGGGTCTTAGAACTGGGAGATGCAGCCGTGGAATCCAAGCCGATATGTACCGGTTAATGGACCTTTATTTTTGTTGTTGGGCCGAGTATTTCAAATATGATGCTCAACTAACCATCTTTTGGGCTTAACCGTATACACCATATTTTGGGCTTAAGTGACATATATTTGTCAAATCATTTTTTTGTCCGAATTTTTTTTGGAGATTGATATCGGATTTTGTCTTGCAAATTATCGAGAAACGATTTTTGATCCAAAGACCCAACGACGTATAATCGGAATTTAGTTTTGAGCTTTGACCGTGTGATCCGTGATACAGAAAAATTCAAGGAATATTTTTATTTGTTCCGAAATTTTCTCGTTTGGGTTTTCTCGACCGTTGTTGATTGGTTCTTTTAACCCTTGCCGAGTAGCGTTTGCTACAAGATGCTTCCTCTACGAGCTGATCAGTACAAGTTCTTAAGCGAAAATCCTATTCAACTCGCGGTTCAAAGACAATTTCGTTGTTATAAACTGAAGATGCACTGTGGTTGTCACACAAAACTCACACATTTTTTTCTTGTGGGCGTAACGAATGTGTTGAGTTTCTAGAGATAAAAGTTGTCTTTAGTGCACTCAGTTGAGGTTATTGCACACATCGAATCTGGTGTTTTAAAGTTGAAACTTTGAAGGATAAGATCTTCATTCAAGGGGGAGCCTGAGCTATCTTGAAGATGCACAACGCTAAAGTTTTTCAAACAAAATCAAGGGGGAGAAGAGTTGGTGCTTCAAAGACGATGATTCATTTACAAAACTTTAGGGGGAGATTGTTAGGACATAAAATGTCCAAGTTTGAAAAGTTTTGTAAAGGGTTCTACTTTTACTATTTGTATTTGGGCTTTAACTGTAAATGGGCTTTAATGTAATGGGCTTGGGCTTTAAGTTAAAACAAGGGAGTTGGGAGAGTATATATAGTTTATGTGTTTAGGGTTTTAGAAAATTAAGTCATTATTCACAATGTAGTCGTCGTTTAAGAGAGCGTGTGTTCTAGAGAGAGAAACACTTTCTCTCTCTAGGTTTGGTTCGTGTTCTTCGTTTTCAATGTGAATAAACGGTATTCTCTCCCAATCTCATCTTGTTATCTTTATTTGATTCATGAATTGTTGATTATCTGGGATCTACAGAAAGCAATCAAGCAAAGATAAATCTTCTTAAACCTGATTTGAGTCTTCCTTCAAACGCCCAGAATGTACCTGCTATCACTGTGGTAAAATTTTCAGAACTCGGCATGACTTATGTGAATGGTAAAGGTGACATGCGGTTCATCAGATTCAGTCAGATTGCTCGATTCTGTGATGGTACACTTTTGCTGCTTAGAGACAAGCTGAAGCGCTTCATTGATCAAGATGTCCAAGGGATTCAGCCTTTGGATCCGAACTACAAAGGTCTTGTTCTCAAAGCACTGGGCCTGATCAAAGAACGACTGGAGTATAGAACTTCAATGCGACATTTCGAGATCAGTTTTGGATTTCGAAAGATTCATGTTACTAACTGGCGTGATTATGAACTTCAATTTAAATGGGGAGATTGTTAGGGCAGTTTGTTTGTTAAATAGAAGTTCAGGGGTCGAATTGTAATTGTTTGAAAGTTGGTTTGTAAATTAGTCCTCAAGCCCATTAGGCCTTACACGTCTATATATATATATAATATATATATATATATATATGTTTTTGTAACCTAGTTGTAGGTTAGAAGAGTTTTCTTGTTAAAATTGTTAGTCATAAGGTTTACATTCTCTGATCAAAAATTCTCTCTGTAAACCTAAACCCTTCATTGTTGAATCTAATCATATGACTATCTATTGTGGTTTATTCATTGTTCTTCATTAATTATTATTGTTGATAAATCGCACTGTTCTGGGATCTACAAATTCAAACTCCAAAATACAAGGTCAAGATCAAGAAAGTCATATGTCATATATTGTAGAGAGAGAACTTTTACATGAAGAGCACCCTGGTTGAGCACACACACTAATCTCACATATCTCACAAAATTTTTAACTCTAACAAAAAAAAAATCTTTTATACCTAGGAAGTCAAACATTGACTTGACAAGGCTTTTACAAGATATTTCATTTAAACCCCAAAATCTTGTAAAAGCCTTGTGAAGTCAATGTTTGACTTTCTAGGTATAAAATGTTTTTTTGTTTGTTAAAGTTCATAACTTTGTGAAATATGTAAGATTAGTTTGTGTGCTCAACCAACTCTTCATATAAAAATTCTCTCTCTACAATTTATGACATATGAAGTTCTTGATCTTGTATTTTGGAGCTTGAATTTGGAACAACATTCTTCCTTTATATATTGATGTTAACTACTAAGTAATAAAAATAAAAATTATAACCCTATAAATTTAATTAAAAAATGTTGGAGTCATTGAATAAAAGGTTTGATTAAATAAAAAATAACTTTTAATAAGACTAAAAAAAGTAAGGTAAATAAAAATTATATTTTTTGAAAGGGTAAATGCAATTTAAACTCATTTAATGAGAAGCTATGTATTTAAAATAAATTCAAAATTATGAAAAAATAGAAAAATGATATTGGAGGCTTCTCATTGATTTGGGGTTTGTGGCTTCCTTTTTTAGTGTTAACCTTGTTAATCAATGGGGACCATTCATCTTGAAAATCAATGGCTTTAGATTAAAATAGTTTTCTTTTTTAATATTTAAATGGTGACCAGGATGACAAGGGAATTTTTATATATGAAAAGGGGCAAAATAGTCAAATGATAGAAAAAGCTAATAAGGAAACCACCCTTGTTTCACAACACGTCTAAAATGGTGGTTTCCGAAATTGGGGTTTGATGTGCATATATGAACTTGTTTGATGTGCCTAAATGAAATTTGATTTGATGACGATACTTGAAACTAGGTTTTGATGTGCATATATGAACTTGTATTTGATGTGCATACATGAACTTTTTTCATTAAGTGACAAAAAGTTAAGTGCATATATGAAATTGGGTATAAATGTTTGAATGTGCATATATGAAATCGGGTTTTGAGGAGCATATATGAACTTTGTTCCATCAGAAGACTCAACAACATAATTCTATGCTTCAACATCTGAAATATAAAAATGAACATGTATGTATGACAAATTCTAACTACATTGTAACATACTGTAATAGTAATAACTTAATTACTAATATTGTTCATACATGAACAATTACAAAAATATACATCATGTAATACGAATATATCAAACTTGTTAAGTCAGATTTTATAGTAATCATTGTATTTATTGTCTTGTGCTAATACTGTGTATTAGATGCTTATATGTCATGAATTGGCCAAGGGTATTTAAGTCCCTTGTGGCCTTTGTGTTTGTAACACTTGAACGCATACTTTGAATATAGATTACATTTGGCTCTTCTCTCTCTCTACTTTCTCTCTCTAAGATTTAGAGTGATCTTGGATTATCAATTGGTATCAGAGCCTAATCTGAATCTGAGAGGATTGAGAGAAACATGTTTCGATTCTGAATTTGTGTTTGAATCAGGAAATTTGATCGATTTTCTTGATTTTTTCAAGAAAATCTCATTTTTTGATTTTTCATCAAACGAACTGGTTTTTGAATGATTTTTCTTGTAGATTGGTTCGTTGGATCCGTTTTCAATAGAAGATCTTCTTTGTTTCACATCATTTTGCAAGAAAATCATTTTTAGGGAATCAATTTCAAGATTTTTCGAGTTTCTGAAAAAGTCGTTTAGCGTACTGTTGGTTTCACGAATTCTCGATTTTGTGGTTTTTGATCGTTTTGGTTGTTTGAAAGTGGTTAGAAAGTTGTTTTCGATCAAATCTGTGTGAGAAAATTTCATCAGATTCAGTTCTGTAATCAATTTTAGAAGAGTTCTGAGTTTGTCTTCGTTTTGCGCCAGATCCAAAGTTTGCGCGAGTTCATACAAAGTTTGCGCTAGTTCATCTTCAAAGTTTACGCGAGTTTATCAAGTTTTGCGTAAATTTTGTTTATCAAGTTTTCGCCTTGTACAGAACCAAGCTATTCGCGAAAAGGTTGTTTTGCGCCATTAGTTCATCACGCAAAGTCAACTTTTCGTTACCTTTGTCTCGGGCAAAACTCATTTGCGTCACCAACGCTTCACGCAAAGCAAGTTTGCGCTAGTAATTGTTCATGCAAAGTTAAGTTTGCGTCACACTCTTCTCGTGCAAAGTGAATTTTGCGTTATCAACTCCTCACGCAAAACAATGTTTGCGTCACCATCGTCTAGCGCAAATCTCTTTTGCGCCATCAACATCTCACGCGAAATATTCTTTGCGCCACCAACATCTCGTGAAGTTCAAGTTTGGGCCATCTTCTGTTCATGCAAAATCTGGTTTGCGCCAGTCACAGTTAGCGCAAATCTTCAGTTTGCGCCAGTCTCTCACTGTTTCAAGACTTGGGATTTTTTCTCTGATTTTCTGAAGATATGGATATGTCAAAGTTCTCGTTTGAAGCTCAGTTTTACAAGAACGATCTTATGATGTTGTTGGGAACAGAAACTCGTCCTCCTGTTTTGATCAATGAAAATGAGTTCACCCAATGGCAAGATTGGTTCATTAACTTCATCGAGAGTCAAGCTAACGGAGAGAATATGATGAAGTCATTTACTGAAGGACCATTTGTCAGACCTAAGAACGATACTCCTTTGACTGCCGAAGAGGTTACATGAGAAAAAGCAGATCGTGAAGCAAAATCTAATCTGATGTTAGCATTGCCTAATTCTATCTACAATTGAATTGATTGTTTCAAGCATGATCCGAAGATGATGTGGAGTCAGTTAGAAAAGATTATTCTTGGTTCAACAGTTGCTACACAACTTCAGGAAACGCGCTACATGAATAATTTTGAGGAATTCAAAGCAAAGGATGGGGAGTCTTTGAAAAGTGTCTTTGACAGGTTCTCGGTAATAATGAACGATTTGCAAAAGATCAAAGTGACTAAAAATGAGTTAGAAACTAATCTGAAGTTCCTCAATGCTTTGCAACCGGAATGGAATAAATCTTGCCATCACTTGAGGAATGATGTCCGGATATCTTCTATGTAAATCCAAGAGCTGTATGAGATTCTGATGACAGATGAGAGCATAGTCAAGGAGAAGAAGGCTAAACTTTACAAAAAGAACAAAAAGACAGTAGACCCGATTGCCCTTATCACGAGTCAATTGGCTGAACAAGCATTAACCGAAAATGCTTATGACGGGGCCACTGATGACGATGGTGAAGCTCTTCAGAAAGCAATGATTCTTCTTTCTCAACACTATAATAAGAAGTTCCAATGTCTTTCGGGTGCCAACAATCTTCGCTTCACTTCAGGGTCTAAGAAGAATAAGCCTGCCAAAGTGCCCAAGACTACGAAAGCTACTGCGTGCTTCAATTGTGGAAAGTCGGGTCACATTGCCAAGGAGTGTCGAGTGAAGGTAGTTCGGGATTCTGCGTATTATCGGAAGAAACTGGAACTAGCTGACAAAAGATAGAATGGAACTGCTTTGCTGGTTGAAGAAGAATTCTAGCTAGATCACTCCGATGATGAAGCTGACAATGTGGAAACTGCTCATATGTGCTTCATAGGAGATGATTAGAGTGATGATGATGATGATGATTCAACTGATGAATCTGAGGTACCTTTTGAGTTTGATTACATATTTATATCCTCACAGATGAATATCATTATAACTGCTTTACATGATCTTCGTTCAAAGTTATTATCTGAAAAACAATTAAATTCAGAAAAGTCAAATTTGATTGAAAAATTACAAATTTCTTTGAAAGATGAAAAATCTATTTTAACTCATACAAAAGAAATCTTTCAAAAGAAATTAGATGATTTAGAAAAATCAAATATGACTTATCTTGATTCTTTGACGGAAATGACCAAACAAAAAGAAAGTTTTTCGGATAAAATAAACAAGTTGGAAGAAAAATTATATCTACGGAAGCAAACTGAACAAACTATTTACTTGAATAGACCACGGAGTTATGAGTCTATCAAAGAAAAATGGGGACTTGGCTTTGAAAATCCGCATTTTTTAGACAAAGCTAAAACAGAAGTTCCTACTTTATATGAATATGACTATCTAACTCTTGCAAGATATGCTCCTTAATTCAAATTTCATTGGACTAGTGAAAAGCAAGTTTTAGATATCGAAAATGAGAAAAGATTGAACAACTCGAAAAAGGAAATTCCTTTTGTTTATACGCGCGAAAATGCCAAATATTTTCCCGAAATATCAAAGAAGAGCAGAAACAGTTTAAATGTTATATCTCCCATTAAATCTTCATTATCTGATTATTATTTTGATATCTGTGCCACTAACACTGATAAAGAAAATATATCTCCAGTTTCTTATGATTCCAAGAGATATATTCCTCCATTAGTGTTAGAAAGCAAAATCATTGATCTTGAAGATAAAATGGAAGAACAAAATATTCAAAGAGAAATTGAATCAGATTTAATTCTTTCTTTCATGACATTAAGTCTTGAAGAAAAATTAATTTCTCAAAAATAAGATTATGTTTCTGGTCTTTCTTCTGATTTTAAAGAAAACAAACAGGAAGTTCTAAAATCTGAAATATTTTCTAAAAAATTTCTGACTCCGAGGCAAGTTCAGGTTTATTGTCTGATCAGTTGGGCTTCTTAGGTAAAATTGTTTCTTCAGACTCAATTCTTAAATCGAAAATTCTTGATGAATCTTTTACGCTAAATGATGATTATTATAAACCAAAGCGTAAAAGAAGAAGGTCAAAGAAGTCAAAGAAACAAGATACTGATATTTCTGAAAATTCTAATTCTTGTGATTCAAATATTTCAGATAGGACTTTGAGGACTCCTACAAGGCAGATATGGAGGATCAAGCGGAAATCTGATGAATCTACGACTGATGAGGATCGAAATGTAGACAAACTTTGTAGAAGTGATTCATTTGCTACTTATAATAAAATTTTCAAATATTCAATAAAGCAAATGATTCAAATTGAAAAAGATGTCTCCTATTCTTCCTCTGGTTCAAGTTCAGATGATTATGCTTCGTCCTCTACTGATGATTCTGTTCATTCATCTGATTATTTTTCTCGTGCTTTCTATGTCAAATATAACAAGATTACTCCTATTAGAACTGCAATTAACAAATATGGACCCAAATACAAGTGGGTTCCAAAATAAAAGATTAATTCTGAGTTGCAGGCACCTAATGTCAAGGGGGAGTAAGAGAACAATGGCTTCTGAGTAAATCAGCTCAGAACCCGTACTTCAATGGACTTCGAGTTCTAAACATATCAGTTTAGGACTCGTTTTTCAATGCATTTAGCTTCTGGACAAATGAGAAACTGTGAGTGCATCTACTTTATTCCGCTGCATTTATCTCTGACTGTGATATTGTTCCAGTTATCTCAAATTTTTTCAAGAATCTGAGCAAGTTCGACCAGATCCAAAACTTTGATATGAGACACCAATTCATTATACATTATGTGCAAGAAGGTATTATTGAATTTTATTTTGTTCCGACCTAATATCAATTTGCCGAATTCTTTACAATAGTCTTAAATGAAAAATGGTTTTTCAAACTCGGCATGTTGAATTTAAAAGTTTAAATTTTTACAAATTTTATTCTATAAAGTAAAAGTTTTACAGTTTTTCTTTCTTTTGAATAAAATGTGTGTCTAGGATAAATTTTCTAGTTGCTTTGTTAATATCGAAGTTTTATATGTTCAAATTTCAAGTCTTACAAAAGTCGAAAGGTCAGCAACATGTTTGAAACTTTTGATACTGCTTTAAAGTTATGTGATTCGGAATATTTATAGTTTACAATGCTTAGAAATCCTAAAAAGTCAGAATTATGGGTTGTAATGAAAATATGGGCTAAGCACTTAGATGTAAAACCGAGTGATTGAGATGCAAATTTATATATCTAAAATACAAAAATCTCTAAGTTTACAAGTTTGTACCTGTGACCTTTCTGGTTTGGGATAGTAAGTTATGTGGGATGCTTGTCATCTGGTCCCCTAAGGTCAATTGGTCTGGGAGTGATCGAACCCAAATCCTTCTATAGAATCAGATCGAAAGTCATGTTCTACTGGTATGAATGGGTTTAGGATGTGTCGATGTAGCCTTTCTGGTCTGGGAGAGTAAGTTCCAAGGGGTGCTTGACACCTAGTCCCCTAAGGCCAACTGGTCTGGGAGCGGCTGACCCAAATCCTGCAATAGGATCAGATAGAAAGTTACGTTTACGTCATGTTCTTTACTTACCAAACTTTTGATTAAAAGATGCCAATGTGTACAAGCTTAAAAGATGCCAAAAAGCACACTCATGTGAAGATGCCAATGTGCACAATGCTAAAAGATGCCAATGAGTACACATCTCATGATACTTGCTGATATATTTGAGTTGCGATAAACCTATATATTTGTGAAAGTCTTAATTCTTGACAGCTTAGTGTAAGTAAAGGCAAAGTTCTCTATTATATTTTTAGAATTGCATTTTCTTGAAGCTAGTCGAAGTTCGCATGCTAGCACACTGAATAGATTGATGAAAGTTTTTGAAACTGAACATGTCTTAACTTGATATGCAATGAAACTTGTATCTGTATCCAACAACATACAATTGACTTCAACTGATGGATTAATCTATGATATTTTACTAAGTAGAATTTAATTTGTATAGTGTTTAAAATTTTATATGTTTAGTTGTTTCAAAATTTATATTCAGTATATTTTTCTTTTTACACTGATGTTATTATGTTTGTGTTCTCATATCTGTTTCAATGGGTCTGTGCATTATTCGAGGGGGAGTGAATAAGGAAAATATTCTGAAAAGATCATATCTCATATTTCGAGGGGGAGTATCTGATTTTCTATACGAATGATAATTTGAATTGTCATATTTAGTGCATTTGTGTAGGGGAGTAAAAGAGCTTAACAAGTTACTTCATTTCAGCTTTCAAGTCAGATTTGCGCCAACAGTTGGTAGCGCAAAACTCAACTTTGCGCCTGTTGGATCAGTAATTGTATTCAAGATTAAATTTAAGGGTTTAAATTATAATTGTATTAAAGTTAATTAGAGGGTCTAATTTGTAATAAGTTAATAGTTATTAGTAGTTGGGCCCAAGCCCATTAGGCTTATACGCCTAAGTATAAGTAGTTTTGATTAATTAGGTTTTTTGGTGAATACTCTCATAATCCTCATTATTATCATAATATTCATTAGAGAGGTAGCCGTATTCTCTCTGTAATCGTACGCACAAGAGGTATCAAGAACACACACAAGGTTTAACTGTGTATTCAAGGGATTATGGTATGTTATTATGATCTTATTCATCTCTTGATATATATTATTGTGTGTGATTGTTATCAACTAGATATCTGGGTTTAACAAGTGGTATCAGAGCCTAAAGAATCAAGATTTTTGGGTTTAAAACTGCGTTTATCGACATTTAACATGTGAAAATCGATTGGTTGAATTACTGTGTTTTTAAGCTTAATGTTGATTTGATTAGATGTGTTTTATGTTTTAGAACATTATCTGATTAGTTAATTGCACTTAAAATCACAAATCGATTGCCTTTTTATGAATTTTTGGGATACTGGGTTCGACATATTCATAGAACTATCGACTACTGTGTCTATCAAATTGAAGCATGAAAGTTGATTTTAATCTTTGATTTTGATTGTGATTCGATCGATATATGTTTTTGGTTACTAAAGTCTGATTTTTGCATTTGAATTTGAGTTCTCGATTGGTTTCTGGGTTAATCATTGTGTTAATGTATTGTATTTAGAAAGTTTTGTAAAGTCATCCTTAGTGAAAAAGACTTTGTCTTTAGCATAATGGGTTGGGCTAAAATATGTAACATGGGTGATTGGGGTATAAATAGTAGGTGTTTTGTAATTTGTTTCTAACTTTCTTTTTCACAATGTAGACATTGAAGCTTGTAAGTGTTTCTAGTGAGAGAAACTCTTTCTCTCTCTAGATTGTGAATAATACAATCATTTCCAACCCAATCTACCTTTTGTTCAATCTTTTCTACATTGATTAATTGCGAATTCATGACCTATCATGTGGTATCAGAGCCTAATCGAAGAAATCTTTCATCGAAACGATCGAAGTTGCAATTTTTCGATGGAACAGTGATTTGGTCGAATGAACAGTATACGTGATTTTTTAAATTCTTCATTTTGGAGCTTAATTGATCTAGATTTGATGTTAGATTGATTATATGTATAGAGTCGAATCATTTGTAATCAATCACTTTGTGTGATTTCAACTAGTTTAGAAGAATTGTTCGATTTTTAGATTTTTTTTGTTCGAAATTTTTTTCACTGTGTTGTGATCGAATTCTTGTATTGAGATGTTTTTAGACAAGATCATCAACTACAAAGTTGTTCTAAAGTGAATTTCGAACATGCTCTCAAAGTTTCATCTCAAAATTCGACGAAATGTGAAAGATATGATGATTTCAACTTTTCAGAACTCGACTCTCGCAAGATCCCAAAAACGCGCAAGTTTCAACTGAAGAACACGCAAGTTCATCTGAAAAATGCGCTAGCTGAAGAACGCGCTAGCTGAAGAACGCGCAAGGATAGAGAAACGCGCAAATGGCGTCTACGAGTTTGATATTGTCAAATTCTTCTAAGTCCTAAAACGCGCAAGATAAAGCGTGCGAGTTTAGGAAACGCGCAAGGCGAAGCTTGCGAGTTTGAGTAAATGCGCAAGGTGAGGCGTTCGACTTTGGAAAACGCGCAAGACGTAGCATGCGAGTTTGGGCGATTACCATTCTTCAGTCTGCGAGTTCCATGCTTAGCGAGTTTCGATACTGTCAAATTTTTCTAAGGCATAAAACGCGCACATCATGGCCTGCGAGTTTCAAGAACACGCACATCACGTTTAGCGCGAAGCACATGAACAGTGCTTTGCGAGTTTATTGTTCTGCGAGTTTACTTGTTCTGCGAGTTCTGAGTTTTTGCGACAAGTTACTGTTCACACCCATTTTTGCGACAAATTGCCTTATGAGATTTAAGCGTCAAATCTTTCCTCAAATAAATCTTCTACCCTACCCAGTAGTGTTTGCTACAAGTTGCATCCTCCGACAAGCATACCAGATTAAGTTCTTAAGATGAATTCTTATTCAACTCGCGGTCAAAGACAGATTTGATGTTATATACTGAAGATGCATTTTGGATGTCATGTCATAATCCACACATATTATTCTTGTGAGCGTTAAGGAATGTGTTGGTTTTACTAAAGTTAAAAGTTGTCTTTATGTGCATTCAGTCGAGGTTACTGTCCACATCAGATCTGATATTTCAGTTGATACTCCAAGAATAAGAGCTACTTTCAAGGGGGAGCCGGAGCTGTTTGAAGTTTAAGCAACGCTAAAGTTTTTTCAAAGAAATCAAAGGGGAGAAGAGCTGAAGCTGATAGGAGATGATTCATTTATAAAACTTTAGGGGGAGAATGTTAATGTACTGTATTTAGAAAGTTTTGTAAAGTCATCCTTAGTGAAAAAGGCTTTGTCTTTAGCATAATGGGTTGGGTTAAAATGTGTAACATTGGTGATTGGGGTATAAATAGGAGGTGTTTTGTAATGTTTTTGTAACTTTCTTTTTCACAATGTAGACATTGAAGCTTGTAAGTGTTTCTAGTGAGAGAAACTCTTTCTCTCTCTAGATTGTGAATAATACAATCATTTCCAACCCAATCTACCTTTTGTTCAATCTTTTCTACATTGATTAATTGCGAATCCATGACCTAACATGTGGTATCAGAGCCTAATCGAAGAAATCTTTCATCGAAACGATCGAATTTGCAATTTTTCGATGGAACAGTGATTTGGTCGAATGAACAGTATACGTGATTTTTTTAAATTCTTCATTTTGGAGCTTAATTGATCTAGATTTGATGTTAGATTGATTATATGTATAGAGTCGAATCATTTGTAATCAATCACTTTGTGTGATTTCAACTAGTTTAGAAGAATTGTTCGATTTTGAGATTTTTTTTGTTCGAATTTTTTTTCACTGTGTTGTGATCGAATTTTTGTATTGAGATGTTTTTAGACAAGATCATCAACTACAAAGTTGTTCTAAAGTGAATTTCGAACATGCTCTCAAAGTTTCATCTCAAAATTCGACGAAATGTGAAAGATATAATGATTTCAAGTTTTCAGAACTCGACTCTCGCAAGATCCCAAAAACGCGCAAGCTTCAAATGAAGAACACGCAAGGTCATCTGAAAAACGCGCTAGACTCTGAAAGCCACAAACTAGAAACTCGCAAGGCACTAAAAACACAAAACTTTAGGGGGAGAATGTTAATGTACTGTATTTAGAAAGTTTTGTAACATGGGTGATTGGGGTATAAATAGGAGGTGTTTTGTAATTTGTTTGAAACTTTCTTTTTCACAATGTAGACATTGAAGCTTGTAAGTGTTTCTAGTGAGAGAAACTCTTTCTCTCTCTAGATTGTCAATAATACAATCATTTCCAACCCAATCTACCTTTTGTTCAATCTTTTCTACATTGATTAATTGCGAATTCATGACCTAACACATTGTTTTCTGGGTCGAAAGCTTCAAGGCTAATACCGGTCGATATTCAAGTCGACGAAACACCGGTCGACCCTATTCGCGCAAAACAAGTTTTGCGCCACACACTCCGGTCAATCTATACCGATTCCGGTCCCGGTTGCGTATACCGGTCAATATACTGTCTGGTCGACTGCATACCGGTCTGTCTCCTCACAAAAATCCCGCTCGCAAGTCCGCTCGACATAACGCTCCTTATCGATCCGGTCCAGGTCACAACATACCGGTCGAATACATCATACCGGTCAAGTACATCCCGGTCAAATTTATACCGGTCGAAGGACTACCCGGTCGCATCACAATACCGGTCGAAGCACCTCACTGGTAGACCTCAGTCCTCTCCGGTCGTGCAACATACAGGTCGAATAGTCCGGTCAAGCAAGACCCCGGTCGATCCCACTTTGCGCCACCTACTGTTAACGCAAAACCCATTTTGCGCGACCTACCTCTCGCGCAAAACTCCTTTTGCGCTACCCATTGCTCACGCAAAACTCTTTTTGCGCCACTGTCTTAGCTCATTTTTGCGCCAGATAAGTTTATTTTTTTTGAAATTCTGCTTTTAAATTATTTTTGGAAATTAATTTTTCTGAAAAATTTTTAAGTGTAGATTTTATCCAATACTTGATTCTAACGATCTCATCTAGTTGATTCTCTTGGTACAGATAATTTTGCTTTCTAACCATACAGCTAAAGATGTCTGAAGGTTATAGCCTTGATTTTGACAAGATGACTCTTTCTGAAGCAAAAGCAAATGTTAAACGTCTTGCTGGACAGTTGTAAAGATATACAAGCATGAATCTTGATTCTGAAAAGGAGAATAAAAAGCTCAAATCCGAGATATTACTTCTTAAAGCTGAGAACAAGGATTTAACGATTGAGAACTCATCTCTTCTTACTCAGATCAATGTTTTAAAAGAAATTTCAAAAGATTCAAAGAAATATTTCATCTGTTCAATATGCATCACTAATTCTAAAATTAATTTTGCAGGAATAATTGAGTTTAAAGAAAAACAGATTCTAAATCTTCAATCAAAGCTGAAGAAGTCTGAAAGTCTTAATTCTAGCTCAAGCTGGTCAAAGAAGGAATCAATGCAAAAAGAGCTAGATGAACTTAGAAGAAGAGAAAACATTGCTTGTGAAACATCTGAAGGGCTTAAAAAGACAAACTCTCGAATTTTTGCTGAAAGGGATTCTCTGAAAGATAAAGTCTTCAGTCTTGAGGTTGAAATTGATATGCTGAAAGAAAAGGCAACCCAAGATAAAGACAATACAAAAGTCCAAGATGAAATGTTGAAGATTGAGAAAGAGAGAAAAGAATTTGCTAAGAAATTCACTGATTTCTCCAGAAAAGCCTTTGAAGAGAAGAAATCGTTAGAGCTTAAATGTGTTAAGCTTTCTCAACAAGTTTCAAACTTTGAGAAGGTTATCATTCTTGAGAGAGAAAAGGTTGAGAAAGAGAAAAAGATATCTGTGCAGAAGAAAGTAAATATAAACTTTTCTGAAGAAAAGAAAGTATTTGAAACTGAGATAGCTAAGCTGACAAGAGAGCTATCTGAGCTATCAACAATCATTCTGAAGGAAAAGAAGACGAATTCTGAATTGCAAAAGAAGTTTGATCTGATTGAAAAGGAAAGAAACAGTTTGTCTTCAAAGATAAAGGAACTTGAAGAGATCGTTTTCAAGGTGAAGCTAACTGATCACAAGACGCCAGAGTCAATAGCTCAATCACCGAGAGATGATCAAACTGATTCAGATTGTTCACTCAAAAAGGCTTCGAGGTCACATTTTTCAAATATTTTCTATAATCCTTTATGTGATTTAGATGATGGTCTTAATTCTAAATCTACTTATCAGATTCGTCCTTCTAACTTTTTCTATCACACAGATGTTGATGGTTCAGTTAACTTCAAGAAGAACAAGTCTCGGAAGAAAAGGTTCTGGAGAAGGGAAGATGAGAAAGACAGAGGAAATTGGATCTTGAGAGTTAAAGGATCTTCAGAGGAAAGGAAGAAAGAAGAATCATTTGTGCATACATCAAATGCAAAATGGAACTATGCCTCAAAAGGTAAAACTTTTGGCAAACCTGATCTGGTTTACACAATCAATCAATTGATCAGGTTAGCACAAAAGAGAATTAGTTGTTCCTACTGTGGCTCAAATGATTTTGTAAGAAAAGATTATGTGAATAACTGGTATGGTTCTTATTTTATATCTCCCACTAGAATTGCAACTAACCCATTAGGACCCAATTACCAGTGGGTACCAAAAGCTAAACATGTGTTGCAGGCACCCAAAGTTTAAGGGGGAGAAAGAACAATGACTTCTGATTACTACAGATCAGGACTCGTGCATCATTGTCAAAACTATGACTTCTAAGTATAACAACTTAGGATTCGTTCTTCATTGGTAAGTAATCATGGCTTCTAATTATATCTGATTAGAACCCGCACTTCAGTGCTTTATTTTTTCTGTTTTTTGTATTTAAAAAAAATTCCTTAAGTTGAGGGGGAGTTTAATCGTCTATAAGATTAATTGTCAAACTCCTTTTAGTTTGAGGGGGAGAATTGCATTGTCAAACATCTTATGTTTTGACTTCTCTAAAATTTTTATTTTTCATGTTTATTCCTTTGTGCTTACATGTACAAAAGGTTGTTGAACAACATGTTCTGTTAGGAAAATACATGGGATTCAGTGTGAGAACCTAACAGAACTTCCATGGATTCACGATAACCAGTGTTTCCTACCCAGGAAGTATTCCCTGAGTGATTGAGGGGAGAGGGGTCAAAAGAATTGGGTGATGGTGTGTGAAGAGGTAAAATGGAAAAGAGAGATTGGTTAGAAGTAAGAATTAAAAGAAAGAGGGTGAGAGAATAGAGTAAAAGAATATCAAACTCTGCACCAAACTTCTTTCTGAGTCAGGCAGCCATATTATCTGTTGTTTCACATTTCTTCGTGAATGACATTGAAAAAGGCACATAGCCCATGCCATCTCTTGCATACAATCCCACCAGCTACTCATTCTTTTCTCAAAAAGAGAATGTTTCACATTTTCTAGGGAAGCAGCACATATGCTATTGGTTCTTCATTTGGAAGATACTAATATTGAAAAAGAAAGAAAGTTTCCCCACCTTCGAACCCTTTCTCATGCACATTGAGTCCTTGTATAATTTGTTGATGTCTCAACAAGTTTACGTACTTTGAGCCTAAATTGAAAAGTAATCATCGGTGCTTAATTCTTTCATACACATGCACGAGCACACAGAAATTTGTTTTCTGTCAGAACATTCATAGATAACTATGTGTTATTCGATGATTGAATGGAAGTCCTGGGGAGCCAACTTCAAAACCAGCTCCTTATATAGTAACTTTGTGTTACTGACAGGCATTTCAACTGAGTCATTTGTTGATTCAGGGTTACCACATTTATTTGAATCTGAAAAGATTGAAATAATCACTCTTTCCATTTGGGAAGACTGCTCTTATTTCCACACAGGGATCGATACATGAAGATAGTGCTAAATTGATGACTACACACAAAAGGGGGAGATTATTTTTGCTATGTTTTGATGATGATGATTCTCACCACTCATCAAAAAGGGGGAGAATATACAAAGGGGGAGAATATAACTGCTGAAGATTTCAAAGAATTCAAAGTGTCTGAGCTTATTTGATCTATCAAAAGCCTGACTGAAGATGATCGTCAGAAGGATACTTCATTTGAAGATAGAGGAAGATGAAGACTGTATCTGAAGTTTTCAAGAAAAGTGAAGACCCGATGACTATCGAAGATTATTGCCAATTTTTTTTTAATCTTGAATCCAAAGGGGGAGATTGTTGGATCAGTAATTGTATTCAAGATTAAAGTTAAGGGTTTAAATTGTAATTGTGTTAAAGTTAATTAGAGGGTCTAATTTCTAATAAGTTAATAGTTATTAGTAGTTGGGCCTAAGCCCATTAGGCTTATACGCCTAAGTATAAGTAGTTTTGATTAATTAGGTTTTTTTGGTGAATCCTCTCATAATCCTCATTATTATCATAATATTCATTAGAGAGGTAGCCGTATTCTCTCTGTAATCGTACGCACAAGAGGTATCAAGAACACACACAAGGTTTAACTGTTTATTCAAGGGATTGTGGTATGTTATTCTGATCTTATTCATCTCTTGATCTATATTATTGTGTGTGATTGTTATCAACTAGATATCTGGGTTTAACTAGTTTTGCAATACTCTTCGGGTCTTCACTTCTCTTGAAAGCTTGTTAACAGCTTCAGATCTTGTAGCGTTACACAGTCTTCAAATTCCTCTTTTGAATGCAAGTATCCTTCTGACGATCATCTTCAATCAGACTTTTGATAGATCAAATAAGCTCAGATACTTTGAATTCTTTGAAATCTTCAGCAGTCTTCAGATTATATTCTCCCTTTGTATTCTTCTCCCTCTTTTTGATGAGTGGTGAGAATCATCATCATCAAAACATAGCAAAAACAATTTTCTCCTTGTTGTATAGTCATCAGTTAAGCATTGTCTTCATGTATAGATCCCTGTGTGGAAATAAGAGTAGTCTTCCCAAATGGAAAGAGTGATTATTTCAATCTTTTCAGATTCAAATAATAAAAATGTGGTAACCCTGAATCAACAAATGACTCAGTTAAAATGCCTGTCAGTAACACACAGTTACTGAGTAACACATAGTTACTATATAAGGAGATGGTTTTGATGTTGGCTCCCCAGGACTTCCATTCAATCAGCGAATAAAACATGGTTATCTATGAACGTTCTGACAGAAAACAAATTTCTGTGTGCTCGTGCATGTGTATGAAAGAATTAAGCACCGATGATTGCTTTTCAATTTAGGCTCAAAGTATGTAAACTTGTTGAGACAGCAACAAATTATACAAGGACTCAATGTGCATGAGAAAGGGTTCGAAGGTGGGGCAACTTTGCTTCTTTTTCAATATTAGTATCTTCCAAATGAAGAACCAATAGCATATGTGCTGCTTCCCCAGAAAATGTGAAACATTCTCTTTTTGAGAAAATAATGAGTAGCTGGTGGGGTGTAATGCAAGAGATGGCATGGGCTAGTTTTCTTTTTCAATATTGTTCACCAAAGATTGTGAAACAATAGATTATGTGGCTGCCTGACTCAGAAAGAAGTTTGATGCAGAGTTTGATATTCTTTTACTCTGTTCTCTCACCCTCTTTCTTTTAATTCTTACTTCTAACCAATCTCTCTTTTCCATTTTATCTCTTCACACACCATCACCCAATTCTTTTAACCTCTCTCCCCTCAATCACTCAGAGAATACTTCCTGGGTAGGAAACACTGGTTATCGTGAATCCATGGAAGTTCTGTTAAGTTCTCACACTGAATCCCATGTATTTTCCTAAAAGAACATGTTGTTCAACAACCTTTTGTACATGTAAGCACAAAGGAATAAACATGAAGAATACAAATTTTGGAGAAGTCAAAACATAAGATGTTTGACAATGCAAAGGTGTTTGACAATGCAATTCTCCCCCTCAAATCAAACTAAAAGGAGTTTGACAATTAAGCTTATAGACGATTAAGCTCCCCCTTAACTTAAGGATTTTTTTTTAAATACAGAAAACAGAAAAAATAAAGCACTGAAGTGCGGGTTCTAATCAAATGTAATTAGAACCCATGATTACTTATTCTCCGGTGAGAATAGTATTATTCATTTTTACCAATGAAGAACGAGTCCTAAGTTGTTATACTTAGAAGTCATAGTTTTGACAATGATGCACGAGTCCTGATCTGTAGTAATCAGAAGTCATTGTTCTTTCTCCCCCTTAAACTTTGGGTGCCTGCAACAAAGGTTTAGCTTTTGGTACCCACTGGTAATTGGGTCCTAATGGGTTAGTTGCAGTTCTAGTGGGAGATATAAAATAAGAACCATACCAGTTATTCACATAATCTTTTCTTACAAAATCATTTGAGCCATAGTAGGAACAACTAATTCTCTTTTATGCTAACCTGATCAATTGATTGATTGTGTAAACCAGATCAGGTTTGCCAAAAGTTTTACGTTTTGAGGCATAGTTCCATTTTGCATTTGATGTATGCACAAATGATTCTTCTTTCTTCCTTTCCTCTGAAGATCCTTTAACTCTCCAGATCCAATTTCCTCTGTCTTTCTCATCTTCCTTTCCTAAGAACCTTTTCTTCCGAGACTTGTTCTTCTTGAAGTTACCTGAACCATCAACATTTGTGTCATAGAAAAAGTTAGAAGGACGAATTTGATCAGTAGATTTAGAATTAAGACCATCATCTAAATCACAGAAAGGATTATAGAAAACATTTGAAAAATGTGAACTCGAAGCCTTTTTGAGTGAACAATCTGAATCAGTTTGATCATCTCTCGGTGATTGAGCTATTGACTCTGGCGTCTTGTGCTCAGTTAGCTTCACCTTGAAAATGATCTCTTCAAGTTCCTTTATCTTTGAAGACAAACTGTTTCTTTCCTTTTCAATCAGATCAAACTTCTTTTGCAATTCAGAATTCGTCTTCTTTTCCTTCAGAATGATTGTTGATAGCTCAGATAGCTCTTTTGTCAGCTTAGCTATCTCAGTTTCAAATACTTTCTTTTCTTCAGAAAAGTCTATATTTACTTTATTCTGCGCAGATATCTTTTTCTCTTTCTCAACATTTTCTCTCTCAAGAATGATAACCTTTTCAAAGTCTGAAACTTGTTGAGAAAGCTTAACACATTTAAGCTCTAACGATTTCTTCTCTTCAAAGGCTTTTCTGGAGAAATCAGTGAATTTCTTAGCAAATTCTTTTCTCTCTTTCTCAATCTTCAACATTTCATCTTGGACTTTTGTATTGTCTTTATCTTGGGTTTCCTTTTCTTTCAACATATCAATTTCAACCTCAAGACTGAAGACTTTATCTTTCAGAGAATCCCTTTCAGCAAAAATTCGAGAGTTTGTCTTTTTAAGCCCTTCAGATGTTTCAAGCAATGTTTGCTCTTCTTCTAAGTTCATCTAGCTCTTCTTGCATTGATTCCTTCTTTGACCAGCTTGAGCTAGAATTAAGACTTTCAGACTTCTTCAGCTTTGCTTGAAGATTTAGAATCTGTTTTTCTTTAAACTCAATTATTCCTGCAAAATTAATTTTAGAATCAGTGATGCATACTGAACAGATGTAATATTTCTTTGAATCTTTTGAATTTTCTTTTAAAACATTGATCTGAGTAAGAATAGATGAGTTCTCAATCGTTAAATCCTTGTTCTCAGCTTTAAGAAGTAATATCTCGGATTTGAGCTTTTTATTCTCCTTTTCAGAATCAAGATTCATGCTTGTATATCTTGACAACTGTCCAGCAAGACGTTTAACATTTGCTTTTGCTTCAGAAAGAGTCATCTTGTCAAAATCAAGGATATAACCTTTAGACATCTTTACTTGTATGGTTAGAAAGCAAACTTATCTGTACCAAGAGAATCAACTAGATGAGATCGTTAGAATCAAGTATTGGATAAAATCTACACTTAAAAAATTTTCAGAAAAATTAATTTCCAAAAATAATTTAAAAGCAGAATTTCAAAAAAAATAAACTTATCTGGCGCAAAAATGAGCTAAGACAGTGGCGTAAAAAGAGTTTTGCGTGAGCAATGGGTAGCGCAAAAGGAGTTTTGCGCGAGAGGTAGGTCGCGCGAAATGGGTTTTGCGTTAACAGTAGGTGGCGCAAACTGGGATCGACCGGGGTCTTGCTTGACCGGTGTGATGCTTGACCGGACTATTCGACCGGTATGTTGCACGACCGGAGAAGACTGAGGTCGACCGGTGAGGTGCTTCGACTGGTATTGTGATGCGACCGGGTAGTCCTTCGACCGGTATAAAGTTGACCGGGATGTACTTGACCGGTATGATGTATTCGACCGGTATGTTGTGACCTGGACCGGATCCATGAGGACCGGTATGTCGACCGGACTTGCGATCGGGATTTTTCCAGCAAAATTAATTTTAGAATCAGTGATGCATACTGAACAGATGAAATCTTTCTTTGAATCTTTTGAATTTTCTTTTAAAACATTGATCTGAGTATGAAGAGATGAGTTCTGAATCGTTAAATCCTTGTTCTCATCTTTAAGAGGTAATATCTCGGATTTGAGCTTTTTATTCTCCTTTTCATAATAAAAAACGATGCTTGTATATCTTGACAACTGTCCAGCAAGACGTTTAACATTTGCTTTTGCTTCCGAAAGAGTCATCTTGTCAAAATCAAGGCTATAATCTTCAGACATCTTTAGCTGTAGGGTTAGAAAGCAAAGTTATCTGTACCAAGAGAATCAACTAGATGAGATCGTTAGAATCAAGAATTAGATAAAAACTACACTAAAAATTTTCAGAAAAATAAATTTCTAAAAATAACCAAATGCAGAATTTTCACACAGTACAAGTCAAATTAATCACAGAAAATCTGGCGCAAAATTGAGCTAAGGCAGTGGCTCAAAAGGACTGTTTGCGCGCGAGACAAGTCGCGTAAAATAAAGTTTTGCGTGAACAGTGGATGACGCAAAGTTGAGGTTTGCGCGAGCAACAGATGGCGCAAGAATGAAATCTGCGCTAGACGAGGGTCGCGAGAAAGGAGTTTTGCGTGAGTAATGGATGGCGCAAAAGGGGTGTTTGGGCGATGAACTGTTGGCGCAAAAGAGTGATCGACCGGGGTCTTGCTTGACCGGACTATTTGACCGGTATGTTGCACGAATGGAGAAGACTGAGGTCGACCGGTGAAGTACTTCGACCGGTATTATGATGCGACTAGTAGTCCTACGACCGGTATAAAGTTGACCGGGATGTACTTGAACGGTATGAAGTATTCGACCGGTATGCTGTGACCTGAATTGGATAGATGAGGACCGGTAGGTCGACCGAACTTGCGACCGAGATTTTTGTGAGGAAACAGACCGGTATGGTGAGGCGACCGGATCAATGTGTGGCGCAAAGTAAAAACTTGCGCGACTAAGGTCGACCGGTGTTCCGTCTACTCAAATATCGACCGGGACCGGAGTTGATGAATAACGACCGGTATGTTCTTGAGAGTTCGACCCAGAATAACGATAATTAACCCAGAACACACATCAAACACAGAAATTGAATGCAAAAATCAGACTTTTGAAACCATAAACATACATCGATCAGAATGCAATCAAAACCAATGACTAAAATCAACTTTCAAGCTTCAATTTGATTACCACATGGATCGATAGATATGAGAAACCAGAATCCAAAAATCATCAAAAATTCAATCAATTTATGATTTACAGTGCATTTAAACCATCATGTTAGACTGTAATTGTATTCAAGATTAAATGAGGGTCATTGTTGTAATTAGTGTTTGGATGTGTGTTGTAATGAGATTAGAAGGTTTGACCTTGCTTGGTCATGTTGACCTATATATAATCAAGTCCTTGTATTGTTTGTAAGGGGTGATAGTAAGTGTGTGAAAGTAAAGGTGTAATGTTGGTGGTAGTTGAGAGAGAGTAAGAACACACACAAAGAACACACACATACGTGAGATCTGTGACTGGATGTTAGATCTGTGATTAATTGTAATTCATGTGATTAATCTAATAAAAGTGTTTGTGTCAATCTAAATGTGTTAATGCTAGTAATCACTGGGCCACAATTGGTATCAAAGCCAAATCCGTTTGAAAATCAAGAAAATATTTTGAGTCGACACTGTTCACGTTACTGTTCACGAAGTCAAAATCGATTTTGATTTTTAGTGGAATTTTTGAGTTGAATCTGATTAGGTTATGTTCGAATTGTGAAATCGATCATGTCTGTATAATTTGTTTCAAGGTTTGCACAATATTCGATTGGTAATTTTGATTTTAAAGAAGTTTTTGGTTCACGAGTTTTACGTACTGTTCTTGAATCAATTTGATGATTTGTGTGTTTTTAATCGAAATTGCTTGCTAAAATTGTGTTCGAAATGTGTTGGTGAATGAATTTTCAAATTTTTAGATCGAAATTCGGAGTCTAGATGAGTTTTTGGTGTGATTTTGATTGATTTTAGAGGTTTGCGTGTGTTCGTTAAACTTTGCGCTTGATTCATCGTAGTTTGCGCTTGATTCATCGTGTTCATCCTGGTTTGCGTTTCATTCATCGAAAGTGTTATTTGTGTTTCTCCACAAACGCAAAGTCAGGATTTGCGTTTCACATCACAAACGCAAAGTGGAGTTTGCGATTCACACTACAAACGCAAACTAAGGTTTGTGCTCCTTGTCACAAACGCAAAGTAGCAGTTTGCGTTCCACTCCACACACGCAAAGTAAGGTTTGCGTTCCTCACTACACACGCAAACTAAGGTTTGCGTACCAAAGCACAAACGCAAAGCTAAGGTTTGTGTTTCTTAGCACAAACGCAAAGTGTTGGTTTGCGCTCTTCACTACAAACGCAAAACTAAGGTTTGCGATTCACACTGCAAACGCAAAGCAAGGTTTGCGTTCCACATTGCAAACGCAAAGTAGTGTTTAGCGGGACCCCCGTGCTAAGTCTGCCCAGGGGGACAAAAGTTCTTTGAGTAATCAAAATCTCTGAATTTTTTTTAAGTTTTCTTGATTTGATTGGATTTAAAGATCTTTACTAGCTAATATTTTTTCATCTTGTGTAGGTATATACAGATCTCAACCATGGCAAATGAATTTCTTTCTATGGGATCTCATCTGAAGCCTCCGGTCTTGTCTGTCGGAGATTATTCACAATGGAAGAAAAGAATGATTCAGTTCTTGAATCTAAAGAACATAGATTATATGACATCTATCTTAGATGGTCCGGGAAATCCACAATCGTTTGTACCTGGACAAGCAGCCACAACTACATCTCCAGCTATCCCAGATCGATATGTGTCAAAACCATATCAATTCTTTACTGATGTGGAAAAGGAAAGACACAAGATAGATGAAGAGGCACTTATCTATCTTACTATGGCAATCCCTAATGACATCTACAATCGCGTAGATAGTAGGGAATCTGCAAAAGAGTTATGGGATGAATTGGAGAAACAGTTTCAAGGATCAAAGAAGTCAATTCAGACAAAGCTGAATCAGAGTATAAATGCATATGAAGGCTTTCATGCGAAAGAAGGAGAGACTTTGTTGGAAACATACAATCGCTTCAATATGATATTGAATGATCTAAGGAGAATGGAATGAACATGTCAGAATCAGAGATCAATTATAAGTTCATCAAGAACTTGAACCCAGAATGGAAAAGCTATGCTATCAACATTCAGATGACTAAGGACAAGGCACAAGAAGACGTCAATGATATCTTCACAACTTTATCTCAGCATGAGGATGAAGTAAAGCAGCTTGGTGCTGAAAAGAAGATGGTCAAAGATTCTCTAGCCTTAATGTCTGAACGTAAGAAAGGGTCAAGTTTCAAGTTCAGTTCTTCTTACAAGTCAAAGTCAAGGAAATCCAGAGCTCTCCTCACTGAAGTTACTGATTCAAGAACTGATCAATCTTCTACTGAAAGTGAAGAATATTCAGATGAGGATATGCAACTATTCGCTGAAAATCTGGCTCTTCTCACAAAGCAGTTTAAAAGCTTTGGAAAGAACAAGTACAAGCCGAAATATGAGAGTTACAAGAAAGACAAGTTCAAACCGAGATCTGAAAAGAAGTATGAGAAAAGAGGAGAGAAAAGAGATGAAAAGCGAGAAGAGAAACGAGAAGAGAAGAGAGAAGGAAAGAAAGAAGAGACTGAGCCGAAATATGGAAGATGCCATAACTGTGGAAAACCAGGTCATTTTTCCAAGGATTGCAAGTTCAAGCGAACAAAGAATTCGGAATATTATGCTCGAAAAACTTTGTTAGCAAAGAGGTGGAAGATGGTCAGAACTTAATGGCGGAAGAAGAGAATTGGCTCTACAAGAGTTCTGATGATGAATCTGCACACTTTACTTAGGTGTGTATGATGGCCAAAGTAGATGAGGACATTGGATCATCTTCTGATCATTCCGACTGTGGTTCTGAGGTATGTATTCAATCCTTAAAGGCTCAAGTTAAATTAATGAAAGAAGAGTTTAAAACTTTAAAAGACAAACTTAGTCATGAAAGACAAACAATGTTGAATTTTCGTGATGAAAATTCAATGTTGAAAGATGTTATTAAGGAAAAAGAATCTGAGAAAGATTGTTTGAAAAAGGACAAAGATGTGTTAAATTCAAAAATATCTGAGCTTGAAAGAGATCTTGTAAACTTAAATGCTGAAAAAGGTGATTTTCAACTAAAATTTAAAGCATGTTTTCAAGAAAGAAACGAGGCATATTGTAAAATCAAGCAACTGGAGGATTTAAATCTGAAAAGAGGACAGACTGAGCAAACATTAAATCTTTTAACAAACAAACTCCAAGATGTCAGATTTTATAATGTTAAAAAAGGTTTAGGTTTTGAACCAAATACTGTTTTGAAAAGAGCACCAGAAAATTTGTATAATTTTGATAAAATGGGCTCTACTTCTACAAAACCTGATATTCATGATAATTTTGTAAAAGGTAAAGTTGTGAATGATGATGACACTTTATCTTGCGCTGATTCCATTTCAAGTTTAAAATCTGTTGGTTTTGCTTATAAAGATTTAAATGAAAGTTACAAAACAAGAAAGATAGAATTTAGTGAGTTTACGTCTCTATTTTCTCCAACAGAATCAGCCAAGATTGATGAAAATAATACTGAATCTCAGTGTCAGTTTGATGAATCTGATTTAGAAACTGATGTTGAGAATCAAGTGTTATTATATGATTTATTCACGTCTAATTCATCAAATGGATCAAAAGATGAAAATATCATGAATCAAAACCTTAATTCTGATTTTTCAAAAATTATGACTGAGGAGATCTTTACAGCAATGATGAATGCTTTAGATCCTGTTCCTATTATAGAAAAGATGGAATCAAACTCTGAGGTGAATCAAGCATCTAATTTTGAGAAACAAATCACAGATCTTCAAAAGACAATTGAGGAGTTAGAAGATGAGAATGTTGATCTCAAATTCAAACTTGACAAGTCTTTTGAAGAAAACAAAGAACTCTCTAGAGAGTTAAATATTTTAAAAAATTATTTGTTTCAACAAAATTTAAAGGAGAAAAAGATGTTTGACTCTAAAAACTGGAATGTTCATTCTAATCCAGAGTTTGATACTGTTAATTCTAAAACTTCAGTTGTTTTTACTACTACTCCCGAATATCCTCCGAGTATTTTTGAGAAAGGAGAAGATTCTTGTACTTCAAAGCCAAAATCATTTTCTTCAAAGAAAACTAACAAGATTCTGTTTCCTGTTTCAGATGTAAAAAGGCAAAATGGTAAAGGAGAAAGGATGAAGAATGTGAAGGAAAATAAAGTTGCTAAAAATAAATGTAATATCAGTGATAGTGGTAGTTTGATGTGTAAAAATTCAAACGTTTCCAAATGTCAAAGTTGTATGAATGATTGTACTTCATTGGATAAATCTAAGCTTTTGACATTTGCACGTAAGAATTTTATCTGCAAACACTGTCATGATAATGCTTTTATCATTCCTTCCATTCATCCTAAATCTAAAGTTGCCAGAAAAACATCTCATGTCAAATCAGCTTTAAATTCCTTAACCCATCAGGCTAAAATTTTTCATGATAAGATTGATAATTTTTCGAAAAAGAAAACATTTCATGAGCTTAATGTTAAAATGGTTTGGAAATGGGTACCTAAGCCTCGCTATGAGTGGCGAATTAAGGCTAAGGTAGATGCTGTTGATAAGTTGCGAAAAGCTAACAAGGAAGGACCCATCTGAATATGGGTACCTAAACAGAAATGAGTTGTTCTTTTTGCAGGTGTCACATACATGGTATATAGATTCAGGATGCTCGCGCCATATGACAGGATTTAAGTATCTACTTCACAATTATGTTGAGGAATCTGCCGGTACTGTAAGTTATGCTAATTCTGAGGTTACAAGATACATTCGAGGACACGGATCGTTAACAAATGGCATCGTGACAATCAAAAGAGTACTATACGTGGAAGGACTTGATCATAATCTTTTCAGTACAAGTCAATTCTGCGATAGTCAATTTCAAGTTCGGTTTACTGATAAATGTTGTTATATTGAAGATAAAGATGGTCGTGCAGTTTTTAAAGCCAAGCGGAATGCAAATCTTTATTCTGTGAATTTTCCAACACTTTCTGCATCAAGACCTGTTTGTCTGATTGCAAAAGCTTCACGAGCTGAAAGTTGGATATGGCATCGGCGTCTGTCTCATCAAAACTTTGATGCGATTAATCAGTTGGCGAGACAAGGCATTGTCAAAGGTCTACCAGAACTAAGGTTTGAGAAGAATTCTCTTTGTCCCACTTGTGAAATGGGAAAGATGAAGCGAACATCTCATAAAGCAAAGACAGAATTCTCATCTTCAACACCTCTTGAATTGATACATATGGACCTTTGCGGCCCGATGAGGACTCAGTCTATCAATGGTAAGAAATATATTTTGGTCATGATAGATGAGTACTCCAGATATACTTGGCTGGAATTTTTAAGGAACAAATCAGATGCAACAGAGCTCATCATTGAGTTTTTAAAGAAGATCCAAGTTCGACTACAATTGCCGGTTGTATCTTTGAGAAGTGACAATGGCACGGAATTCAAGAATGAAAAGCTTCAGAGTTATCTCATATCTGTTGGGATCTCTCACAATTTTTCTGTTGCCTACACTCCTCAACAAAATGGAGTAGTTGAAAGGAAGAATCGAACACTGGTGGAAGCTGCAAGGACAATGTTAGCCTATTCCGAATTGCCAATGTTTCTGTGGGCTGAAGCCGTAGCTACTGCGTGTTTCACACAAAACCGCACGATTGTCATCAAAAGACATAAAAAGACAGCGTATGAACTTATTAATAGTCGAAAACCGAATATTAAATTTTTTCGTACTTTTGGTTGCAGGTGTTATATTCTCAATGATCGAGACAATCTTGGTAAATTTGACAAGAAGGCTGACGAAGGCTATTTCATTGGTTATTCGTTAACGTCTAAAGCCTATCGGATCTACAATAGACGAACCAAGACGATCATGGAGAGCATTAATGTGTCATTCGACGAATCATCAACGTTGACTTCAGAACACAACAGTTCAGAACTCAAGCTTAAATAGAAAGTTTCTATACAAGATGGAATAGAACCTGAAGTCAAACAGAATAAGTCTTCTAATTCAAATAAAATTACAGCTGAATTAGACTTATTATTTTTTGATGCTTTTCTGGATATATGTGCAGATTTTGAAAAATCAATCATATCCACATCAACTTCAGAGGTTCCAATTATAGTCGCAGATATATCAGGACCTTCTGAAAATGTCACAATATCAACCGCATCAGGTACATCTACACATATACATTCTGAAGATACTAATGTTGATTATGTGCATGCAGATCCAAATTCTGCAACAGAAGTTCCGAGTGATTCTTCTATTGCTCCGGAAATATTTACTTCAGAAGAGGTTGTACAAGATGTTCCGAGCACATCTGGGGTTGATAAAGACTTACCTGCAGTATATGATGAATATGAGGAAGATAATACTCAAGCTGAAATTCATCTGATTCCAAGTACAATGAAATGGACAAGAAATCACCCACTTCATAATATCATTGGTGATGCACAGTCTGGTGTACAAACACGTGCAACATCGGCTAATTTTTGTCTATATTCAAGTTTTTTAAGTTCTCTCGAGCCGAAGAAAGCTTCAGAAGCCTTGAGCGATCCAGATTGGATACTGGCGATGCAAGATGAACTTCTACAATTTGAGAGGAACAAAGTTTGGCGACTTATACCACTTCCAAAAGGAAAATTTATTATTGGAACAAAGTGGGTTTTCAGAAATAAGAGAGATGAATCTGGAGTTGTAATTCGAAACAAAGCTCGCCTTGTTGCAAAGGGTTATTGTCAACAGGAGGGGATTGATTATGAAGAAACATTTGCTCCTGTGGCACGACTGGAAGCGATACGAATCTTCTTATCCTATGCAACGCATAAAAATTTTACGGTCTTCCAAATGGACGTAAAATCAGCATTCTTAAATGGGATATTGCATGAAGAAGTATATGTTGCTCAACCAGAAGGATTCGTTGATCCAAAGAACCCTGATCATGTCTATGTCTTAGACAAAGCCTTGTATGGACTCAAACAGGCACCAAGAGCTTGGTACGAAACTTTAACTCAATTTTTACTCGCTTCAGGATTCAAGAAAGGTACAATTGATACTACTCTCTTTATGAAAAAGCAAGGTGATGATATGATTCTGATTCAGATTTATGTAGATGACATAATTTTCGGTTCTACAAATCCAAAGTTTTGTAAAATTTTTTCAAGAATCATGGAATCTCGTTTTGAAATGTCAATGATGGGTGAACTGAATTTTTTCCTTGGTCTTCAAGTAAAACAGTTACCCGAAGGCATTTTCATTAATCAGTCAAAATATATTCGAGATATTTTAAAGAAATTTAACATGACTGACAGTTCAGTGATGAAAACACCGATGGCAACGGGCACACTTTTAGATGCAGATCTTTCTGGCAAATCAGTAGATCAAAAAGTGTATTGTAGCATGATTGGGTCACTGCTGTACTTAACAGCCAGTAGACCGGATATTATGTTTGCTACATGTTTTTGTGCGAGATATCAAGCTAATCCGAAGGAATCACACCTGGTCGCTGTAAAACGGATTTTTAGGTATCTTAAAGGTTTTACTGAGTTAGGCCTTTGATATCCTAAGGGTTCGTCTTTTGATTTAACTGCCTATACTGATGCTGATCATGCAGGATGCAAACTTGATAGAAAGAGCACCTATGGTTCTTGTCAGTTCTTAGGTGATAAGTTGGTTAGTTGGACATCTAAGAAACAAAATTGTGTTTCTACATCTACCGCTGAGGCTGAATACGTAGCTGCCGCAAGCTGCTGTTCACAAGTCCTCTGGATGCGAACACAGTTAAAAGATTTCGGATATACTTACCAACGAGTCCCTATCTACTGTGATTCTAAAAGTGCGATTGCGATAACAGCTAATCCAGTACAACATTCCAAGACGAAACACATCGACGTGCGTTATCATTTTATAAAGGATCATGTTGAGAAGGGCGATATCGAGATGCACTTCGTGACTACAGACTACCAGTTGGTTGACCTTTTCACCAAGCCGTTGGATGAAAAGAGGTTTACCTTTTTAGTTAGCAAACTTGGTATGTTAAACGCCAATTCATGATTCTAGGGGGAGTTTTCTAATCTTGTACTTTATTTGCATATATTTTAGATATTTCATCATATGCTATCTGACTAAAGCGGAATCATTTTTATAATGATTACCAAAATCTTTTTCTTGCAGGATATTTTATGTGACATTGGCTTTTGGACAATTTAGTTCAAAACCCGTATTCAAAAGTTTTCTTCTGAAGGATGCTTTCAAGATTACATCTTATCAGGAAGTTTTTCGTTTGAAAGAGATTTTAGATATTATATTGCTATATCTTTTATAATAATATTTCTAAAAAGATTGACGTTTTACAGATATCAAGGGGGAGGATATCTAGTCAAGGATACTTTAATTGATATATTCATTTCAGGGGGAGTTAAGGATTCTAATTCACAGGTATAACATTCAAAACCTTATATTCTAACACTTGTGAAAGAAGAACAACTTTTACTTGTGAAAAATGTTTTAAAATATTCAAACCACTTCACGATCTTAAAATGTTTTTCTGATTTGAGAAGTGTGAATTTTAAATGATTTTTGGTTACTTGTGAATTTTATTGTTTATCTGACCGTGTGTTCTTTAAAGAATAATACTTGTGTATTTTCTTTTCTATATACTTTGTCAAGTATTCATACACACAATGCTTCAGTATTTTCAATTTGATTATGTTATTACCATGTATCAAATGATATATCTTTCTATGGTAATACTCCCGTTTGGTATTCACAGTTGTTTGAATCAAACGTCATTTCATTTTAATGTGCTTTCATTGATAATATGTTTATATATTGTTCATATAAACAACTTACGTCTTTGAATTCCCAAATATTTTTCTTCATGATAATTTGATCTGATCTTAATCATTGTCAGATTCTCAAAACATTTCTATTCTTTTCATTCATATAAAGTTTTGAGATATCTTAAATGTTTAAAATGCTCAATTTTCATTTCTGATTTTTGAATGACCATACAAACACTGATATATGATTTCTTGTGCTTTATATGTCAAGAAAATCATTGAACAACATCTACTTTTAGGAACATGGGATTCAGTGTGAGTGCTTATTAGATCTTCCATGGATTCACAATAACCAGTGTTTCCTACCCCAGAAGAAATCCTTTGAGTGATTGAGGGGAGATGGGTCTAAAAGAATTGAGTGTGGGAGTGAGCTGAGGTAAAATGGAAATGAGAGATTGGTTAGATGTGAGCTTATATGATTAAAAGAAAGAGGGTGAGAGAACAGAGTTAAAAGAATATCAGAACTTTGCACCAAACATCTTTCTGAGCCGGGTAGCCACATTACTGATTGGTTCACATTTCTTTCGTGACCATCATTGAAATAGGCAAATAACCCATGCCATTTCTTACATACAACCTCACTAGCTACTCATTCTTTTCTTAAAAAGAGAATGTTTCACATTTTCTAGGGAAGCAGCACATAATCTATCGGATCTTCATTTGGAAGATACTGATATTGAAAAAGAAGGAAAGTTGCCCCACCTTCGACCCTTTCTCATGCACGTTGAGTCCATGTATAATCATTGCTGTCTCAGTGATTTACATACTTTGAGCCTTATGAAACACAATCATTGTGCTAATTCTTTCTTACACAAGCACGGGCACACAGAGAATATGTTTTTCTGTCAGAACATTCATAGAATTACCTTGTGTTTTTCAATTATTGAATGGAAGTCCTGGGGAGTCAATATCAAACAAGCTCCTTATATTGTACATTCGTTGTACACAGTAACTTTGTGTTACTGACAGGCATTTCTAACTGATTCATATGTTGATTCAGGGTTACAACTCTTATTTTGTTTGAATTTGAAAAGATTCAGATAAATACATTCATGGTTCAACGGTTCTTTCAGATCAGATGACAGATTTTATCACATCATGTATTATTAAAAAGATTCATAATTTTCCTATATGGGGGAGATTGTCTATTATTAAAAAGAGGAGATGAAAGTTCATGAAGAATATGCTTATCAGATGGTGGGAAGTTCATTCAATGACGGATCTGACCTTGAAGTGTTTTAATGATGTTGATTCTTACAAATCATTAAAAAGGGGGAGAATAATCAAAGTTCAAGATCAGATTGAAGTTTTAAAGATTTCAAAGGTGATAAAGTTTTCAGATGTTTAAAGTCAAAGGTTAAAGAAAGCTTATCAAAGAGAAAGTCAAAGTTTATGCAAAAGTTAATTCAAAGGGAGAGACAAGTTTGAAGAATTGTTAAAATTTTCAAGATGTCAAAGCCATAAAAGATTTGAAGTTGAAGTTAATTCTGAAGATATAAAGACATGAGGATTATTGCCAAAAAAAATTTAATCTTGAATCCAAAGGGGGAGATTGTTAGACTGTAATTGTATTCAAGATTAAATGAGGGTCATTGTTGTAATTAGTGTTTGGATGTGTGTTGTAATGAGCTTAGAAGGTTTGACCTTGCTTGGTCATGTTGACCTATATATAAGCAAGTCCTTGTATTTTTTGTAAGGGGTGATAGTAAGTGTGTGAAAGTAAAGGTGTAATATTGGTGGTAGTTGAGAGAGATTAAGAACACACACAAAGAACACACACATACGTGAGATCTGTGACTAGATGTTAGATCTGTGATTAATTGTAATTCATGTGATTAATCTAATAAAAGTGTTTGTGTCAATCTAAATGTGTTAATGCTAGTAATCACTGGACCACACATCAGATAACATTCAATAGCATAAAACTCACCCAATCAAATCAACTTCAAGCTTAAAAACACATTAATTCAACCAATCAATTTTCACACAGTTGAATGTCGATAAACGCAGTTTTAAACCCAAAAATCTTGATTCTTTAGGCTCTGATACCACTTGTTAAACCCAGATATCTAGTTGATAACAATCACACACAATAATATAGATCAAGAGATGAATAAGATCAGAATAACATACCACAATCCCTTGAATAAACAGTTAAACCTTGTGTGTGTTCTTGATACCTCTTGTGCGTACGATTACAGAGAGAATACGGCTACAACTATTAATCTCTAATTATGATTATTGGTATCAACACTAAAACCTAATTAATAAAAACTATTTATACATTAAGCCATATGAGCCTAATGCCTAATGGGCTTGAGGCCCACCAACAAACTAACTATTAAATAAACTCAAATACCCCCTAGAGTATTAAATACTCTTACAATTTAGACCCCCTTATTAACTTTAACACAATTACAATTTAAACCCTTAACTTTAATCTTGAATACAATTACTGATTCAACAGCGCCTCCTTCAGGTAGCGCAAAACTAAGTTTGCGCCATCAACATGTAGCGCAAATCTTCCCTTTTCTCCTTTATTCTGAATTTTGCAGATCTGAAGCTATCTCGTCTCCAAAGTAGGCATGACTAAGTTGATCCAGATCATCAAGGTCATGAGGGGGGAAGTTAAGGAGAAGTTAAAGCGACAAAGAGTTGTCTACTCAAGATTCTATTTTCTCAGCCATATTAGTTCTTTTGCTATTCCAGCTCCGACCACCACAGTTCATTCAAGTACATTTGAAAGAGGTGTGTCGTTTAGAGCACAAGTTGATGAACCGATTGTTCTTTCAAGCTTATTACAAACAGGTCCAGTCTTGTCAAGGCAGCAAAGACAATATAAATTGAAAGATGCTGAGAAGAAATTTTTTTTAGTCAATAAGCTACGCTAAGACGCTTAGCAGGTCTGGTTAGAGTTCAATGATGGATATAACAGCTTACTTTGAAGAACAGAGCGCCAATGATTACTAAGGGGGAGATTGTTAAGTCAGATTTTATAGTAATCATTGTATTTATTGTCTTGTGCTAATACTGTGTATTAGATGCTTATATGTCTTGTATTGGCCAAGGGTATTTAAGTCCCTTGTGGCCTTTGTGTTTGTAACACTTGAACGCATACTTTGAATATAGATTACATTTGGCACTTCTCTCTCTCTCTCTACTTTCTCTCTCTAAGATTTAGAGTGATCTTCGATTATCAAAACCTATTAGGGATATTACATAATCAAAAAACATTATACATGGTGATTTATAAACTATTCATCATAAGCATGTCATACCCATTACACCATCACCATACCTTGCAGTTTCATATATGAACAACCTTGACATATGACAACGTGAAAAAAAAATACTAAGGTCCCTACCAACGACATCCTACCAACAAACCCTAAATCTAACATCATCTTCTCAAAATTGTATATACCCAAAACAAAGATATTGTGAATTAAAAAACAAAAGTGTACCATTCACAAACTCATCTTTCAAATTTCATCAGCATTACTACATGATGGATGGTTACAAACATTTACAAAATCGAAAGACATATCTTTAAAACCATGGGACTGGACATTAAAACTCGTCTGGGTATGGACATCAACATTCATCTACGTTTTATCCATTCACCATGTTTTGATCTCAACCGCCTGGGAATAAGCATTACGTTCGTCCACGGTTGACTGAAAAAGTGAAGAACAATGTTTATCGCCATTCGAGACCATGATCATTAACAAGAAAACAAACTTGTGAAGTTGACGTTATGAACTAGGAACATGATGAAGAATATGATTAATCTTTTTTAAAAAAATATTCTAAAAAAATAACTTCCATGTTTATCTATACTATATTATAAAGCATCTATAAAAAAACTCTTAAAAACAACTGATAAAGCTTAATGTATCGCTATTTAATGCTAATTACTTAAAACTTAAATAAAAAATAAAAACTTAAAATCTCTTCCTATTTAATCGTTATCTCTAATAACAACTTTAACTCCCTTAAAATCACTCATCACTTCAACTTCCCTAAAATCACTTTCTGCATAATTAAATACAGAATAAAAATCAAATTTTAAATATAAAAAATCTAATCTATACTATATTATAAAACATCTATAAAAAACTCTTATCTATACTATATTATAAAACATCTATAAAAAAACTCTTAAAAATAATTGTTAAAGCTTAATGTACCGCTATTTAATGCTAATTACTTAAAACTTAAATAAAGAATGAAAACTTAAAATCTCTTCTTATTTAATCCTTATCTCTAACAACTTTAACTCCCTTAAAATCACTCATCACTTCAACTTCCCTAAAATCACTTCCTGCATAATTAAATACAGAATAAAAATCAAATTTTAAATATAAAAAATCTAATCTATACTATATTATAAAACATCTATAAAAAAAACTCTTAAAAACAATTGTTAAAGCTTAATGTACCGCTATTTAATGCTAATTACTTAAATCTATACTATATTATAAAGCATCTATAAAAAACTCTTAAAAACAATTGTTAAATCTTAATGTACTGCTATTTAATGCTAATTACTTAAAACTTAAATAAAGAAATGAAAACTTAAAATCTCTTCCTATTTAATCCTTATCTCTAACAACGTTAACTCCCTTAAAATCACTGCTCACTTCAAATTCCCTAAAATCACTTCCTGCATAATTAAATACAGAATAAAAATCAAATTTTAAATATAAAAAATTTAATCTATACTATATTATAAAGCATCTATAAAACACTCTTAAAAACAATTGCTAAAGCTTAATGTACCGCTATTTTATAATAATTACTTAAAACTTAAATAAATAATGAAAACTTAAAATCTTTTCCTATTTAATCCTTATCTCTAACAACTTTAACTCCATTAAAATCACTCATCACTTCAACTTCCCTAAAATCACTTCCAGTATAATTAAATACAGAATAAAAACCAAATTTTAAATATAAAAAATCTAAAATATAATTAAGAAAATCTAACAGAACATTTAATATTTATTATATAAAAAAAACATTATTTTATTAAACCTAAAATAAATTACATTATTATTAAACTATCGAATAAAACTCTTAAAAACAAATTTTTATACATTAAGTACTGTTTATTGTTACACATTACTTAAAATCCAAGATTACACGTTATGATGCATGAGTACAAATTTCTAAAGATATATGTTTGAATTCATAACTAACTGTTAAAGATAATCAAAACTGGATAAACATCTTAATTTAAATATAAAAAATTTAAAATATATAAGATAAAAATAATAGAAAAAACAAAAAACAAAAAATTAAAGAAAAAATTAAAATCGTGATGTATCTCGCCGCATTGCGCGAGTACGCTTCTAGTTCATACAATAATCTAGGAATGTAAATATCTATTAACCAATTTTAATCCTTAAATTTCCTAAACTACCCCTAATTAATACCCCATGCGTTTACTAAAACAAAGAAAAATACTAAAATCCTATTGGTCCATGTGGGTTAACAAGGTTAACACTATTTTGTTGGTTAACAAAAGAAGGGTCATATCTATACTACTATATTAAAATTTTAAAACAGTTATACACTTGTTTTGAAAGCCATTTTTTCCTCCCCACGTTCCACTTCCTTGATTTAATGTTATATTTACCACCATTACAAATAGTTATTTAATTTACTTTATATCCCTTGTTTTTTATTTTACACCCTTATCATGTTAACACAAATAATCGTATATGAACAAAAATGCAATAAAAATACGTTTCTTTTTTTTACAAATTATACCATTATAATCGTCTCGTCAGTACCTTCAAAACGAGTCAAATATTGAATAATTTTTAATTTAACCGTACTATTAAATATCATAAATATCTACGAATTAATTTGTTTTCTATCCATACCTTTTATTTTGTTTTTTCACCGTTAGCATATTAAAAATACATAATCACAGATCAACTAAAATATATTAAAAATACGTTTAATTCTTATTATAAGCTGTATCATTATAATTTTTTCGTCAATAACTTTAATATAAACTAATTATTGATTATTTTTATGGGTTTTATAATATTTTAAAATAGCATATATGTGTAGCATTATATATGCTATCTATATCTATATCTATTATATTAAAATTGTAAAACGGTTATTTTCAAGATTTTAGGTTACATTTAACACCTTTACATTTAGTTATTTAATTTACTTTATATCCCTTGTTTTTTCATTTATCATTTTGCACCCTTATCATGTTAACACAAATAATCGTATATGAACAAAAATGCAATGAAAAAATACGTTTCTTTTTTACCAATTATACCATTATAATCGTCTCGTCAATACCTTCAAAACGAGCCTAATATTAAATATTTTTTTAATTTTAACCGTACTATTAAATATAATGAATATCTACGAATTATTTTGTTTTCTATCCATACGTTTTATTTTTTTTCACCGTTAGCATATTAAAAATACATAATCGTAGATCAACTAAAATATATTAAAAATACGTTTCAATCTTATTATAAATTATATCATTATAATTTTTTCGTCAATAATTTTAATATAAACTAATTATTGAATATTTTTATGGGTTTTATAATATTCTAAAATAGAAAATTGTGTAGCATTATATATACTATCTATATCTATACTATTATATTAGAATTGTAAAACGGTTATTTTCAATATTCAATGTTACATTTAACAACCTTATAATTAGTTATTTAATTACTTTATATCCCTTGAATTTTCATTTTACATCTTTATAATGTTAACACAAATAATCGTTTATGAATAAAAATGCAATGAAAAAATATGTTTCCTTTTTTACAAGTTATATCATTATAATCGTCTCGTCAATACCTTTAAAACGAGCTCAATATTGAATATTTTTTAATTTAGCCGTATTATTAAATATCATGAACATCTACGAATTAAATTGTTTTATAATCTTACGCTTTATTTTTTTTCATCGTTAGCATATTAAAAATACATAATCGTAGACCAACTAAAATATATTAAAATCACGTTTCATTCTTATTATAAATTACACCATTATTATTTGTTCGTCGATATTTTTAAAATAAGCTTATTTTTTAATATTTTCCTTGATTTAGTAGTATTATAGAGTATCTTCTGGATGATGTACACATAATAGATGAAAATGCATACCAAAATAATTCAGAGTCGATGCATGATTCACATATATGTGCATCAAACGACTCAAGCACCATGTCTTCATAGAATAAGTATCGATAATGACGAATATTACAAACTTAACATGAAACGTGGTTGCCATTTTGATTTCGAGATGTTTCGAGAGCGGATACATATTTTTGTCAATTATTTTTTCGATTTCACATTTTGGATGATATCAACTCATTATCACTATCCTATTAGGGCTTTGTGTACAATTATTTAAAATTGAAGGTATAGCGTATCTGCGTATAAGATTTAGCTTTTGTGATTTGAAAAAAAGCTTGTGATGTTCGGAATAAATTTCATTTCAAGTTTCTTTAGTTTTCTCTTACCAAAGTTTTGAGAAATTGGGAATTTGATATGTTGCACCAAGCTTTTGTGCTATAATATTTTACTTAATTTATGTTTTATATTGTGTGTCTAATCATTTGTGTTTTGTATATTGAAATTATTATGTGATTGGTGGAAGATAGGCCCGTTGTTAAAGTACTACCTTCTGGATGTAACATAGCAATTAGACCTAACTATAGATGAACGATATTTCTTGATGCTCTTTTTCTTTCTAAATTTCCAAATTTTATAGGGAATGCAGATGAAAATCATGTTCCCATATCATATGGCAGGAGAATGATGATTTCCATGATTGCATTTCTTTTGCCTCTACATGGATCAGTACAAAGTTCTGGTGCTAATGCTGCAGAGTAAGTTTGTTAGAACATAAATATGTTCTATTTAGGAAGTTTAGTAAAGTAATCACATGTAAATGTATTGGGCCTTGTAATGGGTTTGGGCTTAATGTATACAAGGGTGTTAGGAGTATAAATAGAGTATGTATGTGTAGTTAGTTGGTAAGTTTCATTCATCATGTAGCCATACGAATTCCTACGCTCTGTAGTTGTAGTTTACTTTTCTATAATCAATAAAACTGCAGATTCCTTCCTATAATCCTTGTTATTTGTTTATCATTCAATCAATCTTGATCTCAGGGACTTAACAAGTGGTATCAGAGCTGAACGCAGAATTTTTCTACGCACGATCGAGATCAGATTGGTTGATAGAACAGTCACTGTATGGAAATTTCGAATTTGTTGATTTAGTGTTAGTTTGGATGAACTTTGATGCTAAATTGATTCTGAGGTTATGAACGATCATCATTGAATCAATGAATCTGTTTGATTTCAACAAATTTGAAGGAATTGGATCGATTTTGAGACTTCTTTTCGAAACTTTTCTATCACTGTGTTGTGATCGAATTAGATTTTAGAGTCATATTTGGACGAGATCATCAACTATAATTATGCTCCAAAGTTGTTTTCGAACATGTGTACAAAAGCTCATCTCAAAATTCGAAGTATTGAAGGTTTAATTTGAAGAAAGTTGGAAAAACATTCGAGATCCACAGAATTCGCATGATCAGATGAAGAACTCGAATGGTTTGAAGAATTCGCATGGAAAGAATTCGTATAGTTAAAATTGTTGAAGAATTCGCATGATCAGAATTCACATAACCTTTGAAGATGAAATTTTGTTCAAAGTAAAGAATTTGCATGCTAGAGTGATGCGAAAAGTACAAAATTTGCATGTTAGTCTGATGCGAAAAGTTGATACGAATTCCAGTGGTAAAAAAGATTTCTAAGAGAAGAATTCGCAGGTAGTCGTATGCGAAATGTTGAGAATTCGCATCCTACCTTATGTGAATTGTGAGGAATTCGTATATGTGAGTCATGCGAGAAGTAAAGATTTCGCACAGGCGCGTGCGAAAAGTAAGAATTCGCACGCAGGCCTATGCGAATTGTGGTGTTAGGCTAATGCCATCATGCGAATTGTGCTGAATTGGAATAGTGATCTACGGATTGTTGATGATATGCGAAAAGTTTTGATGTTTTTGAGAAAATTGACAGTTTTGAACCCTGTTTGCTACAAGTTTGCCCTGTTTTCGAGATTTTTACGCGTAATGCATATGTGACATCACTCTTATCATATGTTGGTCATATATCTTTAGCAACTGATCAAATCTTCACGAGTGCTCATGTTTTTCAAGATTTTCAGATACTGGATTTGATGATTTAGTCTCTGATTGGATTGAGTTAGTTACCTGAGCATCTGCAATCATTAGTCTGGAAAGCTTCTTTTGTGGTTAGACCGTTGAGAGCACTTTATCATTTTTCTAACCTGATCACTTAGTAGTGTGAGCGACTGCAATCATTGTTCTGATGCTTGAGTTGTGATTCAGAATCCTGGGTGCTTATAATCATCCAGCTAGTTCTTGAAGAAAGGAGTTCTGGATTTGATTTTTCAGTATTCTGGAAAGCAGTCAGAAAATGAGTATCTTCTATCAGTTGTTGAACATTTATCAGTCTTCTAACCCTTGCCTTGTAGTGTTACTACCGGATGCTACCGCCCGTAAGCTGATCAGATGAAGTTCTTAACCTGAATTCTTATTTCAACTTGTGGTTCAAAGACAGATCAGATGTTATACACTGAAGATGCACTTGGTTTTCATTCCAATATTCAACACATATCATTCTTGTGGGCATACGGAATGTGTCGGGTTTACAAGAGTCAAAAGTTGTCTTTATGTGTACTCAGTCGAGGTTATGGTCTACATCAGATCTGATATTATAGTTGAAACTTCAAGGACAAGAGCTACTTTCAAGGGGGAGCTAGAGGAGCTTTGAAGTTTATGCAACACTAAGTTTTCTAAAGAAATCAAGGGGGAGAGGAGCTGAAGCTGGAGCTTAAATGATAATGATTACTTTACAAAACTTAGGGGGAGAATGTTAGAACATAAATATGTTCTATTTAGGAAGTTTAGTAAAGTAATCACATGTAAATGTATTGGGCCTTGTAACGGGGTTGAGCTTAATGTGTACAAGGGTATTGGGAGTATAAATAGAGTATGTATGTGTACTTAGTTGGTAAGTTTCATTCATCATGTAGTCATACGAATTCCTACGCTCTGTAGTTGTAGTTTACTTTTCTGTAATCAATAAAACTGCAGATTCCTTCGTATAATCCTTGTTATTTGTTTATCATTCAATCAATCTTGATCTCAGGGACTTAACAAAGTTAATAACTGCAAAATGTTAATTCAAGCTTACATTAGTTATATATATATATATATATATATTAAATTGTTGTTACCATTCTGAAACCAGAGTTTCCAAAACCAATTGTTTAGATGATAACTAGGGTGGAAATGATACACCCTCTCCCTAAATACATAAATGTTTTATCAGCTCCACGGTTTAATAAGATTGTTTGATGATTGGTCATATTTTCAATATACTCCTCAATGAGGACAAAACATCTAAGTTTTCTAGACCAAAATCGATGCTATTGGTCTCCAAGATTAATAGTAGGCAATTTGATAATTTTTGGATTACAGCTTTGCCAAAAAAAAAGGTTGTATTTATTTTGGGATGGAGGAGATTATGAAATTTACTATCGATACCAATGTTTTCTTATCTTTAAACTATAAATAAATTTATGTTGTTTCAGATTCAAAATTCACTTGTTTAACCACTTGTAACACCCCAAAAATTGGGATAATTTTTTTTTCCGGAATTGGATATGTGGTATATAAAAAATAATGCCAAAGCACGAGCTTTCCTCAAAAAGGAAACAATACACGCCTGTTAATTACAAGTTTGTAATAAATATGCAATGAGGGATAACAACCCTTTAGTCTAATGTCTATCTAGAAAGGAGATTACATCAAGTTGTTATCTAAATTCCACAACAGTTGTCTTTTATGATTGGCGTCCCAAAAATGTTCCCTTAGCTCACAATTATGGTCCTTAAACCTTCTTAGTGGTAGCGCCGCTAGAGCCTAAGATACACATCAAACCAATCACGTGTTAGGCCAAATGAGCCTAGTGAGTTCAACAGTAATATGGTATGACAAGCTAAACAGTCATAGACAACAAGAGCCATAAAGGAGTCAATGGGGGAGACCCATCACACCAATGAGTTTCACCTCAAGTCAATGTACCTAGATGTTCACTCGCATGAGAAACATCCTGAAGACCCGGTACATTTGAAGACTACCTCCCAGGCATTATTTCAAATGACGAAGATCTAGGTGCATACCGTCAAGGTGGCACCCTAAGACTACATCCTCCTAGTGCTTACTCACGGTTCATCCAATATTTATATTCCATCCATCAATATACATGTTCCACATCAAGAAAATGCATGCATAAGACTCCAAATGACTCCAATCCCAATCTAGGTTCAAAACCCTTAAACATATAAATTCACCATTAACATTCAACATTAATGTAGAATCACATATTATGCCCCAACTCTTGCCAACAAATACCCTCATATAACTCATCATGAATAATAACCAAAAACCCCAACATTTACGAAATAGGCAAATATAGGTTAAACTTATCAGGTGATTAACAAAATATAAGGAATCATGAAATAATGTCAAGAAACATATAAAGAAGTGTATCTCATTTAAAAATAATTTGGAGAAAACTCACAATCTAGGTTTTTATTAAAAACCCTAGAAAACTTAGAGAACTCTAGAAATGATGAGATGAGGAAGACTTGAAGTTGAAGACTTTAACTTCTTGATGAAACTCTTCAATAAATGCCCAATGAACCTTGAATCTATTCCCCAACTACCAACAATTAAAGGCTTGCAATGAATGAAGAGAGAGGTGTGGTTTTTAGGACAAAATCGCCCCTAGGGCTTCTCTCTAAGAAATAATTTGATTTTGGTGTTAGTGTGAAGAGAAAAGAGAAAAAGGTCTTTAAAACCCGTCAGATGGCCCGGGTGATTGTGCCAAGGGCACTTTCGCCGGCACTTTCGCCGAAAGTGTACCGAGAGTATAACGGGTCTGGGGCGATAGTGACTCGGCGATTCTGACATATGTTACTCTCGCCGGCACTTCCGCCAGGAATGTACCGAGAGCCATAGCATCCCGGCGATTGTGCCATCGCGACTGTGCCCTTTGGCACTGTCGCGGGCACTCTCGCGCACCCAGTACCGAGCCTTAAAACCTTTCTAGAGTGCAACCGAAATGTTCGAGTGTGCTAAACGAAGACTATGACCACTTCTATATTGATCACATGCCTCCAAAATGAACATACACTTGATAAAATCATAACGTGAACCTTAACAACATTAGGAAATTTGCAGATGTTATTGATAATGCAAGATCGTTCTAAATCTAGTGAGAGAAAATAGAGAGAGAGAGTTGAAAGCGCAAATGTTGAATGTATTGAGAATAGGCATGAGTTTATTACAAGACACAAAGCCACAAGGGACTTAAATACCCTAGGCTAATACATAACCTAAAAGCACTCTAAACACAGTATTAGACCAAGCCTATAAATACAATGATTACTATAAAATCTGACTTAACAATCTCCCCCTTAGTAATCATTGGCGCTGTGGTCTTCAATATCCATCTTCTAAATCAACACAGACCATCTAAGCTACTTAGCGACTAAAAAAAATTTCTTCTCAGCATCTTTCAATCTATGTTGCCTTTGCTGCTTTGACAAGACTGGACCTGTTTGAAATAAGCTTGAAAAAACAATCGATTCATCAGCTTGTGCTCTAAACGACACACCTCTTTCAAATGTAATTGAATGAACTATGGTGGTCGGAGCTAGAACAGCAAAAAAACAAGTAAAGTTGAAGAAATAGAATCTTGAGCGAATCTTGAGCAGTAGATAAACTTTTAAACTCTTTGTCTTTAACTTCTCCTTAACTTCTCCCCCTCATGACCTTGATGATCTGGATCAACTTGGTCATGCAAATGTTGGAGACGAGACAACTTCAGATCTGCAAAATTCAGAATAAAAGAGAAAAAGGAAGTTTTGTTCTACATGTTGGTGGCACAAAGATTGTTTTGCGCTAGCTGAAGGTGGCGCAAAGTTGAGTTTTGCGCTACCAACTATTGGCGCAAATCTGACTTGAAATCTGAAAAATTTCACCTGTTAAACTCTTTGACTCCCCCTACACAAATGCACTAAACATGACAATTCAAGTTAGCATTCATATAGAAAATCAGATACTCCCCCTCGAAATATGATCTTTTCAGAATAGCCTTCTTATTTACTCCCCCTCGAATAATGCACAGACCCAATAACACAAATATGAGAACACAAGAATCGAAACATTAACGTAGAAAGAAAAATATCCTGAATATGTATTTTGAAACAACTAAATATATAAAATTTTAAACACTAAACAAATTAAATCTACTTAGTAAAATATCACAGATTAATCCATCAGTTGAAATCAAGTGTATGTTGTTGGATATAGATTCAAGTTTCATTGCATATCAAGTTAAGACATGTTTAGTTTCAAAAACTTTCATCAATCTATTCAGTGTGCTAGCATGCGAACTTTGATTAGCTTCAAGAAAATGCAATTCTAAAAATATAATATAAAACTTTGCATGTACTCACACTAAGCCATCAAAAATTAAGATTTTCACAAATTTATAGGTTTATCGCAACTCAAACATATCACCAAGTATCATGAGATGTGTGCTCATTGGCATCTTTTAGCATTGTGCACATTGGCATCTTCACATGAGTGTGCTCTTTGGCATCTTTTAAGCTTGTGCACTTTGGCATCTTTTAGTCAAAAAGTTTGGTAAGTAAAGAACATGACGTAAACGTAACTTTCTATCTGACCCTATTGCAGGATTTGGGTCAGCCGCTCCCAGACCAGTTGGCCTTAGGGGACTAGGTGTCAAGCACCCCTTGGAACTTACTCTCCCAGATCAGAAAGGCTACATCGACACATCCTAAACCCATTCATACCAGTAGAACATGACTTTCGATCTGATTCTATAGAAGGATTTGGGTTCGATCACTCCCACACCAATTGACCTTAGGGGACCAGATGGCAAGCATCCCACGGAACTTACTTTCCCAAACCAGAAAGGTCACAGGTACAAACTTTTAAACTTAGATATTTCTGTATTTTATATATATAATTCATCTCAATCACCCAGTTTTACATCTAAGTGCTTAGCCCATATTTTCATTACAATCCATAATTCTGACTTTTTAGGATTTCTAAGCATTGTAAACTATAAATGTTGGATTAAATAATTGTATTCAAGATTAAAGTTACAGTTCAGGATTTAAATTGTAATAGTTTAATAGTTATTAGCTATTGGGCCCAAGCCCATTAAGCATTAGGAAGCCCATATGGCCTAGGTATTTAAAGTTTTGTTTAGTTTAGTTTTAGGTTAACTCTGATAATTTTCTAAATAGGTAGCCGTAAGTTTTATCTGTATTCAAAGGGTATCAAGAACACTCAAGGGTTTCATTGTTTATTCAAGGGATTGATAAGTTTAATTACTAACCGTACAACTAAGATATCGAACCAGCTTCTCTCGATGGGCTCTCAGTCCAAACTGCCTGTCCTTATGGCTGATGAATATCAGCAATGGAAGAAGAGAATGGTCCAGTTTCTGAATCATAAAAACAGAGACTATATGGAATCAATCATCAATGGTCCCGTCAATCCGATGATCAAAGTTGATGGCCAAGCAGCAACTGACACCTCTCCAGAAATCCCAGACAGATATGTTCCTAAACCTTATCAGTACTTTACTGAAAAGTAGAAGGAACAGTACAAGACAGATGAAGAGGCTCTTATCTATCTGACCATGGCAATCCCGAACGACATCTACAACCGTGTAGACAGTCGGAACTCTGCAAAGGAAATCTGGGATGAACTATCCAGACAGTTTGAAGGAAGTGAAGCCTCTATCCAAGCTAAGCAGAATATATGCATAAATGCATACGAAGGGTTTCATGCAAAAGAAGGAGAGACGCTGCTAGAGACCTACAACAGATATAACATCATTCTCAATGACCTGCGGAGGAACAACATCTCTAAGTCTGCTTCGGAGATTAATTATAAGTTCATAAAGAACTTAAATCCAGAATGGAAGAACTTTGCCATCAACCTTCAGATTTCAAAGAACATGGCTCAGGAAAACGTCACTGATATTTTTTCTACTCTTTCTCAGCATGAGGATGAGGTGAGAACCATCAATCTTGAGTCCAATAAACTGAAGGATTCTGTGGCTCTCATAGCTGGCAAAAGTTCTGTATCTTCCGCAAGGTCAAAGAAAAAGGTGACAAAAGCTCTAGTTACTGAAGTTACCGACTCTGACTCTGCTTCAAGTGATGAAGAACTGGAGATTGATTCTGATCCAGATATTCAGAAGTTCTCTAAGGACTTGGCTCTTATTACTTGAAGATTCAAGAAGACCTTTGGCAAGAAGAAGTTTTATTCAAAGCCTAAGTACGAAAGTCACAAGAAAGAGAAGGTTGAATTAAGATACAAGCCAAGGCAAGGACGGCGAGAGGAAAGACGAGAAGAGAGAAAAGAAGACAGAAGAGAAGATAAGAGAGAAGAAAAGAAAGAAGACAGAGTTGATGAACCAGGAAGATGCTACAATTGCGGCAAATTTGGGCATTTCTCAAGAGACTGCAGATTCAAGAAGATCAAGAACTCAGACTATTATGCGCGAAAGTCACTTATTGACAAGAAAGTTGAAGAAGGAAAGGTGCTAATGGCTGAAGAAGAGAATTGGTTGTTCCAAAGTTCTGAGGATGAGGAGCAAGCACACTTCACCCAAGTTTCCTACATGGCAAAGCTGGACGGTGACGATGAAGATTCTGAAGCGTATTCTGAAGACGCAAACTCTGAGGTAAGTGATAATTATGAGCTTATTGAATCTCTTATGGCCCAAATACATAGCATGAAAGATGAATTTGCTTTATTGAAAGGCAAACTTAGCTCTGCACAACAATCAATATTGAGTTTTCGTGATGAAAACGCTTTGCTGAAAGTTGTTGTGGAAGAAAAAGAAAAGGAAAAAGACGGTTTAAAAGCTGAAAAGGATTATTTGAAAAGCAAAATATCTTATTTAGAAAAGGATCTTGTGAATATCAATGCTGAAAAAGGTGAGTTCAAAATTAAATTTGAAGTCTGTTTTCAAGAAAGAAATGAAGCTTATACAAAGATTAAGCAATTGGAGGATATTAACATGAAACGAGGTCAGACTGAGCAGACGCTAAATCTGTTGACCAATAAACTCCAGGATGAAAGGTTTTATAAACTGAAACCAGGTTTGGGTGTGCCAACTAATGATATTTTGAAAATGGCACCAGAGCATTTATATAACTTTGATAAATTTGGCTCCGCAATCAGACCCATTCCAAACATTCGTGCTACTTTTGTTGAAGCTAGTGCTTCTAAACCTTTTACTGAGACCAAAGGTCAAGAAGAAATGGGAGAAAACAAGTCTTGTGCCACTGATTCTCAAAATGCTTTTAAGTCAGTTGGATTTAAATACAATGATTTGAACAAAAGCTATGCAACTCGAAAGATTGAATTTACTGAGTTTGAATCATTGTTTACCATTTCTACTAAAAAATCAGTCAGCAATGACACTGTTCCATCTGAGACTGAATGCAAATACGATGAGTATGAATCGGATGTTGATCCATCTACTATACCATCAGTCTCAAATCCCATTACTCCTAAACCTTTACTCGTTGAAGAGGTTGAAGAAGAAACTGTAAACACGAATGAATCTTGTTTGAAAAATGATAAAACGGAGTTTATTGAGTCCATGACTGAAGAATTATTTTCTGAAATGATGAATGCTTCAGACTCTAATCCTGTTTCTATTCCAAAGGAGTCGATTCTGTGAGTGATCATACATCTGACTTGATGAAGCAAATTGATCTGTTGCAACAGTCTCTTGATGAGGTTGAAGATGAAAACTTTGATCTCAAGTTTAAACTTGAAAAATCTTTGAAAGAAAATCAAGAGCTTTGCACAGAAATCAATGATTTGAAAATTACTCTATTTAAAAATGCTTCAAATGATAAACAGATGTTCAACGATCCAAGATGGAAGGTAAGAACAAATCCATAACTTGATGCTCCTACAAAACCTTCAGTTGTTTACTCTGACTGTCCTGAATATCCACCGAGCATCTTTGAGAAGGGTGAAACTTCAACTAATTCTAGAAAAGAATCACCTTCTAAGCATGAGACTAATGAGATTCCTATTTCTGTTTCAGATATAAGAGGAAATAGAGTTGGGAAGAGTAAGAAGAATAAAGATCTTAGTTTGAATAAAAAGAATAGTTTGAATTCTAGTAGTTGTCCTACAGACAGTGTTATTTTGAACAGTACTTCTTTTGATAAACATGAATGTAAGATTTGTTCCGATAAATCTAAGTTTATGAATTTTGCTCGAAAAAATCTTTATTGCAAACACTGTTGGGATAATTCATTCAAATACTACTCCCCTCCTAAGTCCAAAAAGAATAAAAGCAAAGCTAAGTTGAACTCTAAGTCTAATTCTAATTCTGATTCTTCTACACAACCCAAAGTATATCGAGCTAAGGTTGCCAATCCTACTTCTAAAAAGCACTTTCAGGAACTGAATGTTAAGATGGTTTGGAAATGGGTTCCAAAACCGCGTTATGAATGGAGAGTGAAAGTCAAACCAGATGATATTCCTGAGTTGCTTGATGCTAACTGCGAAGGACCCATCCTGATATGGGTACCTAAGAAAAACTAATTGTCTCTTTTGCAGGCCTGTCGATTGTGGGTAATAGATTCCGGATGTTTACGCCACATGACAGGATTCAAGCACCTCTTGCATAACTATGTGGAGGAGCCTGCCGGAGCAGTTAGATTTGCCAATTCTGAAGCCGAAGGCCACGTCAGAAGATATGGAATGCTCGATAACGGTGTTGTGAAGATTCAAAAAGTGTTATATGTTGAAGGACTTGATCACAACCTGTTCAGTACCAGTCACTTCTGTGACATGAAATATCAAGTCCGCTTCACAACCACTCATTGCTATCTAGAGGATCCTGATGATTACGAAGTCTTCAAAGCTGAGCGTCATGGAAATCTATACTATGTAGATTTTCCTACACTGTCTGCCACACGTCCAGTATGCCTACTATCCAAAGCTTCCAAAGCACAATCGTGGACGTGGCATCGACGTTTGTCTCATCAAAATTTCAGATCTATAGTGAAGCTACAGAGACAAGGTCTGGTCAAAGGTCTACCAGAAATGAGGTTCGAAACAGACTCACTATGTCCCGCATGTGAGTTGGGCAAAATGAAGCGAAGCTCCTTCAAGTCCAAAGCTGAATCATCGACCTCATCTGCACTGGAACTTCTTCATATGGACCTTTGTGGTCCAATGCGCACAGCATCTATCAACGGAAAGAAATATGTGTTGGTAATGATAGATGACTACTCAAGGTATACATGGCTCGAGTTTCTTCGCAACAAGTCAGATGCGCCAGAGTTGATTATCGCTTTCATCAAGCGCATTCAAGTATGACTTCAACTGCCAGTCAGAACCATTCATAGTGATAATGGCACGGAGTTCAAGAATGACACCCTGAAGAGTTATCTTACTTCCGTGGGTATTTCACATAATTTCTCCGCCGCCTACACTCCGCAGCAAAATGGCATTGTTGAACAGAAGAACCGCACTCTGGTTGAAGCAGCTCGGACTATGCTTGCTTACTCAGATCTACCCATGTACCTTTGGGCTGAGGCAGTTGCTACAACATTTTTTACACAGAACCATACCATTGTGGTCAAGCGCTTTAATAAGACAGCATATGAGTTGATCAACAATCGTACACCTAACATCAAGTTCCTTCGTGTATTTGGTTGCAGGTGTTACATTCTAAAAGAGCGTCAAGGATTATCAAAGTTTTATAAGAAAGCGGATGAAGGATATCTCGTTGGATACTCTCTGACATCCAAATCTTATCGAATTTACATTATTCGAACCAAGACGGTTGTTGAGAGCATGAATGTCTCCTTTGATGAGAATTCTACAAGGACTTCTGGACATAACAGTTCAGAACTCGGTCTTAACGACAAAGCTTCTATTCAATCAAGAATAGAACCAGCACCTAAAGGATTCACTTCTTCTAACTCTAACTCTACTTCATCTGAGTTAGATTTATTGTTTATTGATGCCTTTGATGATATATGTGCAGATTTTGAAAAAGGCATATCCACATCAATAACAAGTGGTACAAGCTCGGAGGTCCCTACTATTTCTGAAGACATGTCTGGACCTTCCGAAGACGTCACTGAAACTTCATCTCCATCAGGTACAACTACACCGTTAGTTTCTGACTCTACTAATGTTGAATCTGTCTCTACAGATAGTTCTTCTGGAAACGAAGTCCCGAGTAGTTCAACTACTAGTCCGAAAGCTTCAGTATCAGAAACACCAGTACAAGATTTCCCGAGTACATCTATGGAGCAACCTGCCGTGCAAGATGACAACAATGCGTCAAATACGCAACAAACAGTTGAAGCATTACCAAGCACACATCGTTGGACTAAGGATCATCCCCTGGAAAACGTGATAGGTGACGTACAATCTGGTGTTACAACAAGATCTGCAACAGCCAACTTCTGCATGCTTTCAAGCTTCCTTAGTTCCCTAGAACCGAAGAAAGCGTCTGAAGCTCTACGTGATCCCTTCTGGATTTCTGCTATGCAAGATGAGCTTCTCCAATTCGAAAGGAACAAGGTATGGCGCTTGATCCCACTACCTAAAGGTAAATCCGTTATTGGAACAAAGTGGGTGTTCAGAAATAAGAAAGACGAAGCTGGAGTAGTCGTGAGAAACAAAGCTCGATTGGTCGCCAAAGGGTATTGTCAACAAGAGGGCATTGACTATGATGAAACATTCGCCCCGGTTGCAAGGATCGAAGCCATCAGAATCTTTCTAGCATATGCAGCGCACAAAAACTTTACTGTCTATCAAATGGATGTAAAGTCGGCTTTTCTAAACGGCGTTTTGTATGAGGAGGTTTATGTGGCTCAACCTGAAGGTTTCATTGATCCTCATCACCCTGATCATGTCTATGTTTTAGACAAAGCGCTTTATGGTCTTAAACAAGCACCGCGAGCCTGGTATGAAACTCTCACTAAATTTCTACTTGCTTCTGGTTTCAAGAAAGGTACTGTTGATACAACCTTATTTCTTAAAAGGCAAGGTGAGGACTTGATTCTCATTCAGATTTATGTTGACGACATAATTTTTGGGTCGACAAATCAGAAATTTTGTAAGAACTTTTCAAAAATAATGGAAACAAAGTCTGAGATGTCGATGATGGGTGAATTGAATTTCTTTCTTGGTCTACAAGTAAAGCAATTACCCGACGGCATATTTATTAATCAAGCTAAATATATAAAAGATATTTTGAAAAAGTTCAATATGTCAGATAGTTCAGTCATGAAAACACCAATGGCTACTGGTACACTCTTAGACGCAGATCCCTCCGGGAAACCTGTTGATCAAAAGGTGTATCGTAGCATGATTGGTTCTTTACTTTATCTGACTGCTAGTCGCCCGGATATAATGTTTGCCACATGTTTTTGTGCGAGATATCAGTCTAATCCTAAAGAGTCGCACTTATCTGCTGTTAAGCGAATCCTTAGATATCTCAAAGGTTCTTCTAATCTAGGCCTTTGGTATCCAAAGGATTCTCATTTTGAACTAACTGCCTTTATAGATGCTGATCATGCAGGATGTAAGCTAGACCGGAAGAGCACCTCTGGATCATGTCAATTCATAGGTGACAAACTTGTGAGTTGGACTTCAAAGAAACAAAACTGTGTTTCAACATCCACTGCCGAGGCTGAGTATGTAGCTGCTGCTAGCTGTTGTTCTCAAGTCCTCTGGATGACGACACAGTTAAGGGACTTTGGCTACAACTACAAGCGTGTTCCTATTTATTGTGATTCCAAGAGCGCAATATCTATAACTGCTAATCCGGTACAACATTCGAAAACCAAGCATATCGACGTACGCTATCATTTCATCAAGGATCATGTAGAAAAAGGTAATATTGAAATGCACTTTGTTCAAACTGACTTCCAGTTAGCTGACCTTTTCACCAAGCCATTGGATGAAAAGCGTTTTCAATTTCTCATCAACAAACTTGGAATGTTGAACATGTCTTAAACCTTACTCATGATTCTAGGGGGAGTATTCCAAGTTTTGATCTTGTGTGTTATTTTCCAACTGTTGTTAACGAGAGAGGAATCATTTTCATAAATGATTACCATTATTTCTTTTATTTATGCAGGTTTGGTCAAGTGACAATGGCTTCTAATCACATCGGATTAGAACCCGCACTTCAGTGCCTTATTTTTTTCTGTTTTTTCTTAAGCTTTAAAAAAAAATCTTTCAGTTAAGGGGGAGAATATCTGTGATATTAACAGATTTTTTGATACTTAAATGCTTATCTGACCGTGTGTTCTTCAAAGATAAATACTTGTGTTTTATCTTGTCAATATACTTTGTCTAGTATTCATACACATAACGGTTCGGAACATTCTATTTGACTTTGTTATTACCATGTATCAAAAGTTAAATCTTTCTATGGTAATACTCACGTTATTTGTATTCACTGTTGATTGAATCAAACGTCATTTCATGTGGTTTCATTGAAAATATGTTTATATATTGTTCATATAAACAACATTCGTTTTTGATTCTCCAAAATCTTATTCTTCATGACAAAATGATATGAGCTTAATTGTCAAACTCTTTTAATTTGAGGGGGAGAATGGCATCGTCATACATAACTGTTTTGACATCTCCGAAAGTCTTATTTCTCATGTAACAAGTGGTATTTGTGCTTACATGTACAATAGCCTGTTGAACAACATGTTTTTTTTAGGATCATACATGGGATTCAGTGTGAGAACTTAACAGAACTTCCATGGATTCACGATAACCAGTGTTTCCTACCCAGGAAGTATTCCCTGAGTGATTGAGGGGAGAGGGGTCAAAAGATTTGAGTGTTGGTGTGTGAAAAGAGGTAAAATGGAAAAGAGAGATTGGTTAGACGTGAGCATTAAAAGAAAGAGGGTGAGAGAACAGAGTAAAAGAATATTAAACTCTGCACCAAACTTCTTTCTGAGCCGGGCAGCCACATAATCTGATTGGTTCACATTCTTTGGTGACCATCATTGAAAAAGGCAACTAGCCCATGCCATCTCTTGCATACAACCCCACCAGGTACTCATTCTTTTCTCAAAAAGAGAATGTTTCACATTTTATGGGGACGCAGCACATACGCTATTGGTTCTTCATTTGGAAGATACTAATATTGAAAAAGAAGGAAAGTTACCCCACCTTCGAATCCTTTCTCATGCATATTGAGTCTTTGTATAATTTGTTGATGTCTCAACAAGTTTACATACTTTGAGCCTAAAATGAAAAGCAATCATCTGTGCTTAGTTTTTTCATACACATGCATGAGCACACAAAAATTTGTTTTCTGTCAGAACGTTCATAGATAACCATGTGTTATTCGATGATTGAATGGAAGACCTGGGGAGCCAACATCAAAACCAGCTCCTTATATAGTAACTTTGTGTTACTCAGTGACTTTGTGTCATTGACAGGCATTCTAACTGAGTCATTTGTTGATTTAGGGTTACACCTATTAACTGTTTGAATTTGAAAAGATTCGAATGGTTACTACTTTCTATTTTAATCTGAAAAGATTGAAATAATCACTCTTTTCGTCTGGGAAGACTGCTCTTATTTCCCACAGGGCTTGATACATGAAGACGGGGCTACATTGAAGTCTATAAAGACAAAGGGGGAGATTTTTCCATAAAGGGGGAAATTGTTTTGGTATGTTTTGATGATGATGCTTCTCACCATTCATCAAAAAGGGGGAGAAGATACAAAAAGGGAGAATACTCAAAGAGGGAGAATATAATCTGAAGACTGCTGAAGATTATCAAAGTTTTAAAGTTTTGATGTTTTGAAGACTGCTGAAGATTATCAAAGTTTTGAAGTTTTGAAGACTGCTGAAGATTATCAAAGTTTTGAAGTTTTGAAGTTTTGAAGTGTTGAAGTTTTGAAGCTATCAACGTCATATCTGAAGAAAAGTGAAGACCCGAAGACAATTGCAAAAAAATTTTAATCTTGAATCCAAAGGGGGAGATTGTTGGATCAAATAATTGTATTCAAGATTAAAGTTACAGTTCAGGGTTTAAATTGTAATAGTTTAATAGTTATTAGCTATTGGGCCCAAGCCCATTAAGCATTAGGAAGCCCATATGGCCTAGGTATTTAAAGTTTTGTTTAGTTTAGTTTTAGGTTAACTCTAATAATTTTCTAAATAGGTAGCTGTAAGTTTTCTCTATATTCAAAGGGTATCAAGAACACTCAAGGGTTTCATTGTTTATTCAAGGGATTGGTATGTTACTCTGATTTATATATCTCTTGATTATTATTGTGTTACTTGATTACTTTATTGATTGTTAATCAACTAGATTAAACTGGGATAACAATAAATATTCCGAATCACATAACTTTAAAGCAGTATCAAAAGTTTCAAACATGTTGCTGACCTTTTGACTTTTGTAAGACTTGAAAGTTGAACATATAAAACTTCGATATAAACAAAGCAACTTGAAAAGTTATCCTAGACACACATTTTATTCAAAAGAAAGAAAAACTGTAAAACTTTTACTTTATAGAATAAAAATTTGTAAAGATTTAAACTTTTAAATTCAACATGCCGAGTTTAAAAAAACATTTTTCATTTAAGACAATTGTAAAGAATTTGGCAAATTGATATCTAGTCGGAACAAAATAAAATTCATTAATACATTCTTTCACATAATGTATAATGAATTGGTGTCTCATATCAAAGTTTTGAATTGTACAAATTCAGGTTTTGGTTGAATTTGCTCAGATTCTTGAAAAACATTTGAGATAACTGGAACAACATCACAGACAGAGATAAATGCAACAGAATAAAGTAGATGCACTCACAGTTTCTCATTTGTCCAGAAGCTAAAGGCATTGAAGAACGAGTCCTAAACTGATATGTTTAGAAGTCGTAGTCTATTGAAGTATGGGTTCTAAGCTGATGTACTTAGAAGTCATTGTCTTGACAATTAAGTCCGGGTTTTGAACTGTTTTGTTCAAAAACCTTTGTTCTCTTACTCCCCCTTGACTTGAGGTGCCTGCAACACAGAATCAGTTTTCGACTTTGGTACCCACTAGTATTTGGGTCCATATTTGTTAGTTGCAGTTCTAAAGGGAGAATATTTGTTAGATTTGACATAGAAAGCACGAGAAATATTATCAGATAAATGAACATATTCATCAGTAGAAGACAAAGCATAATCATCTGAACTAGAATCAGAAGAAGAATACGAGACATGTTTTGAAATTCGAATCATTTGCTTTATTGAGTATTTTGAAATTTTATTACAAACAGCAAATGAATCACTTTTATAGATTTTGTCTACATATCTATCCTCATCAGTCGTAGATTCATCAGATGTCCGCTTGACCCTCCATATCTGCCTTGAAGGAGTGCTCAAAGTCCTATCTGAAATATTTGAATCACAAGAATTAGAACTGTCAGAAATGACTTTAGCTTATTTCTTTGACTTCTTTGACCTTCTTCTTTTACGCTTAGGTTTATAATAATCATCATTTAGCGTAAAAGATTCATCAAGAATTTTCGATTTAATATTTGAATCAGAAGAAACAATTTTACCTAAGAAGCCAAACTGATCAGACAATAAATCTGAACTTACCTCAGAGTCAGAAAAAATTTTGAGAAAAGTTTTCAGAGTTTAGAACTTTTGTTAAGTCAGATTTTATAGTAATCATTGTATTTATAGGCTCGGTCTAATAATGTGTTTAGAGGAGTATACTGTGTAGTTTTGGCCAAGGGTATTTAAGTCCCTTGGGTCTTTGTGTTGTGTAAGGATTTCACGCATACTCAATAGAAGAATATACTTTGCGCTTCAAACTCTCTCTCTACTTTCTCTCTCTAAAGATTTAGTGATTTTGGGATTATCAATTGGTATCAGAGCTTTCTAAATCTGAGAGAATTGAGAGAAACGTTTTTAGATTCTGAATTTGTGATTAAATCAGAAATTTTGATTGATTTTCTTGAATTTTTTCAAGAAAATCTCATTTTTTGATTTTTCATCAAATTTGGATTGTTTTCTGAACGAATTTCTCTGTAAATTGGTTTGTTGAATTCGATTTTACTAGTAAAACTCTTTTGATTCACATCGATTTTCAAGAAAATCAAGTTTTGATGTTCAATTTTGAAGATTTTCGAGTTTCTGAAAATACGTTTCTACGTACTGTTCTTATTGCGAATTCTCGAATTTGTGGTTTTTGATCGTTTTGTCTGAATGAAAAGTGTGAGAAAACTGTTTTCGAACGTGTTTGTGTGAGAAAATTTCATTATTTTCATATCTGTAATCGAATTTAGAAGTTGTTTCTTGATTTTCAGCGTTTTGCGCCAGATTTGGATTTTGCGCGAGTTCATCAAGAATTTGCGCCAGTTCATCGAGATTTGCGCCAGATTCAATCTGTGCACCAAGTTTCAGGGGTTCTAAGTTCATCGTGCAAAAGTAAAAAAAATTGTGCCATATTAAACTCACGCAAAATCTATTTTGCGTTATTAGCACATCACGCAAAACCAAATTTGTGCTACCTTAAGCTAGCGCAAAGTCTAGTTTGCGCCACCAAAGTTTCACACAAATCAGTTTTGAGCTCTCTTTCTCGCGCAAGTCAGTTTTGCGCCACTTAATTGTCAAGCGAAGGTTTTCATCGAAATCATCTCACGCAAAGTCTACTTTGCGTCATCAGTACATCACGTAAATCTAAGTTTGCGCCATCTTTATCTCACGAGTTCATTCTAGTGTACAAGTGATCTTTTGCGCCATCAACGCTTCGCGCAAATTTAAGTTTGCGCCAGCTTCTTCTCACGCAAAAGAAATTTTGCGCCATCCATTGTTAGCACGAATCATAGTTTGCGCCAGTGTCTCTGTGTTCAAGACTTAGCATTTTTTTCTGAAATTTTTTATTTATGGATTCTGCAAAGTTTGCGTTTCAAGCTCAGTTCTACAAGAATGATCTTATGATGAAATTGGGAACAGATACTCATCCACCCGTTTTAATCAATGAAAATGAGTTCACACAGTGGTAAGATCGGTTCATTAACTTCATTGAGCGTCAAGCTAACGGAGAGAATATGATGAAGTCATTTACTGAAGGACCATTCATCAGACCTAAAAATGACACTCCCTTGACTGCTGAAGAGGTTAAACGCGAAAAAACCGATAGAGAAGCAAAGTCCAATTTGATGCTAGCACTACCTAACTCCATCTACAATCGAATTCATTGTTTCAAGCATGATCCAAAGATGATGTGGACTCAATTAGAAAAAGTCATACTTGGGTCATCAGTTGCTACACAAATACGCCAGACACGCTTCATGAATAATTTTGAGGAATTTAAGGCAAAGGACGATGAGTCTCTGAAGGTTATCTTTGACAGGTTTTGCACTGTACTGAATGATCTACGCAAGATAAAAGTGGAAAAGACTAAGCTGGAGACAAATCTGAAATTCCTCAATGCACTTCAACCGGAATGGAACAAATCTTGTCATCGATTGAGGAATGATGTCAGGATATCTTCGATGCAAATCCAAGAGCTTTACAAGATTCTGATGACAGATGAGTGCATAGTCATAGAGAAAAAGGCCAAACTTGACAAGAAGAATAAGAAAATAGTGGATCCAGTTGCACTCCTCATGAGCAAAATATCTAAACAAGCATTATCCGAAAATGCTTATGATGGTGCAACTGATGATGATGGTGAAGCTCTTCAGAAAGCTATGATCCTTCTCTCTCAACATTATTAGAAAAAGTTCCAACCTCGTTCGAGTTCCAACACTATTCGCTTCACTTCTGGGTTCAAGAATGTTCAAGTGCCCGAGGCTAAGAAACATGATGCATGTTTCAACTGTGGAAAGCCGGGTCACATTGCTAAAGAGTGTCAAGTGAAGAAGGTTCGGGATTCGGCATATTATCGAAAGAAATTGGAACTGGACAAAAAGAGAGAGAATGGAACTGCTTTACTTGCCGAAGAAGAGTTTTGGCTAGATCACTCTAATGATGAAGCTGATAATATCGAGACTGCTCATATGTGTTTCATCGGAGATGATCAAAGTGCTGATGATGACACTGATGATGATGAGGTACCTTCTGTTTCTGATTTCAAATTCATTTCTTCTTAGATGAACATTATTATTTCTGCTTTACATGATTTACGCTCGAAGTTATTATCTGAAAAGCATTTAAATTCAGAAAAGTCAAATTTGATTGATAAATTACAAATTTCTTTGAAAGATGAAAAATCTATTTTGAATCATACAAAAGACATCTTTCAAAAGAAATTAGATGATTTAGAAAAATCAAATATGACTTATCTTGATTGTTTGACTGAAATGACCAAATTAAAAGATAAATTTTCGGATAAAATGAATGAGTTGGAAGAAAAATTATATCGAAGATATCAATCTGAACAAACTATTTATTTGAACAAACCGCGGAGTTATGAGTCTATAAAAGAAAAATGGGGACTTGGTTTTGAAAATCCTCATTGTTTAAACAACGCGATAGAAAAATCCCCTACTTTATATAAATACGATTATCTAACTCTTGCTAAATATGCTCCTCAATTTAAAATTGATTGAATGAATGAAAAGCAAGTGTTAGATATCGAAAATGAGAAAAGGATGAATAATAAGAAAAAGGAAATTTCTTTTGTATACACGAGCGAAAATGCCAAATATTTTCCTGATAAATCAAAGAAGGGCAGAAAAAGTTTAAATGATATATCTTCTATTAAGTCTTCAGTGTCTGATGATTATGTTGATATATATGCCACTAAATCTGATAAGGAAAATATCTCTCCAATCGTTTATGATTCTAAGAGATATACTCCTCCATTAGTATTAGAAGGCACAATCATTGACCTTGAAGATAAAATGGAAGATCAAAATATTCAAAGAGAAATTGAATCTGATGTTATTCTTTCTTTTATGACTTCAAGTCTTGAAGAAAATTTTATTTCTCAAAAACAAGATTCTATTTCTGGCCTTTCTTCTGATTTTCAAGTAAACAAAAAGGAATTTCTAAAATCTGAAATTTTTTCTCAAATTTTTTCTGACTCCAAGGTAAGTTCAAATTTATTGGTTGATCAATTGGGTCTCTTAGGTAAAATTGCTTCTTCTGATTCAAATATTAAATCAAAAATTCTTGATGAATCTTTTACGCTAAATGATGATTATTATAAACCAAAGCGTAAAAGAAGAAGGTCAAAGAAGTCAAAGAAACAAGATACTGTTATTTCTGAAAATACTAATTCTTCTGATTCAAAATTTTCAGATAGGACTTTGAGCTCTCCAACAAAGCAGATATGGAGGGTCAAGCGGACATCTGCTGAATCTACGACTGATGAAGATAGATATGTAGACAAAATCTATAAAAGTGATTCATTTGCTACTTGTAATAAATTTTCAAAATACTCTATAAAGCAAATGATTCGAATTTCAAAAGATGTCTCATATTCTTCTTCTGATTCTAGTTCAGATGATTATGCTTTCTCTTCTACTGTATGTTCATTATTCTGATAATATTTCTCGTGCTTTCAATGTTAAATCTAACAAATACTTCCCCACAAGAATTGCAACTAACTTTCATGGACCCAAATTCAAGTGGGTACCAAAATCAAAGATTGACTCTAAGTTGCAGGCATCTAATGTCAAGGGGGGGGGTAAGAGAAAGTTGGCTTCTAAGTACATCAGCTTAGAACCCGTACTTCAATGGACTTCGACTTCTAAACATGTCAGTTTAGGACTCGTTCTTCAAAGTTTTTAGCTTCTGACTTATGAGAAACTGTGAGTACATCTACTTTATTCCGCTGCATTTCTCTTTGATAATGATGTTATTTCAGTTTTCTCATGTGTTTTTAAAGAATCTGAGCAAGTTCATCCAAAACCTAAATTTGTACAACCCAATTTTTTCATATGAGACACAAATTTATTACACATTATGTGAAAGAAGGTTTTATTTAATTTAATTTTGTTCCAACTAAATATCAATTTGCCGAATTCTTTACATTTGTCTTAAATGAAATTTTTTTCAACCTTGGCATATTGAATTTAAAAATTTTAAATCTTTATAAATTTTATTCTATAAAGTAAAAGCTTTACAGTTTTTCTTTCTTTTGAATAAAATGTGTGTCTAGGATAAATTTTCAAGTTGCTTTGTTTATATTGAAGTCTTATATGTTCAACTTTCAAGTCTAACAAAAATCGAAAGGTCAGCAACATGTTTGAAACTTTTGATACTGCTTTAAAGTTGTGTTATTCGGAATATTTATAGTTTACAATGCTTGGAAATCCTAAAAATCTGAATTATGAATCGTAATGAAAATATGGGCTAAGCACTTAGATGTAAAACTGAGTAATTGAGATGAAAAGTATATATATAAAATACAGAAATCTGTAAGTTTACAAGTTTGTACCTGTGAACTTTCTGGTTTGGGAAAGTAAGTTCCGTGGGATGCTTGTCATCTGGTCCCCTAAGGTCAATTGGTCTGGGAGTGATCGAACCCAAATCCTTCTATAGAACCAGATCGAAAATCATGTTCTACTGGTATGAATGGGTTTAGGATGTGTCGATGTAGCCTTTCTGATCTGGGAGAGTAAGTTCCAAGGGGTGCTTGACACCTAGTCCCCTAAGGCCAACTGGTCTGGGAGTGGCTGACCCAAATCCTGCAATAGGGTCAGATAGAAAGTTACGTTTACGGCATGTTCTTTACTTACCAAACCTTTTGATTAAAAGGATGCCAATGTGCACAAGCTTAAAAGATGCCAAAGAGCACACTCATGTGAAGATTCCAATGTGCACAATGCTAAATGATGCCAATGAGCACACATCTCATGATACTTGGTGATATGTTTGAGTTGTGATAAACCTGTAAATTTGTGAAAGTCTTAATTTTTGATGGCTTAGTGTGAGTACATGCAAAGTTCTCTATTATATTTTTAGAATTGCATTTTCTTGAAGCTAATCAAAGTTCGCATGCTAGCACACTGAATAGATTGATGAAAGTTTTTGAAACTGAACATGTCTTAACTTGATATGCAATGAAACTTGTATTTGTATCCAACAACATACAATTGAGTTCAATTGATTGTAAAATATGTGATGTTTTACTAAGTAGAATTTAATTTGTTTAGTGTTTAAAATTTTATACATTTAGTTGTTTCAAAATACATATTCAGTATATTTTTCTTTCTATATTGATGTTTCAATTCTTGTGTTCTCATATTTTTTGAAAATGGGTTTGTGCATTTTTCAAGGGGGAGTTAATAAGGAGAATTTTTCTAAAAAGATAATATCTCGTTTCAAGGGGGAGTATCTGATTCTCTATATGAATGCTAACTTGAATGGTCTTATTTAGTGCATTTGTGTAGGGGAAGTCAAAGTGCTTAACAGGTAAAATTTTTCTGAGTTTAAGTCATATTTGCGCCAACAGTTGGTAGAGCAAAACTCATATTTGCGCCAACAGTTTCTAGCGCAAAACAAGCTTTGCGCATCCTTTTTCTAGCGCAAAACCAACTTTGCGCCACTTTAAGCTAGCGCAAATTTAAGTTTGCGCCACCAATGTATAGCGCAAACCTCTCCTCTTTCTCCTTTACTCTGATTTTGCAGATTTGAAGCTGTCTCGTCTCCAACATTTGCATGACCAAGTTGATCCAGATCATCAAGGTCATGAGGGGGAGAAGTTAAAGAGAAGATAAACAGACAAAGAGTTCAAACGTTTATCTGCTGATCAAGATTTGCTCAAGATTCTATTCTCTCAGCTACTAATTCTTTTGCTGTTCCAGCTCCGATCACCAAAGTTCATTTGAAAAAGGTGTGTCGTCTAGAGCACAAGTTGATGAACCGATTGTTCTTTCAAGCTAATTACAAACAGGTTCAGACTTGTCAAGACAACAAAGGCAACATAGATTGAAAGATGCTGAGAAGATTTTTTTTTAGTAAAGTCAAGAAGCTTCTTTGATAAGTCGCTTAGATGGTCCGAGCTGATTTAGAAGATGAATATTGAAGACCACAGTGCCAATGATTACTAAGGGGGAGATTGTTAAGTCAGAATTTATAGTAATCATTGTATTTATAAGTTTGGTCTAATACTGTGTTTAGAGGAGTATACTATGTAGTTTTGGCCAAGGGTATTTAAGTCCCTTAGGTCTTTTTGTTGTGTAAGGATTTCACACATACTCAATAGAGGAATATACTTTGTGCTTCAAACTCTCTCTCTCTCTCTACTTTCTCTCTCTAAAGATTTAGTGATTTTGGGATTATCAACTTTCTTTTTGTTTTCTTTAAAATCAGAAGAAAGACCAGAAACATAATTTGTAAGTAAATCTTGTTTTTGAAAAATTAATTTTTCTTCAAGACTTGACGTCATGAAAGAAAAAATAACATCAGATTCAATTTCTCTTTGAATATTTTGTTTCTTCCATTTTATCTTCAAGATCAATGATTTTGCTTTCTAACACTAATGGAGGAATATATCTCTTAGAATCATAAGAAACTGGAGATATATTTTCTTTATTAGTGTTAGTAGCACATATATCAAAATAATCATCAGATAATGAATATTTAATAGGAGAAATGTCATTTAAACTGTTTCTGTTCTTCTTTGATTTTTGGAGAAAATATTTGGCATTTTCGCGCGTGTAAACAAAAGAAATTTCCTTTTTCTTGTTGTTCATTCTTTTCTCATTTTCGATATCTAAAACTTTCTTTTCATTCATCCAATCAATTTTAAATTAAGGAGCATATTTAGCAAGATTTAGATAATCAAATTTATATAAAATCGGGGATTTTTCTATAGCATTGTTTAAACAATGTGGATTTTCAAAACCAATGCCCCATTTTTTTAATAGACTCATAACTCCGTGGTTTGTTCAAATAAATAGTTTGTTCAGTTTGATTTCTTTCGATATAATTTTTCTTCCAACTCATTTATTTTATCTGAAAAATTATCTTTTAATTTGGTCATTTCAGTCAAAGAATCAAGATAAGTCATATTTGATTTTTTTAAATCACTCAATTTCTTTTGAAAGATTTCTTTTGTATGATCCAAAATAGATTTTTCATCTTTCAAAGAAATTTGTAATTTATCAATCAAATTTGACTTTTCTGAATTTAATTGTTTTTCAGATAATAACTTTGAGCGAAGATCATGTAAAGCAGTTATAATGATATTCATCTGTGAAGAAATAAATATGTAATCAAACTCAGAAGGTACATCATCTTCATCAGTTGAGGAATCCTCATCATCACTCTGATCATCTCCGATGAATCACATATGAGCAGTCTCCACATTATCAGCTTCATCATCGGAGTGATCTACCCAGAATTCTTCGTCAGCTAGCAGAGCGGTTCCATTCTCTCTCTTTTCGGCCAGTTCCATTTTCTTCCGATAATACGCCGAATCCCGAACTTTCTTCACTCTACACTCCTTAGCGATGTGTCCCGGCTTTCCACAGTTAAAGTATGCAGCTGCTTTCTTAACCTCGGGCACTTTGACATTCTTAGACCCAGAAGTGAAGCGAAGATTGTTGGAACCCGAATTATGTTGGAACTTCTTGTTATAGTGCTGAGAGAGAAGAATCATTGCCTTCTGTAGTGCCTCACCATCATCATCAGTTGCACCATCATAAGCATTCTCAGATAATGCTTGTTCAGACAGTTTGATTGTGAGAAGTGCAACCGGATCCACTGTCTTCTTGTTTCTCTTGTCAAGTTTGGCCTTTTTATCCTTGACAATGCATTCATTTGTCATCAGAATCTCGTAAAGCTCTTGGATTTGCATAGAAGATATCCTGACATCATTCCTCAAGCGATGGCAAGATTTATTCCATTCCGGTTGTAGAGCATTGAGGAACTTCATATTGGTCTCCAGCTCAGTCTTTTCCACTTTTATCTTTCGGAGATCATTTATCACCGCACAGAACCTGTCAAAAACAATTTTCAGTGACTCACCGTATTTGGCTTTGAATTCCTCAAAATTATTCATGTAGCGCGTTTGCCGAAGTTGTGTCGCTACCGTTGAACCAAGCATAATCTTTTCTAGCTGATTCCACATCATCTTCGGATCGTGCTTGAAACAATCAATTCTATTATAGATAGAATTGGGTAATGCTAGCATCAGATTAGACTTTGCTTCACGATCTGCTTTTTCTCTTGTAACCTCTTCAGCAGTCAAAGGAGTATCGTTCTTAGGTCTGATAAACGGTCCTTCAGTAAATGATTTCATCATATTTTCTCCATTCGCTTGACGCTCAATGAAGTTAATAAACCGATCTTGCCATTGGGTGAATTCATTTTCATTGATCAAAATAGGAGAACGAGTTTCTGTTCCCAACGACATCATAAGATCGTTCTTGTAAAACTGAGCTTGAAACGAGAACTTTGACATATTCATATTTTCAAAAATCCAGAGAAAAATTCTAAGTCTTGAACACAGAGAAACTGGCACAAACTGAGATTTGCGCGAACAGAGGATGGCGCAACCTTGCTTTTGCGCTAGACTAAGATGGCGCAAACTGATCTTTGTGTAAGACGAAGGTGGCGCAAATTAGACTTTACGTGAGACGATGGTGACGAGAATCTTTCTTTGCGTTAGAAGTTGGTGGCGCAAACCTTGACTTTGCGTGAGATGAGAGTGATGCAAAGACACTTTGCGCGAATAACAGATGACGCAAAAATCTCTTTGCGCGATGAACAGTTGGCGCAAACTTAACTTTGCGCAAGATGACTGTAGCGCAAAATGAACTTGCGCGAAGAACTTCTAGTGAAAACTTTACTTTGCTCGATATGAAGATGAAGAAAATTAGACTTTGCTCGATGAAAAAATGGCGCAAAAGAACCTTTTCGCGAGAACTTGACCTGAACTTTCGCAAATTTCTAGCGCAAAGAGGAAGATGATCTGGCGCAAAGCTGGATGAACTCGCGCAAATTACTATGAACTCGCGTAAACTTTGAATCTGGCGCAAAACGATGAAAAATCACGAGAACCATCTAATTTCGATTACAAATTCGAAAAAGATGAATTTTGCTCACACAGATATGATCGAAAACAAGTTTCTAAACACTTTCAAACAAACAATTCGATCAAAATTAGCAAAATCGTAAAATCGAGAAACACACAGTTCGTTCAACGAACTTTTCCAGAAACTTGAAAAATCTCAAAATTGAAGTTCAAAAACTGATTTTCTTGCAAAATGATGTGAATCAAATATGTTTTACTAATAAAATCGAATCCAACAAACCAATTTACAAAAAAATTCGTTCACAAAACAATCCGAATTTGATGAAAAATCAAAAAATGAGATTTTCTTGAAAAATTCAAGAAAATCGATCAAATTTTCTGATTCAAACACAAATGCAGAATTAAAAAAACGTTTCTCTCAATCCTCTCAGATTCAGATTAGGCTCTGATACCAATTGATAATGCAAGATCGTTCTAAATCTAGTGAGAGAAAATAGAGAGAGAGAGAGAGAGAGAGAGAGAGAGTTGAAAGCGCAAATGTTGAATGTATTGAGAATAAGCGTGAGTTTCTTACAAGACACAAAGCCACAAGGGACTTAAATACCCTAGGCTAATACAGAACCTAAAAGCACTCTAAACACAGTATTAGACCAAGCCTATAAATACAATGATTATTATAAAATCTGACTTAACAGTTACAATCCTCCTCACCTAAATTGAGATTTCATCCCCTAAATCCCAAGCCTACTCGAAGAGTTGCGGATAATGCTTCTTTATGTCCTCTCTCGCCTCCCATGTCACGTTAGCACCTAGATGATGCTTCCATTGGACTTTCACCATGGTCACCTCCTTGTGTCTCAACTTCTTTGTCTTCGTCTCTAAAATGGCTTCCGGTTCTTCCACACAGCGATTTCCATTGTCCACTCGAATTTCCGTCAAAGGAATAACGCTTTCCTCTTCGGCTAAGCACTTGCGAAGGTAGCATACATGTAATGTAGGGTGAATCTCGTCCATTTCCGGTGGTAAGTCCAACCTATAAGCTTGAAGCCCAATCTTCTCTAATATCGTGAAGGGTCCAAGGAAACGGGGACTAAGCTTCCCGCGCTTTCCAAAATGGATGATTCCCTTCCACAACGATACCTTTAACATAACTCGCTCTCCCACTTGTAACTCAACCGGTCATAGCTTTTTGTCTACATAGCTCTTCGATCTTGAGCCGCCTCCAAACGCTCCCGAACCCCTTTTCTTGTACAATCTTCGGCCCCACAAATTGGTTTTCCCCCGCCTTAAGCCAACACATCGGTGTTCTATATTTCCGTTCATATAGCGCTTTGAACGGTACCATCCTGATGCTTGAGTGGTAGCTATTATTGTACGCGAATTCCAGCAACAGTAGATGCGAATCCCAATTTTCTCCGAAGTTTATAACACAAGACCGGAGCATGTCTTCAAGAGTTTGGATTGTCCTCTAACTTTGGCCGTCGGTTTGCGGATGATAGGTCGTACTCAACTTGACTCTTGTGCCCAACTCCTTCTGTAGGCCATCCTAGAACTTGGAAGTGAACCGACTATCCCGATCCGAAACTATGGATTGTGGAACACCATGACGCGACACTACTTCATCTATGTAGAGCTTGGCTAATTTTTCCATTGGCAACGTCTCTCACATCGCTAGAAAGTGCTCGCTCTTCGTGAGCCGATCCACCACCACCCAAATAGTGTTGTGTCCCTTCAAGGTCCTCGGTATCTTGGTGACGAAGTCCATCGTGATATGATCCCACTTCCATTTAGGAATGGCTAGCGGTTGCAAGCTCCCATAAGAATTTTGATGTTCCGCTTTGACCTGAAGGTATGTGACGCACCTTTCCACATGGTTGGCCATATCGAGTTTCATTACCGGCCACCAATAGTATAACTTCAAATCTCTATACATCTTAGTGCTACCGGGATGTATAGAGTACTTGGACTTGTGAGCTTCCTCTAAGAGAAACTCACGAATTCCTCCAATTTTCGGTACCGAAATTCTCCCTTGAAATAACTTGAGGTCGCGACTATCTTCCGTTAGTAACTCCCGTTGCTTCACCATGATTTCGGCTTTGAGGTTCTCTTCACGAAGTGCTTCGACTTGACTCACTTTAATGTCCTCCACTAAGCTTGATATCACATCGATCCTAGAAAGAGTTACTTTGATTTCGCTCCCATAACTCTTTTGGCTCAAAGCATCTGCCACCACGTTGGCTTTACCGGGGTAGTAAAGCAATTCGCAATCATAATCCTTCAAAAGCTCCAACCACCTCCTTTTCCACATGTTGAGGTCCTTTTGGTCGAATATGTACTTTAAGCTTTTGTGGTCAGTGAATAGTGTACACTTCGTCCCGTAGAGATAGTGCCGCCATAGCTTTAAGGCAAATACCACCGCCGCTAGTTGCAAGTCATGCGTAGGGTAGTTCTTCTCGTTATCCTTGAGTTGTCATGATGTATACGCTATCACCTTTCCCCTTTGCATCAACACACACCCGAGGCCCAATTTAGAGGTGTCGCTATAGACTACGAAATCGTCCGATCCTTCGGGTAAGGATAAAATTGGGGCCTCACACAGTTTCCTTTAAAGGGTCCGGAAATCTTTCTCTGGAGTCTCGGTCCATAAGAATTTAACGTTCTTCCTTGCCAACGTTGTGAGTGGAGAGGCGATCTTCGAAAAGTCTTGAATAAATCGTCGGTAGTAGCTGGCTAAACCTAAGAAACTCCATATCTCCGTTGGACTCGTCGGTGGCTCCCAATTCATCATCGCTTCAATCTTCGTCGGATCTACCTTCACCCCATCCTTAGACACCACGTAGCCTAAGAATTGAATTTCTTGTAACCAAAACTCGCATTTTGAAAACTTTGCGAACAACTTCTCTTTCCGAAGAATTTCCAACACCTCCCGTAGATGTTGACGGTGCTCGACTTCCTTCCGCGAGTATATCATAATATCGTCGATGAAGACTATAACCGACTAATCCAAGAGAGGTCGACACATATGATTCATCAAGTCCATGAATATGGCTGGAGCGTTGGTCAGTCTGAATGGCATGACTAGAAACTCATAATGGTCGTATCTCTTCCGAAACGCCGTCTTTGGAATGTCGCTTTCCTTCACCCGCACTTGATGGTATCCAGACCGCAAGTTTATCTTGAAAAAACACCCCGCTCCTTGTAGTTGATCGAAGAGGTCGTTGATTTGAGGAAGCAGATACTTGTTCTTCACGGTGACCTTGTTGAGTTCACGGTAGTCGATGCACATCCGCATGGATCCGTCCTTCTACTTCACGAATAAGACCGGAGCTCCCCAAGGCGATGAGCTCGGTCGTATGAACCCCTTCTCGAGGAGTTCTTGCAATTGCGTCATCATTTCTTGCATTTTCGTCGGTGCTAGATGATAAGGAGCACGGGCGATCGAAGCAGCACCCGGAGCGAGGTCGATGTGGAACTCCACTTGACGTTCCGGTGGTAATCCGGGTAGGTCTTCCAGAAAGACATCCGGGTAGTCGTGTACCATATCCATATCTTCTACCTTCTTTTTCTCGAGCTTTGCGTTGATGACGTATGCCAAATATGAAAGGAATCCCTTGGCTAGACTCTTGCACGCTTTGAGTGATGAGATGATCGCGTTGGCCTTCCGATTCCTTTCCTCGTAGACTCTCACTTCTCCACCCTTCGACAACGGTACTCTAATCATTTTCTTGGAGAAAAATATACCGACATCATGTTTAGCTAGCCAATCTATCCCGGCAATCACATCAAATCCCCCGATATCTACCGGTAGCAAGTCTACTACAAAGGAATCCCCATCAAAGTCTAAAGTGCACCCAACGAAACATTCACGAACTAACATGTGATCGCCGTTGGCTACCTCTACTAACATGCGGGTAGGTAGAGAGTTCACTAGAAACATACCCGACACAACATCCGTCGTTGCTTTAGCATCATCCGCCATCATTTGGAAGACCCGACTTGGCGCCTTCGGTGGAATCTCCTTCTTTGGCACACTCCCGCTCGGAGTCCCTTGATGTCCCCTTTCTAACTTGGGACAATTCCTCTTGATGTGACCCAGCTCCTGACATTCATAACAAAACCCCCGGAAGGGGCAATCTCTACTCATGTGTTCCTTTCGTCAACACTTGAAGCACTCAGTAGAGCTAGAGAAAGGTTTCGGATTACAAGGCCCGAAATGCTTGCTCTTGCACCTCGCCTCACGTCGCGGTTCTATGCTCCTGTCCCCGTTGAAGGGTTTGGATGGTCATGCGGGCCCGGTCGGCCCTTCCCATTTCCGCTTCTCCCCTTGTTGTCTTTTCTCTTATCTCTCTTGAAGGATGTCGTCTTCTACTAAATGGGATTTCTATATGACTTCTTGTAAGGTATTCACCCGGGCATTCCTCACACCCGTCTTCATCTCCGTCGGCAAACCCCTCAAATACGCTTTTATCTTCGACTTCTTATCAGTAGCCAAATGCTCAACCAGACTGAGCTTCTCCATGAATTGTTTTGAATAATCGGCAATAGACAAGATGCTCTTTTTCAGATTCCGGAACTCCTCCTCTATCTTGTCGAGAGTCCGTTCGTTGTAATACTTGTCCATCATCTTCTTCTTGGAGGTTGGCCAAGTGAGCTTAGCCAAAACTTCCGGTGTAAGAACCGTCCGTGTGATGTTCCACCAATTCAATGCCTCTCCTCTAAGTAGTTGGGATGCGAATTTGACTCTTTGGGAGTCTCCACATTCACTTGACTCAAACGCCATCTCTACTTCTTGTATCCAGTTCATACAAGTTACTGGATTGGTTGTCCCAGAGAATTCTGGAGGTCGGCTACATAAGAAAGATGTGTAGGAGTAACCCCCTTCTTTCTTCTTTTCCACTTTTATCAATTGCTCTTCTGCCCCAATTGCATTATTGGTACCACCCGACCCAATCACCGAATTGTCCCCTACCACTTCATGTCTCCAGTTGCTTGTATCACGATCCTCTAACATCTTCATGAACTTTTCATCCCGTTTGTCCATCGTGGAGTTCATCATCTGTATAATACAAGCCAATAGGACCGATTGGGGGTCCACTTCTTGGACGATCGGATTCTCGGTCTGTAGGTTCACTTGGGGAACATGATCCACCACCCCCTCCAACAAGGTAGTCCTGTGAGGAACAATAGGAACACCTGTTGGATTTGCCCTTCTTGAAGTCTCCGGAGCTGTAACACTTGCCTCATTACCCTCATCGGGCACCACCACCCGATTCCTTGTGTTTACCATTGTGAACTGTCACACATGATAAAGATCATACCGGTTAATTCTTCAAAATATTAGCGGTTCAATACGTACTACTACAATGACCAGTCATCATAATAAGAAATTCAAGCACACTCACGTAGTCATAAATTCATAATAGCACTGGCCAAGTGAAATCGTGAATATACATTACATAAGAATTCTTGTCATCATCACCATAATTCCTCAATCAATGCATTTCTGTAATCCTACTACTCTCCCCACCTAGGAATGCTCTACCCATGTGGACAGTGATACTATAGGCATAACCAGCTTAAGTGTAGATACACTATAGTCAATATCTAGTTCACTTAAACTAAAGTTCTGATACCAACTTGTAACACCCCAAAAATTGGGATAAACAAAATTTTCCGGAATTAGAAATGTGGTATATAAAAAATAATGCCAAAGCATGAGCTTTCCTCAAAAAGGAAACAATACACGCCTGTTAATTACAAGTTTGTAATAAATATGCAATGAGGGATAACAACCCTTTAGTCTAATTTCTATCTAGAAAGGAGATTACATCAAGTTGTTATCTAAATTCCACAACAGTTGTCTTCTATGATTGGCGTCCCAAAAATGCTCCCCAAGCTCACAATTATGGTCCCTAAACCTTCTTAGCGGTAGCGCCGCTAGAACCTGAGATACACATCAAGCCAATCAAGTGTTAGGCCCAACGAGCCTAGTGAGTTCAACAATAATATGGCATAACAAGCTAAATAGTCATAGACAACAAGAGCCATAAAGGAGTCAATGGGGGAGACCCATCACACCAATGAGTTTCACCTCAAGTCAATGTACCTTGATGTTCACTCGCATGAGCAACATCCCGAAGGCCCGATACATTTGAAGACTGCCTCCCAAGCATTACTTCAAATGACGAAGGTCTAGGTGCATGCCGTCAAGGTGGCACCCTAAGACTACATCCTCCTAGTGATTACTCACGGTTCATCCAATATTTATATACCGTCCATCAATATACATGGTCCACATCAAGAAAATGCATGCATAAGACTCCAAATTACTCCAATCCCAATTTAGGTTCAAAACCCTTAAATCATAAAAATTCACCATTAAAATTCAACATTCATGTAGAATCACATATTATGCCCTAACTCTTGCCAACAAATACCCTCATATAACTCATATCATGAATAATAACCAAAAACCCCAACATTTACCAAATAGGCAAATATAGGTTAAACTTATCAAGTGATTAACAAAATATAAGGAAACATGAAATAATGTCGAGAAACATATAAAGAAGTGTATCTCATTTAAAAATAATTTGGAGGAAACTCACATTCTAGGTTTTTATAAAAAAAAACCTAGAAAACGTAAAGAACTCTAGAAATGATGAGACGAGGAAGAGTTGAAGTTGAAGACTTTAACTTCTTGATGAAACTCTTCAATAAATGCCCAATGAACCTTGAATCTCTTCCCCAACTACCAACAATTAAAGACTTGCAATGAATGAAGAGAGAGGTGTGGTTTCTAGGCCAAAATCGCCCCCTAAGGTTTCTTTCTCAAAAAAATCTGATTTTTGGTGTTAGTGTGAAGAGAAAAGGGAAAAAGGTCTTAAAACTCCGTCAGATAGCCCGGGCGATTGTGCCAAGGGCACTCTCGTCGGCACTTTCTCCGAAAGTGTACCGAGAGTATAACGGGTCTGGGGTGATAGTGACTCAGCGATTGTAACATATGTCACTCTCGCCGGCACTTCCGCCAGGAATGTACCGAGAGCCATAGCATCCCGGCGATTGTGCCATCGCGAGCCCTTTGGCACTCTCGCGCCCCCAGTACCGAGCCTCAAAAACTTTCTAGAGTGCAACCGAAATGCTCGAGTGTGCTAAACGAAGACTATATATGGCCACTTCTATATTGATCACATGCCATCAAAATGAAAATACACTTGTTAAAATCATAACGCGAACCTTAGCAACTTTAGGAAATTTGCAGATGTTATACTACTGAAGTCAATTGTATCATTAACTTACAAATGATAATATAAGCATATAACATCTATTACGTCTCAATGCCCATGTTATTCTAAAATGTGGAGCCATACATCTGGTATTCATATTCCTTGGTGTCAGATATGAGAATAAGGAGCCAAACATTTTGATACCATAGGTAAAAAGATCATCATTGGTGAAATATTATGTCCAGGTAGAGAATGTATATCACTGCCTCACTGGTAACACTGATATTCAACATTTTATCCAAATTTAATTTTCTCCTTGATTCTAGTCTCCACCATTATGTTTTCAAGGTAATGACGTGTTCCTATTTCTGAAAGTTTGATGTTTGTTGTCAGTGATCTACTCTTGTTACTGGGAGAGATAAGAAAAGTATTGTCTAAAGGGAAGGTTGTTGGTGTCCTTCGCTTGGTTTTTCATGATGTAGGAACGTATGAAATGGATGAGGATTCATGTATTATTAGGAAAGTCATATTCTTCATGAAATGACCGATTGTGATTATAGCTCCCTCCATTCTAAAAGAGGGCGATAATTAAGTATGTTAGGTAGTGAATCATCAATCTTGTTTTCGACCAGAGTGTTTGTTATCTTTTAAAGATATTTTGGACATCTTTGTCAGACTTGACCATGGGGTTATGAAGTTTTTGGAATTTTAATTTATATTGTATTGTGCTCTTTTGGTATGTGTTATACATAAAAAAACCTATATTTTTTCTGTTATCTTAGCTAAGGAAGTCACTAGATAATTGACCCCGTTCATATTTGCAACATTGAGGCTATCACGGTTGGAGATAAGAAAATAGGGATCAAGATGATTCGCACCGCATTGCGCGCAGATATGTAAATAGTATATATATATATATATATATATATAGAGAGAGAGAGAGAGAGAGAGAGAGAGGCTCGTTCAAATAGAAACTTTTTATTAGTACAAACTATGCAACCCAATGGTAATTCTGTCTATTTACAAATTTCGTATTTTTAGGAAAAAAACCAACTTCCTTAATTCTCTCTCCCTCTCTCTCTCTCTCTCTCTCTCTCACATACACACGATCCACCGTCACCATCCACTTCCGACGACGTCCTCCTACTGGCGGCGACCTCCTCCCACTCCGACAACCTCCCCCATTTCCGACGAGTTTCATATGAGAAAGAACATAAGAAATTTCAAAATTTTCATGATTCATATGAGAAAAAAAAACATATGAAACTTCGAAAATATATGATTATTTCGAAAAAATCTGAATATTCATATAGGAGAAATATATGAAACTTAAAAATCCGATTATTTATATGAGAGAAAAATATATGAAACCATTTATGAAAAAATTTGAAACCGTTTATGAAAATATATGAAATTATATAAAAATATATGATTATTTCGAAATTTTCACGTGTCATATGAGAAAAAACATATGAACCCATTTATGAAAATGCTGAAAACCCACCGGAGTTTAGAAGGATTCACCTGAGTTTGACATCCCTTTCGGTTTCACTTTCTTGTTCATCATGGTGGCCGGAATTTTTGAAAGAGAGAGACGGATTCACTTTCTTGTTCATCATGGTGGCCGGATTTGTGTTCATCATGCCATGGTGGCCGGATTCTTGTTCGTCATGGCGGCCATATTTTTTTAGACAGAAAGAGAGAGATGGTGGCCGGATTTTTTAGAGAGAAAAAGAGAGATGGTGGCTAGATTTTTGAGAGAGAGAGATTAGGTAAATATGAAAAGAATTAAATAGATAATGTAATATAGATTTAAAATAGCTAAAACTATTCCCAAACTACCTTTCCCTATTTTTTTTAATAAATGTAATCCGAAAAATGCTCAACCGTTGATCAAAAATTCGGATGGTCTTTGTTAGTTTGCATTATTTAAAAAGTTTGTAAATGATTGTCCATCTATATATATTGATATATTATTAGTAAGTTGTATATCATGCCTAAAATCTTATAATTAAAAAGTTGTTTATTTTTGTGCTTTAAAAATGTATTCAACTTATGAAAACTTGTAATTAAGATTTTTTTCCTAAATGCTTATTAATGTAGTATAGATACAGTGTATAAAAACTTAAGGGGGTGTTTGGGATTGCTTATTTAAAAGGCTTATTAATTTATTTCGTTTTGTCAGCGCTGATAAGCAGTTTTTAGTGTTTTGATGTGAGAAAAAAAAATTGCTTATACCGTTTTGTCACCACTGATAAAGAGTTTTTAATAAGTCATTTTATTCTAACTTATTAACTTATTTAAAACAATTTATGTGTTTTTTGGTTATTTTACATGTATAAGCAATCCCAAACACCCCTAGATAACAATTTATTAGTTTATTACGTTTTGCTACCACCATAAGCTAATCCAAACACTTTTTATAAAATTCTAGTTTAACACCACATAAATTAATAAACACTTTTTATATAAAGGCATAAGTTGTTTTAAATAAGCAATCTCAACCCACCCGTTATTATTTGATCGGGAACAATAAATTGGTCAAAGTCGAACTCTTCTTGGGTCAACGGTACAAGTTGACTTGCCTTGGGGACAACCTCAAACTCATTTTAACGGGGCAACCGGTAACTTATCCCGTTAACTTATTCCCTCACCTCGCCCACACGTCTCCTTTAAGAATCTCTCCATCTCCTACATTACCTAACCCATTCTGCCATTTCCCCCCACAAAAAAAAAAAAAGAAAATGGACCCTGCTCTTCCCTCCACTTCCACCTCACCACCACAACCGCCGCCGCCGCCGCCGCCAGCAGACTACAACCAATACCCACCTGAGCCTCTCACCGAACGAGTTCTCCGTGCACTTGAACACCGCCTCCGTCTGCTCCACCGCTCCAACTCCGACTTCTTTATCTTAGGAGCCACCGGAAACGTGTACACCGTCAGCCTCTCCGCCGCCCCATCCTGCACGTGCCCCGATCGCACCACCCCATGCAAACATATCCTCTTCGTCTACATCCGCGTCCTCTCCGTCTCCTTAGACGACCCTTGTCTATGGCACCGCACCCTCCACCCCCGCCAACTCACGCGCCTCCTCTCTTCTCCTGTCTCCTCTGATGCCGTCGCCGGTGTCGCCATTCGACAACGCTTCCACGAGATGTATCTCCACCGTGCTGCCACCCACCCAGATGGAAAGACGCCGCCGGTACTGGCGGAAGAGGGTTCAATGTGTCCGGTTTGTCTGGAGGAGATGGGGAGAGGGGACCGGAAACTGGTGGCATGTGCCACGTGTAAGAATCCTATTCATGAGGAGTGTTTGCTGGCGTGGAAGAGGAGTAGCAGGCGAAGATCGACGAGTTGTGTGATATGTAGAGCAAGATGGAGAGATCGAACTGAACAAGAGAGGTACATTAACCTTTCCGCGTATGTTAGCGAAGATGAAAATGATCAACTGGTTGGTGAAGATTATTATTGTGGGGTGAATTTGATTAGTTAGAGATTAAAATAGAAATTAGTTTTCCTTTTTAATTACTATTTGTTTCTTGTTTAATTTGTTAGAATTTATGGAATTAATTCAAAATGGAAATGTAAACATTTATTGATATTGATGACGAAACTTTAACCAGTTGAATCAAGAAACGGTTAAAAAATCACAAACAGCCAGTTATAAGCAAAAGTTCGGTCATAGCTCCAAAACCAACCCTCTGGTTTACCAAAGCCGGGTTAAAGTTTGAAAAAGCCCAACAGCATCCACAACTATGGACCTCCTCAAAGGTTCATGTATTTGTCATATCTGTTTTTCTCTTCCACATCAGTTTTCTCTTTCCTATACATTCACTACTATAAATTATGTTTTTGTAAACGGTTGTTTTGGGCTTTATACGCGGATTTGGAACCGCGTATATCGCGGGTGTTTGTAAAAGTATCGGCTTTTATACGCGGTTCCAAAACCGCGTATAAAACTCAACTTTTATACACGGTTTCAAAACCGTTTAGAAAAGTACTATTAATCGCGTATAAAAGTGACCATCTTACACGGTTTTTACATGAAACCGTTTAAAAAATCTCTACTAACCGTTTATAAAAGTATTAATCTTACACGGTTTTTAGATTAAAACCGTTTAAAAAATCTCTACTAACCGTTTATAAAAGTATTAATCTTACACGGTTTTTAGATGAAACCGTTTAAAAAAGTCGTACTAACCGTTTATAAAAGTCTATATCTTACACGGTTTTTTGCTAAACCCGTTTACAATTGTATTATTTTTTCACGGTTTTCATAACAAAACCGCATATAAATGTAACCATTAATAAAAAAAATTGCACACATTTGTACACGGTTCTTTTACTAAAACCGCGTATAATGAATTATATTTATATTTTCCTCGATTTTGTTACCATCCATTATTCCAAATGTTGGTGAAGCTACATTATATCGATATGCTAAATTTCCAAATACGATTCATATTCGAATACTGGAACATGTCAAATACAATTCCAAATACAAAAATCAGCTAGACGCATAAATGTAGCATCTCGAAGTAACCATTAACCATTAAACTTTAAAAATCATCAACGTAAATGTAATATCTCAAAGTAATCAAACATTCTAATATTTTTCATCGTATACTAAGTCTAATAATTCTTAAAACACCCCCCCCCCCCCCAAAATTCATTACCACATTTTACTCTCTTTTATACGCTTCAAAGTGAATGATCTCGCAATATTGCTAGCAATCTCCTCAACTTGTGTACTTGTGAAAGGATCCGTGGTTGTCCATGTGTCCTATAAATAAATTTGAAAGTAGGTGTTATTATAAATAAAATAAAGTGTTTATTACAATATATAAATAACATGAAAGCAATTTAAGAAGCACGTACCTTGAGAGAGGAGGCATATTGTTCATGCATCACAAATTGGAAGATTTGCTTCACTACATAGTAACCACACTCCCAACCATCTTGTTGTTGATTACACTAAAGTGTAAAAAAATTAGTGATTAAACATATTAAAGTATGAAATAAATTGTTGGGATACATAAATTATACCTTGTTTAATCTCCATGTAACCGAAGTGTTGGCTTGAGAAGACCCTGTGGCATGATTGTACTTTGCAATGACCCTAAATGAAAAGTAACAAAACATTTGTGTTAATAGTAGATTACTATATAAATAAACATCAATATACTAAAGTAATACATTACTTACGTGTCAATTAGGCCTTTGATCATGTAAGTTTCGGTTGTCTTTCCGTTTGTCATCATCGAATCTAATACATAGACCAAGCTACGTCTAGGCCTAATTATTAGTAGCGACCAATGGTGCCTAAAAATGTTCAAAATGATAACTTAAAGTGTAAAATTTATATTATTATTATAATAGTAATATATATATAAGTATATATCTTACCCCTCTGAGTATGGTGCCAAAACAAACTCCTTTTCTTTTTGGTGCATCATTGTTGCCAAAATTGTGTCTGTGACAAGAGTATCATCCCATCCAATTTCAAGTGCATTTATTGCTCCCGGTGCTATAAACGCACACTTGTTCCTTGAATTTTGAGATACTATCTTGTGTAAATCACTGAAAACATTAAAATATGATAACTATGTTGGATATTGTGAATATGCATACCTTCTTAATTGATAAGACATATATAAATATATATATAAATATCGACTTACGCTAGATACCAAGCGATGATGTTCTGGTCGAGCCACCCATTCGTCATTAATAACTTCAAGTCATCGTACTCGACCCCTATGTGCATAGACGTATGGCCAAGGACCCCTGCTTCGACCAGAACTGTAACCCCAGTCGTCGGCCATTCTTTGTTGGAATGTAGGCGTTGAAATAGCTCCTTCATCGCGGGCGGTCGATCCTGCATTAATTTGGGCAACGCCTTGGTCTTCTTAACTATTTTTTTATTTTTCTGTGGCTCGGATGCAGTGACTACTCTCTTCGAATGTGCCTCGTCATATTTTTGTACCTACATTAATATTCCATTTGATTAAAAATTCAATACTGTTAGGGAGATGAAACATGCATATACTTAAGGGTTGAGCGACTACGTGAGGGTGGATAGGCACAGTCGTGGGTGTCACTTGGGTGGCGGTCACAACCTTGTTTGAATGGGCCACATCTTCCTTTTGTATGTGAGGCAGAATAGGTTCACTCATTGGTGGGGCAGATGTCACCGATTTATTGGAAGTGGCCTATTAAGAAAACAACAATAATGTTAGTAAACATGACATGTATTGGAAAAATCTTACTGTAATCTAACATAAAAAGTAAAGCACATGACATGTATATACCTGTCGCAACACCACAGAACGTATCTCCCACTGGATGAAGTTCCCAATAGCTTGACCTAGTTTTTCAATATCAGCATTTAGCATGGGCACGGAGAGGTCATACTCTTCACATCCATCCATAATCATGTCAACCTGAACCTTCATGAACCCCTCCTCCAACGGATTACCATGAAGAACGTCCGTCGATAAAGGATAGGCCAACCCCTTAGCAACTAGTATTTTGGCCCCCCCGCACCGGAAAACCAAATCGCAGTTTGTAGCTTCCTGAAAACGAAACACATAAACATCATAATTTAAAAAAATGGTTCATTTCGAACTTATAAAATTGTAACACACACACATACACACACACACATATATATATATTACAACTCACCTGAATAGATTCGATTCGTGGATCCAAATCAGTTGATCCAGCACTGCTCTTATTATCCATCGGGCTTCTTGCAGGACTGAAACTATTATTATTATTATTATTATTATTATTATTATTATTATTAAGGATTATTATCTATACCTATACTATATTATAAAGCACGGATAAAAAACTATTAAAAATAACACTTAAAGCTTAATGTACCGCTATATAATGTTAATTACTTAAAACTTAAATAATGAATGAAAACTTAAAATCTTTTCCTATTTAATCATTATCTCTAACAAGTTTAACTTCCATAAAATCACTCCTTACTTCAACTACCCTAAAATCATTCCCTGCATAATGAAATACAGGATAAAAATCAAAATTTAAATATAAAAAATCTAAAATATAATTAAAAAAATATAACAAAATATTTAATGTTTATTTTATATAAAAACATTATCACTTTCTTAAAACCATCCAACTTCGTACTGTAAATCGACAAAAAATAAAAGGAAACGAAAAAATCGTGACGTATCTCGCTGCATTGCGCGAGTACGCTTCTAGTTATTATTAACGTAAAAGCAATAGTTAATACCAACAAACTCAATTATTAATATTTTAACTATCCTAAGTGTCACAATTGTAATGAAAGTACCAACATCACAAAAAACCAAAATTTATAAAATTTTCTTCTGAACAGATCCTCCGCTTGTCATGTCCTCAATAGTGTAGCGCTGAAAAAAATGATTCACGAAGTTATATGAATATCAGGTAATAAATATTATTAAGAAATAATTTTAATAACAAGTATTTTACAAATACCTGGATATCTCGTCGGATTACGTAGTATGAGTTTCATTGACCTATAATCCTTCTGTGTGGTCAGTTCTCATGTATGTAGTTTCATCAATCAACAAATTTGTAGAGGGTATATCAACAGAGAAAGGAGGTAGCTCGTCAAACTGGTCATATTCTTCCTCGTCTGTGACATTTTCAACCCCAAGTATATGTCTTTTACCATGAAGAATGATGTGCCACTTGGAATCCTTCGGGTCCTTGACAAAGAAGACCTATGAGGCTTGCTTAGCAAGAATGAATGGTTCTGATACATAACCCTCCTTAGAAAGATCGACGACCGTAAAACCATCTGTAATACCCCAAAAATCCGTCATTCGAATTATATATAATTGTGTGCATGCTTAAGTTGTACTTTATGCATTAGTTAGTTGTACCTTAGACTCTAGATTAAAATTGACTTTGTTGAGGGGCCAAAGCTAGCAAATTAAAACTTATTTTAAACTTGAAATTTAAGGAAAATTAATGTTAGGATATATTTTGTAATTCTTTTAGAAGTTTGAGGGTTCAAATTTAACAATTTCCTCAAACTTGTTGTTATTAGATAAAAGAAAAGAAAAAGATTAAATAGGTTTATTTTGATCTTCAAGTCTAAATCGTGTAGTGAGAGATGAAGAGAGGATTTGAGAGAGAAATGAAGAAATCAACAATTTTCTTGAGGATTTGAATAGCTTATGGTGTAATATTGAAGATTGGAAGTCAAAAACACTAAGGTGATACTTTGTTATCTTCAATTTTTGGTTTTTATGTTAGAACACATACTAAGTATGTGTATTTCTTTTTGTTTTAGTAATTAGGTTGTTTAAAGTGGATGGATTCTTTTAGTTTAGCTAAAATCTTTCACAAATTGAAGTTATGTTTTGATTTGAGTCTTTAATCTTGAAATTGGGTTTTGCATGTAGTTGTATGTTTTTAATCTATGTTATATGGGTGCAAAATGTTCAAGGATTGGTAATTAGAACCATGGATGTAGTTTTGAACTCTAAATTGTAGTTGTGTCCTCCAAGTGTTTGATGAAATGCTTCAATGAGAACTGCATGTCTTAGCAGTTTCTGTCCAGTGAGTTCAAAAATTCGTATAAAATAATTGGTTGATCCAAATAAGGTGTATGATATATCGTTGGAATTCTTAGAGTGTCTAGAACAACTTTGTAGTTTAGCCCAAGATCAGATTCTGTCTTTAAATGGCCCAAAACAGTGTGTTTTTGAGACTGATCACACTGTACTCGGGATCAGCATGCTGTTTTTGTAAAATTCATATAAAATAGATGGATTGTCCAAGTTAGATGAATCCAAAACTACTAGATTCCTAAGAGATCATATAACAACTTTCATTTTGATGGTAACTACTTTTTGGGCTTCTAAATGGGAGGAAAAGTCAGAAACTTTAGGTATCAGAAAGCTGTTAATTTTCCAGAATGTGTTCTTCTTTGAAAATAAAATCTAGTGTTCTAAACGGCATGTAAATTCATGTTTACCTTGTTTAAAGTGTCTTAAGGATATTGTTAGCACTTTAGGAGGTTCGTAGGTAATTTTAGGACCTTTGTGACTTGTGTGAGCATAGAATTCCAAATTCCGTTATCGATAATTCAAAGAATTCATGTTGAATTGCAGGAGACTATAAATATAGGAAATGGATCATCTCAGGTACGGATTCAATCTTCTTTGACACGGGAATGACCATTTGATGTGGTCATTTCATCCACATGATTCAATATGAATCCAAATATCCACAAAAGTGGGTATGTGAATTGGTTATCCGGAATTGTTTACAACTCTTGATCAGTTTTGCTTTTAGTTGTTGTGTTTTGATTATATAACATGCTTTATAATCCGTTTGTGATTCCTTTTATGGATTTTTCCGGATAACGAACTTCTATCGGATATGAGTTTATATGTTTTAATCAAATTGCTCTTTACATGAACTTTTATGTGAATTTCCGGAAACAAAATATGTTGAGAAATTAGAAACTCTTTTTGGGTTATGCTTTGATTTAATGAAATTGAATTTCATGGTTTGGACTTTGTTTTCCGAACACCGGACTTTGGGGCACCTTTGTTTGGGATGCTACCATAGTGGCTACAAAGACTATGGCGTCTTCAACGAATGGTACTTTGTACCCAGCCTTTACGGAACAGGCTACCCGAGGGCGTATGGATCGATCCTACAATTAGTTCCAGAACTTGAGGCCGTGGTTAAATCCACGGTGGGACTTAGGCGGTGTGTGCCCGTACCCCTAAATTCCAACCGTCCTGTTGGTTTGGCCGACCATCGGACAATGTGTCTTTGTTGCACGGAATTAAGAACTTATATGATTTGAGACTTTGATGTTGCTTTCCGTTATTTTGGATTTGTAGTTGTTTTCGAGTTACATTTCGGATCATCATGATTTCGGTTTATTGATTCATTGAATGTATATATTTTCAACCAAGTTGATTTAAATGGTTTACTCATTTTTCATTGTACCTAATTTTATTAATTTGTTCTTTGGATTACTATTTTTTTTATATTATTCGTTCACTGAGCATGTCGCTCAGCCGTGTGTTTTCTTTGCACGACAGGTACTTGATGTAGAATCGGGATTGGGGCAAAGTGACGAGAGCGACACAAGTGACTTTTTGGGATATTCCTTCTAGTGACGCTATAACTTTGGTTATAAATTAATAGTTATGCTAAGCTCTTGGAATTGTATTTTGTAATGTTATAATACTTAGCATGCTCTGTATTTTCCCAACCTCTTTCTGCATATGAGGTTATTTTGGGTTTATGAGTATATATATGTGTAACGGAAATTGTCCTAAATCACTCAGGACGGGGGTCGTTACACCATCATTGTCAACTTTGACGCCTCTTTTGTTTTCGACCCATTTACACTTGAATAGAGCTACTTTGAAGAAAGTGTAATCAAGCTCCCAAATTTCCTGAATTATGCTGTAATACGAGTCTTTGGCGATCCTCGACCTAGCATCATTGTTCGATCAAGAGAACTCTGTCGTTGTGGCTATTAGTGTCACTCCACTGTTTTGCAATGTACTTTTGTCATCTTGTTTTTTGGTGTAGAACGTGTATCCGTTAATGTCATATCCTTGGTATGTTGACACAACATGTACGGGACCATACGCCAAATGTTCCACAACTTGATCAACTCTTTCTCCCCCATAATTTTGATTCACTCTTTCTTTCAACCAGGTTGAAAATATTCTGTTATGCTCGGTAACGACCCATTTATCGCTCTTTAATGGGTTCATTTTGTGCAACATTGCCATGTGCTCATGTACATAGGTAGCAATTGCGGTTAGGTTCTGTAACACGAAAAAATGTGCATTATGTAACTCAGCATGTTCTGGAGTTATAAACTTTTTACCAATCGTACCAACCCCTCCAAGCCTACCTTCATGTTGATATTGCGGGATTCCAATATTTTTTACACCGGCTAGATAGTCTGTACAGAAATCAATCACCTCCTCGGAAGCATATCCTTCAACAATGCTACCTTCGGGTCGAGATCGGTTCCATACATACCCCTTTAGAAAACCCATATATCTTTCGAATGGATACATGTACCGTAGAAAGACAGGACCGCAAAACTTTATTTCTCCAACAATATGAGACACCAGGTGTACCATCACATCGAAAAATGAGGACGGGAAGTACATCTCAAGTTGGCATAGAGTGATGATAATGTCTTTTTGCCATGAATCTAACACCTCTGGATCGATCACTTTCGAATGAATCATGTTAAAGAACAAGCAAAGTTTAGTAATTGTGTGTCGGATGTGGTCTGGTAATATACCACGAATTGCAATTGGAATCATGTGTATCATCAAAACATGACAATCGTGCGACTTCATACCAAACAATTTCAAGTCCTTCATCGACACTAGCTTCTTAATGTTCACAGAATATCCGGATGGAACTTTGATATCATGCAAGCACTGACAGAATCTGGTTTCTCAACCTTCGACAATGTATAGCAAGCCGGTGGCAAGTATGTACGTTTTCCATTATCAACAGGAGCAAGCTCTGCTCGGATCCCCATTTCCACCATGCCTTTTCGAACTTTCACCCCATCTTTTGATTTTCCTGGAATGTTCAACAATAGACCTATCAAGCTGGCATAAACATTTTTCTCAATATGCATTACATCAAGACAGTGTCGCACACTCAGATGCTCCTAGTATGGTAGATCCCAGAAAATAGACTTCTTCTTCCAAATATTTTTGGGAGGAGTTGGATGACCTTTTCCGAACACAATGTCTAGATGCTTAACTCGAGAATATACAGTTCGTCCATTCAACGGTTTCCTTGCTACTCCATGCTCGATTTTCCCATCAAACAATGACTTTAGTTTACGGTATTGGTGGCTCTTCGGAAGAGACCTTCGATGGCCCATGTACACATGTTTCCCGCAATTTCTCAACCTTAAAGCATGTGTGTCATCTTCACATATAGGACATGCCTTTTCTCCCTTTGTACTGTAACCTGACAAATTCCCATAAGCCGGGAAATTGTTTATGGTGCAAAAAACCATGGCTCGTAGCTGAAAATGTTCCTTCCTGTACGCATCATACACTTCGATGCCTGGACTCCATAATTCTTTCAAGTCTTCAGTTAACGGAGCCAAATATACATCAATGTCGTTCCCAGGTTGTTTGGGACCCTGGATTAGCAACGACATCATGATGTATTTACGTTTCATGCATAACCATGGTGGAAGATTGTAAATGCATAGAAGCACCGACCAAGTACTGTGACGACTGCTCATGCTTCCGAATGGATTTATTCTGTCAGAGCTAAGACCAAACCGAATATTCCTAATTTCATCACCAAAATCTTCAAAGATGTTGTCGATATTCCTCCATTGAGGAGAATCCGCTACATGTCTAATCTTCCCATCTTTTTTACGATCTTCAGCATGCCAACACAACAACTTTGCATCTTTGGCGTTTGCAAATAATCACTTTAATCTTGGTACGATTGGCAAATACCACAACATTTTAGCGGGAGGACCATCCTTTTGTTTCACATCACTATTGTCTTTCGTTCAGTTCTTTCGCTTATACCTCGATGTACCACATATGCGACACTCGTTTAGATCAGCATCTGCATTCCTATACAACATGCAATCATTCGGACATGCATGTATTCTCTCTATTTCCAATCCCATCGGACACATCAGTTTTTTTGCTTTGTATATCGAAACAGGTAATTCGTTATCATCGGGAAGCATTTCATGCAAAATCTCTAGCAAACTAGTAAAACTTTTGTCACTCCAACCGTTGCTTGCTTTTAAATTAAACAGTTTCAACACAACTGAAAGTTTAGTAAACTTTGAACAACCAACATACAACGTTTTTTCAGAGTCGATAAACAATTGTTCAAATTTGTCATAATCCTTATCGGCAATATTATACTCCACGTCATGTAACATCTCATCTAAGTTATCACGGTTATCATTATCTGAGTCATAGTTATCATCGGTGTCATTACAATCTCGATCGACCGTGTAACTACAATTACCAAAATCCTCACCATGTCGAATCCAACAGGTATATCGTTCCATAAACCCACGTACAATAAGATGTTCTTTAATTAAACTATGATCACTATATTTACAAAAATTTCTACAATACCGACAAGGACACCAAATTTCACTTTCTCCAGTGTTCACTCGATTATTCTCAGCAACCTCCATAAACTGATCAAGACGAGACAAGTATTCCTTTGTAGCTCGTGGTATTTGGTACATCCAATCATAACGATCCATCTGCAATATCGAAATAAAGTATTAATTGTAAATGCATGTAAGACATGATCTCAAAAGGCTATAGGTGGTCATTCTAACCCACTTTTTGAATATTTGGTCTCATATGTGAGTGCTTATAACAGATTGATTACTTAAGAAAAATTCGGCAGCATTTCCCCACAACTCCCCAAATATGTGTATAATAAAAACACATATTCGTATGAGTAATGAGAAACGTCTACCGAATTTTTCCTAAATAAACAATCCGTTATATGCATTCACATCCTAAATGAGACAAATATTCAAAAAGCAGTCCCAAACAGGGGACTATCCGAAATTAATCTCTATTAGATCAAAATTCGGACGGGCGACCTAAAGGCATCAAATGCATGAACTTGTATAATAAATGCATGCAAGAATCATGTGCAAAATTTATATAATTAATGTTTAGTATAGTATAATACTTTATCAGTGTTGTCAGTAATTGATCAGTCCAGTCTAATCGGTACGCACGCCTATACGAAAAGCAAAGTTGCTAAGATCACATATATATAATTAAGATTACTTAAAAACATGATGTTAATGCATATAAAAGTAGTAATTAATGAACTATATGGTTAAGATTATCATCATACCTTAGTTTTTGTGAAGAATAATGCCAAAAACCATCAAAAAACACCCAAAAATCGTCAAAAAAGTGTTTTTTTTCGAGAATGAGCAATAATGGGTAAAAACGGCGCCTCCTTTATGTTATATATAGGTAAACCCTAATAAGGCCTTCTATACGCGGTTTTTAATAAACAACCGCGTATAAAAGGGTTACTTTTATACGCGGTTGTTTGTACTTTTATACGCGGTTTTAAATCAACAACCGCGTATAAAAGGGTTACTTTTATACGCGGTTGTTTATATTTTTATATGCGGTTTTAAATAAACAATCGCGTATAAAAGGGTACTACATTTTTACGCGATTGTTTGTACTTTTATACGCGGTTTTTGTACTTTTATACGCGGTTTTTAATAAACAACCGCGTATAAAAGGTTTACATTTTTACGCGGTTGTTTGTAATTTTAGACGCGGTTATTTGTACTTTTATACGCGGTTGTGTATTAAAAATCATGTATAAAGGTTACCTTTTATACGCGGTTATTTGTTAAAAACCGCGTACAAAAGTGTCACTTTTATACGCGGTTTATTGCTAAAAACCGCGTGTAAATGTAGCTTTTACGCACGGTTTTGTTAGCAATAACCGCGTACAAAAGTGACCTTTTCGTACGCGGTTTTTAATAAATAACCGCGTATAAAAGGTAACCTTTATACGCGGTTTTATCGATGCAACCGTTCGTAATTGTCCAGTACCGTTTTTATACGGTTTTTAATCTAGAACCGTGTATAAAACCATATTTTTAGCAACGGTTCAAATTGAACCGTGTAAAAAGGTTCCAGATTCGTCCTTTATACGCGGTTTTTGTAAAAACAACAAAAACCGTGTATGATTAGGCACGTATAAAAGTCATTTATGTAGTAGTGATTTTATATCTTTCACTCTCAATCATGGACCGGTTCATGATTTATATAATAAAAAACTATAATAATAAATATTATAATGATTAATATATATATATATATATATATATATATATTGTAACACCCGTGAATTGGAGAATTCCTTTAGTAACAATTCGGGAGTCGTTTGACTATCGGAACGTAAAGGTGTTGGGAAATCAGATGGGTTTTTGCTATGGAATTTTCGAGGATCGAATCAGGTGAGAAGACGCGAGAAAATCGAGTTTTGGGCTGCCGCGAGTTGTGGCGCGACTTGGGGTCGCGGCACAAGCCGCGTAACTCACTGGAAGTGAGTTATAGGGAAACGAGCGACTTATGCCGCGACTTAAGGTCACGGCATAACCCGCGTGGCACACTGTCGAGCTAAAAGCCGATTTTTCAGCCATTAGCCTCATTTATCAAACTCCCAAACCCTAAACCTTCTTCCCTTTTCTCTCCCAAACCGGCCCCCAAACCCCCAAAGTCGAACCTAACCTATTTTGAGGGTTTTCCCCCTTGAACCACATGATCCTTCATCTTCTAGCTAGTGGGATCTTGAACCACAAAACCTCCATCTTCATCTTCCTCATCAAGTTCAAAGTGTGGGAGCTCGGGTTGAAGAGTTGGATTGGGTGTCCTCGGAAAGTATCGTCATCTTTAGTGGTAAGCTTATTTGATTTAAGGTTATAAATGTTCTTTGAATGTTTCCCTAGTGTTTGGTTTATCAGATTTCGGATTTGTTAGTTTTGGAGAAACTAGGGTTTTGGATCTCGTTTAGGGATTTCGGTTTATAATGTTGGGGAATGCTTCTATGTGGTTGTTTATGGATATTTATGGTTTGGAGTGTTTGGATCTAGGTTTTGGAAGTTTTCGTCTTGAGGATTCAAGCGCCCTTCAAAAGAGCTCGTTGGGTAAAACCTAGATTTAGCTTAAATCTAGCAAGGTGAGTTCAAGTTGATTTGTGAAAACGGTGTACATGCCAAAATGTTTATTTTAAAGTGTTTTATATAAAATGGTTAACTGCTAATAAGTTTTGTGTATTTTGATGTAAAAATATGTTTTACTTGGTTATATGTCAAAGAGTGAGTATTTTGGTAAGTTTTTCATATTTAGTAAACTTGGGTTGTGTTAACCTCTTAAAATTCTTATATTGGGTTTTGAACATTTCGACAACCAAATAGCATGATTTACGTAGTCTTGGTGATTTTGTACAAGTAAGATTTATCTTATGATTTATGCATCTTCGAGGATTTTGTACAAATGGAGTATATTTCATGTTATATGCATTTTGGTGTATTTGCATTCATAAACCCTTTGGAAAACCTTTGGTCCCATTAAGCGTTGCGTTTTGGGTTAATCTCGTCTTTGAGGTATGTGTCTTCGTAAACGTTGTTTAAAGACATTTCATTATTTGGGGGACCATTGAGTATTGGTCAAATGGATTTTGAGCATTTTAGCTCGGTGTTGGCCTAAAAGAGTCTTGTGGACATTTGTCCGGGTTTAATGGCTGGATGTAGAGTCCCATTTCATGGATTACATCTTAATGCATTTTATTGCATATTTATAATTACAGGCTCGAGTGCTGTTGTCATTCAGGTATAGTCGTGTAATTTTAGACAGTGTTGCATTGGATCCATAGGCACATGAGTCAGTCTTATTGGATGGTCAATTGGGTGGTACGGGGTTGGACTCCGGGACTCATGTTTTATGACCAACTTGACAAGTAGGCACTAGGAGGAGGTAGTCTTGGGAGACACCATGTGCGTGGGTGCCTAGATCTCCGTCGTAGGGGAATTTCCTCAGTTGTAGTCCTCGGACGTGTCGGGCCTTTCAGGTGTCCGTTGTGGCATCAAGGTATCTCGTCTCTTGGGTGGAACTTGTCAAGGATTCGTAGGGACACTTTGGCATTTATGTCGTTGGGTGTCATGCGATGAACGATGGTTGAGTGACATACTTTTGTGTTCCTCCGCTCTCCACGGATACGGGTATCCCCCGTTATCGGCCCGATGTATTTTGGATATTTAATTGTCCATGTTTTGATACTTGGATTTCCTTCCATTTTATGGTCGCGTGAGTATTAAGTTTCAGTTCCATGTTTTAATGGCGTATCATATTTATATGGATTGTTTTCCGTTATTTAAGGGTCGAGTATTATGTTCCACCCGAGTTTTGGGTGTTTTGGGCTATGAAGTGTTATTTACATTTTAGCACATTTGAGTATCGAACTATGACCCCGTTTTGGGTGAGTTACGGGTTGCATCATTTTATAAGAAATGCATGTTTGGGAAGCATTGTCTTTAAAAGTGTATATTATGGGAAAATGTGTCGTTTCCATTTTGACGTATAATATCTCGAAGGATCTTGCTTTAAAACTGATTTCCTGTCTTTTAAAGATATATTCATTCATGTTAAAACTCTTGAGCTCACTAGGCGTTAAGCCTAACCTTTTTATTTGTCGGCATGTGCATCAGGTTTCAAGGTTGGGGGTTGGTTCTAGCAATCCTGTGAAGAGTAGAGCTTTAGCTAGATCCGAAAGTAAGAATTCGGTGAAGTCTTCCGCACTATGGAGATAGTGATTATGCATGGGTATTAGTATCACCCATCCTTTATAGTTTGTATATATAAGGTGGTATATGTGTATTGTAGTTGAATTTAAATTTGTGGTTGTAGATGATTCATTTGTTGATGTATTTAGAAATTTTTTATCAAGTTGCTGTCTTTAGATTTAAGGGTGTTACAAGTTGGTATCAGAGCTTAAGTTTGAGAGAATTAGGTATTGATTTTTGGATGCCTAGACTCAAACTAGAGTTCTTATAAGTAATTGTAAGTGAAGTTGCACATTAGGTACCCTAAGATAAGATATTTTGAGGATTGATCGAGTCGCTAGAAACGGAAAACTTGCTGAGGGTCGCAAGGATGACTATGTACAGTACGTTCATAATGGCACCTGGCCAGTGTTATGGTGAACCTACGTGCTACATAGGTATGTTTGAACTATCTTGCATATTGACCGTTGGGGTAGAGAGAAGGTTTCTAAGAGAGTGATCTAAGGAAAGTTTGATGTTAATAGCAATGTCACTTGGGAATGATAGGTAAGTGCGATGAATGCATTAAGTTGGCCATCTTGGGTCAGAATTATTGGTTGAAATAGAGCTATAAGTTATTGAACCAATTCTATTTCGAGAAGAGATTGTAGGTTAACTGAATTGGTGGGTTTGTTACTCTAAGATGTTCAATACATCCGAATGACAATAGTATGAATTGAGAAGCACAATCCTAAGATGTTGCATGCCGACTAAATCCATGTCCAAGACTTATTTCTAAATAAGTTTGCATAAGTTGTTTTTCATGTTTTCAAAACATAAAGTGAGTTATGTGGCAAAGTTTTGGTAAAGCATTTAACACTCATCAGATTTTAAACTGTGAGCTTAAGCAGGCATGAAACCATTTTGTTGCGCGTGCGTGCAAATTGTTATCAGAATACTCTTTATTCACGCCTCGTGTTTAACGCTATTTCCGGATATTGTAATGTCCATGTTTTAATGTCGTTTGGGTATTGGGCAAGTAACTATGAGATTTTAACCTAGACATTGGATCTCCTCCACGTATGTCAATGGTTTTAAAGGAAAAGTTAATCCCATGTTTTGAGTCGGAATTTCTTGAGTTTTTAGTTGTGCGAGTTTTGTTAAATTTCATGGAGTATTGTTTTGCGGGTTCTTTTGACGCGTAAGTAAATTTAGAAGTGCTTGAGTTTTAAATTTTGATTGCGTTTAAAATTGCAATATATAAAGCATCGTGTCTCATGCAAACCTTGTTGAAAAGTGTCATTTTACCTTTCATTGCATTAAAAAGAGGAAACGCTTAGAAGTTTAATGTTTTAGGCATATTGTCGTCTTATACTCTCTGTTGAGAAATGAAAATTTTGACATCGCATGATTTTTAGCGTTAATGAGTTTTACGAAAAATTCAGTTGGGTTTATGGTGTCTTATCGTACAACTTTTGCGTCGCGTAGATAATTTTGGGATGTGTGTACGTGCATTAGTGTGTGCGTTAATTTATGGATTTTGCTAATCGATGTCATCCCACATGTTGTTTTGGGAATTTCGTTATCATGCAATTTATCTTTGAGCTTTATACAAATGTCAATCGTTGCATACTTTCTGCATTTGGAATAAAATTATGGCGTTGGTGTGAGTAGTGGTATAAAAGGGGTTTACGCTGTTTCAAGCAAAGCTTTTGTTCTGAGCATATTTCCATCATTAACTTTTACTGCTAGAAATCTCCGCAATGCATTTAACGAATTGGCAATAATTATGTCGCTATGGTTTCTATTTGGTCAAATGTGTTTATCTGTATGGCTTAAAGCTTTAAACTCGATTCGAAACTTATTTGCACTTCCATCATTTTTACCTGGCTTTGGGGAAATAAACTGTTGCATATGGGATTGGTGATACTTTTGTGCTGCAACGTCTCTTGGTTAAAGAGTAAGAATTTTAAAGTTAAAATTGTAAATTTCTCTTTTGGAGTGGTACAAACTTTTATTGCGCACGCCGAGGCGTAGGAATTTATTTTCATGTTAATAATGTAAATATTGCTACACACGTTTGTTACCGTTTTAATTACGTAAGTATTGATCAAGCGAGTTGGAAATGGTTTCATATGTGTAGTGTTGGTAACCAGTTTTTAAAACGTATCAGATTGAACGATAGTGCATTTTCACAGTACGGTGAATTGTTATAAAGTGTATGTATTTGAAAGTTTCATAAAGGTTTAAATTGACATATTTGTTGAAAACCTTGAACTCATTAGGCCTATAGATTTAAACCCATGTCGTGAAAGGAGTTGTAGCTAAGGAACTAAGGAGTCCTTGGGAAATAAAGCGTCGGGCGATCCGACTCGTGATCAGTTTTGGATTTTGGGTTTTAGTTTTGAATCTGTGCACGTTTGGATTATGGAAGTAGTAGAGTTAAGTTTTCCCAATTAATTGTGGAGTGATTTTACTTCGGTAATCATGCGAAATAAGGTCTTATGTGATTATTTGCGCCTATTTTAAATTCGCTTTGATGGATTGTTCGTCGGTGTGACATCAGGGTGTAGGTTGACTGGTGTACCGTTTTGGTGGGTTCCGCGATTAAAGGAAATTTTGGTGATCGGTCTGTTAGAAATGTAAGACTTGGAGTTCTAGCTTTCTGTTAGGAGTCAACCTTGGTGCGACAATCTGTCTGGATTGGAAGTTGAGGCGGGACATCCACGTTTTCGAAGTCACTATTTAGTCCTAGATGTTTACTTGTTTTCTTGAAGTCAATGGATCGTGGAATGTTTGGAAGTATTCCGGTTGGATTATGGGAAATAAGGACCATTCGATAATGGAAAGCTAAAAGAAGATTAGGTGTTGATGTTTAAGTGACGATGTGTGTAAACATCCCCGTGGTATTAAGGAATTTGTTATGAGTATGTTGTGAGGTTGGGATTGGAACGGAGTTGAGCGATAGCTGAATTTGGGTTAACCAGTTACGTGAAGGACGCATTGGTGCGCCTTGAGAGGTCAACTTCATCAGCGCTATGAATGGGTCAGTCGAAAACTAAGGATTTTAAGAGTTTATTGACGATTCTTGGCTTGGGGTTCAGAATCGTGCAAATTCGAAGTGGTTTAGTTGTTGATAAGTTGAGTTCACAAAATACCCTGAAGATGGTAATTGTCATCTAAGGTTGGGAGTCAACTGAGATCTTGGGGGTGGTAAAGTGGTCGATAAGGAATCGATGTTCGTCCCATCATCGACAAGATGTGCAAGAATTCGAAATATAGTTATACTCGGGTCGTGCATAAGACAAGGTATAGTGGAGGCCTTCCGGTTGGATGGAGAACCAATCGATCTCGTCGAAGGCGGTGTTAGGTGTTTAGTCGGTGCCAGATTTCGAGGACGAAATCTCTTTTAAGGTTGGGAGGATTGTAACACCCGTGAATTGGAGATTTCCTTTGGTAACAATTCGGGAGTCGTTTGACTATCGGAACGTAAAGGTGTTGGGAAATCAGATGGATTTTTGCTATGGAATTTTCGAGGATCGAATCAGGTGAGAAGACGTGAGAAAACTGAGTTTTGGGCTGCCGCGAGTTGTGGCGCGACTTGGGGTCGCGGCACAAGCCGCGTAACTCACTAGAAGTGAGTTCTGGAGAAACGGGTGACTTATGCCGCGACTTAAGGTCGCGGCATAACCCGCGTGGCACACTGTCGAGCTAAAAGCCGATTTTTCAGCCATTAGCCTCATTTATCAAACTCCCAAACCCTAAACCTTCTTCCCTTTTCTCTCCCAAACCGACCCCCAAACCCCCAAAGTCGAACCTAACCTATTTTGAGGGTTTTGCCCCTTGAACCACATGATCCTTCATCTTCTAGCTAGTGGGATCTTGAACCACAAAACCTCCATCTTCATCTTCCTCATCAAGTTCAAAGTGTGGGAGCTCGGGTTGAAGAGTTGGATTGGGTGTCCTCGGAATGTCTCGTCATCTTTAGTGGTAAGCTTCTTTGATTTAAGGTTATAAATTTTCTTTGAATGTTTCCCTAGTGTTTGGTTTATCAGATCTCGGATTTGTTAGTTTTGGAGAAACTAGGGTTTTGGATCTCGTTTAGGGATTTTGGTTTATAATGTTGGGGAATGTTTCTATGTGGTTGATTATGGATATTATGGTATGGAGTGTTTGGATCTAGGTTTTGGAAGTTTTCGTCTTGAGGATTTAAGCGCCCTTCAAAAGAGCTCGTTTTGTAAAACCTAGATTTAGCCTAAATTTTGCAAGGTGAGTTCAATTTGATTTGTGAAAACGGTGTACATGCCAAAATGTTTATTTTAAAGTGTTTTATATAAAATGGTTAACTGCTGATAAGTTTTATGTATTTTGATGTAAAAATATGTTTTACTTGGTTATATGTCAAAGAGTGAGTATTTTGGTAAGTTTTTCATATTTAGTAAACTTGGGTTGTGTTAACCTCTTAAAATGCTTATATTGGGTTTTGATCATTTCGACAACCAAATAGCATGATTTATATAGTCTTGGTGATTTTGTACAAGTAAGATTTATCTTATGATTTATGCATCTTCGAGGATTTTGTACAAATAGAGTCTATTTCATGTTATATGCATTTTGGTGTATTTGCATTCATAAACCCTTTGGAAAACCTTTGGTCCCATTATGCGTTGAGTTTTGGGTTAATCTCGTATTTGAGGTATGTGTCTTCGTAAACGTTGTTTAAAGACATTTCATTATTTGGGGGACCATTGAGTATTGGTCAAATGGATTTTGAGCATTTTAGCTTGGTGTTGGCTTAAAAGAGTCTTGTGGACATTTGTCCGGGTTTAATGGCTCGATGTAGAGTCCCATTTCATGGCTTACATCTTAATGCATTTTATTGCATATTTATAATTATAGGCTCGAGTGCTGTTGTCATTCAGGTATAGTCGTGTAATTTTAGACTGTGTTGCATTGGATCCATAGGCACATGAGTCAGTCTTATTGGATGGTCAATTGGGTGGTACGGGGTTGGACTCCGGGACTCATGTTTTATGACCAACTTGACAAGTAGGCACTAGGAGGAGGTAGTCTTGGGCGACACCATGTGGGTGGATGCCTAGATCTCCGCCGTAGGGGAATTTCCTCAGTTGTAGTCCTCGGACGTGCCGGGCCTTTCGGGTGTCCGTTGTGGCATCAAGGTATCTTGTCTCTTGGGTGGAACTTGTCAAGGTTTCGTAGGGACACTTTGGCATTTATGTCGTTAGGTGTCATGCGATGAACGATGGTTGAGTGGCATACTTTTGTGTTCCTCCGCTCTCCACGGATACGGGTATCCCCCGTTGTCGGCCCGATGTATTTTGGATATTTAATTGTCCATGTTTTGATACTTGGATTTTTTTCCATTTTATGGTCGCGTGAGTATTAAGTTTCAGTTCCATGTTTTAATGGCGTATCATATTTATATGGATTGTTTTCCGTTATTTAAGGGTCGAGTATTATGTTCCACCCGAGTTTTGGGTGTTTTGGGCTATGAAGTGTTATTTACATTTTAGCACATTTGAGTATCGAACTATGACCCCGTTTTGGGTGAGTTACGGGTTGCATCGTTTTATAAGAAATGCATGTTTGGGAAGCATTGTCTTTAAAAGTGTATATTATGGGAAAATGTGTCGTTTCCATTTTGACGTATAATATCTCGAAGGATCTTACTTTAAAACTGTTTTTTTGTCTTTTAAAGATATATTCATTCATGTTAAAACTCTTGAGATCACTAGGCGTTAAGCCTAACCTTTTTATTTGTCGGCATGTGCATCAGGTTTCAAGGTTGGGGGTTGGTTCTAGCAATCCTGTGAAGAGTAGAGCCTTAGCTAGATCCGAAAGTAAGAATTCGATGAAGTCTTCCGCATTATGGAGATAGTGACTATGCATGGGTATTAGTAGCACCCGTCCTTTATAGTCTGCACATATAAGGTGGTATATGTGTATTGTAGTTGAATTTAAATTTGTGGTTGTAGATGATTCATTTGTTGATGTATTTAGAAATTTTTTATCAAGTTGCTATCTTTAGATTTAAGGGTGTTACATATACATATATATATATATATATATATATATATATATATATATATAGCGTTTACATAATATCATAGAACACATTAAATTCATATAATGATATAAAGTAACAAAATTGTTTTAAAATCCCACATTTACAGTAACTAAAATACAACATCAATATTTTCCAATTTATTATATATAAATTTGTATAGATAAAATTGATTAATTATTTTTAATTGATTATTAATTTTAAAAAATGAATAAACACACTATTTCAATGGTTATGGATGTAATTATATAAATATAAAACTATGTTGGGGCCATAACTTTAACCTCAAGGAGCAGTTCTTCTGTGAGGACCATTCTAATGAGGTGGCCAAAAACCTAAACATTCTCAATGGCATGAAAATAAAAGAACCGGTCCATGGAGTGATGAATTGGAAACAAGAACCTACCGCTGTAGATGTCCTAAGAGCATCTCCAAAGGCTTCTCTATTTTGTAGAAAATGGGTATTTTTTTTAAATTGTGCTCCAACAACTTCCCCAAAACTATCTCCAAAATGGAGAAAGTAGGAGAGAAAAGTGTTTAAATCATTTGTATTGAAATGTTGACTTTTCATTGTGTTGCTTTATATGAGGTCAAGGCTTGTTTGATACATATATAAGCTTTGTTTCTTTGTCTTTGTTCCTTGTAAGGTCAATGAAATGAGAGTTGTAATATTGTGACTTTAAGTGAGATATATGACACAATTTCTCTCTCTAGAATTCCTCTCATTGTGTGCTTAATTTGGTGTTCTTAATTGCTTGAATCTTGGACTAACAATTGGTATCAGAGCAAACCAAAGATTTTCAGACATGGATTGATATCAAAATTTGGTCAAAATCATTGGAAAACATCCATTTTTGGAAGAACTCGCAGAAAGTTTTCTGGAAAGTTACTGTTTGATTCAAAAATTTTCAATTGGTCGATTTTAAAGCTGGAAATTGATTCTACAGTGATCACATCATCAAGTGGAATGTTTCTTGTTTGAATTACAAATTCAAATACTCACTGTATCCTTGTTAATTTTGGGATTTTGTTCATTTTCTTGAAAAAGTTTCGAACACGCTGTGATATGATCGAATTCTCATATTTTGTTGTTTTTAGTAGAATTTTTGTACTAAAGACTTGTTCTAGTACTGTAATCAATCAACCCTGTCATGTTTCAAGTCTTAATTCCAGGAATTGAATCAAAATCGCCAAAATCTGCAAGTTCAGTGAAGAACTCGTAAGATCTGTGGTTGTTGCAAGCTTCATCTGAAGAACTCGCAGGATCAAGAACTCGCAAGCTGAAGAAATTGTTTGTTTTGTGTTGTTTGCGACTTGTGATCAGAACTCGCAAGGCCCTCCTTTTGAACTTGATTTCTGAAACATAGAATTTTTCTAAGTATAGAACTCGCAGGGTGACCTTTGCGACAAGAAGGAACTCGCAAGACACGGTTTGCGACTTCTTTGTGTTGTGTTTGTTTGATCTGCGACAAGCTATCTGCGACAAGTGTCTTCTCTGCGACAAGTTATTTTCTAGAATTTTTTCTAAGGCAAGAGCTCGCAGAGCCATTGAGACAAGTGATTCCGAGTTTCTCAAATTTGTCTAAGTACAGAACTCGCAGGCTTCTATCTACGACTTCTCAAAACTCGCAGAGTACTGTTTGCGACTTCTCAGAACTCGCAACCCTCTATCTGAGACAAGTAGAAACTCGCAACCTTTGATCTGCAACTTCTAAAGGATTGCGACAAGTGTTCTGTTATCTACGACTTCTAGTTCTGTTATCTGCGACTTCAACACTTAGAATATTTTTCTAAGTTTTTCTGTGTTTGACAAAGGTTGACTTTCAGAGTCAAATTGTTTCTGAATTCTTTGGACGATCATTTCAAGCAATATATCAGATTTTTCTTCTCAAATAAACCAACATGAAGACAAGGTTAAGGAACAAGCTACTGTGAACAAAGAATTGTTACAAATCAAAGAGAAACAGAAGAAAGTTGAGGATTTTTTGGCATTACTTTACTCAGGGACATAAAGATCAAGCTGTGATATATAAAACATTAGCAGCAGAAAGAGAAGAAGAAAAGAATGTTCTAAAACTGGATAAAGTAAACCTTCAAACTAAGAAATCTGAATTGCAAAAAGAGTTAACTTCTTTGAAAGATAAAAATCTTGATCTAAATTTGAAGTATAACATTGTTTTGAAGGACAAAACTGCAACATATGCAAAGATTAAGGAGTTGGAGGATTTAAATGTCAAAAGAGGTCAAACAGAACAGACGTTGAAATTTTTTACTAGTATTAAAAAAGATACTCGTTTTTATAATGCTAAAACTGGTTTGGGTCTTCCGGATGTTGAAATTTTAAAGAAAGCACCCGAAAATCTTTATAATTTTAAAACATCGGGTGATGCTCCTGTTGTATTAATACCTCACATCCGTGAAACTTTTGTCAAGTCTAAGAGTTCATCACCTGAGACTCCAAAGATAAAAACAGAAGAACCAATGAAGGTTAAATCAGTGGTTAAAACTGATTCAGATTCTCATGATTTTAAAAATGTTCGTTTCAAATACGACGACTTAAATTCATCTTATAAAAATAAAAAGAACAATTTCGTCGAATTTGAAAATCTTTTTCCAAAATCACATGAGACTTCTAAATCTAGTTCTAAATCTGATGAAACCAAAACTGTTATATCTTGTTCTATCAAAGGAGACAAAGATGAGAAATCTCATTCTGAAACTAAGTCTTTTCTGGTAAAACTTTAAATTTTACTGATTTTGAATATCAGGCAGCTTTGAAAACTATTTTTTGATTTGGAAAGGCAATTTCAGTTCTCAATACTCTTATTGCTGAATTGGAAGATGCAAATGAAAACTTTGGGATGGAATTAGATTCAAGTCTGATTCAAACTGAACTTTTACAAAAAGAAATCAAAAATTTAGAATCCCAAATTTTTAAAATTTCAAAAGGAAAAGAAGTTTGTCCTGATCAGAATTCTCCATCTTCTGTTAATTTCAATGCTGATGAGAAATCTGACACTTCAACAATAGATACTCAAACTCCTCAAATGAAAACATCTTTGAAGATTTTAACATCTTCGGAAAAGGAGTCAAGTGTTAATGAAATAGGAGAATGCTTAGAAACTAAATGTAATTCAGTTTCTAACATTTCTTCTAAACCTTCTTTTGAAAAGTTTACTTTTAATGATGCTAACTTTGATTGTTCTTCAGATAAGAAAGTGAAGAAGAAAAGGAAGATGAAGGTGGAAGAGAAGATGACTGTTTCTGATAGTTTGAATTGTAATAGAGTAGAGAGACTTTGTACTCAAGCTTGTCAACTTTGTTTGACTAAAACAAAAACTCTTTCCTGAAATGAGTTGTTGACACAAGCTACTACTAAATTACGATGCTCCAACTGTCATGAAAATTCGTTTTCTTTGAAACCTAAGTTTTCTAAGAAAAGAAAACCAATCCAGTTTGCGAACAAGAAAACTTCTGCTCAATCTACTGTTAATCATAAAACGTAAGTTTATTCTTTTGAAAAGAAAAATAATGGTTTAAAAATAAATAAATTAGTTGACGTGAAATTTGTGTGGAAGTGGATTCCAAAGTCATAACTTAAAGCACAAGTTTCATCGAAAGAACCCAAATTTGAATGGAGAATCAAAGGGTCGTCAACTGATTTAAACAAAGTTAAGGAACTAACAATAAAGGACCCATATTCATATGGGTACCTAAGTTGAAGTGACTGTTGCTTGAAGGCTTGTCATGTGTGGATCATAGATTCTGGTGCATCAAGGCACATGACAACACATAAGCACCTATTGTTCGACTATGTAGATCATTATGCAGGTTCAGTCAACTTCGGGAATGAAATGAAAGGTTATGTCAGAGGATACAGTGTTATCAAGAACAACATGATTTCTATCTCAAAAGTTCTGTATGTGGAAGGATTGGCTTACAACTTATTTTCTATCAGTTATCAGTCAGTTTACCGAGAAGAAATGCAAAGTTGAGTTTGATGAAGATTATTGTTATATCAAAGATCAAAGTGGAGCACAGTTGATAAAAGTTGGAAGAATAGGATTACTATATGGTGTTCACTTTCCAACTCTGAAAGCTTCAAAACCAGTTTATCTTATTTCTAAGACTTCAACAGACGAAAGTTGGCTATGGCACCGCAAGTTATCTCATCAACATTTCAGAGTTCTGAATAAGCTCAGAACTCATAATTTAGTTACTGGTTTACCAGAACTAAAAATGGAACAAGACTCTCTTTGTCCAACATGTGAAAAGGGCAAGATGAAAAAGAGTTCTCATAAGCTGAAAACGTTATCAAGCTGTACAAGATCTCTTGAGCTTATTCACATGGATCTTTGTGGGCCAATGAGAACACAGTCTATCAATGGTAAAAAGTATATCTTGGTGATGATTGACGATTATTCCCGATATACTTGGCTAGAGTTCTTAAGGCAAAAGTCGGAAGCTCCATATCTGATTATCAAATTCATCAAAAGAATTCAAATTCTTCTTCAAAGCCAAGTTCAACAGTTGAGAAGTGACAACGGAACTGAATTCAAGAATGTTACTCTTCAGAGCTATCTTGATTCTGTTGGAATTTCACATAATTTTTCGGCTGCAATGACACCTCAATAGAATGGTGTTGTTAAAAGGAAGAACATGACATTGGTGGAAGCAGCACGTACAATGCTTTCCTATTCTGATCTACCTCCTTTCCTATGGGTTGAAGCAGTAGCAACCGCGTGTTTCACACAGAACAGGACCATTATTAATAAGCGTTTAAATAAAACTTCTTATGAGATTATTCATGGTCGAAAACCTATGGTTAAATTCTTTCATGTGTTTGGCTGCAGGTGCTACGTGCTAAATGACAGAGAGAATTTGTCAAAGTTTCAACCGAAAGGTGATGAAGGAGTGTTTATTGGATATTCTCTTCAATCAAAAGCATACAGAGTCTACAATACCAGAACAAAGACTGTAATTGAAAGCATAAACGTATCGTTTGATGAATCTTCGACAAGGACTTCTGAACATTCCAGTTCAGGACTCGCATCTAGCGACATATCTTCTACATCAAACAGTGTAGAACCTGAGATAAAACAGACTAAGAATTCTAATTCTCAAACCATAACTGAATCTGATCTTGATTTGTTATTCTTTGATGCTTTTAATGATATAACTGTAGAGGATAACAATCAAGACAACTCAACGAACATTAACACACCTACCATAAGTGCAGAAATATCTGGACCGTCTGAAGGAGTTGGTGAAGCTTCTGCTAGTCAAGAACAAGTTGTTTCTGGAAGTGCTACACCAGACAACTCATTTGATCCGGTCTCACCGTTAGTTGAACCAGCATCAACATCAGCTGTGCCTGGATATATTCCATCAGAAACACAAACTGACGAAGCAATTCCATCAACAAGTGCAAACAGTCCAGAGGCAAATGAAACTGACATGCCTGCGGTACAAGATGAGTATGATGAGACAAACTATCAGAAAAATATTGACCATCTACTAAGCACACACAGATGGACAAAGGCACACCCTCCAACAAATATCATTGGTGATCCGAATGTAAAAGTGTCTACCAGATCTGCATCTACGAATTATTGCATGTTCGTCAACTTTCTAAGTAGCATGGAACCTAAAAAGCCGTATGAAGTACTGAAAGATCCGGACTGGATAAATGCGATGCATGACGAGTTGAATGAATTCAAATGAAACGAAGTGTGGAGGTTGGTACCAAAACCCAAGGATAAAACCATTGTCGGAACCAAATGGGTTTTTCGGAACAAGAAGGACGAGGCAGGTATAATTGTCAAAAATAAGGCACGATTGGTTGCTAAAGGCTATAACCAACAAGAAGGCATAGATATGACGAGACCTATGCACCCGTTGCCAGGATTGAAGCAATAAGGATTTTTCTTGCATATGCCGCTCATAAAAATATCAAAGTGTACTAGATGGATGTTAAATCAGCATTCCTGAACGGTATCCTACACGAAGAGGTGTATGTAAGTCTGCCTGAAGGCTTCATTGATCCAAAGTATCCAGATCATGTGTATGTGCTCGATAAAGCTCTCTATGGATTGAAACAAGCACCACGCGCATGGTATGAGACTTTAGTTGTTTACCTTTCCGAGTCTGGATTCTGAAAAAGGTACTATCGACACCACTTTGTTTTTGAAAAAGAAAGGTGAGGATTTGATTCTTGTGCAAATTTACGTATACGATATTATTTTTGGTTCTACGAATCCTAAACTTTGTGATGAATTTCAAGACATTATGAAGAGTAGGTTTCAGATGTTAATGATGGGTGAGTTGAACTTTTTCTTAGGTTTACAAGTTAAACAAAATGCGGAAGGGATTTTCATTAATTAGTCAAAATATATTAAAGATATGCTAAAGAAATTCAATATGACTGATTCAACACCCATGAAGACTCCTATGCAATCTGGAAGTTTGTTGGATGCTGATATCTCCGGAAAATCAGTAGATCAATGGACCTACAGAAGTATGATAGGATCTCTTCTTTATTTGACATCAAGTAGACCAGATATAATGTTTGCTAATTGCTTTTGCGCTCGTTATCATGCGAATCCAAAGGAATCCCATCTTGCTGTTGTTAAACGAATCTTACGGTACCTTAAAGGCACACCAAATTTGGGCCTTTTGTATCCGAAAGATTCTAGGTTTGAACTAATTGCCTACACAGACGCATATCATGCAGGTAATAAGTTGGATAGAAAAAGCACGTCTGCAGCCTGTCAGTTTTTGGGAGAAAAGCTAGTCAGTTGGTCTTCGAAGAAGAAAAATTGTGTATCAACTTCTACGGTCGAAGCAGAATATATAGAGGCTGCTAGTTGCTGTTCCCAAGTGCTGTGGATGAAGACACAACTTAAAGACTATAGATATAAGTTGAACAAAGTTCTCATTTACTACGATTCTAAAAGTGACATAGCAATTACGGCAAATCCGGTGCAACATTCAAAGACCAAACACATAGATATCAGGTATCATTTCATAAAAGATCACGTAGAAAAAGGTAATATTGAAATGCATTTTGTTTCAACTGATTTTGAGGTTGCTGACCTATTCACAAAACCTCTTGATGAAAAGAGATTTAATTTCTTAGTCAGCAAACTCGGAATGTTAAATCTGAATGCATAACAATATTTTCCTATCTTGTTTTGAGGGGGAGTGTGTTCTTGTTGTGTTTGTGTGAGTGTTTTTGGTTGGATAATATTTACTAAGTCTGATACATATAACCAATGTGGACTCATGTTCAATGAGGACCAAGTTCATCATCTGTTTGTAGTTCTGACAGATTTCATGAAATACTGATAAATCAATATCATGGACATTGACTTTTGATCAACTCAGATCAGGACTCGTACTTCAATATGATGAGCTGAATGCATACTTCTAGGGGAGTATACACATATGTGCACACTTCAAGGGGGAGTATTAGATAAAGTCTGTAAGTATGTGAGTGTGTGTGTGTTCAAAAGTTTTTGAAAATCTGAAAGTTTTTTTTCAAGTGAGAGATGCTATTTTGAGCTTTAAAAGTGAATTTTTGCAAAGTTGCTATTTTTGGAAAGTCAAAAAGTCAAAAATTCCTTTTTTGGAAAATTTTTAAAATTTTTCTAAGTATACAACTCGCAAGAAGTGCTCTACGACAAGTCACTTGACGCAACCTTTGGTCTGCGACAAGTAACTTGACGCAAGCCACTGTCTGCGAATTCTAAACTTGACGCAAACAATGGTCTGCGACAAGTTACTTGACGCAAATCGAAGCTTTCGACAAGTGAAGAATTCGTATCCTTCAACTTGCGACTTCTAAGAACTTGTACACCGTGCTTTGCGACTTCTATTACAATCACAACTTGACGCAAATCTAGCCTTGCGGCAAGTTCACACACAACTTGTCATTGTTTGCGACAAGTTCCTTTGTTCAGTGGTTTGCGACAAATAGGAGGTCTAATCAAATCGTGCCATGTGTCAAACCTATTCATGAGTATATATACGAGTTGTCTCAAAAGCCTAGTTGCAACTTATGCACTTAGCTTTTTCTATCGAAAGTTATTGTTTCACGACTTCTCAGACTTCGAATCTATTTTGTTTGATTCAGTGTAGGTTTTTTGTTTTTTTTTTTGTTCTTTCTCTTGATTTTGTATCTTGTATTTGTGTTTGATTCGTGTCTGCACGTTTTATTTGTCTTTGATTTAGGGTTTTGTATGTGACTGTTCGATTCTTAAACCCACTTCGATTCGAACTCATGAACTTGAACATTTGGACTAAAATTTTGTGTTTTATTCCCATATATAACTTGTGAATCTTATTGGGATTTCGAAATCGATCATATTGGTACATATATTGAACTGAAAATCATTAACCTTGATTTTGGATTTTGATAATGGAATCTTGGACTGTTCGACAATGTTATGGACTGATTTGGACTTAATCGATGAGTAACAGGAACTATTAATTGAAATTAATGAACAAATCTTGTTCACAATGCTTAATCGAACACCATCGAACAAAGATAATCAAGTTTAAGAGGTTCTAATGTGATTTTGATTTTTGAAATTTCAAAGTTTACAAGTTTGAACTCTGCGAGTTCTTGAAAATGATACTTGCGAGTTCTTGGGGATGAATTTTTTAAATTTCACGACAAGTTCATTGTTCATTGAGTTTTGCGAATTCTTTGAATGTCAAATTTTTTTCTAAGTCTTGTTGCACTTGTACTCTGCAACAAGTTGTCAAATTCTTTCTGTTTGCGACAAGTACTTTGTTTCAGTACTTTGTGAAAAATTTTCTAAGTGTTGTTTGACTTAGAAAATTTTTCAAAACTGTTTTTCTGAAAAATAAAAGTTTTGGGATTTTACTGACATAATTGGATTTTTATCCAATATTTTAAACTTTTCAGGTTTTCTAATGGCCAGTGAGAACTCAGCTGATCCGATTGTGCAAATGGATGAAAATGACCTGAATGTTTCCAAAGAGACACCAATGCCATCATCAATATCACATTTCCAATCTGATGTTGGTGAAAATCTTGATATTGCACTGATCCATCCATCTGATTATCTGTTGCTATACCCAAACAACCATCATGTGGATTTTGATCACCTCAACATTGATCCATTGGTGCTGGATATCTTCAGAGGCCATCCTTTATATTATGCACTGACTGCTACTGCTACTGTACCTCTGATCTACCTTCAACAAGCCTGGAAGACAATCTCTTTTGTGAATGACAACAACATCAGAAACAGGCACTTTGAAATCAGGATTGATCACTTTTCATCAACTTTGAATTATCAAAGACTGAGGCTTATTCTTGATCTTCCGGAGAAAAAATCAAGAGAAGGCAAAACCAGTTTTGATCCATATCCAATTGATTCTGAAGTATTTGAAGGCATCCGAGCCTTAGGATATGTTGGTGACCTCATCAAGATCAGTAAATTCAAGAAGAAAAAATTGCCACCTTTCTGGTATCAGATGTTCTCTATCATCAATCGGTGTTTCACTTCAAAGCACACCGGAATTGATAACACCAGTATGCACATGCTCAGATTATTTCATGCCATTGTGTACGATCTGCACGTGGATTATTCTATAGCATTCTGGACAGAGCTGTACGAGAGAGTTCAATCCAAGAGAACAACAAAGAAGCCTATATTTGTTCCATATATACCAGAGGTTTCTGCAACTTATTATCCGGAGCATGATCAAATCAAATAGAGATATTCCAAAGAGAAACAATCATGAGGTAGGACCTGAATTTATCATGTGGTATCTACAGAAGCAAAAGTAGACATTCAACTATTCTATGCAAATTCCATATGCACTACTTCCTTACGCTGATCCGAACTCAGAGAGTGTCAAAGCTTATAGAGAGTCTACGGGAAGATCAGAACCGGTTGCTTCTACCCCAGACTCACACCTTAGGCGAGCGGAGTCAGTGAGGGTTCAATCTACCATGGGGGTAATTGAACGGGGAGAGCTGAGGGAAAATACTGAGAGGGGAACTGTATTGGGTCAGTCTTCTCGACTGGAGGCTGTGGAATCCCAGGCTGTTATTGCCACTCATCAAGTGGGTTCCACATCTCAACCTGAGAAGACTATCTTACATCAATTGGGCCCTCAAGAAGAGAATGTCGAGGAAGGTCAGAACTCTGAAACCGAGTCGGATCATGCGGTAAGTTCTAATGAAAGCATACCATCTGCTAAACCTGGTACAGATGAAGAGAGAGATGCAGGAAATGATCAAGACAATGATGATGATGACAACATGTGTAACACCCCCATTCAAAAGGGAAGGGAGGTTACATCAAACACAATAAACAGATATATAAATAACTCCAAAATAAAGAGTCACCATAAACGAAAATTACATCATCCAAACAATAACTCTAAAACTCCCAATAATCAACCAAAAACCAAGCATAAACCTTTGCAAAAGAGCTAGTCTAAAACAATGAGATAAACTATATGCAGCCCAAAATTTCAAGAACCTCTCGTAACCTTTTTGCGATCAGAACCTTATTTACTCTTCTCACAAAGCCTTAGCAACCCCTTCAATTACCTGCCGTGAGGAAGAAAAGAAAAAAAACACGTCTGAGCCAAACGCCCAGTGAATGGATGTATATAAACATATGACAGAAACAGTACCATAAGCAAAATCAAATTGATCTCAAGATGCCGGACAATACAGTTACCAATCCATAGTGAAATTAATAGTCAACATAATCAAACGAAAACATATGAAGGGACATATCGAGCCCGAAAATGCATACACTTGCATATCCACCGTTGTGACAAGTGTCAGACATATGGCCACACAGGCCCGTACGTTGGACTGCAGATCCACACGTGCTAAATGTGAGATACGACGTTGGATACTACGCTGACACTCACCCTACAAACGTATCACATATGCTAGGGCCTACCCATACACCTCCTAAATCAAATCTCTGTCACACCAAATATAGCTCTCACAAGAGCGCAAAGGAGGAGACCGTGGTCTGATCACACCGCCACGGTTAGTGTCACGCCATTGGTGCCACAATGACGTGCCTATGGTACCCCATAGGTGGTTAGTAGCTCGACTTACCCGGAGTAAATTGTCACAACACATGTGACGACATATAATCTCAAATATACTTAAAACATATTGAAATCGAATGAATAATTCAACATAAGAAATTCCAACATGAGGGACCGACAAGTAATTGTAACAATAAAAAGGCTCAATTGGAACGGTACAAAACCAATAACAAGAACCATCATATAAACATTTAAAGACGTGACCCATAATAAAACGCTACCGAATAATTAACCGTAATCTTTTGAGTAAAACACATATTTTTACTAACATCGATAATCAAGAATACTTGTTTAGAATGAGACGATTGCACAATATATGAAATAAACGAGTGTGAGTGAACAAACAATGCGATGATGAACAAATCGAAAAGTCGTGAGTGAAGTAAATTTGAGATATCAGACTTAAGGGTTCAAAGACATAAGTAAACAAATCAAATGAACGAAAAGATAGGAATCTGTACCTTAAAACTTCACAAAATTTATCAACTTTGCCGATCGTCTACTCCTTTAATCCCGGCCTAAAAATACCCAAAAAGCTTATTATTAATCCTACTTGACAACCTTAAAATCACAGCAGCAAAACAAGTCTAAAATCGGCTACTAAACGGTCCGAAATAGAACAAGAAAACTCGACTAAAACGACTAATAATTAGCCTAAAACGCAGCAGCAGCCTCGACTAAACCCGACTAATAATCAGTCAAAACGCAGCAGCAAAATCAACTAAAATAGCTAAAAACGCAACAACGATTTCGACTAAAATTAACTAAAAACGCAGCAGCGATTTCGAAAAAAACGACTAATAAATGTCCAAAACGCAGCAGCTAAACATGGCTCAAACGACTAATAAAACGGCCAAACTACAGCAACAAAACTCGACTAAAACAACTAATAAACGGCTAAAAAGACATCAGCAAATTCGACTAAAAATCAGTCGTTTTGGCCCGTTTTTTGTGCGATTTACACACTTCTCTTGGCGATACATAACGGTAACTATACGTACTAACTTAGACAAAAAAAATTTAGAACAGGTATAGAGATGAAAAAGGGCAGAATTTTGCAGTTCCAAAGACAATTTTTAACCGCCCCCTACCGCTGCCATTAACCTTGACATAACCGGTAAGTTTCGAGCCACCGAAACTAATTGGTCTCCACCCCAAAACCGTCCCAAACAGTCCCAACACCCAATTCCAAATACCAATCGAATAACCCCGATATGGGGACGAAAACGTACCTCAAAACGATTAGAAAACGACAATACTAGGATAGAAACTTACTTGAACGACGAACAATCTACGAACTTGGCTTACGTTGGTCACCGATTTTCCTCCTACTCCCTTGATCGATCTTTCCCAATTGGCTCTTCTCTAACGATCACAATGAGTTGGGTGGTTAGGGTTTAATGATCAAGAGGCCGATCAGAATACATGTTCAATGCTAATATAAATCTAATTTATAAACTTTAACTGAGTTAGGCCAAACTAGTCCTTCAAGAATGGCTCAAATCCCAAATCAACCTAAAACATTAGTTCTTATGTTTTGCAAACCCACAGCGCACAATACCTTGGAAACAACTACCTTTTTTTTTCCTAACCTCACGTGCTGGACATATTACATAACCTTTTTTTTTAAACTAAACTAATATATAAATCTATACATCAAATGTATATAGGTTTATATACGACGGGTATTATAATTCTTCCCCCCAAAAGAGAAGATTTCGTCCTCGAAATCAAACGGAAAGGTAAAATACATAACGGTAATACTTACAGGTTTTCGAAAAGATTGGGATACTCCGAATGTAGAGATTCTTCCATCTCCCAAGTGGACTCACGTTCCGGGTGATTTTTCCACAACACCTTTACAAACGGTATAGATTTCTTCCTCATAACCCGCTCCTACCTATCCAATATAGCTTCAGGTTCTTCTTTGCATGAGAGATCTTCTTGGATCTTATCTAACGGATATTGCACCACATGCAATGGATGGTAATTGTAACCTCTAAGCGTCGAAACATGGAAAACGTTGTGCACATGAGATAGCTGAGGTGGGAGAGCTTACCGGTAAGCAACCTCGCCGACCCTTTCTAAAACCTCGAAGGGACCGATGTACCTTGGACTAAGTTTCCCTTTCAATCCAAACGTCAGACACCTCGGAAAGGAGAAACCTTAAGAAACACGTGATCCCCTGATTGAAATTCTAAAGCTCTTTGGTGACGGTCTGCATAACCTTTTTGACGGGATTGAGCTTCCTTTAGTTTTTCTTTAGCCACTGCTACCTTTTCATTGGTGACTCTCACAAGCTCTGTCCCTTCAATAACTGCCTCACCAAACTCGTTCCAACATACCGGTGCTCGACACCTCCGGCCATACAGAGCCTCGAATGGAGCCATACCAATGCTTGCTTGCCAACTATTATTATAAGCAAACTCTACCAAACACAGATATTCGTCCCAACTTCCGGACCATTCCAAAGCACATGATCTCAACATATCCTCCAAAGTTTGGATTGTTCGCTCGAATTGTCCATCCGTTTGCGGGTGAAAAGCCGTACTGAACTTGAGTCTGGTGCCCTAGGCATTCTGAAAACCTTTCCAAAACCGCGAAGTAAAACGACGATCTCGGTCCGATACTATAGATACTGGTGTGCCGTGAAGCCTGATGATATCCCGCTGAAAGAGTTCTGATAACTTACCGACCGAATACCCTTCTTGAATAGGGAGAAAGTGAGCCGACTTAGTCAATCGGTCGACTACCACCCAAATAACATTATTCTTCTTAAGCGTCTTCGGTAACCCAGTTACAAAATCCATTGAGATATCCTCCCACTTCCATACTGGGATCTCTAATGGTTGCAGAAATCCACTAGCTCGTTGATGCTCGATCTTGACTTTCTGGCAAGTAAGACATCTTGCTACAAAGTTATTGTTGAGCCAAGATCACAAGATCGTAGAGAGAGAATCTAGAGAGAGAAAGTGCGCTCCAAATGTAACAGTAACTTGTATTCAAACAGTGTACGGTTCTTACAAAATTAACAAGCCAAGGGGACTTAAATACCCCAAGGCACTAACAAAACAGATAACACTACTGAAAGTAGTAAAATAAATACAATGATTACTATAAAATCAGATCTAACAATCTCCCCCTTAGTAATCATTGGCGCCGAGGTCTTAAAAAAAATCTTCAAAAACAGCATTGACCATCTAGGCGACTTTGAAGGATCATTGACGTTCTTCTCGTTGACGTAGTCTGTTCAGCCCAACTAACACTTCTAATCGTCGCAGAGTTGAACGGAGATTCAGTCTGTCTTGAATAGTGTCCAAAGATCTACGGATCAGACGAATTTCATCGTTTTCAAACAGATATGACTCTTTTCTTGTTTCCAAAAACTTTCTTCTAGCCTCTTGCAGACGATGCTCCAACTGAAGTTTGATCACCTTTAGAGTTCCATCAGAGTAATATCCAACTTCATCAAATCGTAGAAAGCATTTTTCACTTGAGTTGTTCTTGTATACTACTCCGTAGGGATCTTCGATAATGGTGAATAACGGATAAGATTCTAGATTCAGCAAACTCCGGTTGGGTCTTTCAAGATTAACCACAGGCTGAAAACTTTCGACGGCCATCTGGAAGTCAAAAACACGATAAAATCGGATCTGTCGTCGAATGAATCATTTAAGAACATAAAGAGTTTGAGAAACATCCTGAGTCCGGTGATAAAGATTCCTGAAGTGATCATATAGGAATTCAACATCATCAATTGAAAGATCAACGAAATCAGCCTCTGAAAAGATGTACCGCTTGCAGTCTCTTCTTTCCAGTTCAAGATTTGGATACCAAATGTTCATAAACTTACAAATTGTGACACTGAGAACTCGAACTATTAGATGAGGAGAAGCAACAATGTTATTCTTTTTGCGCTGGAATTTGATAAACGCTAAGTACTCACGCTGATAAGCTTCTGATTCTTTCTCTACTCCAAGAATGACATATATATTGAGTGTCCTTCTTCTAGAAACAAAGATGTTGTTTTGGATATCTTCAAGAAAAGTAGTTCTGAGTCTAGAAGCCATATATCTTTGCTGTAGATTTCTCTGCCTTTGCTGTCTAGATAAAGCTTCTCCTTCTTCTAGAAGAGAAGGAGGAATTACCGGTTCGGAAGAAGGAATAACTGCTTGAGCTCTAGACGACTCACCAACTTCAAATGCACTTGACGGAATATTGATGGTCGGAGCAGAACTAGTTACTGGAGTAGACGAAGGTTGATCAACTTCTGGAATCTCACCTTGACTCGGAAGATCAACATATAACAATTCAGCCTCTTTTGTATCTGATGCATCCATGAAAACAGTATCATCCTCTGTATCAGATAAGATGATGATATTGTTGCAATCTTCTTGTTTAACTTGAGAAACTTTCTCAAATCTAACTTCTTCATCATCATCTGAATTTATCTCAATGAAGTTCGCGAAGAAATATCTCATATCATTTGCTGCTTCCGACTCTTCAACCTCATGAGATCTACCTGAGACATCTGGATCCACATAAACTACAATCTGCATATTATTAAAATTTGCTTCAGACAAATTAAACTCATTATGCAAAGCAGTTACATCAGCATTGTCAATCATGACATCCATTAAGTCTTGGATACTGCAATCTTGAACTGTATCAGCAGTCTTTTCTCTATCTCCAGCCACTTCTTCTTGAACAACTTCTCGTGCTTCAGAAGACCCTTCTGTTCTTTGTCTCTTTGCCATCTCCCCCTCATGACCTTGATGATCGGGATCATCTTGGTCATGTCGGCGTTTAAGAGACGGGCTAGCTGAGGTCCTACATGATTGCTCTAGATGATCAATATTGTTAGATAGATCTGAGAAAGCTTGTGTCATAAAAGAACGAAGATCAGATAAACTGGATCTAACTTCTGATTTGAATTCCTGAAATTCATGAGATAAAGCATTAATGCGATCAGAATCAGAAGAGGTAGAAACTGGAGGCGGCGTTGGCTGGAAGTTCCTCAGCAGAGAGATCAAATCTCGATCTTGATGTTGTGGCGGAGACATAGATATAAGACGCGCATAAAGAAGATCAGATAGCTCAGAAATCGGAGTATCATGAATAGAAGCTCTGGAAGAAGTATCAATCGGAGTAGACATTGAAATACCCGCAGACTGAGTGAAGATTGACGGAAAAGGAAGAGATACAATCTGAGATGTAGATGAAGACACTGCAGAAGAAGGTTCCCGAAGAATCACCCCTGAAGGACGACGAAAAAGAATCTTTGGAGGAATAACCGAAGTATCTATCTCTGGCATTTTCCCTTTGAAAGATGCCTTCAGCTTGTTAATATGTTCTTCCTTTTGAGCATCCACCCTTTCTGAGAACTGACGAATTAACTCATTCAGAGTTGTAAATTCCTCCGAAGAGACACGTGCAGGAACCATAGAAAGCTCAGCAGAAACAGAGATAGCAGTAACATCAACAGTAACAGAAGCAGGAGCTTGACTCTGTGCTTAAGTGGATGTTTGAGCAAATGAGATATCCAGTTCATCAACATTTAAATGGGCAACAGATGGATCAATAGGTTCCGAATCATCTTCTGAAACATCTTCTGGGATAACAACCACTTCCGGTGTTCTTACTTTCCGTTCATACACTTTCATGCTCGATTGATCAGCATCATCATCACCATCATCTGAATCACTTGTCGTATTTTCACCATCATCAGAAAACTCAGCATTTGTCTCATCATTATCAGCAACTCCAGTTTCATCAAGATCAACATCTTCTCTAACATCAACAGTAACAATAATGGCTTCAGTTTCAATAGCAGCAATTACAGATTCCACATGATGAGTAGCAACATCTTGTGGAACTGCAGAAGGATCAACATCTGTCGCTATGGTAGTTACTACAGCAGTAACTATTTCCTGAGTAGCTGCGTCAACTTGCTCTTCATGAGTATTATCAGCTGGAGTGCCATGAGAAGGTTTTTCCTGTTCAGCCTCTGCAAATTCATTTTCTAAACAATAATCAATGACACTGAGATCGGTCATGTCAACATAATTGGCAATAAGACCATAAGGAATGGTCATAGAAAATGTGAAAGACTTCTTCTGTTTCTGAAGAAAAAGCATCTCAGTATCCTGAACTTGCGGCCACGATAATCTTCGTGGAATTGCCGGATTGCTTCGAAACATGCTTCTAATAATCAGCTTGAGAAACCTGATAAAAGGAATGAACTTTCTTCGCTTGTTGGTTAACTTGTCTTGCACTATTTCGGAAAGCTCGGTCCAGAAAATGATCGTATAGTCGACATGCAGGTCATAGACTACTGCATGGAACAGTCGAAGATAGTGAAGACTAGAACTATCCGTGCCGGTATGTTTAGACGTTAAACACCTGTTGATGACAGAAAATAAAGAATACCAGACAGGAGGAAGGTTAGACTTGTCAAAGTCTACAACCTTGTTCAGTGGACCAACATAGCCTAGTCGTTTGATGCCCTCAAACACTTCTTCTTCGGATGGAAACTGATCATATGTTGTCCTTCCAGGTCTAGAAGTAGGCTCAGGAAGCTCAAGAATCAACCGTAAACGCTTGTAAGAAAGATATGAATCAAATTGATCAATTTGGAGATCAAATCGATGAGGACGTGCCAGTTCGTTCTTTGTGATGGTGTGCCAAACTTGCTGAACGTAGACTTCCGGAACATCGGCAACTGAACAGAGAGCTTGAGAGAGCGGATGTCCACGAAGAATAGTGCGTATGACAGGATGAATCTTGATGCGATCAAAGTCAACAAAGTAGTTGTTACGCTTATAAGGCATGTACATGACGTTAGGAAACACATCATTTGGAGATCGCCTAGATATAGAAAGATCAGCCCCAACAGACGGAACAGACGACATAGGTGTATCAAGAGATGCCTGATCAGCCGGATCCTGAAGAACGACATTCTCATCTTGAATCATTGGATCAGTATTTGTTTGAGAAGTCATGATAACATGAAACAAAACACAATTAAACATTTAACAGAAAACACGAAAAAAAATATTCCAAGTATGAAATGCGGGTCCTGAAGGAAACGCATATGAGGTATGCGTGTCCTGAAGGGAACACATATGAGGGAATGCGTGTCCTGAAGGGAACGCATAGGAGAGAATGTGTATCATGAAGGAAACGTATAAGAGAGAATGCGTGTCATGAAGGGAACTCAAATCATACTTTGAAACAACGAAAAACACAACTATGCGTGTCACTAAGGATACGCACAATAGACTATGCGTGTTCTTAGTGATACGTAAACTACACAAAGCAAAACAAAACATACTAGAAGAATGCGGGTCTCGAGTGAAACGCATAGTTCATTATGCGGGTCACAAGTGAAACGCATAGTTGACTATGCGGGTCACAAGTGAAAGCATACTTGACTATGCGGGTCACAAGTGAAACGCATAGTTCACTTATGCGTGTCACAAGTGAAACGCATAGTTCAGTTAATTTGAACAAAAACCCCTAGAACACGGCTGTTCGAACCCGAAATCCACAAAAACTAAAATTAAAAGCACAAAACACGAAATTAAAATAAAAGAAAACATACCTGATAGTCGATTATAAGGTCTAAACAAAACCCAATACGCAAATAGATCTAAATCAACTTGAATCTGAGTTTTAGAAATCGATGAACAGTGAAATAATCGCATATCAGATAAAACGCACAAAAATAGAAACTAAAATTGAAATCAAAACAAAATAATAGAACACTAATCAATCTACAAACATAGAACAAAAAAAAAAAACATACCTGAAATTTCCAAAATCACAATCTGAAAAGAATCAGATTAGAACGCAAGAAGAAAAAAAATACTCAGAGAGAATGGAGGGAAGATGAATAGTCAAACAAGTTCAAATGGAATAAAGAAAAGAAAAACACACTATTACTTCTATATATATTCTAAAAACAAAACACTTAAAAAAATTAACTACTAAAAAATACCTGATAAGCCCCCAATACTCCCCCTACACAAATGCACAAAATTTAACAAATTAGTTTAGCATTTGCATAGTAATTTCAGAAATACTTACCTTATGAATTTCTGATCAGCATAGGAAGAAATTAATCAGCAATATTCACTCCCTCTCAAAAACAGAATATTCTCAGATATAGAAACCAGATATACACTCCCCCTCGAAAAATGCACAGACCATATGACAAAAACACAGACAACAATCATAAAGACATCAATATTAAAGATGATCATATTGAATATAAATTTTGTAACAACTGAATATATAAACATTTAAACACTAAACAAATTAAAGTCTACTCAGTAGAATATCCCAGATTTATCAATCAGTTGAAATCAAACGGGAGTTGTTGGATACAAAAACATGTTTCTTTGTATATCAAGTTAAGACATATTCAGTGTCAAACACTTGCAGGTATCTATTCAGTATGCTCGCATGTGATCTTTGATTAGCTTCAAGAAAAATGTAATTCTAAACATAAAATGAAGAACTTTGCATGTGCAGACACTAAGTCATCAAGAATTAAGATTTTCACAAATTTACAGGTTTATCGCAGCTCAAAATATATCACCAAGTATCAAGAGATGTGTGCTCATTGGCATCTTCACATGAGTGTGCTCTTTGGCATCTTTTAAGTGATGTGCACTTTGGCATCTTTTAATCAAAGAGTTCATTAAGTAAAGAACATGCTGTAAACGTAACTTTCTATCTGACCCTATTGCAGGATTTGAGTCAGTCGCTCCCAGACCAGTTGGCCTTAGGGGACTAGGTGTCAAGCACCCCTTGGAACTTACTTTCCCGGATCATAAAGCCTACATCGACATATCCTAAACCCATTCATACCAGTAGAACATGACTTTCGATCTGGTTCTATTGCAGGATTTCTGTTCGATCACTCCCAGATCAATTGACCTTAGGGGACCAGATGTCAAGCATCCCTCGGAACTTACTTTCCCAAACCAGAAAGGTCACAGGTACAAACTTTTAAACTCAAGGATTTCTGTATTTTAAATGCTTAAAAATAAAATCATCTCAATAACTCAGATCTATATCGAATAGCTTAGCCCATATTTTCATTACAATCTACAATTTTGATCACTTAGGTTGTTCAAGCAAAGTAAACCATAAATATGCCGACTCACATATCTTTAAAGCAGTATCTAAAGCGTCAAACATGTTGCTGACTTTTCGATGTTTGAAAGATTTGAACTTTGAACATATGAAACTTTAAATATAAACAAGGCAACTTGTCAAAGATCCTAGACACACATTTTATTCAACTGATAGAAAATTTGAAATATTAAACTTTATAGAATAAAATTTGGAAAGATTTAAACTTTTAAATTCAACATGCCAAGTTTTGAAAGCAGAAAGTTAAATCGTTTTTCTTCTAAAGCTTTTGTAAATATATCAGCAAGTTGATATTCAGTTGGTACAAAATATAACTCAATAGTACCTTCTTCCACGTGATGCTTTATAAAATGATATCGCATGTCTATGTGCTTGGTCTTGGTGTGCTGGACAGGATTGACCGATATCGCAATCGCTGACTTGCTATCACAATATATTGGCACAATCTTGTATAGCATCCCGTAATCGCGAAGTTGCGTTTTCATCCAGAGCACTTGAGCACAACAACTAGCTGCAGCGACGTATTCAGCTTCGGCTGTTGATATTGAAACGCAGTTTTGCTTTTTCGACGCCCAGCTTATCAGTCTGTCACCCAAAAACTGGAGATGACCAGAAGTACTTTTCCTGTCCAATTGATTACCACCATAATCTGCATCAGAATAAGCAATCAAACTATAATAAGAACTTTTAGGATACCATAATCCTAAATAAGGAGTTCCTTTAATATATCTAAAAATGCGTTTGACTGCTAAAAGATGAGATTCTTTTGGTTTTGCTTGAAAGCGGGCACACAGGCACGTTGAAAACATTATGTCCGGGTGACTTGCAGTAAGATACATCAGTGATCCGATCATCCCTCTGTATGTCTTTTGATCCACAACTTTTCCATCTGGATCCAGTCCGAGTTTGGCACCGTGAGCCATAGGCGTGCCGATTGAGGTAGACTTGTCCATTTTGAATTTCTTCAAAATGTCAAAGACGTACTTTGACTAATTGATGAATATTCCATCTGGAAGCTGCTTCACTTGTAAGCCGAGGAAGAAGTTGATTTCTCCCATCATGCTCATCTGAAATCTAGAGGTCATTAAATCAGAAAACCAATTACACAGAGATTTGTTAGTCGCACCGAAAATAATATCATCTACATATATTTGTACTAAGCAGATATCAAGATTAGTTCTATAAATGAAAAGAGTAGTATCGATCGAGCCTTTGGTGAAACCGGATTTGACCAAGAAAGCTGACAACTCGTCATACCATGCCCGTGGAGCTTGTTTCAGACGATACAAAGCTTTATCGAGAAAATAAACATAATCAGGACGATCTTTGTCAACAAATCCCTCTGGCTGAGATACATATACTTCTTCTTTCAACTTGCCATTGAGAAATGCTGTCTTGACATCCATTTGATATACAGAGAAGTTGCGATAAGCAGCGAAGGCCAGAAACATCCGAATAGCTTCCAATCTGGCGACAGGTGCAAATGTTTTGTCATAGTCAATACCTTCTTCTTGTCGATATCCTTTGGCTACTAACCTTGCTTTGTTCCGAATGACGATACCATCTTTGTCCTTTCTATTCTTGAATATCCACTTTGTACCAATGATGCTTTTACCCTTTGGCCGTGGTACAAGTCTCCACACTTTGAGCGCGTCAAACTGATTGAGCTCCTCTTGCATTGCTAAAATCCAGTCTGGATCTTCCAACGCTTCATAAACTTTGGTAGGTTCAATCTTGTTTAGGAAGCAAGTGTACAAACATTCGTTGGAAGAAGCTGTTCTGGAGCGAGTAGAAACACTTGCTTGAGGATCCCCAATAATTTGATGGATTGGATGAGATCTTGTCCATTTTGTTGTATGAAGGAGAGGATCAATAACTTCTTGAACCACTACTATTTGTTGAGGAGGATCTTCAGATGGAATAATGTCAGAAGATGACACAGATATAGTTTCAACTGGAGGAGGAGGTATTTCCATGACATCAGATTCAGGCTCTTGTTGACCAGACGTAGCTTGTACTTCTTGTTGAACATTTTCTTCTGGAAAAGCTTCATCTTCTACAGATTCCTCATGGACAGTTTCAACAATTTCTGGTTCAGAGATGACTTGATCAAGATGATGTTCAGAAGGTATGTCTTGAATTTCAGGAGATACTGAAGCAGCATCAGGTTCAGAGGTTGATGCACTCACAGATTCCTGATTCAAGACATTTGACACATTATCAGTGTTTGGTTTAGGAACATCATCATAAAAATTTTCAAACAAAAAATCAAGATCAGAAAGATTAGACAGAAAAGTAGAAGGATCCTGATTTGTCGACTGAAGTGCAGGTTCTGAACTAATTTGTTCAGAAGCTGAGTTTCCAGTAATAGCGAGTTCTGAACTGTGTTGTCCAGAAGCCAAATCGGCAGCTTCATCAAATTTGACATTCACTGACTCTATCACTTTTCTTGCAGAAAGGAGAAAAACTCTGTAAGCCGCAGAGTTAGAAGAATAGCCCAGAAATACACCTTCATCTGCCTTTGGACTAAATTTGTTCAGATTATCTCTGTCATTCAAAACATAGCATTTACACCCGAACGACTTGAAATATTTGATGTTGGGTTTAATACCATTCATCAATTCATATGGAGTCTTGTTGAACCGACGGTGTAGAATTGATCTATTTTGAGTATGACATGCAGTTGATATGGCTTCAGCCCAGTTAGACAAAGGAAAACCTGAATAAGCAAGCATAGATCTAGCAGCTTTCACAAGCGTTTTGTTTCTTCTTTCAACAACCCCATTCTGTTGCGGTGTTCTTGCAGCAGAAAACTGTTGTTGTATACCTTGATCATCATAGAATGCTTGAAGAGTTGAATTCTTGAATTCTGTGCCATTATCTGATCTTACAACTTTGACGTGCTTTTGCTTATATGTCTGAATAGTTTTGATGAGGTTGATGAGAATTTTGGGTGTCTCGTCTTTAGATTTGAGAAAATTCACCCATGTATATCTGGAGTAATCATCAACAACAACCAAAACATACTTCTTCTTCCCAATACTCTTTGTCTTCATTGGTCCGCACAAATCAACGTGAATTAGATCTAGAATGTCCGCAGTGCAATGTTCAGGCTTTGGCTTATGAGATGCTTTCTTCATCTTTCCTTTCTCGCAGTCCTGACAGAGATGGTCTTTCTGGAAACGGAGGATTGGAAGACCTCTCACGGAATCATTCTTGACCAAGCGATCCATATATTTGAAACTGAGATGAGCTAGTCGACGGTGCCACACCCAGCTTTCATGAATAGAGGCTTTTGATAGAAGACAAATATCTGATGGAATCTTTATTTCGGAAAGATTAATGGTATAAAGATTTGATTGTCTCTTTCCAACAAGTAAGTCCATGCCGCTATTATTCTTTATAGCAACTCTTTTAGACTTGAAACTGACTTCAAGATCTTTATCGCAGAACTTTCCGATGCTGAATAGATTGTGACTTAAACCTTCGACATAGCTTACTCTTTTGACAGTTATGTTACCTTGAACAAGATCACCATAACCAAGAATGGGAGCCGTCTCGCAGTTTCCAAATTTGACACGACCGCAACATTTTTCTTTAAAATTTGTAAGTAGAGATTTGTTGCCAGTCATGTGTTTGGAACACCCCGAATCCAGATACCATAATTGATTTAGCTGCATAATCAACAATTACTGAGATTTAGGTACCCATATAAATATGGGTCCCTTCTTGTTAGTCCTTTCCTTTTTCTTTTTCAAAAATTTATTTTTCCAAAACATCTGAGATTGATCAAATAAAGCATGAACATCATCACATATTAAAGAAGAAACACAATCATCAGAATCAGAATCAGAACTAGAGAGACAATATGAGATATTCATTGAAATTTGAAACATTTGCTCAACAGAATATTTTGTAGATTTATTACAAAAGGCAAATGAGTCTTGTTTACAAAGAAAATCTACACATTTATTCTCTACAGAAACAATTTCTTCAGATCTCTGTTTCTTTTGCCAAACAGACTTCACAGACTTCTTCAAAGGCCTATCTGAAATAGATGAATCAGAAAAATTAGAATTTTCAGAAATATCAAACTCTTTCTTCTTTTTCTTCTTTGACCTTCTTCTTTTACGCTTTGTTTTATAGAAATGATCATTTAGCGTAAAAGTGTCATCAACATTTTTAGATAAAATATTTGATTTAGAAGAGGAAGTTTTATCAATAAAATCAAACTGATCAGTTAGTTTATTTGGATAAACCTCAGAGCAAGAAACATCAGATGAACACATGTTGATGGAAGATTTGATAAGACCAGAATTATTTTCTTTAAAACTCGATGTCATAAAAGAAAAAATGACATCGTTTTCAATTTTTCTCAAAAACTCTTGTTCTTCCAATTGTTCTTCTAGATCAAAGATTTGGCATTCTAAAACTAAAGGAGGTATATATCTCTTAGTATCATAAGGTACTGGAGATATTTTGTCCTTATTAGGATTAGCTTCATTTAAATCAAAGAAGTCATTCGATCTAGAAGATTTAGTAGAAGAAACAATGTTTAACTTTTGTCTTTTCTTCTTTATTTTTTCAGGAAAATATTTTGCATTTTCTTGAGTGTAAACGAAAGGAACTTCCATTCTCTTGTTGTTTATTCGTTTCTTATCTTCCTCAATTGTAGTCTCTTTAGCACTTGTCCAAATAGGTTTGTATTGAGAACCATATTTTGAAAGACCAAGACAGTCGTAATCATAAAAATTGGGAATCTCATTTTTAGCTTTCTTTAAAAACTGAGGATTTTTAAATCCAAGACCCCAATTTTCTTTTAACGACTCATAGCTCCTTGGTTTATGCATATGAATTGTTTGTTCAGTTTGATTTTGTTTATATAACTTTTCTTCTAATTCAAATATTTTATCCGAAAACTCTTGATTTAAAATTGACAAATCAGACAAAGAATCATGAGAAGTCTGTTTTTCAATTTCTAAATCTTCTATTCTTTCTTGAAATTTCTCTTTTGTAAATTTTAAAATAGCTTTTTCATCTCTCAGAGAAATCTTCAACTTTTCAATTTGAACAGACTTTTCTTGATTTTCGCGTTTTTCGGATATAAGCTTTGAACGAAAGTCATGTAAAGCATTTGTGATGACATTCATTTGCGAAGAAATGAAATTAAAATCAAACTCAGATGGTACCTCAGATTCATCGGTTGAAGTCTCCTCATCCTCATCATCACTGTTGTCGTCTCCAATAAAACACATAGCAGCAGTCTCAACATTGTCAGCTTCGTTATCTGAGTGGTCCAACCAATATTCCTCCTCAGCCAACAAAATAGTTCCACTTGCTTTCTTCTCAGCCAAAGCTAATTTCTTCTTATAGAAATCAACATCTTTCACAATCTTCGTTCTGCATTCCTTTGAAATATGCCCGGGTTTGCCACAGTTGTAGCAAGTCATAGCCTTCTTATCTTCTTTCTTTGGTTCAGCTGTTGTAGCAGGCTCATATTTGGGAAAGAAAGGCTTTGATGCAGAACTGGGTTCTACCTTCTTTGATCCAGAAGAGAAACGAAGATTGTTTGTACCTGACCGTTTCTGATATTTCATTTGATAGTGCTGACTTAAAAGAATCATTGCCTTTTCCAATGCTTCACCATCGTCATCTGTTGACCCATCGTAAGCAGACTCTGTCAAGGCTTGTTCAGCCATTTGGCTAGCTAAAAGAGCGATTGGATCCACAGTCTTTGGCTTCTGCTTATCCAGCTTAGCTTTCTTCTTCATTAGCATGGCTTCATCAGACATCAGAATTTCAAACATTTCCTGAATGGGCATTTTGGAAATTCTAGGATCATTCCTCATTCGATGACAGGATTTTTCCCATTCAGGTTTGAGTGCATTAAGGAACTTTAGATTTGTCTCCAGCTCATTCTTTATAACCTTGATCTTATACAGATCATTAATAACAGCCAGAACCTGTCGAAGACACTTTTCAGACTTTTTTCATCCTTTGCTTTGAACTCTTCAAAATTGTTCATGTATCTTGTCTGACGAAGCTGGGTAGACATTGCAGTACCAAGCATGATTTTCTCCAGTTGTGTCCACATCAACATAGGATTGTGTTTGAAACAATCGATTATGTTATAGATGGAATTTGGTAGAGCAAGAATCAAATTCAACTTGGCCTGATTGTCAGCTTGGTATCTTAGAAGTTCATCAGCCTCATATTCTATCAGTGCTTTTTCTACATTAGTAGCTGGAGTGTTTCCAACAGCTGGTATCACTTTCCTTGGCTTGACCATGGGACCTTCAGTCAAAGCTTTCATCATATTTTCCCCATTTGATTGTCTTTCGATGAAATTAATAAACCGGTCCTGCCATTGTTCAAATTCGTTCTCATTTATCAGCACAGGTGGACGAGTATCAGACCCCAATGACATCATGAGGTCGTTCTTGTAAAGTGGAGCTTGTAGAGTCATTTTGATGAAATCTGGAATTCAGAAAAATAACTAAGTCTTGAAGACCCGCACAATTGAGGAATGCGTGTCTGGCTTGAATCACAATATTCGGGTTCTTGATGATACGCACACCCAAGAAATGCGTGTCCAGAGAGAAATGCGGGTTCAGAGAGATAAGCGAGTTCAGAAGTACACACACTTGCTGTTGTGCGTGTTCAACAGGGCACGCACTTGAAGATGTGCGTGTTCAGAGTGACCCGCACTTGAAGATGTGCGTGTTCAGAGTGACCCGCACTTGAAGATGTGTGTGTTCAAAGTGACCCGCACTTGAAGATATGCGAGTGAAGACAGACACGCACTTGTTGATATGCAATTCCAAAAGAAAACCAACAACCTGAGAAAAAACGAACACTCAAACGTTAGTTTCACAATGAAGATATGATGAAAGCGCATTCTAATAATATGAACATGAATAACCCGCATACTTCATTAAACACACACATACTTCAAAATCAATGACTAACATGCAAAATATAATATCGACCCGCACAATATATGAATCACACGCACAATAGGATGAATGACCCGCACATCAGGATGAATGACCCGCACAGTATTATGAATAACACGCACATGAACAATCAACTATAAATCTGCAATATCAATCATAATACTGAAATTAAACCCATACACATTGCACATAATAGATCGAAAACAAATTTTTAAAACAATTCTATTAACAAATTCGATCAAAACACTCTAAATCTGAAAAACTCAAATAGAACAGACAACAGAACACGTCTTTTTCAGAATATATTCAAACTCATAATCGAAGCACCAAATCACGTTTTTATGCAAATCAACAAGAAACAAGCTCGATCGACTAACTAAAACGCATCTAATAACAAGAAACAAGATCTACTTTCTCTCTCTAGATTCTCTCTCTAGTTCTTGAGCCATAATGTTCATATCTTGAGAATTGCTTGATAATATGGGATATTATTGTTTAACAATTAGCCACGTCCTGCTTCATTCCATTCAACCAAAAATTTTGCTTTAGATCTCTATACATCTTTGTGGAACCCGGATGAATAGAGAATGGTGAATTATGAGCTTCATTCAGTACTGCCTCACGGATCTCGGGGTCGTCAGGAACACATAGCCTGTTTCCAAACCATATTACATCATCTGCATCAATCCAAAAATCAACTTGCTTACCATCGCCTACCTTTTGCAATATGGCCCATAATTCTCCGTCTTGCTTCTGGGCTTCTTTGATCCGTGAAACTAGAGTGGGCTCAACCATAAAACTTGCCAGATACCCATCTTGATGTTTAGCACAAATCTCAACACCGATGCTTTCTAAATCCCGGAGAATATGCGACTGAGAAGTAATTAAACATGACAAGCTTCCTGAATTCTTCCGGCTGAGGGCATCTGCGACTAGATTGGCTTTTCCGGGATGATATTGGATTCTTGCATCATAATCCTTAAGGAGCTCTAGCCAACGCCTCTGTCTCATATTAATTTCCTTCTGAGTGAAGATGTACTTGAGACTCTTGTGATCTGTGAAAATATCACAAGTTTATCCATAAATATAGTGCCTCCATATTTTCAAAGCGAAGATCACGGCCGCCAACTCTAGATCATGAGTGGGGTAGTTCACTTCATATGGCTTGAGCTGTCTAGAGGCATAAGCAACAACCTTTCCATGTTGCATTAGTACACATCCGAGACCATTTTTAGAAGCATCACTATAGACTTGGTATCCTCCTATTCCCGATGGCAAAGTGAGAATAGGCGTAGAAACCAACCTCTTTTTCAACTCTTCAAAGCTTTTCTCTTGATCGGATTCCCACATAAATTTTACACCCTTTCTTAGCAATCGGGTTAAAGGCAGTGCTATGGAGGAAAACCCTTCGACAAACCTCCTATAGTAACCTGCAAGTCCCAAAAAGCTTTGCACTTTAGTCACTGTAGTAGGTCTTGGCCAATTAGTCATGGCCTCAACCTTTGCAGGATCCACTGTAATGCCCTTAGCTGACACCACGTGGCCCAAGAATGCCACCTGCTCGAGCCAAAATTCACATTTTGAGAATTTGGCATACAACTGCTTATCTTGTAAAGTTCCCAAAACAATGCGTAAATGGTCTTCATGCTCCTCCTTAGACTTAGAAAATACCAGTATGTCATCAATAAATACGATGACAAACTTGTCTAAGTATGCATTGAATACCTGGTTCATCAGGTCCATAAAAACGGCTGGAGCATTGGTCAGGCCGAAAGGCATCACCAAGAATTCGTAATGGCCGTATCGAGTGCAGAAAGCGGTCTTTGACACATCTTGCTCTTTTACCCTCAACTGATGGTAGCCTGACCTTAGATCTATCTTCGAGAAGTACTTAGCTCCTTGAAGCTGGTCGAACAAATCATCTATACGAGGTAACAAATACTTGTTTCTGATGTTGACCCGATTCAATTCCCTGTAATCGATACATAGCCTCATCGAGCCATCTTTCTTTTTCACGAATAATACTGGAGCACCCCAAGGAGACACACCCGACCTTATGAATCCACGTTCGAGGAGCTCTTGCAATTATTCCTTAAGTTCTTGCAATTCTAACCATGCCATTCTATACAGTGCTTTCGAGATGGGTTCTGCCCCAGGAATCAAATCTATAGTGAACTCGACCTCACGAACTGGTGGTACCCTCGGAAGTTCGTCTGGAAATACATCAACGAATTCTATGACAACTGGTTAGCTTTCTGCGAAACGCTCTTCCACAGACGTATCTCTAACTGATGCTAGAAAACCTTGACATCCATGAGAAAATAACTTTTGAGCTTTCAAGGAAGATATAATCTTCACTCCTCTTTTTGGTTGAGACCCTTGATACACAAAATCAGGCTTCTCTTTATCACCGAAGATTACCTGCTTAGTTTGGCACTCAATTGTTGCTCGATGCTTAGACAATCAGTCCATACCCAAAATAACATCAAAATCGGTCATACTAATGGGCAGTAAATCGGCTTCACGAATTTGGTCTCCTACCTTTAAAGGACACCCTTTATATTCCCGAGATATAACAACTGAATTACCCAAAGGAGTGACAATAGATAAAATAGATTCTAGCAGTGAATAAGGCACTTTAAGACGGCTAACAAAAATCAAAGAGACCATGGAATGGGTTGCCCCCATATCAAATAAAGCATAAACATCATGTGTGCCAATCGAAAGAATTCCCGAAATCATACCTGAATTTGCTGCCTGAGTAGCTGATAAAGCAAACACCCTGCCTCCACTGGTTGTCTTTGAGTCACTGCCCCTATCGGTAGTATGAGAGTTCTTGCAATCCTTTGCCAAATGTCCCACCTGACCACATAAAAATCAATCTCCCGTAGCCCTATAACAAACATTCCCAAGATGGTGCCTTCCACAAGAATTACACTGAGAGACTGAATCATGATTCCCCTTGACGGCTAGCTTTTGTGAACGAGTCTGATTCTGCCCTTGCCCCTGACCCTGTTGACGATAAGACTGTCTCTGACCCTGATTTTGGCCTTGCCACTGTCCCTGACGCTTATTACTACTTTGACCCCACTGATTCCCCCGGTTACCTCCCTGCTGCTGATTTTGTTGCCCCACCTGGTGAATTTGTTGCCCATCCCGACTTCTTTACTTACTCCCATCTGATTTGGATGCCAAATAGTCTTGCCGCTCCATTTCAATATTCTTGGCAGCATTTGCCGCCTCTGCCACATCAGTAAACTTGTCATTGATCAGCTTAGAACGATACCTGTAATGAATAGACCACTTAAACTTTTCTGCCTGCTCAAATGTTGTCCCGGCTAATGATCCTGCAAAACCTGCGAGTCTCATGAATCTCGCCAGATATTCTGATTTAGACTCGTCATCCTTCTGGCGGATTGAGTTATATTCTCTCACAAACGCACTCTTATCCGCAATTGAGAAATACTGCTGATAGAATGCTTCACGGAACTCCACCCAAGAAAGAGCATCCACATACTCATTACCTTTAGCTTGCTTGATCGCGTACCACCATCTATGAGCATCACCTTCAAGTTTGTAAGCTGCTAGTTTCACCTTATGCACTTCCGGGCAGCCAAGAACCTCAAAGATCTTCTGTATGTGGGCAATCCAGTTTTCTGCATCAACTGGAGTCGGTGCCGAGCTAAAGGACAGAGGCTTCTGTTTCTGAAATCTTTCAAGCCACACATGAATAGCCCCATCCGGTGTTGCCCCACTAGAACCTATAGTCTGATTTGGATTATCGCCCCCCGACGCTTCTGGATTCTGCTGAAGTCCCCCAGTATTATGCTGTTGAGCTGCCCCAACTGCTTGGGCCACAATAGTAGGCGACAAACTTGAAACCGCCTGATTCACCGCTGCCAAAATCATTGGGTCTACACCACTCTGATTAATATCTGAATTAGGGTTTATGGGGTCTCCCCCTGATATACGACCACGTCTGTTAGCTACACGTTGTGATCGACGAGCCATCCTAAATTCAAAGAACAAAATGTCACATATAACGAATAAAAGAAAAACAATAAAGCTAATTGAACTAAACTCTAAACCCAATTCTACCCAACACTCACAGGTCAAACCTATTTGGCTTTCTACAAGATCAAACCTAGGGCTCTGATACCATAATCGTAACATCCCCATTCAAAAGGGAAGGGAGGTTACATCAAACACAATAAACGGATATATAAATAACTCCAAAATAAAGAGTCTCCATAAACGAAAATTACATCATCCAAACAATAACTCTAAAACTCCCAATAATCAACCAAAAACCAAGCATAAACCTTTGCAAAAGAGCTAGTCTAAAACAATGAGATAAACTATATGTAGCCCAAAATTTCAAAAACCTCTCGTAACCTTTTTGCGATCAGAACCTTATTTACTTTTCTCACGAAGCCTTAGCAACCCCTTCAATTACCTGCCGCGAGGAAGAAAAGAAGAAAAACACGGCTGTGCCAAACACCCAGTGAATGGATGTATATAAACATATGACAGAAACAGTACCATAAGCAAAATCAAATTGATCTCAAGAGGCCGGCCAATACAGTTACCAATCCATAGTGAAATTAACAGTCAACATAATCAAACGAAAACATATGAAGGGACATATCGAGCCCGAAAACGCATAAACTTGCATATCCACCGATGTGACAAGTGTCAGACATATGGCCACACAGGCCCGTACGTTGGACTGCAGATCCGCATGTACTAAATGTGAGATACGACGTTGGACACTACGCCGACATCCACCCTACAAACGTATCACATATGCTAGGGCCGACCCATATGCCTCCTAAATCAAATCTCCGTCACACCAAATATAGCTCTCACAAGAGCGCAAAGGAGGAGACGTCGTGGTTTGATCACACCGCCACGATTAGTGTCACGCCATTGGTGCCACAATGACGTGCCTATGGTACCCCCATAGGTGGTTAGTAGCTCGACTTACCCGGAGTAAATTGTCACAACACATGTGACGACATATAATCTCAAATATACTTAAAACATATTGAAATCGAATGAATAATTCAGCATAAGAAATTCCAATATGAGGGACCGACAAGTAATTGTAACAATAAAAAGGCTCAATTGGAACGGTACAAAACCAATAACAAGAACCATCGTATAAACATTTAAAGACGTGACCCATAATAAAACGCTACCGAATAATTAACCGTGATCTTTTGAGTAAAACACATATTTTTACTAACATCGATAATCAAGAATACTTGTTTAGAATGAGACGATTGCACAATATATGAAATAAACGAGTGTGAGTGAACAAACAATGCGATGATGAACAAATCGAAAAGTCGTGAGTGAAGTAAATTTGAGATATCGGACTTAAGGGTTCAAAAACATAAGTAAACAAATCAAATGAACGAAAAGATAGGAATCCGTACCTTAAAACTTCACAAAATTTATCAACTTCGCCGATCGTATACTCCTTTAATCCCGGCCTAAAAATACCCAAAAAGCTTATTATTAATCCTACTTGACAACCTTAAAATCACAGCAGCAAAACAAGTCTAAAATCGGCTACTAAACGGCCCGAAATACAACAAGAAAACTCGACTAAAACGAATAATAATTAGCCTAAAATGCAGCAGCAGCCTCGACTAAAACCGACTCATAATCAGTCAAAATGCAGCAGCAAAATCAACTAAAATAGATAAAAACGCAACAGCGATTTCGACTAAAATTAACTAAAAACGCAGCAGCGATTTCGAAAAAAAAAGACTAATAAATGTCCAAAACGCAACAGCTAAACATGGCTCAAACGACTAATAAAACGGCCAAACTACAACAACAAAACTCGACTAAAACAACTAATAAACGGCTAAAAAGACAGCAGCAAATTCGACTAAAAATCAGTCGTTTTGGCCCGTTTTTCGTGCGATTTACACACTTCTCTTGGCGATACATAACGGTAACTATACGTACTAACTTAGACAAATTTTTTAGAACAATTATAGAGATGAAAAAGGGCAGAATTTTGCAATTCCAAAGACGATTTTTAACCGCCCCCTACCGCTGTCATTAACCTTGACATAACCGGTAAGTTTCGAGCCACCGAAACTAATTGGTCTCCACCCCAAAACCGTCCCAAACAGTCCCAACACCCAATTCCAAATACCAATCGAATAACTCCGATATGGGGACGAAAACGTACCTCAAAACGATTAGAAAACGACAATACTAGGATAGAAACTTACTTGAACGACAAAGAATCTACGAACTTGGCTTGCGTTGGTCACCGATTTTCCTCCTACTCCCTTGATCGATCTTTCCCAATTGGCTCTTCTCTAACGATCACAATGAGTTGGGTGGTTAGGGTTTAATGATCAAGAGGCCGATCAGAATACACATTCAATGCTAATATAAATCTAATTTATAAACTTTAACTGAGTTAGGCCAAACTAGTCCTTCAAGAATGGCTCAAATCCAAAATCAACCTAAAACAATAGTTCTTATGTTTATGTTTTTGCAAACCCACAGCGCACAATACCTTGGAAACAACTACCTTTTTTTTCCTAACCTCACGTGTTGGACATATTACATAACCTTTTTTTTTAAAACTAAACTAATATATAAATCTATACATCAAATGTATATAGGTTTATATACGACGGGTATTATAACATGGGTCATAGCTTCGGATTTCTCAATGATGATCCAATGGATATTGATGTTGGCACCACGATTCTGAATGTGGTTGGTGATATAAGAAGAAGTGAGGGAGACTTAGTTGAAAACACAAATAATGTGAGGTTGAGAGTAAGGGACGAAGAAGAATATGGAGAGCGAGTGTGTAACCTAACCTATCGTTCCAAAAGGGCAGCCACATCTGCTACCTCGCCGCATGTATTGCGAGCAGGTATTGAAGAAGACGTTAGTCACCCACTAACGTAATTACACACCCAAGCCATCCATTCTATTACCTCACAACAGGTGATAGTCTCACAAAAGCACGGGTATGTAGCACAACTACTATCTAGCTCTCACTCGGAGAGTTTAGATATTGAAAATAAAGAACATCAGCCCCGGTTCTCACTTCTTTTCACTGCACTATCGAGTCTTAAGCCCATTGTTACATCTATTTCAATTTCTAGGACACATATACAAACTGCTACCATCGGAAGTCTTCGTGACCCGATCGGAACATCCATAGTAGATTCACATTCTGGACTACGAGGATTGGATGGAAGTCCTGTCATTGCTACCACTTTGGCAGCTTTGAACACAGGTCACACAGTTGCTTCGTCGACTACTGTAAGAACGGAGAGCTTAAGTAGCCCCGGAGTTACTATCCCAGACTTCGTGTCAAAGGAATTTCTCAACGGCGCCTTATGGCTGTTGAAAATTGTTTGTTCAAAAGATTTCAGAGGGAGATTGGAGAAGTAAAAAGATTGCTTAAAGGCAAAGATCTGGTTACTGAAGAACCACAATCACAACCACCTCCACCTCCACCTCCACCAGTTCAGCCTGTAGATATGTCAGTGGAGGATCTTAAGTCATTACTCTATGCTAAGTTACTTTCATAAGCACCGGCAGACCAATCTGATGCTGATTTAATTGGTTTACTGAGGTCTCAGCAATCCCAACCAGCTGTTCCTCAAGTTCCAGATGGTGTTGTGACTGTAACTGAATTCAATGCTTTCAAATATGATATTGTTAAGTCTATTCAAGAGCTCACAAAGGTTGTTCAGTCTTCGTGCAAATCTCAAGCAGTTACCAGAAAAAGACATGATCTTGATTCTGATCAAGATCATGAGGGGGAGATAAGTAAACGACAGAAAACTGCTGGAGATCTGAGGCAAATGTTCAGTCTGTAACTATGGAAGAAGAAGAAAATGTTCAACATCAGGCAGACAGACATAATGAATTGAATGATCAAGGTGTATGTACAGAGCTTGTATTGTATGTGAATCCAGAGGTAGAACCAAGGGTTGCAAAGCCTAAGGTTGCTACCAGGGCTGAAATACTATTGATCACAGGAATGAATGAGGTTGATGTGATAGATCTGTCATCAGATGATGAAGAGGAATCAAATGAAAAGTATGATAAGTTCTGGAAGGTAAAAGAAGAAGAGAAAGAGAACTTAATGGATTCTGATGATGACGGAGATGACATTCCTGCTGATGAAGCCAATGTATTAGATACTTTGTTGGGGACTCCAGATGACATTCAACTCAGTCCAGTCCACAATGAAGTACCTGAAACCACCAATGAAGCCCTAGTAATCACTGCTTTCAAAGAGTTTAACTTCCTTTATGTCTCTGATATGCCACCAAGTCATCAAAGTACAATAAGCCATCCAAGTCCAAGCCATCAAAGTCCAACAAAACTTCCAAGTCCAGCAAGATCTCCTAGTCCAATCCAAGATGCTCAACCAGTAAATGATCAAACAGAAGATGATGTTCATAATCCTATTTTTCCAAATGAAGGTGAAGCAGGCCCTTCAAATGAACCTGAAGTACCACTTGTTCCTTTCGAAGCCGAAATTAGACATATGAGACATGCACTCAGAGTTCCTTTTCTAAAAGAACAAATGAAGAGAATATTTGTTCATAGGATCAGACCTATGGATAAATACAAGGTATTGGGTGTTTCAAATCAGCCGAAAGAATATCAGGAAGAATATGCCAACATGATTAACTGGTTAAGACAGACTGAGTGAGATGTAAAGAACACGTTTGGAATTGTTACTGTCAAGGAAGTCAGGCTGAAGAAGTTCATGCATATTTGGCTTCCTGAGTTCTATGTTCAAAGAAGAGATCTAAGTGAATGTAGGTTTACTGAAGCTATTTTTTGTTTTCTGAATGTTGATGATCTTGAGTATATGTACCATCATTTCAGAAACATGGTTATCAGGAAGGAGAACATTGTCTTAGCATTAGAAGCGATCAAAAGGTTCATGAGAAGACACATCTTTCACACCTACTGCTATGATTTCTAGTTGGGTATTGAGACCAATCAGAAGAAAGTCAACATGATCAAGCCGAATTTGACTCCTTCTGACATTGATAACTATGATGTTTTCACTATGCTAGAAGAACCTGAGTTGGGGGTAGTCTACAAGAATAGTGAGAATGAGAAGAAGTTCTTCAGAGTATCTGATATTTCAAAGTTATCTGATGGAACTCTCAAGGTGATTAGACTACATATTGACTCAAGGTACAAAGAAAGTGAAAGACAGGGACAGCAAGGTGAAGAGCACTTGCCAAAGAGAGTTAAGTTGGTGATGCATAGGATTCTTGAAGCGATTGATGACAGAATTGATTTCAGAAGAGGTATAAGGAGGTTTGAATCATTCTTGGGCATAAGGAGAAGCAGTTCAGGAAGATGGGGAAGGTGAAGATGTACAAACGGATCTAAAGGGGGGAGATTGTTAATGTATTTTGTTTAGATCATTTGTATTGAAATGTTTGACTTTTCATTGTGTTGCTTTATATGAGGTCAAGGCTTGTTTGACCCATATATAAGCTTTGTTTCTTTGTCTTTTGTAAGGTCAATGTCTTTTGTAAGGTCAATGAAATGAGAGTTGTAATCTTGTGACTTTAAGTGAGATATATGACGCAATTTCTCTCTCTAGAATTCCTCTCATTGTGTGCTTAATTTCGTGTTCTTAATTGCTTGAATCTTGGACTAACAGAGGACCAATAGAAAATTTTGAAAATAAATATGTAGAGAGAGAAATAATATTTTAATAAATGAATGGAATATTTTAATATCATAATTAATATTGGATTCTCCAAAATGAGGAATCTGATGGAGATAGATGGAATTTTTTTTTGAGATTTTGACTTTTTTGGTTCTCCATTTTGGAGAAATTTTGGGAAAGTTGTTGGAGATGCTTTAAAAGGTCAAACCCAAAAATACGGGTCAAAACTCAATATCAAACCAGAATAATAATTAAATAAAATAACACGAGAATAACCGTATCACATGTTATTTTACGATAAAAGACCGGTTACGATGTTTTCGGTGGGGTCTTTGGCACGAGCCATGGAAGCCAAGCATAGTCTGGACCCTTGCTTATTTATAGAGTAGAGAACCCAAGATTGTCCTCTGGTGCTCACTATGTCAACATGAGCATCTAATTTGTATTTTATTTACATAAACGATTGGTACACTTTATAGAGGTATAAGGGATCTCCAATTCAACATTAATTAAGAACACTAAAACCACAAAAATAGAGGTGTTTTCATCTTCAACTCACTAAAACAGTAAAAAAAATGGAGGTAAAAAAAGTAGGCCTGTATATTTGAAATCAAAAAAGAATGCTCTATTTTTTATATTACTATTATAATGAGATTCTATTGTTATATATATACATATAAAGGGGAGTGATCATTTGTAAACCCCTCTTATAATGCAAACTTTGTACACCTAAATTGATCAATGAATGAATTTCCTTGATTATTGAATTATTTTTAATTAAAAGGGCTTTGTGGTCATTTTATATACAATGGTTTTTAATTAGGAAAATATATTTTATATTAATTTTGGATTAATCATGGGAGGTAACCATTTATTTATGGATCGGATTGTTTTAAGTGAAAATCGGATTTAATAACATTATTATCACATTAATATTGTTTCATTGATATTTCTTGTTGTTTCCAAAAGTTTGTGTCGATCATAGTGTTCATCATCTATATAATGAAGAAGACGAATGTTGAAGGAATTTTGCTTAATGAAATTCATGTTCGAAATATAGTCGACAAAGATGATTCGTTGTTATCGCCATATGTTAGGTCACTTGAAGATAATCTGATTCTGAGTTGCGAGATATTTGATAATGAAGTTTGTTCGATTGTGGTGTTGAAGGATTTTGATGTTGGTTAGTCGAATGAAGTCGGGAACAAAGGTAATTTATTTTCATGTTTGTAGATGTTATATATTTATTTTGATCTTGTTTTTGTTTAAAATAGACTAGTTACGTACTCGCGCACGATGCGGCGCGAAGATCGTGAAATCGAAAAAACAATTGACAAAGATATGTACTCGCTCCCGAACCGAAAACGACGGATACCGGCTATTTTTTAAATAAAATATATTTTATTTATTTATAAAAATTGAATAAAATACCTTTTAGGAAGACACATTTTGTAGTATTTATTGGCTTAAAGTACATCTAATGACGTGAAGTGTTTTGGAAACACCGTTTGTAATACTTATTTGTTTTGGAACATAGTTTGGAGTATTTATTAGTTTTTAGTTTTTATCGTATTGGTTTTTCACATTTGTGGTATTTATTCCTTTACATTGGGACTTTATAATATATTAATATATATTTTAGAGCGAATTGTGAATTTGGTCCATGTGGTTTTGTGTTTTCTTTGACTATGGTCCTCATTCTATGTTTATTATGGATGTAGTCCCTGTGGTATACAATATGTTGTGGCTACGATCCCTGAATACTAACACTGTTAAGTTTGAATGGTTAAAGGCATCATGTGCCTTGCACACCATGGGTATAATTGTCAATTTACCTTTCTCTTTCAATTAACCTATCTTTAAAACAAAGAACACTGAATTGTGGATTTGGTCTCTATGCATCTCTCATCATCTTTAAAACACATTTATCATCTATCTTGATTTTTTCATCCATTCTTTATTGTCAAAGTACAAGAAAAACTAATTTGTTAAAGTGCAAAAAAGCAACTTGCATTTAAAAATAACAATTGTCTAAAACCAATATTACATCACAAAAATGACAACCCATCAAAATAACAATTGTTTGATATCAACATTACATCCCGAAAAATACAACCTATCAAAATAACAATTGTTTGATATCAATATTACATGAACTGCCTGAGAAATTTCAAAGTTAGCCTTCCATGGACTAGCTGAGAGAAACTCCTTTATGATTAATTTGATTTAGAGACTCCAAGCACACCTTTTGCAGTTCTATTTGGATACTTGGTGAAGAAAAAAGTGAAGGTTGCTTAACCAAAAACAGATACAAATTTACCAGAGTTCATTCTTATGTTCCATCATCTATTTATTTTCTTGATAATTAAGGGTGAAGATGAGTCAAACCTCCATAAATTTGGATGGCTAAATAATTCTCGAAGGACTCTTCCATCCATGTTGTCAAGAAGACCAGACCACATTCCTTTTATCAGAGGTAATTGTTTTTTATCAGAGGTAATTGTTCTACAAAAGCATTCCAAGGTGGATAACCCACGCCACTCAACGAACAATATCATCCAACCGTAAAGATAAATGCCTTCAAATTGAGCAAAGTAATAAGTTCTTGATGCAGGTGTTTGAACATTAAATATTCAAAAGAAGGGTTAAATTCATGGACATCACCTGGCCATAACATTAACTTTGTGTGAATGATTATTTATGATAAAGTGAAATAAATTATGTTGTCCTGCTAAGCAAAATGTTTTCTGATTTGATATTTCTCAATAGAAAAAACAACCTAAAATTGTGAATGTTAAAAAAATGACTTGCCACTATGTGGGTGCATGACATATTCAAAATATATCTTCAGGATACATAAGGCTAAACAGAAGATAATAAAGAAAAGGGCTTACATAGGATATTCTTTGGGAATACAGGAATTTTCTGTGGGCAAGAGGTATGTGAGACGTTTCTTCCATGGTTGTCTGAAAATCGTTGATAGCGATGTGGACCTCCTGTGAATCAAGTAAGGAGAAGAGGTAACGGTGTCATTACAAAAAGATAGGAACAACAATGGAACAAACATACTCTATATATATAGAGAAAGATTTTTGGTTAAAATGAAATGTAGTATGTGTTCTTATTAGTTTAAATATGTGGGCAATTGGCCCAATTATAAAATATTTGTTAGCAAAAATTTATACTTAAATCAAATCAAATATGATAAGTTAATATAAGCAGCTAGTTGCCCTATTTGTAGAAGATTCATAAAGCTAGTTACCAGTAGGACTATTGCAGAGCACGTGTTGGTTTTGTTATACAAAAAAAATCTACAAACAACCTCCGGTGAAAGAACTTTTCCCATTGGAAAGTTCATCATCACTTTTGGATCGTGTGTTTTATCCATTGCATCTTCAAGGTCTAAAGCTCCTTCACCAAATCGGCATAACGAAGACCAAACCAAATCCAAAAATTCATACTTAACAACCATATCCTTCATAACAATTCTTAAAACCCACATGACCAACCTGGTTTCTTCCAGGTGTGTTTTATTTGTCTAGGGTAATTTGAGAGTGTATAAGGATATGATATTATTACGACACGTACAATGGAGTTTAATAGAAACACTTTCTTCAATAATCACGTTGTTGACTATCCTCAAAGAAGATACATAATAGTTATAAGAAGCACCATTGGCGTTATAGATGTTTACCTTGTGATGTACAAACTCTTTTTTCTTTCCTAGATAGTTGTGATATTTGTCGTATTTGGCCCATAAGATCCAAGAAAAATGCTCCCTTTATGTAGCTCCAAGAAATTTCAGCATTTTGGTTTGCAGGCATGACTCTTGAGGAGTTGATATCACCTACCAAGGTTTAAAACATAATGTTTCATATCATGCATAGAACTAGCTAACTTTAAGTGTAACTGGTTCCAAACTACATTTACAAATTCAACTGTCTTAACTTTTTACCAACAGAACTTGGACAGACCAACGATACCAGTCCACTGTTACTTTTAAGGCGACTTTGGGCCAATAATTATTGTTATTCAAAAAGAAACAAAAACTTGACATATGATATATAATTTGCTTATAAGAGGATAAAAATCTTTAACAATATTATATGCTAGAAATGATATAAGTAATTTCAATTAACAAAGGAAGCAAGCATTAAATTTGATGTTCAGGTCGAAAAGGAAGATATCCTTGAAAAATGGTACAAATAATATACATACTTCATCGCGTGCCCCACCAAGCTCTTTCTTGACAACTTGGCACACTTGATGGAGATAAGATGGAGATGTAACTATGATTATCTTTCTTGGTGATTCTTGATTAGACATGGATAAACATGCATCCTTAAACTTTTAGAAGCATATAACTTAGTTAGCTGAAGCGTTGCGACAAATATAACGCAAAGATTGTTTAAATCATGACAATTGAACTTGTAAAGAAGCATTTGTCATGGTATTATTCAAGAAAGGATGAGTCTAAGGCAATCCCACCGCTATTGCAAAATTCACTCTGTGTCCCAATTCCACCAAGTTGCCACTTCCCTTGTCAATCAAGTACGGTGGTATCAATGGCAACCCAAGACTACCAGCTTCAGAAACCGAGAAAAAACTTAGTCATTCACAATGAATATGTACTATTTCAGTCTAAAAAAGAATGCAACATTAAAAAGTGCAATCTAAACCTCCTTTTAGCAACTATGAAATAAAAGTAATTTCGAGACCAAAATAAAAGGTACCAACGTCTATAATTATTATGGAAAATTAGTAAATTTTAGACATTTTTTGAGCTGTGAAGCATTGTTTGCTTGACCTGTAAGTATACTTTGGTTATCTTGTCTTATTTGTTAAGATCTGCACTTAAGTTGACTATCACTACCCGAGTATAGATGGAACACGGTTAAAAAACAACCAATATTTTAAGGCAAACTGAATTCATAAGTATAAATTTTGTTGATCATGTTGTCTTAGTTGACATCATTGGTTGGGGCCGAGAGCCTAGAACTGCATTTTTCACCTTTCCCTTAAGGGTACAATTGTCATTTAGTCGAAGTGTACTAATCACATTCTTATGAAAATGTGTGCCTTTTAAATTGTTGACATTTGTTTTAAGACATAGGAAGTAATGCTCAACCTGTTTTATCATCCTTTCTTAGTCTTATCTTAAGTATCATCATGGCAATATTCCAATAAAGTTGTTAAATATCAACCTGATTCATTAAAATAATAGTTTTCTTACTCTTCTTTCAACCTATTAGTTTCCTAATTATTTGGACATGTGTTCTTGTATACAAGTCCTACGTTCCAAGCAAGGAATAGTGCCTCTAATTGACAACATGGTTGTGATTCTATAGATTTGTATAGACTACCTAATGTCAATAATCGGGACGAAAATTGACAATTCAAGCTTTAAAAATGAAAATAGAAACCATCTTTATGTTATTCAAATAGATTACTTGTCTTGAACCAAACTAAAATATAAATTGAATAACTATTAGAGATATAATTTTAACTTCGGAAACAAAAAGACAAAGAAAAGATACTAATGAAATCACTACTTAAGCTATAAAACATTTCAAACATTTATGAATCCATATGCAAATTGAGAGAAATCACTTACCTCGTTCCTATCTGTGAGGGTTGTAAAAGCCAAGAAACCCTCTATTCCTGCCTCTGCTATCAAAATTTCGTTGTCGTCCTTCACAATTGTTGTCAACAACTTTAAAACCCAATGGTTTGGGAAAGTGGAAGCACTTGAAGCCTATAAATACGTCACTACTGCCATAAAAACACACACATTAGCATCTTAGCTACTAAGGGAGACGAAACTTCATCTTCAATATTCCTTTCCCTTCGATTTCCTAGTTAGCTAACTAAACACCCACTCAATCAAGCTTACTTCAAACCCGGAGGGGTAGCTCAACCGGTAAGAACCCGATTCAAGATCAGTTTGTTTGATTCTTAAGTTCAAGGCTTTTCTTCATCTTGTTAACTTATTTCAGCAGAAACAGATGATCTTTGTTACTCTTCCCATCATTTGATGAAATTACACATCAAATATCATCATCATCATCATTATCCCAGGCTCTTGTATTGTAACAAAAAAGGGAAGTTCGTAATATTATGTTTGTGTTGTAATATTTAAGCAACCAAGAATCAAAAAGCAAAAAGCAAAAAACCTTACCTTAAGAAACTGCCTAATATAGGGAAGCACGACAGAAAATGTTGCCATAGAAACACCCAGAAACTTTGTTCTCTGAACAACCCATCATAGAATTAAACAAAGTCAATACGAAAATCAGAGAAAAAGTAAATATTTTACATTTATAATCGTTGAATTGCAAACAAATTACTCACAATCTGAGTCGGCATGATGGTGTTGAATTCGAACCTATAAAATGATTCAAAAAGAGAAGAAATCCAAAAGCATAGCCAATCCATTTCGGTAAATAGGATTCATCCAGTCTAGGGATCCCTAAAGTGAAGCGAAGAACATAGAGATTGAGGTCGAAGGAGAGGAGAACCTCATCAGTCGGATCAAAATTATGTTTAGTACTTCAAAATTATTTCAAAATGCATCGCCGATTTGATGATCAGATCCATACTCATCAAATCATATAGAATAAATTAGTCCAAAAAGTATAGGTAAGTGAATTCGAAACATACAACCAACACATATTGTTGTTTGGAAAATTCTTCTTATATTCCTTCCTAAATTCCTCCCTGTAATGTGAAAAAACAACTATACATAATTCTAAAACAATGGACAAAACATATCTTCGTATAAATTTCAAAAACTCGCAAATTAGAAAGTAGGAGAAAAGTCATTCTTACATGAAGACGGATAAAGCAGTCGGATGCCGCTTTGGAGCACCAGAATTTTTACTCGATATTTTGTCCTTCTTCCCTATGCTCTTATATGTAGCCTTCGTCTTCTTCATTGTCCTTAAACAACATCAAACAACAAATAAGCATTTCAAATCTCGTTAATCACCATATCCTAAAAAATTTGAGCGATGAAAAACGTGGAGGTTGAAAGAGAAGCAATTGCCCTTTAGAAATCAGGTTGAAGCGAAGAACAAAGAAATTGAGGTTGAGAAATCAGGTTTGGATCTCCGAAATCGTTTCTTAATGAGGGGGAGAAAAATGATGTATTCCTTGCAAACTGCAAAATGAATCGATTTTGATTTGAAGAGAAGAAAAGCAATAGATTACGTAGCTATTGATAGAAAGCAAACAAAAACACAGAATTGATAAGAACCCTAACCTTGAATGTCCACTGGTAGGGTTGTAAACGAACCAAACGTTCAGCGAGATGTTCGTGAACCGTTCAGCGGGAAGTTCGTTTATGCTTGTTTATTTAATAAATGAAGGCACATGAACATATTTTTTTGTTCGTTTAGTTAAATGATCGAACATGAACAATGGTCTCGTTCGTTCATTTATGTTCGTGAACGTTCGTTCATTTATGTTTGTTTACGTTAATTTATGTTTGTTTATATATATAAATATATTTATATATATATATTATGACATTAATGTGTAAAAGCATTAATTAAATTAATTTTTTAAAATTCCTTTTCTATACCTCCTAAGTTTACCCGGTTTTTTCATTTTGTTATGTTATTTTTTACGAACAAAATGATGAGTAATGGTGGTTGTTTTTTATTCATTTGTTTATGTTCGTTTATGTTCATTTATGTTCGTTCGTTTACGTTTGTTTATGTTCATTTATGTTCGTTCGTTTACGTTCGTTCGTTTACGTTCGTTTATGATCATTTATATTTCATTCGTTTAGCTCTTAATAAACAAACATAAACGAATACAAACAAACATATTTTCTTAACGAGCGAACATGAACACAAAAAATTTTGTTCGTTTACCGTTCGTGTTCGTTCATTTGTTCGATTAAGATAAACAAACGAACACGAACAAGCCTTAGTTCGTGTTTGTTCGGTTCGTTTACAACCCTATCCACTGGTCGATTAACGATGCAACCTATAATCAAAACACAAGACATTGAAGAACTCTCAAATCTCACCTGTGAGAGGGAGTGATTACAGGAAACGTGGGGGGAGGAAACGTGGAGCGGAGAAGGAGGATTTCAAAACAACCGCTTCACTTTCAAAACAACTGATTAACTGTAATACAATTTTAATTAAGTAGTATAGATATGAACTTTTCAAATTATGATGAATGCAATTGATGAAAATGTTGACATGAAACAACCCATGAAACGGGTGAAATGAGTTCATGAAACATGTGAAATTAAATTCATTACAGTTTCACTACCATAACTTATTTGATTCACCACGGGTGAAATTGATTTCATCCCTGAAACATCGTAGTTTGACGATAATTTTCATTAATAAAAAATTTTAATTTTCGTTAATTAAAAATATTAATTTGGTCGATTTTGTAATTACTTAAATAAAATATTAATTGGCTTTGGATGATTTTGTCCTGTCTAGATATTTTCATTAATTAAAAATATTAAATTTTAACTTTTATTAACACAATAACTCAAATGAATATTGACCCTTAATTGATACAAGCTATCGTGGTTAGATGGGTTGCAAAGTTTTAATTATAAAAGTGATTTGCAAATGAAACCACTTCTAAATATACATATACATATACAGGTGAAGGATCGTGTGAGAAGTTGAGTTAACAGTGAGAAACATGAGAAGTGGTTTCATTATGAATATGCATTCACGTCTTCGGGTGTCCACATTCAGTATGAATAACAAAGATGAACGTTCATTCACTATTCATGATGAATAATACCGTATGTAGGATGAATAATACAATATTCAATTTTTTCGTTTTAACCGTTTTTTACGTGAAATTCTATATATGTTTTATATTCATTATGAATATGCATGCACGTCCTCGGGTGTCCACATTTAGTATGAATAACAAAGGTGAACGTTCATTCACTATTCATGATGAATAATACAGTATTCAGGATGAATAATACAATATTCAGGATGAATAATACACGAATCCATGATTCATGTATTATTTATCATGAATCGTGTATTATTCACCCTGAATATTCTATTATTCATCCTAAATGATACATTATTCATGATAAATAATATATGAATGACCCATGAAGGTGTAGACACATGACACACTCTCTTTTGTTTTCCAATTCACAACCGAAATTTGGTTTAATTCATTATGAATATGTATGCGCATCCCCGGATGTCCCACATTCAGTATGAATAACAAATGTAAACGTTCATACATTATTCATGATGAATAATATAGTATTCTCGATGAATTACACAACATTCACGACGAATAATACACGAATTTATGAATCGTGAATTATTCTCCCTGAATGTTGTATTATTCATCCTGAATGAAAGATTATTCAGGATGAATAACACATGAATGACCTATGAAGATGTGGAGACGTAACGCACTCTTTTTTGTTCCCCGATTCACAACAGAATTACTCGATAGGTTCTTGATTCGTCTTGATGGGTGTTGGGTTACGAAGCTAAAGAAACGTGATGCCCTACGATGTTGAAGAAAGTGTTGAAGAAGGTGATGTCGAGTTACATACTTACGGTGTTGAGGCGTTGTACAAACTTGAACGTACATAAATATTCATAATGAATATAACACATATATAGCATTTCACATAAAAAACGGTTTTAACGACAAAAAAACTATATCGAGATGGATGTCATATCGAAGAGCATGAAATTCTCGTTTTTTTGATGTAATTTGTTTGATTAAAATATTAGTAATTTTTAAGATAATTTATTTTAAACTTTTATTGGGTAAAAAGTTTTTAATTAAAAAAGAAAATAAAAAGTCAAATATGGTAGACGTGTGTTTAAATTTTCTTCCATTTTTACCCCTAAGCATTTTAAAATTAAAAATTCTATTTAATATGAGTTGTTGGATCAAAAGAGATCTAGTGACTGAGATTTGTTCTCACGTGCACAATGAAAAATGAGTTTTCATTTGAAATTTCCTCTATATATATGTATACATATATATATATATATGGGGTTAGGTTCCGGTGAGAATGAAAGTGATTGTGAGAAGGGTAAGAAGAGATATCCACCCTTAGATGCACAGTACTACATTAGGATAAGATGCACTGAGATAAGATGCACTAGATCAATTCTCGTATCAATTGTGATTTATGGGTGAGTTTGAGATTAAAAGTGATCAAGGGTTCAGATCTCTTTTTACCTTCTCACCTTAACTCTTTTTCTCACACAATCCTTCTTCTTCTTTTTCTTCCTCTCTCTCTCTCTCTCTCTCTCTCTCTCTCTCTCTATATATATATATATATATATATATATTGATTAATAGTTTTATATAATAAGTAATTTTTTGTATTAAGTTTATAATTTATTTTCTTTTGTGATTTCAAATTTCACTAGTACAAAAACTCACATTTGCCACGATTAAAAACCGTGGCCATAGGCCTTTGGCCACATTTTTTTTTCCAATCAAACCGTAACCTATTCTTGCGTGACCATTGATAGTTTTTCGCCACATTTAAAATGTGTCACCATATCAAATAAAAAACCATAGTCATAGCCGAAAAACCGTGGCTATAAACGTATCTAATATTTAAGGTACTAGAACATTTTTCCTATAACCGTGGCAATAAACTATTTATCGCTACACAAACTCACATTAAACATGATCATTAGCTACCTTTTGGTTACACAAAATAAAGAAAACCATGGCAATAAACTATTTATAGCCACACAATTTGTTTTTAAGGTGGGCAATGATTACCCTATAATCACGTATATTTGTCTTAACGTAGCCATAAACTACTTATTGTCACAGAAATTTTATATTAATCGTGACCAATTTATGACATATGATTACCATAACTGTTAGAACCATGTCTATTGGTTATCTTCTGGTCATACAAAACAACTCAAAATGTGGCCATAAACAACTTATAGCCATGCAGTTCATGACATATGGTTACACTTAAACTTTTGAAGCGTGACCATTATTTACCTTTTGGTCAAATGAACCAACTAAAACCATAACGGTAAATCAGTTTTTTCCACACAAATTTTATATTAACCATTGCCAATTGATAACATTTGGTTATACTAAATTGTTAGTACTGTGGCTATTGATTAACTTTTGGTAACATGAGTTAATTAAAACCGTGATCGTAAACTACTTATAGCTATGCAAATTTTACATTAATCGTGGACATTTCATGATATATGGTTACGCTGAATTGTTAAAAACCATGGCTATTGGTAGCTTTTTGGTTACACGAAATAGCTAATATCGTGATCATATACTATTTATTGTCACACAAATTTTATATTAACCGTGGTCATTTCATGACATATGGTTATGCTGAATTGTTAAAAACTATGGTTATTGGTAGCCTTTTGGTTACACGAAATAGCTAAAATCGTGATCATATACTATTTATATCCACACAATTTTATATTAACCGTTACTCTTTAATGACATGGTGACGCTTAATTGTGAAAACCGTGACTAATGATTACCTTTTAGTTACATGAAATAATTAAAATCATGGCCATAAACTACTTATAACCACGAAAATTTCATATCAACCGTGGCTAATTCGTGACACATGGTTACACTAATTGTTAAAACAGTAGCCGTTGGTCACCTTTTTGTCACATGAAATAATCAAAATCATAACGATAAACTAGTTATAGTCACAAATTTTATAGTAAACGTGACTGTATCATGACAGTTATGTTGAATTTTAATTACTGTGGCTATTTGTTTCCTTTTGGTCAGACAAAATAACTTAATGTGTGACAATAGCTAAACAATGGCCATAAACTATTTATAGTAACAGTTTAAATTGAATATGATATGATCATTATAGAAATTGACCACGACAATGATAACATTTGGCAACGGTTTTAATAATGCGTGGCAAAATAATAAATAACTCTTTTTAAAAAGTTTAATATAATAATTGTTTGAAAACATCAAACAAGATTATTAATGGTCATATGAATAAAGTATAAAAACACCGGTAACAAACTTATCTCAACTAGTTCTCTAATATAGTAGATTTTTACATCTTAAAGCTACTCCTCGTATGCTTCGGCTTTTGTAACTCGCTGACAGTGATATAGGTTTTCTTTCTCTTTTTAGGATTTTGTTTCTCATCATGTTGATTAGAAGTTGGCTCTAGTACCTGCATCAAGAATAAAATTGCATTTATTATACTTGTAGCTTGAAATAAAATCCATATATACCAATCAAGTACAAAAATAAAAAGAATGTAGCATATATAAACTATATAAACAGTTAAACATAATTCTTGATGTTGAAACTATATATGGTCTCATAGTCAAAGATGGCTAATGCTAAACCATGTCAAATTTAGAACTTAAATAATAAAACCCAATAAAAAGAGTTGTTTTCTGGGTCGAAAAACAACAGCAAAAGGGTTGTTTTTATAGTTTATTATAGGTAGATCGTATATGAGATGAAAAGCTAATGACTAAAGAAAAGTAGATAAGCGACTAACCTTTGAGTCTGGTACGACAAGGCTTTTTGGCCAAGCCACAAAAGTATCAATTGTATCCCCTACCGTTTTGTGCTCACCAGCTTGTATTGGTAAAAAAGCGGTCGACTTTATGAGTTCATCGATTGAGACTCTATAGAAATCATCATCAAGATCAACTCCATGTATTTTTTGCTTCTCTGATGAAAAATAAATTTTACCGCGTTCAACAACGTTTCTCAGATCTGGATGATCCAGTTTGCATTCCACCGTCTGCAAAATTACGAGGCATATATACAACATAAGGCTCAACTCTACGATAAATTAAATCTAGATAGGAAAAGAACATATTGTTGGGCCTTTATCTAGAACATCTTAAGATGCCATATTCTCTGATTCTTGCATGTTAATATGAGAATGCGAGATATCATTAGAAGGTTTCTACCTAGACCCAGAAGACTGTTGGCTATCCATACAAGTTAGTTGAGTAGATGTTCGGGGTGGAACAGGAAGTGAAGATGGTAAACCACTTTTCAAAGATTCCTGAAAAGTGTGTTTAAACAATTTATGTAATATCCAATGATTTACTAAAGTAGTCTATTAAACATACTTTCAGAAAAAAGACCAAATAAATACCTGTCTTTCAAACTTGTTATTTTTGGTATGAAACTGTGGTAATGTCATTCCCTGTGAAGCAAGGAAAGAAGTTATTGCTTGCAGTTGAAGACCTTGTTCTTTTACCGTTGCAGACAAATGTTTAGATTCTTCATCCTTCGATGCCAGTGTGTGTTCTTGTATTTGCATTTTCACAGACAAATGCTTAAACTCCTCGTCCTTCAATTCATACAGTTTCCTCTCAGCATCTAGTTTTTTCTTAAGTTCAGCAATGTGTTCATTTGAGGAGCCTTAGCATCGACGAATGTTCCAATATTTGGTTGGAATGACTCCCCTTCCGACCCCTCTTACACATTCGAATGATCTTTGCCAAACACCAAAGTGAGGGCATCAGTTTCTTGGTCAGGCTTTACGGATCCTTCTGCAAGTTCCTTTTCATGGAAAATTGTACATAAAATTAGGTAAAAATGTAACACCCCAATTTTCGGAAGGTATAATTTCAAGTTAATATAGAAACCGATATTTTAAGGGAAAAAGAAGAAATTGTATTTTGGACTTGAATCCTAGATTTTATAGTCTTGTTGGATGAAGTATTCAATTACGAGTCCAATGGTTCTTTCTGGAGCAAAATCGGAGGTAAAACGAAGAAGTTATGGCCAAAACAGTGATCGAGAAGAAAACCGGGCGAGAAATGCTCAGAGCGACTTAGAGCCATCCGTGCGACTTAGAGGTAATAGGGCGGGTTGTGGTGCGGGTTAGGCCGCGTGGTAACCCGCGCGGAGCCCTATCGAGCATAAAACTCGATTTTCATCCCCAATCTTCATTTCTTCATAACTTCTACATCCCAACTCTGATTTCAATGATTCTTTTTGCTCTGAACTTGTTTTTAAGAGATTTTCAAGACTAGAACAAGATAATGGAAGTCTATTGGGAGATCCAAGAGTATTTTGTGGTGGTAAGTTCTTCATCTCTCTCAATATTAAGCTAGGGTTTGATGGTTTCATCCTTTTCCCTTTCATCCTTCAACTTGGGTGTGATTTTGATGACTTGAGTGGTGAAGGAAACTTTGTAGATGTGTTGGATCTAAGATCTAGGGAGCTTTCTTAGAGATTTCAAGCCTTCATCAAAGGAGATTCAAGTTTTGGGGGTAAAAACTAGATTTAGCCTAAATCTAGCAAGATGAGTTCAAGTTGATTTGTGAAAACGTTGTACATGCCAATATGTTCATTTTTAAAGTATTTATGTGTTTGACATGAAATTATTACTTGTTGAGTTATTTGGTGGATTTTGATCATTTGAGGTGCTTGGAATTAAAAATCTTGTAAAAGCCCCCACATCTGGGATTTTTGGAGATTTTGAAAGATAAGTCATTTTAAAGTGTTTTGATGATTTATTCAATAAAATGGAAATTATTTGGTAAAAAAATAATTTTACTGTTTGTTTGGGTAAAAGGTTTAATTTCGTGTTATGGGACGTTTTGAAGGGATAAATAGTATAAATCTATTTGGAAAACCATATGTCCCAACCCAAATTGTATTGGAGTCTATTCAAGTATTTTTGGAGCATGTGTTTGCATGACGTGGGTCGAGTGCGTTGGTCATTCCTGTGAAGTCATGTAATAGACTGTGTTGCATTGGATCCATAGGCACGTAAGTCGGTCTATTTTGGATGGTCAATTGGGTATTGCGGGGTTGAACTTCGGTATCCATGTTTTACGACCGAAAACTTTAAAAGTAGCACTAGGCGGGTTGAGTCTGGAGGTGCTACCGAGGATGTAGGCACTAGGACCTCCGTCGCTTGAAGTAATGCCTGGGAGGTAGTCTTTAAGTGTGTCGGTCCTTCGGGATGGAGTTCTTCGTAATGTTCACCAAGGTCAACTGTCTCGAGGTGAAACTTGTTAAAGAGGTCGTAGGGACACTTGGGCTTTTATGTCGTGAGGTGTCATGCGATTAAAGTTGCATGGGTGGCATACTTAATTTTGTGTTCCTCCACTCTCAATGGATGTGGATCTCCTTCGTTGTTGGCTAACAACATTTTAAATAGATTGACGTTTTACTTTATTGTCATTGGGCTTATGTGGTTGACAGTAAATGAGGACCTTAATATTGGATCTCCCTCCACGTATATTAAGGTTTGAATGAAATATGTCCTCCCCATGTTTTGATAATTGGCATCCTTTCAAATTATGGTCGCGTGAGTATTGGGCCTAGTGTCCATGTTTTCGGTAACATATTGTACATGCGGGTTTTAACCATAATTTATGGGTCGAGTATTTTGCCCCACCCGTCTTTGGGTGTTTTAGGATACAACGTTTTATCCACGTTTCCTAAATCGGGAGTCAATCCCTATTCTCGTCTCGAGTAAGTTTGGGGTCCATCATTTTGTAAAGAATGTTTGTATTAAGATGTTCATATTTGAAAATGCACGTTACTGGAAAAGAGTCGCCTTCAAGTTTAAAGTAGATCATTTGAAAGGTTATAATTTTAAGTGAAGTTCATTTCATTTAAATGTATATTTATTCATGTAAAACTCTTGAACTCACTAGGCGTTAGTGTTAGAGCATAAATTTGTTGGATTCAAGATCATTAATACTGAAGATGAAAGTCAAGCAAATCAAAGCTTCAAAGTCAACTCTCAAGCATAAAAGTCAAAGTCTTTGTGTAATAAGTCAAAGTCAAAGTGTCTTGTATTTGTTTTCCTTGTTGTAATTGCTTAGTATAAATAGGTTGGTTGTCTTTGTAATATTTGTAAGACATGAACTTGAGATACACGAATCAGAGAGAGAGTGAATGTAATGAGAAAAACTAGTGAGTTTGTAATCTTTGGTTATATCAATGACATATGATTTTCATCTTGATTGTTTTGTTATGATTAGAACTTGAATTCTAGGTTAAACAATTGGTATCAGAGCAGAAGAAATTCAGAAAATGGATTGAATTTCAATATTTTTGGTCGATATATCAAGAACTCACAAGTCTAACTGTTCAGATTCGATTTTGTTGCTACAACGATGTTTTTGATCTAACTTTGATATCTTTGTAATCGATTTTGCATATAGAACATGTTTAGTTTGTATTGTTTAGTCCAATTCACAACAAATCGTGAGAATTTTGGATTTTTGTAAAGTTTTTGTTTTTATTCGATATACTTACTGTTACTAGATCAAATTGGCTTTATTGTTGTTTTAGTTTGAAATCTTTGTATTGTAATCTGATCGAAACATGAAATAAGTGGTTCCTACAAAGTTTCAAGACAATTGAAGAAGGTTTGATCGATTTTTGTTTGAAAAAGTCAAGTTTTTGTTCAACAGAGGGAAGAACTCGCTAGATCTGGAAAAAGCGCTAGTGAAGAACACGTAAGGTAAAGAACACGCAAAGGCCTACGAAATCGATTGAGGTGAAGAATTCGCACAAGTCTAAATCATGTCTGAAGTGAAGAACTCACTAAGAGTTATGTGCGAGAAGTAGAAACTCGTACAACCTTACTTGCGAGTTTACACTGTTCATTCGAAGAGTCATGCGCGAAGTGGTTCTGCGAGAAGTTGTGTTCTGCGAGTTTCCATTTAGCGAGAAGTAAAGATTGGAATTTTTTTCTAAGTGTTGAACGCACAGAAATTTAGCGAGAAGTGATTGTTCTGCGAGTTTGCATTTAGCGAGAAGTAATTTTGGAAAAATTTTCTAAGTTCATAACTCGCAAAGACTCTGCAAGAAGTGTGTTGCCTACGAGAAATGTCAAGAACTCGCACAGTGTATCGTGCGCGAAAGAAGAACTCGCACGAAGGTTCCAGCGCGAAGTCCAGAACTCGCAACGTTCATTGTGCGCGAACATAGAACTCACACGTCCTTGTGTGCGCGAACCTCTGAACTCGCACACTGTGTTCTGCGCGAAGCACAAACTCGCACGATACATCTTGCACGAAGTTCCAAAACTCGCACGATACTATTTTTGCGCGAAGCTTGTATTCTTCATTCTGCAAGTTCCATACTTGGAATTTTTCTGAGTTTTCTGAAATTTAACCAAATTTGATTTTTGTAGTTCCAGGTTATTTATGAATTTCTAACGATCAAATTCAAGTTCTTTTTGTGATAACAGGTGTAAAGATCAAGATGTCATCAACAGAAGAGATTACTAAACTGAAAGCCAAGATTGCCTCTCTTGAAAAGAAGATTGTACAAAAGAATGAGAAACTTGAAAAGTTATATATTGAAGTTGTTGTATCTAAAGAAAATATTGAGTACTATAAGCAGAAAGAAAATGATCAAGTTGCTACTTTTATTAGTCTTAAAGAATGGATGCATTCACATATGGGCTTACTGAAAAAGGCAACTAGTTCAGGAAAATTTTCAGATTTCTTTGCTGCATATAAAGAACATATAACTCAACTTGAAAGAGAAGTTCTTCATGTTTTGAAAGAAGAAAAATGGTTGGGATCTGAGAAATTAAAGACTGAGAATGCTGAACTGATTAGAAAGATCTCTGTCTTGGAAGATCAAATTGCTCAAATCCAGCAAGCAGCCTTTGTTGACAGTTATGAAGAGAAGATTGAGAATCTGGAGGATGCTAATGCTAAGCTTCAAAAGAAGATTTCTGATTTAGAACAAAAGATGATTAAAGATAAAGATGATTTTGAGAGTGAAAAGAAAGGATTTTCAAAGAAGTTATCAAATTTATCAAGAAAATCATTTGAAGAGAAGAAGACAATTGAGCTGAAATGTATAAAACTTTCTCAACAGATTTCAGATTTTGAGAAAGTCATCATTTTGGAAAGAGAAAAGTTTGACAAGGAGAAGAAGACCATAGAACAAAAGAATGTTGGAATTTTTAAAGAAATATCTGGTTAGAGAACGAATTTTGAAAAGGACTTTGAAGAAGAAAGGACTATATTTGAAGAAGAAATAAAGAAACTGACAGAGAAGTTATCTGAATTATCTGAAAGTGCACTAAAAGAGCAGAAAGCGAAGTCTGAATTTCAACAATGGATTGACCTGCTTGTCAAAGAAAGAGACAGTTATTCGTCAATGATTAAAGAGCTTGAAGATATTATTTCAAAGGTGGTGGTGACTGAGCAAACGACTCCAGGGTCAAAAATCCACACACCTAGAAATAGTTCAGTTGGTTTTGACAAGTCAGTCTCAAGCTCACATCAGAAAACTGTTTCTGCAAAAAGGTCAGTCAATTCATTTGATCAGATTCATACAACAAACATTTTCTATGATTGGAAAATAGATGGTTCAGGTACACATAGAAGGAGAAGAAGGAGTTATGAAGAAGAGAAGTTGGTTTGGAAGGTAAAACCAGTTAAAGATGAGAAGAATGATGAGAAGCAGGAAGAAAAGAAAGGAGAGAAGGATGAGAAGAAAAGTAACAAATCATTTGTACCTACATTAAATGCAAAGAAGAACAAAGTGCTGAAAGGTAAACCTGATTTTTCTTATTCGAGAGATCATTTGATCAGGTTGTCTAAAAAGAGGTATTGTTCTTACTGTTGTACATATGATTTTGTTCATAAGTCTAGTGATTATTACTGGTATGGTTCTTACTCTATTATTCCTAATAGAACTGCAACTCACAAACATGGACCCAAATACCAGTGGGTACCAAAGCCAAAGGATGATTCTGTGTTGCAGGCACCTAATGTCAAGGGGGAGTAAAGGGAACCGAGGCTTCTGAATAAATCAGTTCAGGACCCGTACTTCAACGGAGTTTGACTTCTAAACACAACAGTTTAGGACTCGTACTTCAATGATGAAAGAAATGATACTCCCGGGTTGATAAGAGATTGTACTCCGATACTCAAATGAGGAAATCAACCTTCAAGGGGGAGTACATATTTCATTTCCAGGAAATATGTATTCGAAAGATATGACGATCTACAATTCTAAAGGGAGTTGTATCTGATCTCTATCATGTGCTTTTTCACTGACATATTTTCAGGGTGAAAATGTAAATTTTCCCAATCAATCAAGCAATTCTAATAATATCAAGATTATGAAAATCAAGGACTAAAGAGAGAGAGAAGAGAGAGAGTAGAGAGAGAAAGTGTATTCATAAATCTGACAATATAAAGCGTTCAATTGTTACAAGATACAAACTCTCATATCCCTATTTATACCAAGATATAAAACTCTTACAACACTAAACTCTCTAAGCAAAGGTTCTCTCAAGACACTAAGATTGACTATGTTGACTTAACATCTTTGACTTTTCTCATTAAATCTTGGATACAATAAAATACACTAACAATCTCCCCCTTTGTATTCAAGATTTAATAAAAATTTGACACTTGTCTTCATCTCTTGATTCTTCAACTTCTATCTCTGACAATCTTGGACAATGAAGCTTTGGCAATCTTCAGTCTTTCAGTCTTTGAAGAATCTTGAAAAGTCTTTAACATTTTGCATCTTTGGAAATTCAACAAGTCTTGAAAACGAATCTGAATTCTTTAAAATCTTTTGAAACTTCAGAAATTTTCATCTTTCAACACTTTAAACTTCTTTGAAATCTTCAGGAATCTTTTGAAACTTCGAGGAATCTTTCAAAACTGTATCTTCATCACTCTGATCTCTTGAATGTCTTCGGAAAAAGAAACTTTCATGAATCTTCTGTCTAATTTGTCTTTGAATCATCTCTGAATGATTTATTTTCATCTGACTTGAACTTTCAGAAATTCTCTACAAATCTTTTCACTTTGAACTTTCTTCATGACTTCATCACTCTGATCTCTTGATCGTCTTCAGAAAACAAACTTTCTCAAATCATCTGTCTGATTTGTCTTTGAATCATCTCTAAATGATTTCTTTTCATCTGACTTGAACTTTCAGAAATTCTCTACAAATCTTTTCACTTTGAACTTTCTTCATGACTTTGAAATTGATTTGAAATTGAATTTTGTAGATTTCTCCACCTTTTTGATGATTATGAGAATCATAATCATCAAAACATCTTCAAATTCAGCACTTTATTTGATTTCCCTTTTTTGTAATGACTAACAATCTCCCCTTTATGATAAGTTGACATTCTCCGCCCTTTGATCTGAGTATCCGTCAATTCATGAAATGTATACCCGAATCTTTTCAAATTCAGATATAATGAACATTGTAACCCTGAATCAACAAATGATACAGTTAGTATTGCCTGTAAGTAGCACAGAGCCACTTTGTACAACGGATGTACATTGGAAAGGAGCTTTTGTGATGTTCACTCCCCCAGGGCTTCCATTCAATCATCGAAAAACCACAAAGGAATTTTCTTTGAATGTTATGACAAGAAAACATATTCCTTGTGTGTACGTGAAAGTGTATGAATGATTGAAGCTACTCAAGCTTTTTCAGGCTCAAATTGTGTAAACTATTGAGACATCAACAAGTATTACACGGACTCAATGTGCATGAAAGAGGTGCGAATGTGGGGCAACTTTCCTTCTTTTTCAATATCTAAATCTTCCGAGTGAAGATCAGATAGCAGATGTGTTGCGTCCCCAAAGAAAATGAAACATTTCTTTGTTAAGAAAGAAACGAGTGGTTGGTGGGGTAATTACAAGAGTTGGCATGGGCTCACTGCCTTTTTCAATGATGGTCATCAAAGAAGGTGAACCAATCAGTAGATGTGGCTGCCCGACTCAGAAATTGGTTGGTGTAGAGTTTTGATACTCTTTTAACTTTGATCTTACACCCTCTTTCTTTTTAACATTAAAGCTCACTTCTAACCAAACTCTCTTTTCCATTTTACCGCACCACACAATGAGAAAAACTCAATTGGATGAGTTATCTCCCCCACTCTTTGATTTATGACACCTCACCCCTCAATCACTCAAGGATAACTTCCTGGGTAGGAAACACTGGTTAACGTGAATCCATGGAAATTCTGTTAAAGCTCACACATGAATCCCATGTAATTTTCCTAAAAAGAAAAGTTGCTCAACAGTTTAACCTTGAACGATGAAGCACAAATATGATAACATTGTCAAATTTATGCTCATTAAAAATATGAATGAGATTTGAGCATTTAAACTTTGAAGATCTCTCAAAACAAAGATATTGAATGAATGAAATGAAATCAAGAGAATTGTTTTGAGAATCTGACAATATATCAATCAGATCAAATAAAATGGTTAGGGTATCAAAGAAATTGATGGTTTGTTTATATGAACGAAAATAAACAATTATAGCAATGAAAGCACAAGATTAGAAATGATGATTGATGCTCAAAAATATTGAACGCAAACGGGAGTATTACCATCGAAAAAGTGGTTCGTTTAGAGACATGGTAATAACAGATTTAAATGAAGTACTGAACCGGTGTGTGTGAATACTTTACAGTATATAGACAAGATAATACACAAGTATTGATCTTTGGAAACACACGATCAGTTAAACAGTAAAGCTCAATAATGAAAAACATTTAAAGTCACACTTCTTAATTCATGAAATCTTTTGAGAATAGAGAAGTGGTTTGAACATTTCAGAAAATGTTTTTCATGTTCGAAAGTTTTTCCTCTTTCAAACAATCAGAGATCTAGATTAGAAGATACTTACAAACATTTAAGCTTCCCCTTAAATCATGATAAAATTATTATGGTCTGATAAGCTCCCCCTGTATATATTTGCATAATATCCATATCTGAACATTGAAGAACGGGTCCTGATCTGTTGTGATCAGAAGCCACAATCTTTTACATTAAAGTTCGGGTTTTGAACTGTTTGGTTCAAAAGCCATAACTCTTTGACTTTAAGGTGTTGTGTTCAAAAGCCATAACTCTTTGACTTTAAGGTCCGGGTTTTGAACTGTTGTGTTCAAAAGCCATACTCTTTGACTTTGAAGTCCGAGTCCTGAGTTGATTTACTCAGAAGTCAAATATCTTGCTCCCCCTAAACCTGTGGTACCTGCAAAACAGATTTAACAGGTTTTGGTACCCACTGGTATTTGGGTCCTGGTATGTTAGATTTAGGAATCCACTTCTCATTAGACTTATATCTTTTAAATCCAGAATTTTGAGAAGTAATTCTGTAAGAACCGTACCAGTTATGAGCAGTTTCTCTCTGAACGAAGTCATTCTCTCCACAGTAAGAACAACAGATTTTCTTTTGAGCAATCCTGATCAAATGATTGGTCGAGTAATATATATCAGAATTACCAAAAGATTTACCTTTATATGCACTGTTCTTTTTGGCATTTGTTGTGGATTTGAATGATATTGCATTCATCTTCTCATCATCTGAAGAACTCTTCACTCTCTAGACCATCTGATTTTTCTTAGAATTCTTTCCAAGAGTTTTAACATAGAAGATCGCTGGACCATCAACAGATTTTTCATAAAATAGATTAGATGGTCGAATCTGATTTGAATTGACAATTTTAGATTGGACACGATTCTTTTTGAAAACATTTTCATGTATATAACTTGAAGCTGTTTTGAAAGAACAGACTGATTCTGTTGAATTATCAACAGGTGATTGATCAATCACATCAGCTGTAATCTTTTCTGACAGTTCACTGTTTGCAGCTTCCAAGTTCTTTATCTTTTCAGATAAAATGTTTCTTTCAGAAGTCAATGTGTCAAACTTTATTTTTAAATCAGATTTGGCCTTCTTTTCTTTTTGGACATCTGATGATAGAGTAGTTATTTTGGATGTGAGCTTAGATATTTCTAATTCAAAATATATACATTCTTGCTCAAAATCCTTTTCCATGTTCTTGGTTTTCTCATAAATATCTTTGAAAATCCCAGTATTTCTCTTTTCAGTATTTTTCTTTTCAAGCTCATAAGACTTTTTCTTTTCTTTGAAAAATTGTCTTTCTTTTTCAAGTAAGTCTTGTATATTAGAAATCTGTTTGGGAAGTTTAGTAATTTTATCTTCAACAACTTTTCTCTCTTTAGCAAAAGTATCCCTTTCTGTTATCAAAATCTTTTCGAATTCGGATACTTGCTTAGAAAGTTTTGTACATCTCAGCTCCAAATCCTTTTTCTCTTGTAAAGTTTTCTTTGAAAATTCAAATATCTGTTGAGTAGAAGATGTCTTCAAATTTGATTTTTCTTTATCTGCTTGGATGCTTTTCTTCAGTTCAGCATTCTGTATCTCCAAGGCAGATATTTTGTCTTCAAAATCCTTAAACTTGAGTTGAAGCTCAACTGATTCATCTTTCAGCTTTGATGATTTTTGTTCAGTTGTCTTCAGTTGGCTTTGAAGATTCGCAATCTTTTTCTCTTTGAGTTTGATTTCCCTTTCACAAGTCTGAATAGTATTCTCTTTTAGAACACTAATTCTCTCTTTCTCTTTTATATCTTTCTCTTTTTCCCTGATGATACCTGCAACATATTTAGGATAATCAGTACATTTTGCACAAACAGGAGTTTTATCAGAATTTGACAATTTTGACTTCAACTCCTGAATCTGTTTAAGTAAAGTTGAATTCTGATTCTTCAGTTTGTCTCTTTCAGCTTCTATTTTCGGTATCTCAGGCATGTATAAGACGACCATGTCTCTCGCTGAAAGTACAGTATTTCCTCTCTCATCTGTAGTTGGCATCTTGAATGATAAATCTTTGCTTGAAATATATGATCGTTCCCAAACAATTCAGAAAAAATTTGACTGAAAGTCAAAAATTAGATCACCACTTAAAAAAAAAATACTCTCAGAAAAAAATACAAGTATAAAACTCGCAAAGCAATTAAACTCGCAAAGCACTGAAACTCGCAAAGCAATGAAACACGCAAGTCACTATTCAAAGGACTTCTCGCTAAACGTTTCGTGCGCATTTTAGAAACTCGCACGCTACTACTTGCGCGAATTGAAGAAACTCGCTAAAGGGATGTGCGCGAAGATGCTTTTCGCAGAGTGCTTTGTGCGCGAAATGAACTTAGAATTAATTCGAACTCAGAACTTCTCGCAAAGTAATGCAAACTCGCACGACACTAGAACCTTGCACGTTCCATACTTAGAAAAAATTTGACAACTTTAGAACTCGCTAAATGGGAACTCGCAGATAACATGAACTTGAAACTCGCAGAATGAAATGCTCAAACTCGCAGCCAGCTTATGCGTGTTTCTCATGAACTCGCAAATCAAATAATCATGAACTCTCAGAAGACGTTTGCGCGTTTTGTGATGAACTCGCAAACTTTGTTTGCAAGACTTTGTTTGTGTGTTCTTCACTTGATAAAGCTTGCGCGTTTTTCCAATCTAGCGAGTTCTTTCCTCTGAGTTCATGAATTCAATCCAAATCAATTCAAACCTGCAAATTGCTTTTACAAACACGTCCATAGGATTCGAAAATGCAATTGGATCACAATTTGAACAAACAACTATGATCAAAACTGAAAATTATAGTGCAATTTTATAGAAATACAGACCCTGTGTTCGTGAAACTGTAAATCCAAGAAATTCAAAAAATACATCAATCCAATGATTAATTAGTGTTTGTGTATGAAAACAAAGTGTTTCTTAACACTAATCGATCACAGCTAAACCAAAGTTACACACGAATTTCAATAAACCACTGAAAAATCGATCAAACAGTGATTTTTCAAGAATACATATTCTTGATTTTTTTTTTTAGAAAATCGATCGAAATTGGCAATTAAAATACTCTGAATTTGTTTGTTCTCGCTCTGATACCAATGGAAAATGTAAATTTTCCCAATCAATCAAGCAATTCTAACAATCTCAAGATTATGACAATCAAGGACTAGAGAGAGAGAGAGTAGAGAGAGAAAGCGTATTCATAAATCTGACAATATAAAGCGTTCAATTGTTACAAGATACAAATTCTCATATCCCTATTTATACCAAGATATAAAACTCTTACAACACTAAACTCTCTAAGCAAAGGTTCTCTCAAGAAACTAAGATTGACTATGTTGACTTTACATCTTTGACTTTTCTCATTAAGTCTTGGATACAATAAAATACACTAACACAGGGGGAGTAAAAATTGTGACTTCTGATTACTTCAGATCAGAACTCGTACATTCAATGTTTTACTGCTTTATGTCATTTTATTTTCCAATAAATGTTGTGAATAAAGTTGCTTTGACGGACTTTATGACTGATGCATATTGAGAGGATGCTTACACGATCATATCATTATGACTTTAAGCTGACTTCATGAGATTTAAGACAGATCGAAAAGGTTTATTTCTATTCTTAATCTCATATATGGTTAAAAGACGGACGACTTTCAATCATAGAAAACATATTCTTAAATGTTCAAACTACTTCTGATTCTTAAACGATTTCATGAATATAGAAGTGTGATTTTAAATGTTTTCATTTTATTTGTGCTTCAATGATCAACAAACTGTGTGTTTCTAAAAGATAAATACTTGTGTATTATCTTTTCCATATACTTTCAAGTATTCATACACATTGGTTAAATTTTTGTTGAATTCGTTCATACCATGTCTCTAAATTGAAACAATATTTTTTGATGGTAAGACACCCCGATTGTTATTCAAAGTTTAAGCGTGATTTCATTTCTAAATGTTCTTTCAAGAATGTCTATATTTTGATTCGTATATGTGAATGTAAAAATCCCAATCTAATCAAGCAATTCTCTAATAAGATGTGACAATCTCAAGAACTAGAGAGAGAAACTAGAGAGAGAAACTAGATCTTGAATCACATATATCTCATGAATGAATGTATACAATGAAGTTCTTACCAAAATAACAATTCATATCCCTATTTATACCCACAAAACTATTACAAGACTTAATGGCTAAGAAACTTAAACAACCTTGGCTTTTCTAAACATTGACCTTGTTGACTTTATCACTTTGACTTTTCTATTAAATCTTGGATACAATATTTTGACTTAACAATCTCCCCCTTTGTATTCAAGATTTAATAAAAATTTGACACTAGTCTTCAGCTCTTGAATCTTCAGCTTTTGTCTCTGACAACTTTGAACTTTGAAGCTTTAACAATCTTCAGTCTTTCAGCCTTTGAAGAATCTTGAAAAGTCTTTTGCACTTTGTAGCTTTGAAAGTCAACATGTCTTGAACACGAAACTGAATTCTTGAAACTTTTGAAACTTCAACATTGAAACAACTTTGAAATCTTCATCTTTGAACATTGAAACAACATTGATCTCATATCTTCATCTCTTTGATCTCTGGACTGTCTTTAGAAAAACAAACTTTCTCGAATCATCTAACTTCAGAATCTTTGAAAAAAACTTTGACAGAACTTTCAAAATTTCTTTCCAAGTCTATCTTCACTTTGATATCTTCTTGATGGCTTTGAAATTGATCTTTTAGAAATTTCTCTTCAATTTTGACATCTCGGCTATGAAATTGAACTTTGTAAAATTCTCCCCCTTTTGATGATTGTGAGCATCATGATCATCAAAACTTCTTCAATTTCAGCACGTTCTTTGATGTCCCCCTTTGTAAAGACTAACAATCTCCCCTTTATGATAAGTTGACAATCTCCGCCCTTTGATCTGATTATCCGTCAATTCATGAAATGTATATATCCGAATCTTTTCAAATTCAGACATAATGAACATGGTAACCCTGAATCAACAAATGAAACAGTTAATATGCCTGTAAGTAGCACGGAGCCACTTTGTACAACGAATGTACATTGGAAAGGAGCTTTTGTGATGATCACTCCCCCAGGGCTTCCATTCAATCATCGAAAAACCACAAAGGAATTTTCTATGAATGTTATGACAAGAAAACATATTCCTTATGTGTACGTGCAAGTGTATGAATGATTGAGGCTACTTAAGCTTTTTCAGGCTCAAATTGTGTAAACAGTTGAGACAGCAACATATATTACACGGACTCAATGTGCATGAAAGAGGTGCGAGGGTGGGGCAACTTTCCTTTTTTTTCAATATCTAAATCTTTCGAATGAAGACTAGATAGCAGATGTGTTGCGTCCCCAATGAAAATGAAACATTTCTTTTTCAGGAAAGAAAAGAGTGGTTGGTGAGGTAATAGCAAGAGTTGGCATGGGCTCACTGCCTGTTTCAATGATGGTCACAAAAGAATGTGAACCAATCAGTAGATGTGGCTGCTCGGCTCAGAAAGTGGTTGGTGCAGAGTTCTGATATTCTTTTAACTCTGATCTCACACCCTCTTTCTTTTTAACATTAAAGCTCACTTCTAACCAAACTCTCTTTTCCATTTTTCCGCTCAGCACAATGAGAAAAACTCGACCAGATGAGTTATCTCCCCCACTCTTTGATTTTAGCCCCTCACCCCTCAATCACTCGAGGATAACTTCCTGGGTAGGAAACACAGGTTAACGTGAATCCATGGAAGTTCTGTTTAAGCTCACACACGAATCCCATGTAAGTCCTATAAAGAATAGTTGCTCAACAGTTTAACTGAACAGTTAAGCACAAAATATATGAAAACATTGTCAAAATGTATGCTCATGAGATTTGAGCAATTGAATGTTGAAGATTTCTCAAAACAAAGATATTGAATGAATGAAATGAAATCAAGAGAATTGTTTTGAGAATCTGACAATGTATCAATCAGATCAAATGAAATTGTTAGGGTATCAAAGAATTGGATAATTTGTTTATATGAACAAATATAAACAATTTAGCAATGAACGCTCAAGTTTAGAAATGATGATTGATGCTCAACAACATTTGAATTTCAAACGAGGGTATTACCATCGAAAAATTGGTTCGTTATGAGACATGGTAATAACAGATTCAAATGAAATACTGAACCGGTGTGTATGAATACTTTACAGTATAAAGACAAGATAATACGCAAGTATTGATCTTTAGAAACACACGGTCAGTTAAACATTAAAGCTCAAAATTGAAAAACATTTAAAAGTCACACTTCCAAATTCATGAAATCTTTTGAGAATCAGAAGTGGTTTGAACATTTAAGAAAACGTTTTTCATGCTTCAAAGTTGTTCTTCTTTCAAACAATCAGAGATCTAGATCAGAAGATATTTACTTTTTCGGCTCCCCCTCAAATCATGATAGAAAGATATAGTTCTATGAAGATCCCCCTAGATATTAGCAAAATATCCTTATCTGAGCTTTGAAGAACGGGTCCTGATCTGTCATATGATCAGAAGCCATTTTATTCACAAAAACTTTATTCAAAAATAAAATGACAGAAAGCAGTAAAACAGTTTATAGTATGAGTTCTGATCTGAAGTAATCAGAAGTCATCACCTTTACTCCCCCTTAAATTATGCATCTGAAATATGTCAGTTAAAACACAAGATAGAGATCAATACAACTCCCTTTTGAATTGTCGACCGTCATATCGTAAGTATATTGTCAATGAAAAAGCACAGGATAGAGATCAATACAACTCCCTTGTGAATTGTAGATCGTCATATCTTATCGGATGCAAAGTAAAGGAATAAGGTCTTTTAATCGCTGAGGTACGAGTCCTAAACTGTTGTATTTAGAAGTCAAACTCCATTGAAGTATGGGTCCTAAGCTGATGTACTTAGAAGCCATAGTCTTTTAACTTTGAAGTCCGGGTTTTGAACTGGTTTGTTAAAAAACCTTGGTTCTCTTACTCCCCCTTGACTTGAGGTGCCTGCAACACAGAATCATTTTTCGGCTTTGGTACCCACTGGTATTTGGGTCCATGAATGTTAGTTGCAGTTCTTGTGGGGGTTATAGAGTAAGAACCATACCAGAAATGATCACTGGTCTTGTGAATATGATCATGTGTACGGCAATAAGAACAATAGTATTTCTTACCTGACAACCTGATTAATTGATCTCTCGAGTAGATATGATCAGGTTTGCCTTTACGCACATTGTTCTTCTTGGCTTTGTGTGTAGGTACACATAATTTCTTTCCTTTCAGCTCATTTTTCATCTCATCATTAACTGGTTTCTTCTTCCAGATCAGTTCCTCTGCCTTGCAACTTCTTCTTCTCAGATATGTACCTGAACCATCTAAATTTCTATCATAGAAAATGTTAGTACTACGAATCTGATCAAAAGATTTAACTGACCTCTTGGAAGAAACAATTTTCTGATTTGAACTTGAAGCTGTCTTTTCAAGCTCTTTAATCTTTGAAGCAAAGCTGTCTCTTTCTTTTACAAGTAAGTCAATCTTTTCCTTGAATTCAGACTTCGTTTTCTGCTCTTTCAGTGCATTCTCAGATAGTTCAGATAGCTTGGCAGTCAACTTTCTAATCTCAGCCTTAAACATGCTTTGTTCTTCTTCAAATCCCTTCTCAGCATCCTTTATTTGGCCGGATATTTCTTTGAAGAATCGAACGTTCTTTTGTTCAATGGCCTTCTTCTCTTTTGCAAACTTCTCTCTTTCAAGAATGAGAACTTTCTCAAAATCAGAAACTTGCTGAAAAAGTTTTATACATTTAAGCTCAACTGTTTTCTTTTCTTCAAAACTCTTCCTTGAAAAATCTGAAAACTTCTTTGAAAATCCATTCTTTTCACTTTCAAAAACAATTTTTTATCTTTGGCAAGCATTTTCTCCAAATCATATATTTTCTTTATAAGCTCAGCATTAGCATCATTTAGACTCTTAATCTTCTCCTCGTTACTTTCAACTAATGCTTTCTGGATTTGAATAATCTAATCTCCCAAATTAGAGATTTTTCTTGTCAGCTCTGTGTTCTCAGCTTCCAAACTCAGTATTTTCTCATTATTCAGCCCAGAAATCTGTTTCAGAAGTTCTTCATTATTTGTCTTTAATGCACTAACTTCTTCCTTCAGAATGATGATTTCAGCATAATATTCTTTTGACTGTTTCTAGTGAAAATCAACAGCATAACCAAGATTTACGTTCTCTAGTTTGAGCTTTGCAACTTTCGCTTCAAGCTCAGCAAAATATCCCATAGATGTCATCTTTAATAAGAAAACAACTTGATATGAATGATCGTTCCCAAACAATTCAGAAAAATTTGACTGAAAGTCAAACTTAGATCAGCACAAAAAATAAACAAAAAAAAAATTCTATCTCTGAAACTCTCAAAGCACTGAAACTTCTCTCAAATTTCTTGAACTTGAACTCGTAGAACACCTGAAATTTAAAAACACAGATCAAATTAATTCAAAAACATCTCCATTACGTGATTGGCAGAAAATTCATTTACATCTCCATTATGTGATTGGCGTAAAATGTTAATCCTTTTGATGGTGCAAAATATGTCTTTGAGTGGCGCAACTTCAAACTTTGCGCTAAACAGCACTGGCGCAAAGTAGATGAAAGAATTACAGATTACTTGTACCAAATGTGCAAAACATGTCAATTAGAAATGCGCAGATAGAGATTTTGCAGATCACTTCAACTCGATCGATGTTTGCAAATCAATTTATGTTTAATGTGCAACCATGAAACTTTCAAATCAATTGAAACCTCAAATCACAGGTTAGATAGAAAAATTTGAACTGATAAACGTGAATTACATCACTTGGAACATCAAATTGAATTTGCAATTTGAATGGCGCAAACCTGTTAACCTGGTGGCACAAATCTATCCTTTGCGCCAGTAACGTTTAGCGCAAACTTTGATCGAAAATTAATTTGCGCCAGAGACAGTTCACACAAAACTTTGAATCGAAAATCGATTTGCGCCAGAGACAGTTCGCGCAAAACTTTAAATCGAAAATCAATTTAATTGAAAACTTGCAAAATTTATGAATCAACTCAGCGACCGGTGTCTTGAAGTGAATTGACCGGGGTCATGTAGCAACCGGTGTCATGACCGGTGTTTAAACACAACAGTTATCGATCGGTGTTACAAGTACTGGAAACACTCCAATTGGCGCAAATTAATCTTTTGCGCAATTAACGAGTGGCGCAAGACCTGTTGACCGAATGAAACTGATTTTCAATTTACAGCCTTCGTTCTCTGACTGAATCACAATCATCGACCCACTAAACTTTTGAGCATACCATTGAAAAACAAAAGCCACCTTTGATTTCAACTTCGATTCCACTAAATTTTGCGTGAACAGTTGTTAGCGCAAACCTGAAATTTTTCGCAAAGAGAATGTGACGCAAAACATACTTTTCACAATGAACTGATAGCAAAAACTGCGACCTGTGTGTGTGACCGGAGAGTGTGAACAGTGTGTATGACCGGTGTGTACTATGTGCAATCGGTGTGTGTAGTGTGTGCGGCCAAGTGTGTGACCGGTGTGTGTGATCAACAGCCGACCGGTGCTTAAACAAACCAGATATCGACCGGTGTTTGAATTCAATTTAGAACGCACAGATCAAACAATTTATGAACTCGCAGATGCTTGGAATTGATTGAAACTCGCAAAGCACATAAACTTGATGTGCGTGTTCTTCAAGAACTCGCAGACTGTTTGCGTTTTCTTCCCATCTGGTTCATCACTTTGATCCAAAAAGATTCAATCCTGCAAAATTGATTATTGAAATCATATCAATTCAATTGAAATTCAATCCTAAACACATTCTTAACAAATCAAACTATCTAGAACTGACAAATTACAGTGCATTTTTGTAATTACAGTGCTCGACATTTTTAACAATCAGATCCAAGAAATTTCAAAATTGAAGATGACCTTGTGATTAATCCATGAAAATATATGAATAAGATCAAATCCATGATATCAAACGAATCCTGTGAACCATTTTTGCAAACTAAAATCAAGAAAATTTGAAACAACAGTGATCAATTTGTGTTCTTGAGAACTTTCAAGAAAATCGACTTTATGATCCAAAAATTCATAAATCAATCCATCTTTTTCTGTGAAAAACTTTCTGAAATTGTTTGGTACGGCTCTGATACCAATTGTGAATGTAAAAATCCCAATCTAATCAAGCAATTCTCTAATAAGATGTGACAATCTCAAGAACTAGAGAGAGAAACAAGAGAGAGAAAGTAGATCTTGAATCACATATATCTCACGTATGAATGTATACAATGAAGTTCTTAGCAAAATAACAATTCATATCCCTATTTATACCCACAAAACTATTACAAGACTTAATGGCTAAGAAACTTAAACAACCTTGGCTTTTCTAAACATTGACCTTATTGACTTTATCACTTTGACTTTTCTATTAAATCTTGGATACAATATTTTGACTTAACAGTATACACAATATCAATTTTTGCTGACCAAAGCCTTGATTGTTAAATCATTCGTATTTGATCTTTTCGATAGAATGTCAGATTTTCAAACAAGTTTCTTGTATTCATTTCATTCATTCAATTTTCTTGTTTGAAAAGTCTTCAAAGTTTAAAAATGCTCAAATCTTCATGATTACATCTCTGAGCATACCTATATCTGACTTGTATTTCTTACTTTATGCTTTCACTGATAAAGTTAAACCATTTTTGAGCAACATTGTGCTTTAATAGGAAAATATGGGTTTATTGTGTAGGACTTAAACGAAACTTCTATGGATTCACGTTAACCAGTGTTTCCTACCCAAGAAGTTAATCCTTAGTGATCGAGTGTGAGGTGTCAAATTACTGAGTGTGGGTTGAGCGTTGAGGTAAAATGAAAAAGAGAGTTTGGTTAGATGTGAGCTCAATGTTTAAAAGAAAGAGGGTGTGAGAACAGAGTAAAAGAATATCAAACTCTGCACCAAATTTTTCTGAGTCGGGCAACCACAATACTAGTGTTTCACAACTCTTCGTGAACATTAATGAAACAGGCAACTAGCCCATGCCAACTCTTGCTAAAAACCCCACCAGCCACTCATTTTCTTCTTAACAAGAAAATGTTTCATATTTGAAGGGGACGCAGCACATAATCTATCTGGTTTTCATTTGGAAAATCTGGATATTAAAAAAGAAGGAAGTCTGCCCCACCTTCGCACTTCGATCATGCACAATTGAGTCTGTGTTTAACTGTTGTTGTCTTAATGGTTTACACAATGTTGAGCCTGTATAAAATGCAATCATCATGTGCTTAATTCTTTCTAACACTTGCACGAACACACAAGGAATTTGTTTTCTTGTCATAACATTCATAGAAATATCTTTGTCGTGTTTTGATGATTGAATGGAATCCCTGGGGGAGTGAACATCACAAAAGTTCCTTTCCAATGTGTATTCGTTACACAGTGAATTCGTGTTACTGACAGGCATCTTAACTGATTCATTTGTTGATGCAGGTGTTACACTCATATTTTGTCTGAATTTGCAAAGATTCGGATAAATATATTTTGGATCGACAACGAATCAGAGGCTTAGTATGAAAGATCAATGGTCAGATTAATTCAAAGACATTTCTTGTTGAAAGTTTTGATGATCTCTATGCCGCAATCATCAAAAGGGGGGAGAGAGGTTCAAGAAATGTTGTGAGGATCAAATAATGTTAAAGAAATGTCCGGAAAGAACAGTTTGTATCGTATATGAGGAGAGATATTCAAGATTGTTGAAAGCTGAAAGCAAGAGTTCAAAGTTTTCAGAATTGTTGAAGATAAATTTGCTGAAGTAAATTGAGCTGAATTCTGAAGATAATTTCTTTCTAATAGTCTGAAAGAGGTTTATATCAACCTTGGGGGAGAATGTTAATATTCTTGGTGAACAGACTTTGGGAAGATTGCTGAAAGCTTAAAGACAAAATTTATCAAAGAAATGGGAGAATGTTCTAGGCAGAAAAAGGGAGTTTATACCTCAATGATTATGTGTATTTCTGAAGATGTTCTTAATTGACAAGAAGTCTACAAGGGGAAGATAAAGTTGATTAAAGGGGGAGTTTGTAAATTGAGCTTAAAGAGAGAAGATTGTTTTGCAAAATCTTTTTCAGATGATCTTGATCCAAAGGGGGAGAATGTTAGAGCACAGATTTGTGGGATGCAAGATCATTAATACTGAAGATGAAAGTCAAGCATGTCAAAGTCTAAAAGTCAACTCTCAAGCATCAAAGTCAAAGTCTTTGTAATAATTCAAAGTCAAAGATTGTATTTGTTTCCTTGTATTTTGTTTTTAGTATAAATAGATTTGGGTCTTTGTAAGCTTGTAAGTAACACTCAATACGAATCAGAGAAGAGGTTTATAGAACATCATTCTATAGAGAGAGAGTGTGTGTTTTAGAGAGAGAAAGTGAGAGAGATTGTAATCTTTGATTGAATCAATGACATGTGATTAGACGAATTGTTCATCTTGATTGTTTTGTTTGATTAGAACTTGAATTCTGGCTTTAACAGTTAGCCTAACCTTTTTATTTGTCGACATGTGCAACAGGTTCCGGTTGGGAATAGTTCTAGTAGCACCGTGAAGAGAGGAGTGCCAGATGTGTGCCCGATGAGTGAATAGTTTGGTGAAGTCTTCCGTAATAGTTTCGGGAAGATCAGCTTGTATTTAGGTTATGTAACACCCGACTTCAGTTTAGTCCTTGTACATCATTGGAGTTTGTATTTTTTGAGGTTATTTATCGAATTTTATATTTAAGGTGTATCGAGTTTTGATTTGTAGGAAGATGTGTTGTCTATATTGGATGATTATATCAAAATTTTATTAGTTGCTCTTACCAAGTTCGAGGGTGTTACAAGTTGGTATCAGAGCTTATGTTTGAGAGAATTAGGTGTTAAATTTGAATGCCTAGACTTAAACTAGTGTTCTTTAAGTGATTAAGAGAGAAAGTTGCACCAATAGGCACTTTAAGATTTGATGTTTCGAGGTTAATGGAGTTAATAGGAATGGGAATCACGTCGAGAGTAGTAAGAATGATCATGTACAGTACGTTCATAAATGGACTTGGCCAGTGTTACGGTAAACCTACACGTTACGTGTGTATGCTTGGACTACTTGGATGTGACGACCGTTGGGGTAGTGAAAGGAGTTTCTAAGTGGGCAACTTTTAGGAGAAATTGATGCTCTTACCGTTCGTCACTTAGAGTGACAGTAAGCATTGTGATGACATTGAGTGGATCGTTTCGGGTCGGAATGATTGGTTGGATTAGAACCATAGACTTTTGAAACCGACATTATTTAAGGAGAATTGTTAGATGAGCCTATGAAACCCTTGAGTTTTTTCCTTAAGGTGTTGAGTATCCAAATGACGATAGTGCGATTGGAAATTGAGAAGTGTGGTTCTAAGACGTTGAGTGCCGACCAAGTTCATGCACAAAATTTATTTCTGAAATAAATTGCATCGATTATTTCTCATGTTTCCGAAATCATCATCCGGGTTATATTACAAAATCTTGGAGAGATGTTTTAGCACACACAATGTTTTAAACTATGATTTTAAACATACGTAAAATTATTTGATTGCATGAGGTTGCAAACTTTGTTGAGACTTTCTTTATTCCCATTGTTGTCCAATGCTATTTCGGATGTTGCGATGTGCGTATTTTGATGTTGATTAAAGTTTTGGACAAGTGACTACAGTTTGTGACTTTAACATTGGATCTTCTCCACATATGTTACTCCGTGCGATTTTGTGGGTTTAATGTGGTAATTTTAATGGCGTCCTGTTGTATTGTTTTTCCCTTGAGTTTTGTGCGGGCAATTTGGTTGCGTATAGTATGCATGCATGTTTTATTTGGAAATTTCTGTCATAGTGTTTAACCGGCATTTTTTTAAGTGAGGAAAGCATATTGTTGATTTGGCTTGGAATTTGAGAACGACGTAAATTATTTGATATTTTTACCAAAGTGCATACACATACCACTGTGCTAGTTTTGTGAGATAACCGTCTCATTCAAATTTTTTGTGGAATCTTATTCCGTGTCGTGGTGTGAGAAAATGTATAGGGAATCTGTGATAGTTGTAGTAAATGTTTGTTTTACACGTTTACGGTTGTTGGCACCACTTTTAAAGGTTCATGCAAATATGTCATATTGAAGTGCTAATATGCATGGCTTCGTAGTCACTATTATTGGCCAAGAGCATTTTATTCGCATTGCCTAAAGTTTGAAATTGATTTAAAATTTATTCCCACTTGATGAATCGCATGTACCTATCGTTTTACTAAATTCAGAAAAATAAGCCGACGTATGTGAGCCTTGTTAGAAATTTTATTTCATGTCATTATATAGTTAATGAGAGATTTTTGCGAACTTGATTACGTGAATTTTCTCTTTGAGAGTTTCGTACAAACGCTTTGTTATAAACTGTTTCGGTACGTAAAATTATTTCCCATCCATGGCGTAAATTGATGCATGCTAGGACCATAGTGGTCCATTTGAAAAGATTGTTGTGTATCCTTGTTTATTTTCATTGTTAGCGTGAGTAATGGCTAAATGCTTTTTGAAATGGTTTTATATGTGTGGAGTTTGTTGCCACTTTGCGAAACTATCGAGTAAACAATAGTGGGTTTTACATGTACGATAAATTGTTATAAAACTTTTACGTTTAAAAGTTTTACAAAATTCCAAATTGGAAAATTAATCTGAAAACCTTGAACTCATTAGGGCTAGAGACGCCTTTGGGAATCGATAATGCGAATGATCTGAATGGTTGGCAGAATTGTGTTGTGGGAATTCAACCTCATGAGGTCGGATCAGGAATGATTATTTGAGGTAGTAGATCTATAGTATTATCCCAGTAGGCAAGTGATGGTGTTTCCCTCTTGATAAATTTCGGGTTGAAACCTGTGTGGTTATTTGAATATGGTTGGATTTAAATTTGATGGTTTGCCCCTTCGCTCGACATCATGTCATGTGTTGGTGGGGTATCACCTTATTTAGCCTTGTGATTAAAGGGAATATTGTGGTTCGTCTGTTAGGGATATTAGAATGGAACTTTAGTACCATATTAGGTGTCAGCTGTAAACTCGAAAATACTAATCCGGAATGAAATATTTGGCGATACACCCACGTTTGTGGTATAGTTATTTTGAGGATAGGTGTCGATATTCGATTCGAGGATAATGTTCATTGGGGGTACTTCGGAACGTACCCAATGAATCCTGTATGTTTTCAATTTAAGCGGTAATCTTAAGAAGATTAGATGTTGGTATTTGGGGATCGATCATATATATTTCTGTAATCGACAAGACTTTCGCTCATTTGACAATCGATGCTTGAATGCATAATGAGAGTTGTGTAACCTTGGAGTTTGGGATAAACGACTATCTGTAGAGTGTGATGGTACGTTTCTGGGTGAAACGTCAGACTAATGCTTTGATTAAGGGAAGTTTGAGAACCCTTACAGATGTTGCGCTTTGCGAAACAAATTTACCATTGTGTTGGATCAAACGAACTAGTCTTAATAATTTCGTCAAGGAAGGGACGATGAATCATTTATGGTATTGTTTGTTGGAGAGATTTAGTGTGGATATCGAGGTAGACCTTAAGTAGAACTCGAGTATTTAGGAGGCCTTCATTTGTCAAAGGTATATACATCGTTCATGTAACAGCAACGAGTGATCAACTCAGCAATTTTATATAGATTCCTTACCGCTCGGGTCAAGCCAAAATGGTTGCGAGTACTTGGAATCTATAGGAGTATAGTCAGCGGTGGTCGGATCGTTTCTGCAAAGGTGGTCATAGCCTTGAAGGCAAGAAAATGGTGTAGCGTGGTTCGATGAGAGACGATTAGAAGAATTTAAGAGTGAGGTTCGCTCTGGGTACCCTTGGTGGAAGTGATTAGTTAAGGCGCAAGTTACTCTTGAGGTAATATGAACAACATAAGGTTGGGAGGCAACCGAGATTTAATGTTAAGAGAGTGATTAAACAAGGACTCAACGTTCATCCCAACATCGGTGAGATAAATCGAACGTTGAGATTGAGTTTGTGACGGCTCGTTATGAGAAACATAACGACAATCTTGATTGGGATGTAATCGGGTTCATATATGAGGTAAAGTATTGATTGAGGCATCCCTTATGGATAGGGAACCAATCGTTTTGTGAAAATGATGCCATCTAAATCCCCCACCGCATGATTGTTAGCTTCTTCGGAGTGAGTGGATGGAAAGCCATCTGTCGGACTTGTTTTTCGGGCTGGGCCACATTTTGGAACCATCAGGAATTAGATTTCAAGGACGAAATCTTTTCTAAGGTTGGGAGGATTGTAACACCCTGATTTTCGAAAGGTATAATTTCAAGTTAATAAAGAAACCGGTATTTTAAGGGAAAAAGAAGAAATTGGATTTTGGACTTGAATCCTAGATTTTATAGTCTTGTTGGATGAAGGATTCAATTACGAGTTCAACGGTTCTTTCCGGAGCAAAATCGGAGGTAAAACGAAGAAGTTATGGCCAAAACAATGATCAAGAAGAAAACTGGGCGAGCAATGCTCGGCGCGACTTGCGGTGAAACTTAGAGCCACCCGCATGAATTAGAGGCAAGAGGGCGGGTTGTGGCATGGTTTAGGCCGCGTGGTAATCCGCGCGGAGCCCTGTCGAGCATAAAACTCGATTTTCAGCCCCAAAACTTCATTTCTTCATAACTTCTTCATCCCAACTCCGATTTCAGTGATTCTTTTTGCAATGAACTCGTTTTTAAGAGCTTTTCAAGACTAGAACAAGATAATGGAAGTCTATTGGAATATCCAAGAGTATTTTGTGGTGGTAAGTTCCTCATATCTCTCAATATTAAGCTAGGGTTTGATGGTTTCATTCTTTTCCCTTTCATCCTTCAACTTGGGTGTGATTTTGATGACTTGTGTGGTGAAGGAAATATCTAGGGATATTGCTAGAGATTTCAAGCCTTCATCAAAGGATATTCAAGTTTTGGGGGTAAAAACGAGATTTAGCATAAATCTAGCAAGGTGAGTTCAAGTCGATTTATAAAAACGTTGTACATGCCAAAATGTTCATTTTTAAAGTATTTATGTGTTTGACATGAAATTATTACTTGTTGAGTTATTTGGTGGGTTTTAATCATTTGAGGTGCTTGACATTAAAAATATTGTAAAAGCCCCCACATCTAGGATTTTTGGATATTTTGAAAGATAAGTCATTTTAAAGTGTTTTGATGATTTATTGCAGAAAATGGAAATTATTTGGTAAAAAGACACTTTTAGTGTTTGTTTGGGTAAAAGGTTTAATTTCGTGTTATGGGACGTTTTGAAGGGATAAATAGTATAAATCTATTTGGAAAACTATTTGTCCCAACCCAAATTATATTGGAGTCTATTCAAGTATTTTTGGAGCATCTGTTTGAATGACGTGGGTTGAGTGCATTGGTCATTCCTGTGAAGTCATGTAATGTTAGACTGTGTTGCATTAGATCCATGCACGTAAGTCCGTCTGTTTTGGATGGTCAATTGGGTATTGCGGGGTTGAACTCCGGTATACATGTTTTACTACCGAAAACTTTACAAGTAGGCACTAGGAGGGTTGAGTCTGGAGGTGCTACCGAGGAGGTTGGCACTAGGACCTCCGCCGCTTGAAGTAATACCTGGGAGGTAGTCTTTAAGTGTATCGGGTCTTCGGGGTAGAGTTCTTCGTAATGTTCACCAAGGTCAACTATCTCGAGGTGAAACTTGTTAAATAAGTCGTAGAGAGACTTGGGATTTTATGTCGTGAGGTGTCATGCGATTAACGTTGAATGGGTGGCATACTTTTGTGTTCCTCCACACTCAACGGATGCGGGTCTCCCCCGTTGTCGACTAACAACGTTTTAAATATATTGACGTTTTACTTTATTGTCATTGGGCTTATGTGGTTGACAGTAAATGAGGACCTTAATATTGGATCTCCCTCCACGTATATTAAGGTTTGAATGAAATACGTCCTCCCCATGTTTTGATAATTGGTTTCCTTTCAAATTATGGTCGCGTGAGTATTGGGCCTAGTGTCCATGTTTTCAGTAACATATTGTACATGCGGGTTATAACCATAATTTATGGGTCGAGTATTTTGCCCCACCCGTGTTTAGGTGTTTTGGGATACAACGTTTTATCCATGTTTCTTAAATCGGTAGTCAATCCCTATTCTCGTCTCGAGTAAGTTTGGGGTACATCATTTTGTAAAGAATGTTTGTATTAAGATGTTCATATTTGAAAATGCACGTTACTGGAAAAGATTCGTCTCCAAGTTTAAAGTAAATCATTTGAAAGTGAGATCCCAAATTCTAACTCAATTCAATTAGACAATCAATCTAGAAATGTTTCTTTATTGAATGATCATCAATTACACAACCTCCATAGCGCCATATACCTATTTAGTGCGTATGAACAATAAGCTCTGTGTGTGTGTGTGTGTTTTTCTAAGGTGTAAACGATCTCTGTATACGCGTGTGTGTTGTGTCTCTATGTTACCTACAAACACCTAGACCAACTATATATATGGTCAACATGACCCATTGACTTTACAGCTCAATTACAAACTAAACACCCAAACTTTACAACCTTTTACACTTTAGACCCTCTTTTAATCTTGAGTACAATTTAACTCCAACAATCTCCCCCTTTGGATTCAAGATTAAAAAAAATTTGACACTTATCTTCAGGTCTTCTTTCTTCAGACAAATCTTCAACAAACAATCTTTCACAACTTTGATTTCTTCAAATCTTTATCAATCTTTGACAATGCTTTAGATGAATCTCCCCCTTTGGATTTCCAATCAACTTTAACAATCTCTTTCTTTTGACTTGCTTTGACAAATTTATTCAATCTCCTCCTTTGGTTACAAATATGCAATGTCAGATAATCTCATCAACTTGATAAACTTCAAACTTCACTTTGACTTTAATTTCTTCTCAGAATCATTACTTTGACACATTTCTCTTCCTTTTGAATAATCAACAATTCTGATTTTACTTTCTCCCCCTTTATCACTTCTTACTTGACTTTGCTTTTGCTTTGAAATTAATCTGACTTTGAAATCTTGAAATATCCCCCCCTTTTTGATGAATCGTGAGAATCAGAATCATCAAAACATTTCAATGTCAACTCTGTCTTTGAAAAATCTTCCCCAAATATCAAATAAGCATAGTCTTCATGAGTAACAGAAATAATCTCCCCCATGTAGGAAAATAGACAATTTCCCTCAAAGAATTTTATGAACATTCTCCGTCTGATCTGATAGTCTGTCGTCAATTCATAAGATGTATTTATCCAAATCTTTTCAAATTCAGACAAATTAGGAGTGGTAACCCTGAATCAACATATGAAACAGTTAATCTGCCTGTCAGTAGCACAAAGCCACTGTGTACAACGGATGTACATTGGAAATGAGCTTTTTGATGTTTACTCCCCCAGGGCTTCCATTCAATCATTGAAAAACCAAAGGAATTTTCTATGAATGTTAGGACAAGAAAACATATTCCTTGTGTGCTCGTGCAAGTGTAGCAATGATAGAAGCATTTAAAGCTTGAACATGCTCAAAATATGTAAACCATTGAGACAACAACATTATTACATAGACTCAATGTGCATGAATGAGGTTCGAAGGTGGGGCAACTTTCCATCTTTTTCATTATCAACATCTTCCAAATGAAGATTCGATAGATTATGTGTTGTTTCCCCTTTAAAAAAATGAAACATTCTTTTGTTAAGAAAAGAATGAGTAGCTGGTGGGGTTTTAATGCAAGAATTGGCATGGGCTAGTTACTTGTTTCAATGAAGTTCAGGAAAGAATTGTGAAACAACAGATTATGTGGCTGCCCGACTCAGAAAATGTTTGGTGCAAAGTTTGATATTCTTTTACTCTGATCTATCACCCTCTTTCTTTTAAACATTTGAGCTCGCTTCTAACCAAACTCTCTTTTACATTTTACCTCAGCACACACACACTCTTAAATCTTTTGACCTCTTTCCCCTCAATCACTCAGGATTACTTCTTGGGTAGGAAACACAGGTTACGTGAATCCATAGAAGTTTTAATAAGCACTCACACTGAATCCCATGTATGTTTTCCTAAAAGAATGATGATGCTCAATAGTTATCTTGACATTTAAGCACAAGATATCATTATCAGAAATGTATGCTCATGAATAATAAGAATGTGTTAGTGTATAAATTGCATCCAAGATTTAATGAGAAAAGTGAAAGTCTGTAAAGTCAATAAAGTCTACATTAGTGTCTTGAAAGAACTTTGTTGTGAGAAATGTCTAGATGTATAAATAGCTTGTGTTTGTGAGAATCATGTAACTTGATGCATTGTACTCAATATTGTCAGATCTATGAATATTACGCTTTCTCTCACTACTCTCTCTCTAGATCTTAACATTGTTACATCATTGAATCTTGATTGAGATAGTTAGAATTGCTTGATTTGAATCTGGATTTTACATTTTCAATTGGTATCAGAGCTACACCAAACAAATTCAGAAAGATCACACTAATTGAATTGGATCAAATTTCTGAAAATTTCAAGAACACAGTGCGTATTCTTGATTTTCACTGTTCGATCGATTTTTTCTTGAATTGTTGAAATTCATGTGTAAATTTGTACTAGTTGTGATCGATTTGTGTTAGAAAACACTTTGTATTCACACACAATCACGAATTAATCACAAGATCAGATGTAATTTTCAATTTTCTTGAATTTCTTGAAATACGAACACAGGGTCTGTATTTTTCATTGAATTGCACTGTAATTCAAGTTTTTAGACATACTTGTTGTCTAAAAATGTGTTTAGGATTGATCTTCGATCATGTTGGTACAATTTTGAGAATCAATTTGCAGGTTATTCGATTTTTGGATCGATCTTGAAACTTAGAGGAAAGAACGCGCTAGATTGATAAAACGCGCAAGGTTCATGAAGAACACGCAAAGTTCATGAAGAACACGCAAACAAAGTCTGCAAGTTCATCATCAAACGCGCAAACGTCTTCTGCGAGTTCATCATCAAACGCGCAAACGTCTTCTGCGAGTTCATCATCAAAACGCGCAAACGTAGCTTTCGAGTTCACAAAACAAGCAAACATATCTTGCGAGTTCTACAAACACGCAAGCAAAGCCTGCGAGTTCATGAGAAACACACAAACATAGCCTGCGAGTTCTAAAAGTGTCAAATTTCTTCTAAGGACAGAACGCGCAAAGGCAAAGAAACGCGCAAAGGAATCTAAACGCGCCAGCTTAACCTTGCGAGAAGCCAAAACGCGCATATCATTGTTTGTGCGAACTTCAAAACACGCAAGCAGTAGCGTGCGAGTTTCTAAAACACGCATAAAGCGTTTAGCGAGTTTCTCAGTGAACAGTGAATTGAGAGTTTAGTGTTCCGCGAGTTTGTGTAGTTTGCGAGTTTTATACTTGTAAATTTTTTTCTGAGCTTTGCGAGTTACAATGTTTTGTGAGTTTCAGAGTTGAAATTTTTTTCTGAAAAATTATTTTTCAAGTGGTGATCTGTTTTTGACTTTTAGTCAAAAAATTTTGAATTGTTTGGGAACGATCTTTCATATCAAGCTAATCATTCAAGATGCCAAAGACAGATGATAAGGGAAATACTGTACTTTCAGCTAGAGATATGGCTGTATTGTACATGCTCGAGATACCTATTATAGAGGCCGACCGAGACAAACTAAGAATTCAGAATGCAGCCTTTGTCAAACAAATTCAGAAAATTGTCAAATTCTGATAAATCTTCGGATTGTATAAAGTGCACTAATCATGCTCAATCTGATTATGCAGGTATCATCAAGGCTAGAGAGAAAGAGATTACAGAGCAAGAGAAAGAGATTAAAGATAGAGAGAAAATGATGGCAATAAAAGATAATACCATTCAGTCTCTTGAGAAAGTAATCAAGTTCAAAGAGTTCATAATTACAAAACTTCAAAGCCAACAGAAGACAACTGAACATAAATCATCAGAACTACAAGATGAATCAGTTGAGCTTCAACAAAAGTATATGGCTTCTGAAGAAAATGTATATGCATTGAAAGTCAAAAATGCTAATTTGATGAAAAGCATCAAAGAGGATAAAGTTAAATCAAATCTTCAAAGCCAACTGAAGACGGCTGAACAGAAATCATCAGAGCTGAAAGATGAATCAGTTAAGCTTCAACTCAAATTTAAGGCTTTTGAAGACAAAATATCTGCCTTGGAGATACAGAATGTTGAACTGAAGAAAAGCATCCAAGCAGATAAAGAAAAATCAAATTTGAAGACATCTTCAACTCAACAGTCACCTGAAATTTCTAAGAAAACTCTTCAAGAGAAAAAGGATTTGGAGCTGAGATGTTTAAAACTTTCTAAGCAAGTTTCTGAATTCGAAAAGATAATAATAAATGAAAGAGACACTTTTGCCAAAGAAAGAAAAGTTCTTGAAGATAAAAATTCTGAATTTCCCAAACAGATCTCTAATCTACAAGACTTACTTGAGAAAGAAAGAAAAGTTTTTCAAGAAAACAAAAAGTCTTTGGATATTGAAAAGAAGAAATATGAAAAGAGAAATGTTGGGATCTTCAATGAAATTTCTGATAAAACCAAGAACTTACAAAAAGATTTTGAGCTTGAACGTTCACATTTTGAATCTGAGATATCAAAGCTCATATCCAAAATAAATGTCCTATCATCAGATGTTCAAAAAGAACAGAAGGCCAGATCTGATTTGAAATAAAGTTTGACACACTTACTTCAGAAAGAAACATTTTATCCGCAAAGATAAAAAACTTAGAAGCTGCAAACAGTGAACTGTCAGAAAAGATTACAGCTGATGTGATTGATCAATCACCTGTTGATAATTCAACAAAATCAGTCTGTTCTTTCAAAACAACTTCAAGTTCTATTCATGATAAAAATGTTTTCAAACAGAACTGTGTCAAATCCAAAGTTGTCAACTCAAATCAGATTCGACCATCTAACCAATTTTATGACAGCAAACTTCTACGTTAAATCTCTTGGAAAGAATTCAAAGAAAAATCAGATGGTCTGGAGAGTGAAGAGTTCTTCAGATGAAGAGAAAAAGAAAGACAAAGCATCTGTGTCCACAACCAAAGCCAAGATGAACAGAGTACATAAAGGTAATTCTTATGGTAATTCTGATACGTTTTATTCCACTAATCATCTTATCAGGATTGCTCAGAAGAAAATTTGTTGTTCTTACTGTGGAGCACATGACTTTGTAAGTAAGAATTTTGTTAATTAGTGATATGGTTCTTACTATGTTAACCCCATACGAACTGCAACTAACACACCAGGACCCAAATACCAGTGGGTTCCAAAAGCTAAATCTGTGTTGCAGGCACCCAAAGTTTAAGGGGGAGCATAGAACATAGGCTCTTGAATAATACAGTTCAAGACCCACACTTCAATGTCAAGAATTTTGGCTTTTGAACAAAACAGTTCAAAACCCGAACTTTAATGTCAAGACTGTGGCTTCTGATTACAACAGATCAGGACCCGTTCTTCAATGTTCAAATAAGGATATTTTGCTAATATCCAGGGGGAGCTTAATAGACCTAAATCATTCTATCATGATTTAAGGGGGAGCTTAAAGGTAAATATCTTCTGATCTAGATCTCTGATTGTTTGAAAGAAGAACAACTTTCGAACATGAAAAACACTTTCTTAAATGTTCAAACCACTTCTGGTTCTCAAAAGATTCTATGAATTTAGAAGTGTGATTTTAAATGTTTTTCAAATCTTGAGCGTTGATGTTTAACTAACCGTGTGTTTCCAAAGATCAATACTTGTGTATTATCTTGTCTATATACTGTAAAGTATTCACACACACCGGTTTAATATTTCATTTGAATCTGTTATTACCATGTCTCATAACGAATAAATTTTTCGATGGTAATACTCCCGTTTGCTTTCAAATGTTGTTAAGCATCAATCATCATTTCCAAATTTGTGCTTTCATTGCTAAATTGTTTCTATTTGTTCATATAAACAAAATATCCAATTCTTTGATACCCTAACCATTTCATTTGATCTGATTGATACATTGTCAGATTCTCAAAAAAATTCTCTTGATTTCATTTTATTCATTCAATATCCTTGTTTTGAGAGATCTTCATTGTTCAATTGCTCAAATCTCATGAGCATACATTTTGACAATGTTATCATACATTTTGTGCTTAACTGTTCAAGTTAAATTGTTGAGCAACCATTCTTTTTAGGATATATTTACATGGGATTCATGTGTGAGCTTAAATAGAACTTCTATGGATTCACGTTAACCTGTGTTTCCTACCCAGGAAGTTATCCTCGAGTGACTGAGGGGTGAGGGGTCACAAAATCAAAGAGTGGGGAAGATAACTCATCTGGTTGAGTTTTTCTCATTGAGCTGAGGTAAAATGTAAATGAGAGTTTGGTTAGAAGTGAGCATATTGATAAAAAGAAAGAGGGTGTGAGAACAGAGTTAAAAGAATATGAAAACTCTGCACCAACCACTTTCTGAGCTGGGCAGCTACATCTACTGATTGGTTCACATTCTGTGGTGACCATCATTGAAAAAGGCAGTGAGTCCATGCCAACTCTTGCAATTACCCCACCAACCACTCGTTTCTTTCTTCACAAAGAAATGTTTCATTTTCATTGGGGACGCAGCACATATGCTATCTGATCTTCACTCGGAAGATTTAGATATTGAAAAATAAGGAAAGTTGCCCCACCTTCACACCTCTTTCATGCACATTGAGTTCGTGTAATATCTGTTGCTGTCTCAACAGTTTACACAATTTGAGCCTGATAAAGCTAAGTAGCTTCAATCATTCATACACTTGCACGTACACACAAGGAATATGTTTTCTTGTCATAACATTCATAGAACATTCCTTTGTGGTTTTTCGATGATTGAATGGAAACCCTGGAGGAGTGATCATCACAAAAGCTTTTTCCAATGTACATCCGTTGTACAAAGTGGCTCCGTGCTACTTACAGGCATACTAACTGTATCATTTGTTGATTCAGGGTTACCATGTTCATTATATCTGGATTTGAAAAGATTCGGATATATACATTTCTTATGAATTGACGGATACTCAGATCAAAGGGCGGAGAATGTCAAACTTACCATAAAAAGGGGAGATTGTTAGTTTCTTACAAAAGGGAAGATCAAAGAAAGCGTTGAAATTGAAGAGTTTTGATGATCATGATGCTCACAAACATAAAAAAGGGGGAGAAATCTACAAAGTCCAATTTCAAAGACGAGATATCAAAAAGTGGAAGAAATTTCTGAAAGATTCAAATTTCAAAGCAGATTTGAAGAAAAGAGACTTTCTAAAGATAATCCTGAAGATAATTCTGAAAGTCCAAGCCAGATGAAAGTTTGATTGGATCAAGAAGATTCAAAAGATTCTGAAGAAAGATAATTCAAAGACAAATTCAGATGTTTCGAGAAAGTTTGTTTTTCTGAAGACAGTTCAGAGATTACAAGTGATGAAGATACAATTTTGAAAGATTCCTCAAAGTTTTAAAAGTTTCAAAGTTTTCAAAGAAGTTTATAGAGTTTCAAAAGATGCAAAGTTAATTTCAAAGATTTATTCAAGACTTGTTGACTTTTCAAAGATGCAATGTGCAAAAGACTTTTCAAGATTCTTCAAAGACTGAAAGACTGAAGATTGCCAGAGCTTCATTGTCCAAGACTGTCAGAGACAAAAGTTGAAGAATCAAAGAGCTGAAGACTTGTGTCAATTTTTTTTAAAATCTTGAATACAAAGGGGGAGATTGTTAGTGTATAAATTGTATCCAGGATTTAATGAGAAAAGTCAAAGTCTGTAAAGTCAATAAAGTCTACATTAGTGTCTTGAGAGAACTTTGTTGTGAGAAATGTCTAGATGTATAAATAGCTTGTGTTTGTGAGAATCATGTAACTAGATGCATTGTACTCAATATTGTCACTACTCTCTCTCTCTAGATCTTAACAATGTTACATCATTGAATCTTGATTGAGATAGTTAGAATTGCTTGATTTGAATCTGGATTTTACATTTTCAGAATGAAATTTGAGCATTTAGAACATTTAAGATCTCTCAAAACAATGAAATTGAATAAATGAAACGAATTTAAGTGAAGTGTTTTGAGAATCTAACAATGATTCTATCATATCAAATATCGTGAAGAAAATGTTTTGGGATTTCAAAGATCGAATGTTTATTTATATGAACAAGATATAAACAATTTGACTATGAAAGGACAATTAATAAGAAATGACGTCTGATACTCACTCAACATTGAATTTCAAACGAGAGTATTACCATCGAAAGATTTATCTTTTGAGACATGGTAATAACAAAGTCAATAAGAATGTACTGAACCGATGTGTGTAAGAATACTTGATAAGTATAAAGACAAGACAATACACAAGTATTTATCTTTGAGAAAACTCACGGTCATATAATCATGAAAGTACTTGATATGAAAAACATTTAAAATCTCACTTCGAAATTCATAAAACTTTTGAGAACACGAAGTGGTTTGAACATTTAAGAAAAACATTTTCCACATTTGAAAGTCGTTCATCTTTCAAAATGTGTTAGAGTATAAGATTCAGAATAATATACCTTCAACATAGAAATCTTAACTCCCCTTAAAATGAACATTAATCAATTAAGTATCCTTGACAAAAACCTCAGATACTCCTCCAATATATCTGTAAAAAGTCAAATCATTAGCAGAGAACAATATGAATATAACAATTAATCTCATTTCTCTTTTCAACTATCTCCCCCATAAAAATATGACAGTGAAAATTTAAACAAACTCCCCCTCAAATAGACAGTAAAAACTTCCTGAAAATGATGTATCATTTCAGCATCCTTATGCAGAAAACATTTAAATTCGGGTTCTGAACAGAAATATTCAGAAGCCATTGTCACATATTCTCCAGTGAGAATAGTAACTCCCCATCTTTATCATTGAAGAACGGGTCTTGAATTGCTTTGTTCAAAAGCCAATCATCTTAACATTGAAGACCGGGTTTTGATCTGGTGTAATCAGAAACCAATATTCGGTGAAGTACGAGTTCTGAATTGTTGTATTCAGAAGTCTACTTTGATCTTTTAGGTACGGGTCCTAAACTGTAGTGTTTATAAGCCATTGTTCTTTAACATTGAGGATTGAGTCCTAAGTTGCTTTACTTAGAAGTCATCGTTCTTTCTCCCCTTAGTCTTTAGGTGCCTACAACACAAATTTAGCTTTTGGTACCCACTGGTATTTGGATCCTGGTTTGTTAGTTGCAGTTCTATTAGAAGAGATGTAGTAAGAACCATACCAGTAATTCGCATAATTTTTGCTAACAAAATCATTTGTACCACAGTAAGAACAATTAATTTTCTTCTGTGCTAACCTGATCAATTGATTAACAGTATAAACAAGATCAGGTTTGCCAAAAGTTTTACCTTTAGGAGCATTGTTCTTTTTAGCATTGGACACACGTACAAATGATTTATGTTCCTTCTTCTCATCTGAGGTTCCTTTCACTCTCCAAATCCACTTTTCTTTGTCTTTTGTCCTTTTATGTTTACCTGAACCATCAACAAGTTTATCATAGAAAAGGTTAGAAGGACGAATCTGATCTTTATGTTTAGAAGTATGATTATCATCTGAATCAAATAAAGGATTATTAGAAACATTCAGAAAATGTGAACTTGAAGCTGTTTTGAATGAGCATTCTGAATCAGCTAGATCATCTCTTGGTGATTGAACAATTGATTCTGGAGTCTTTTGCTCAGTCAACTTCACCTTGAACATAATCTCTTCAAGTTCTTTGATCCTTGAAGATAAACTGATTCTTTCCTTTGAAAGTAGATCAAACTTCTTGTGCAATTCAGACTTTGCATTCTTCTCCTTCATAACAGTTGATGATAGTTCAGATAGTTTCTTGGTAAACTTATTTATCTCAGTCTCAAAAACTTTCCTTTTTTCTTCAAAATCTTTCTCCACAGATATCCTCTTGTAGGATATTTCTTTAAAGACTCCAACATTCTTCTGCTCAGTTTTCTTCTTCTCTTTCTCAAATTTGTCTTTCTATGTGTGTGTGTTTCTAAGGTGTAAACGATCTCTGTATGCGCGTGTGTGTTGTGTCTCTATGTTACCTACAAACACTTAGACCAAATATATATATGGTCAACATGACCCATTGACTTTTACAGCTCAATTACAAACTAAACACCCAAACTTTACAACCTTCTACACTTTAGACCCTCTTTTAATCTTGAATACAATTTAACTCCAATAGAAAGTTTATAATTTTAAGTGAAGTTCATTCCATTTAAAGGTATATTTATTCATGTAAAACTCTTGAACTCACTTGGCGTTAGCCTAACCTTTTTATTTGTCGGCATGTGCAACTGGTCCGGTTGGGAATAGTTCTAGTAGCACCGTGAAGAGAGGAGTGCCAGATGTGTGCCTGAGGAGTGAATAGTTTGGTAAAGTCTTCCGCAATAGTTTCGGGAAAAGCAGTTTGTATTTAGGTTAAGTAACACCTGACTTCAGTTTAGTCCTTGTATATCATTAGAGTTTGTATTTGTTGAGGTTATTTATCGAATTTTATATTTAAGGCGTATCGAGTTTTGATTTGTAGGAAGATGTGTTGTCTATATTGGATGATTATATCGAAATTTTATTAGTTACTCTTACCAAGTTCGAGGGTGTTACAAAAAAAATGAGGTAAGTAGGATTTAAAATTCACACACTAGTTTTAGTAAAAATCAGGTTACTAGGAAGTTTCACGCTTCTTACAATTTCATTTGCCACATTCCTAACATCGTCGTCTTTATATTCTCCATATTTCATTTCACGTGCCTTCCTCCACATGAAAGATCGGACAGGAATTTCATCTTCATCTTCAATAAGTTCTTTATTCTTGACCTAGTATTTAATCAAATACACGTTACTTAAAGATAGAATAACAAGTCTGCAAACACAAAAAGAGGACTTCAACCCAAAATTATTATGTTCAACAACCATGGCCAGAATTACCCCATGACCAACAGAGACAAAGGATTTTAATAGAATACAAAATAGAAAACCCATCCTTATGTCTACCCCAAAAATAAACAATTAAATTTTAATGAAAACCTTGGGTCTTAAAAGAAAGTGGTCAAGTTTAATATGCGTGGGTGCCTAATCATCGAGTCTAGGGTAACGATGCACTTAAGGTGGATAAAATGGAAATTAGTGTTATAACTCGAATAGGAATCACATACAATAACACAATGGACTCACTAGTTTTTCTCTTAAGAGTTGTTTGGCAGTTGCTGAATGGTTTAGTGCAGAATGATTAAGTTGTCAGAATGATTAAGAGGTTTTTATGATATAGTGTAAAATGAAATATGGTTGTTTGGTAATTGTTCATAATGAAATCAGGGCTCTTAATGGTTAAGGGAGAGGCATGATACAAAATCATTCAGAGGGTTTTGGAACCATTAAGAGACAGACCTTTTTTTTGCCAAACAAGATTTACCTCTTAACGATTTAGAGGTTTCCTCTTAATGGAACCATTAAGAGGTAAACAAACAGCCCCTTAGTCTAGAGTATCCCAAACGTCCTAACCGATGTGGGTAATTGGCCTTACACGCGCTTGTTTTGCCGCATTAGACACATCCTAGCAACGTAGATAAAAATTTACATAAATACTTAGACTAAAAAATAATGATAAAATAACGATAATTATAGCAATCTGTACAAATATGATCTTGATGAAAAGTTGATTTTTGTGCAATTGATTAATAGATTCTAAAAGATTAGAAATGTGCAGATCAGTTCGAACATATATGATTCCAAGGTTAAAACACATTTGTGATCCCATGCTGTTGTATTAGAAGTGTGCAATAGAATGTTGCTACTGTTCTTTCCAAAACAGAAAGTTGTTCGAGTTTCCGATTCGATCATGAAAGGATTTCCAAATTGAATCTGAGTCGTGGACAGATTCAAAATATGAAGAGTTTAGGTCATGATAATTCATATTTGGGCAGTGTTATGAATGTGATGCATGATGATGTCCTGAATTTAATTAAGTACAACAAAAGATCACTTGAAAAGGTGTTGTTGAGTTGTTCAAAACATAAATTAGTTGTTGCTGTTGGTTTCAAACCGAAATGGACTGTTATGTTCAAATTCCAAATTCAATAAAAACAGATTGGTGTTCAACAGAGCTATGGTTGTGCTTAGTTCGAAAAATGCCTACAGAAATCTGATCAAGTGCATACAGATTTATGATTAATGCAATCAGAGTAATTGGACAACACTTCCAGATTTTAGTGATTGTTTAATCAAAGTTATATGACTAAAATCATCGTTCATGAAAAGTGTTTCCAGATTTTAGAGAATGTGACCAGAGTTATGACTGCAGGTTTGAAAATTTATTGACAGCATTTTGTAGATGTATGTTGTTGTCAAATTGATCTTGAAAGAGGTTTCAAGATGAATATGTGCATCCAGATTTCAAGTTTAGCTTTTTCAGAGTCATGTTACAGTGCAATCAGAGTTTGGGATCTGCACTTTCAGAGAAATGAAACAAAAAATCTGATGCTCTTCAAGTGGTCTGTGATTTTTGATTTTTGGAGTTAATCAAGTTCAACCTCTACAGAATTCATAAGCTGTCCGATTTGTGCAAAGCTGAAATGTTTTCAGATGTTGAGAAACTTTCCAAAAAGATTTACAGCCGTTGGTTTGCTGCTGTGTTCAAACTCAAAGATGATGGCAGAACCCTTTTTGACAGCAGATAATAGGACAAATCCAATTTCTGCAGAATTTGAAAATGTGCAGTCCAGATTGAAACAGTTGTTGCATCTGTTGCACAGGTTGTAGGAGAAAATTTTGATTTTATGATAATTTTTCTTATCCTACACATGTTTTAATGGCCATTATCATGATAACTTTCCAGATTTAGGACAGAATATAGAATGGACAGATTGGTTTTGATCCTATTGGTTTTTGTCTTAACTGTCATATATATGCAATCTGATTGGAGCTGTTGGATTGTGACAACACAAAAATCTAGATTTTTGTTCCTATGTAATGCAGATCAAAACAATTGTTGCTGTCCATGTTTATTTCATGCAGAATCATAGCTGACTAATTCAGATTTTGATAAAAGGATATCCCAAGTTTGTTGTTGTGTGATATCAGATCTATGACCTACATGCAGAAAACAATGTTTGAAAGTTGCCCCTTGCTAAATATGTTCAAAATGCAGAGTTTAAAGGATGTTATTCTCTGAACTCAATTCGAACAAAATGCAACAGCTTAGTAATCTCATTGTCGTGTAGCATATTTTGTTGGATTGCTAAAACATAATTTGATCACGGCATGCTTTGGATCAAAGTATTTACTGTTGTGTTGTAAGTCTTGTACATACATAGCTCATTAAGGATGATATATGATTGAATTCTGGATTTATTAGCACCGTTCAACGGTGTGGTGCTGTGTATCCAAACAAGGCTGTCAATTTGATTTTAAGGCAGCAAGTTACATGACAGAATTGAAAATCTATTAAATTTATTTAATTAAAGAATTTATGTTGTGTTTGAGATAAGGTAGACAGATTATTTAGAAGCTTGGAACAGAATATAAATTACAGTGTTCGACCTTGTATATCCAACTTTAGATCTGTCCATTTGCTATGTTTCAATGTGCATATAGAGTTTGAAATGTGCAGATGAGAAGTACCTTCAGATTTCGAAGTGCAGTTACTGTTTGCAAGGCCATCAAACTGACCTGGATTCTGCCATTAGCACTTCTCATCAAGAATGCAGATTCACTGAAATCAGCGACTGTGCAGACTTCTAAAAGTGCAGAGTACGACTGCAAAAAAGAAGACGCGTCAACCGGTCTCTCAGGAAAAGTTTGTTGCTGCCATTTCACATATACGTAAAGTGCACCGGTTTGAAAAGTTCAATTGAACAAAAAGTGGAATCGGATTGTATCTGTGCAGATTTCAAATTTCTTATAGGCATAAGACTTTTGTGCAGATATTATTGGTGGTGCAGTTAATTTCAACAAATTTGATCCCAATTCAGTCTCATTTCAATGCAAATGTCATGGGAACTGAGTGATCTGATCTTGAAAGAGCTTTTCAATGTAAATCATTTTATTGTGAGTCAAGCAAATCCTCATATTTCCTCCCTACTCAGGCTGAAAGAATTTGTGAGAGCCTATGGAGGCAACTTTACTGCAAAGCTTTCTCATGTAGTCTAGATGGAGGTGAAATACATATGCAACCAGGTCTTGGAACTTGGTTTCCCATTAGGAGGACTTGCAAAGCTATTTGCTCAAGATTGGGAAGGGGACGTCACCATTGTTATGCCTGCTACATTAGCTCAGTACGTAAAGATCATACATAATCCATCTCCCTTGGAGCTTCAGAAAGCTGCAAATCAAGGCAGGAAATGAACTTGGGAGAAGCTTTCAGCCATTAAAGCCAATTGTGGGATCGAACTTGTTCTTGATGAGTGTGTTGTTATTGTGCAAATTTTGTTGTTATCATGAAAGAAGTTTAGAACATAATCGGTTCTATGAAGTTGTTGTGTTCAAAAAGATGCCACAGAGAAAACCTGCGACTTCTCATGATTGCAACTGGTGTGACTACACAGTCGCTTCTAAAGTCATTGTGTAGTTTTGGGAGGATGTTGAAGCATTTAGAAAGGAAGATCGAGCAAGATTGCTTCAATTTTTGACTGGTGTGGAAGAGTGTTTCAATATCTTCAAACCCAAGGGTTGTCCAGAAAATCCTAATCCAAAGTAACTGTTAATTCAGAGTTCAATCAGTGCACTCACAATTCAAAAAGTCCAGATTTCAAGATTAGCTCAATCAGAGTTTTGTTTGTGTAATAAGACTAATTCAATGGTTATCAAGAGTGTGCAAATCTGGATCGTGCTCAAGAAAAAGAAGGTATTGAAGTTTTAAAAAAGTTCTCAGTTTCATGTGCATGGTGTGTTCGATCACGGCATGCAGAATTAAGTACATGAGGGTTCAGATTTATGGTCTTGAGTTTCCAGAAAATTGTTCATGGTAATGGTATTCGAAAAAGTGCAGACCTGATCTTTAAAGAAAAAAAAATAGTTAGGACAACTTCATAGTAAGCAGAATGTACATATTCAAAAATCTGTAAATCTGGGTTGTGTTCGAGATCTGCAGGGGCTACAATTTTTTTTTGATTCCAGATTCTCGTTGTTGTTGTATATTTGAAATAGACAGATCATGAGCAGCAAAAGAGTTCAAAATCTGCAGGTTCTGTTCATTTCAGAAAGCAGAAACAGTTCCATTTGTTGTTGTTCGAAGATTACAGATGGTGATCAAGAATGTTCTAATGTGCAAATTTTGTCCTTGTTAGCTATGTTCGAAAAGAGCAGCAACTGGGCAACCAAAAGGATCAACTTATGTGAATTTTATGAGGAAGTTATTGAAGTTGTGCACCTCACATAGAGTGGAAAGAACTTACAGGCTTTGTGCATTTGATAATCTAAAAATGAGTTGTCCTTGTGTTCTTCCAGATGTTTGGAGAATTATGAAACACATATCTTGTTCAACAAAGTGTTTTGATCATTTTAGAGTCCAAATCTCAGAATTCAATGTGTAGCAACTGATATTTAAGACTTGTTCTTGTCGATCATATGTTGAAAAGTGAAACATGCAGAAGGTTACTTGACATATCCAATTTGTGCATCAATTTTATTCAAGGATATCGTGATCTGAGACCTATCAGAGGCTGGAGTTTCACAGAGCCTCTTGGACACAGAACCTCTGTGGCTGTCCAGATCAAGCTCTTGATAAAAGCAACAGGTTATAAACAGATTCAAAAACCTGTCAATCTGTGCTTCTTCCAATTTGATTTACAGCATGTACTTCAATTAAATGAAATCTGTCCATTCGAAAAACATATAGTGACGCTTAACTTTTAGAAACGTGGTATAGGTTATCTTTTGGTCACACAAAATTATAAAAAAATCGTTGGCACATAATTATGTTTAATATGTATAACTATGGCTACCAGTTACATTTTGGTCACACAAAATATTAAAAACCATACCAAATTCATGACATATTGTTATGTTTAACTTTTAGAAACGTGGCTATAAGTTATCTTTTGGTAACACAAAATAATAAAAGATTGTGGAAAATTCATGGCATATAAGTATGTTTAATATGTAAGACCATGGCTACCAATTACATTTTAGTCACACGAAATATAAAGAACCATAGCCAAATTCATGACATATAGTTACGATTAACTTTTAGAAACGTGGTTATAAGTTACGTTTTGGTCACATAAAATAATAAAAATCGTGGTCAATTTATGACATAAATTTACTCTTACCAGAATTATTGCTACTAGTTACCTTTTGGTTACATAAAATATTAAAAACCAAGACCAAATTCATGACATACAGTTGCGCTTAATTTTCAGAAATGTGGCTCTAAGTTACATTTTGGTCATACAAAAAATAAAACAGTGACCAATTTAAGACATATAGTTACACTTAAACTTTAGAAGTGTGACTATTAGTTACCTTTTGGTCATACAAACTACTAAAGATCGCGACCATAAACCATTTATTAGTCACACAATTGATTTGTTAGAATCGTGGCTATTGGTCAAATTTTATTGACTATAAATTATTTTAACCGTGGTTTTAGTTGTACTAATAGCTACACGCATTTCATATTAAATGAGGCGAAATCATCACATATAGTTACGTTTAATATTTATAAACGTGACTATCAGTTACTTTTTGGCCACTCAAAATACTAAAAACCTCGCTATAAACACCCGTGACTTTTGACAAAGTTTTACATATTTTTGTGGCTATATATATATTTATATTGGTGACTGAAAATTGGCTTCATGTGGCTATATGTTGGTCTATGGCCATGGATAAAGACCGTCACAATATAAAACCATGGTTTCGACAAAAACCATGGCTATATGTCTGTCTATGGTCACGGTTTTTAGTCGTTACTTGCCACAGATAAAAAATGATGGCCGTAAACAACCATTTAGTCACGGTTTTATCTAAACCGTGGCATTATGTTTAAACATTTTTTAATGGTCACGGTTATTGAGGTAAATCGTGGGTAACCCATTACTTGAATTCTATTTATGACTTTTAGCCACGGTTCTAAACCCAACCGTGATTAACTTCAATTTTCAAAACCGTGGCAAAAAAACATTTTTGTACTAGTGTTGCAAATTATATTTAAATAATTTAATTTTTCTATTAAAAATGAAATTTAGTAAAGACTTGAAGTGCCAAGTCCGGAAGTTGAGATGAAGAATGATAACAATGCTGGATTTCAAGAATTTATTGTTAAACATAAAAATATCAAGGATAAGGATGCTCACATTGAACTTCGAAATGCATTAATTGAACATTTGTGGGACGAATATGTTAATTCGGAAACTAGTGTAGCTTAATTTGCTTTTACATGCATGTTATCTACTAGATTTCAACTATTGTAATTTAATTTGCTTTGGAACGTAATATTTATCAATAAAAAATGCCATTTTAATTTTAGCCATGTTTCATTAAATAAATTATTTTAAAATTCAAGTGATAATTATTATTGATTATAAAAAGTAATTATATATTATAATTATTCTATTTTAATAAAATAGTATAATAATCACATATATTATTTTACTATTAATATAATATTAAAGATGTTTTTAGTGTTTTTTTAGTGTAGGGTCAGAATTGAATTTTTTAGTGTTCAACTGACCCACCATTTTTAGTGTTTTTAGGGGCTCTTTTGGTTCAGACTGAAGAATGGAAATGAAAATAAAAATGGATCCATTGATTACTGCTTAATATCTCGAACCAAATACCTCCTTAATGTTTTTTAGTAGTTGATTAGAGATGATCTAAGGAACCATTTTAGAAAGCTATTATACTATTTAATGCTACAATTGTATGAATTTCTTGATTCAAGGGTATCCCTAGTCTAGGATATTAATTGAGATCTTTGTGTCCGATGATTGAGGGACTCGTGCCCACAATAAATTCATAAGTTAAAATTTTAGGAAACAAAATATAAAGGTATTGTGTTTGTTATAAATAACCAAGATTACCACTAGATTAATAATGGACTAAGGGATTTATAAAGAAAGAAAGTAAGAAAGTTGGAGAGAATGAAATACTTATTCAACTATAAATTGATGTGTATTTTTACATTTCTATAAGGGGTATTTATACTACATAATCTCCTATTCATCTACATGGTTTATATGGGTAATTATTGAACATCTTGATTGTGGATTGGACATGAGAGTTGAAATTTGCATCCATAACCCATACTTTATAATATATTTAATATTTACAATACTCCCCCTTGGATGACAATTTCAAATCGGAGTTCAACCTTGATGTACTGTCTCATTAAAAACCTTGCTAAAGAAAGCCCAATGGAAAAAAAACTTTAGCTAAGGGAAATATAGTGCAATTGGTAGTTGACTCCCCCTGATGTTGACATCCACAAATCATCACATGTTATGCGTGTCCTGCATACCGATGTTCTGAACGTGTTTTCTAAAAATTGCAGTAGGTAGTGCATTTGTGAAAAGATTTGCAACGTTGTTCCTCGATTGAATATATTTCATTTCAATCTGTTTATCTTTTATAAGATCTTGAGTGTATGAGAAGAACCTTGGAAGGATATGTTTAGTCTTGTCACTTTTGATATATCCTACGTTCATTTTTGTGACACATGCGGCGTTATCTTCATATATCAAAGTTGGAATTTTGTCCTTCTCTATTTCGTACGAAGTCAAAATGAGTTGTGTCATTGATCTCAACCAAACACACTCTCTACTAGCTTCATGAAGTGCAATAACTTCGGCATGATTTGAAGATGTGGCAACAAGTGTTTGTTTCTGAGAGTGCCAGGAAATAGCAGTACCTCCGTTCATGAACACGTATCCAGTTTGAGATCTAGCTTTATGAGGATCAGACAAATAACCTGCATCTGCATAACCAATCAAACATTCTTTTGAATTGTTAGAATAAAATAGACCTAAATCAACAGTTTCTCAAAGGTATCGGGATATGTGTTTGATTCCATTCCAATGTCTCTTTGTGGGAGATGAACTGAATCTTGCTAACAAATTCACTGCAAAAGAAATGTTAGGTCTAGTACAGTTAGTAAGATATATAAGAGCTCTGATTGCACTAAGGTATGGTTCCTTTGGACTAAGAACCTCTTCATTTTCTTCGCAAGGACGAAATGGATCATTGTCAATATTGAGTGATCTAACAACCATCAGAGTGCTTAAAGGATTTGCTTTATCCGTATTGAAATGTTTTAAGACCTTTTCAAACATAATTTGATTGATGAACAAGGATTCCATTGTGCATGTGCTCAATCTGTAAACCAAGACAATATTTGGTTTTTCCAAGGTCTTTCATTTCAAATTCTTCTTTCAAAAGCACAATAACTTCATGGAGCTCTTTATTTGTCCCAATGATATTTAGATCATCAACAAAAACAACTATTATTACATATCCAGATGTTGTTTTCTTAATAAAGACACATGCACAAATAAGATTATTTAAATAACCTTTACTTATCAAGTAATCGCTTAAACGATTATACCACATGCGTCCAGATTGCTTTAACCTATATAAAGATCTTTGTAACTTAATTGAATACATTTCTTTGGGGTTTGTATTTAATACTTCAGGCATTTTAAATCTTTCGGAATTTTCATATAGATATCACTATCAAGTGATGCATACAAGTATGCTGTAACAACATCCATAAGACGCATCTCTAAATTCTCAGAGATTGCTAGGATGATTAAATATCTAAAAGTAATTGCATCCATAACAGGAGAATATGTTTCTTCATAATCAATTCTTGGTCGTTGAGAAAAACCTTGAGCCAGAAGTTTGGCTTTGTATCTCATAATTTCATTTTTCTCATTTTTTTTCCATACAAAAAATCATCTGTTTTCGACAAGTTTCACGGCTTATGGCATGAGAACGATGGGTCCAAAAACCTTTCTTTATTGAGGGAATTTAATTCATCCTGAATAACATCTTTCGATTTAGCCCAATCCTGTCTATTTTAACATTCGATGACAGACATTGGTTCAGGGTCAACATTTCCAAAAATATCACATGCAACGGCATAAGAAAATATATCATCGATATTTCTCATTTAATTTATGTTCCATAACTTTTTCGTATACCCATAATTGAGCAACCTCTTTATTGATATCATTCATTTCCTCTTCTGGGGAACTTTTGATATTTTGTATCTCTTCGAGAACACTTTCCTCGCTACCAATTGCAATTTATGTTCCTTTTCTCTTTCAGGGATTTTTATCTTTAGAGCCCAATGGTCTTCCATGATTCAGACTTGCTTTACACTCTTCACTGACTTTATTATTTGTTTGTCCAATTGGAACTTCAATCGAGCTAGAGCATTCACAGCTGGTATACAAGATTTGGTCACTCTCTTTGTATCAGTAAATGCATCATGTAATTAATTTGCAATTTCTTGTAAATGGATTATCTTTTGAAATTCTGTTTCACATTGTTTCGTACGAGGATCAATATACACCAATGATGGTTCACACCATGAAACATCCTTTTCCTGGATTTTCTTTTCTCCCCCTAATGCTGGGAACAGTGTCTCATTAAAATGGCAATCGGCGAACATGTTGTAAAAACATCACCCTTTAGTGGTTCAATATATCTTATGATAGAAGATGACTCATATCCAACATATATTCCCAACCTTTTTTGAGGACCAATTTTTGTGTGTTGTGGTGGTGCAATAGGCACATATACTGCACATCCAAAAATTCTGAGGTGGGAAATATTTGGCTATTGACCAAAAGCAAGTAGTATAGGAGTGTGTGTATGATATACACTCGGTCTCATGCAAACTATGAAGCATGTAAAATTGCATGACCCCATATATAAATTGGAAGTTTTGTTGTCATTATTAATGTTCTAGATATTAGTTGCAGACGTTTAATTAATGATTCAACTAACCATTTTGTGTGTGAACATCAACTACCGCTTGTTCAACAACAATTCCTACAGAAAAGCAATAGTCATTAAAGGCTTGAGATGTAAATTCACCGGCATTATCAAGTCTCACTTTTTTAATAGAATAATCTGGAAAATGTGCTCTTAATTTAATAATTTCAGCAAGAAACTTTGCAAATTCCACATTACGAGTTGATAAGAGGCAAACATGAGACCATCTACTTGATGCATCTATTAAGACCATGAAGTATCTAAATGGTCCACATGGTGGATGAATTGGTCCACATATATCACCTTGAATTATTTCAAGAAACATAGGTGATTCCTTTTCAATTTTAGATTGTGAAGGTCTCACAATTAATTTTCCAAGTGAACAAGATGTACATGGAGTAACATTACATGTTTGAGAGATCTTCTAGCCCTTCAATTGATGTCCATGTGTACTTCCAATTATCCTGTGCATCATTGCCGATCCTGGATGGCCTAACTTGTAATGCCATAAACTAAATATCGTAGGATCACAATATTTTTCTTTAACTACCATATTTGTTTCAACCACATTTATATATGTATAATGTAAACCAGAATGAAGTATTGGTAGTTTCTCTAATACATGGTTCTTATAAGTAATATATATATATATATATATATATATATTTCTTATTTCCTAAGGTCACCCTTCGAGTATCATATCTACTAAGATATACGTCATTGAAACTTAAAAGATTTCTTTTCGATTTTGGAGAAAACAAAACGTTATTTATAATGAACTTTGTACCATTCGGTAATAGGAAATGAGCTACTCCTATTCATTCTATCATGTCTGCAGGACCTGATATAGTATGTGTTTGGGTCAAAAATCCACGACCACGACGAGTGATATTTAATGCACGACTATTATTGTATTAAGATAAGGTCCTGTCGACCAAACATATTTATAACATCCGTCGACACTTCCGTGAAAGTCGGTCGAACGTCGAACTACCATCGTAAGATTACTTTCGACCACGACTATACTAACGTACGATCCAACGTTCTTTTATTGTCCCTTTAATGTAGGTTTAACGCTCATAAAAGCCAACATATATAATTGACGTCGGACATCAAGATCATTTAAAACAACTATGACCGTTACACCAAGAATCAATGACACATTTATGAAGATCAAAGACTATAAATACCGAAGATATACATTTCATTTGGACAACTTCTACTACGAGTTTACAAGATATACAAAGAACAATCGAAAACTCTCTCTCTTGCATTACATGACTGAAGCTCTACACGCGCGACAAAAGTGTTTTATACACAACTAGAACTCATTATTAGTTTCTACACTTATATTTCCTACTTATCTTGTGTAAACACTGTAATACATAAGGACATTGCCCCTGTTTGGAGATCATAGTGCACGACGACACCTCTTTTTGTCGTCCATGGTTTTTTCCTCGTTGAGGTTTTTCTGCATCACCAAATCTTTTGTCTCCTTATTTTGTTTATTGTCGCGCAAATTATCGTCTGGTTACTTTCTTTAGTTGGATAAAGCTCCACACCGACCTTAAATCTTCCGAAGGACGATTTTCGGCATTAACAGTATGTATGGTTCTTTTTGTTGGTATTAATTTAGAAAAATATTTCTTAGCTTTCAGGATGGTGTGTGTGGTACCACTATCCGGTATACACAGGTCTCCAACATTTTCTTGGTGTTTTGCTCCAAGGGAATTCATATCAAACTTCAAATATGAAACAAACTGTAAGTTTATAATAATACCAAAAAGAATCGTAATAATAGGACAATGTTATTATAGAAATATTTTGTATGAAAAAGGGAATAGAAGTTATGAAAAATGGAATACATAGTTATTAGAATAAGAAGACCATCAAATTCATATAACATAAAAAGAGATTACGTAGTTACGAAAATGAAAAATACATATTTATTAGAATAAAAAGACCAAGAACATTCATATAAATCAAAGGTCGATATCGTTAAGGAAATCAAAAACATTTAACTCAGTTTTGACAACTCCAGGTTATCCATAAAGTTTACTTCCTTCTCTTTTCCTTTGAGAGATTCTTTATAGAGCTGACAGAGATGTGGAGGTATGTGGCATATCCTTGACCAGTGGTCTGTGCTACCACACATGTAACAAGAACCTTTAGGATTATGAGAATAACTTATTCCTGCATCATGTTTCGGCATTTTGAGCTTATTTTGTGGTTGGGTCTTATAGCCTTTTGGAGCATGATGATTATTTGCTCTTTGCCCACAACCACGATTAAAACTACGACCCCGACCGTAAGGGTGGCCTCGACCAAAATTGTAAATTCAACAATAAAAATGATTTTGGCCAAAATTACCAAGACCTTGTCCACGACCACGACTACGTCCATGTCCCCGTCCACGAAATGCTACTGAACCTGTCGGACATGATTGATGGTTTTTCATCAAGAGCTCATTATTTTGTTCTACAACAAGTAAACATGAATTAAGCTTAGAATATCTTGTGAATTTCTATATTCGATATTGTTGTTGCAAAGTAATGTTTGATGTAAGGAAAGTAGAATATGTTTTCTCCAACATATCTGCATCAGTAACATTTTGTCCACAAAACCTAAGTTGTGAGCATACTCTAAATAATGCAGAGCTATAGTCATTCACTTTTTTAAAATATTGAAACCTCAAAGTTCTCTACTCATCTCTGGTAGCCGGAAGTAAAACTTCCTTTTGGTGATCAAACCTATCTTTCAGGTCTTTCCACAGAATGCTTGGACCACTGGTATTGAGATATTCAATTTTTAACACGTCGTCAACATATTTCCGAACAAAAATGTTGGCCTTTGATTTGTCTTGCGACGAGCATTGATTGTTTTCATTTAAAGTGTCAAAAATGCCCATAGACTCAAGGTGCATTTTGACATCCATAATCCAGGACATATAGTTCTTTCCATTTACATCAAGAGCTGCAAACTCAATATTTGCAAGATTTGACATATTATAACTATCAAACAACGAGAAAAAATAGAATTTATGTCGATGAATATCGCAATACAAAGAAATGGGAGAACCATAAGTACAAACATGTTTAAGAAAAATTAAAACTCATCAGGTGGGAGATTACTGAAAGGAATGACTAGTAATGTAAGCATTACACTGACGATAATTAGAATCGAATGCAACATCTTTGGAAAAAAAATTCTTAATTAGATGAACTGGAGAAAGAAGAATAAATACGCTGAGAAAGAATTTAATGGTTAATTTATAGTGTAAAATATAGTCGTTGTAAATGTTTGTTACCGTTATATATATATAGCCATTGCAAATGATTTTGTAAATAAAAATGATAATTACTACATAAAATCAATAAAGAATATAATATCAGTGATGATAGATATAAGATATAATCAGTGATATAAAATAAGGAAACAAATAAATGTTAGTATGCTTAGATAAATTAACAAGATAATAAACAAATGCATAAATAAATGTTGAAAGATTAGCATAACCATAAAATTAAGTATATGCATAAATAAAAGTTAGAATATTAGTACGCATAAATTAATCTTATTATGTTTTAACTATTGATTAGTTTTCTAAGTTTTAATCAATAGTTAAAATTGGTCCTCACGTGCACAATGAAAAATGAGTTTTCATTTGAACCCACCATATCTATACTACTTTATAATACATTTAGCACCCTCTCTCTTAAAAACAACTTTCTAAGCTTAAGTTACTATCATCTAATGCCAAATTACTTAATTTTCAACTTTACAAGTTCCTTAAGCCCAAGGTACAACACCATTAATACATATCGTCCACAACTCCATTTAAGCAACGTGTACAACTTGATATTACTATGATGAGATTTTAAAAATGTTAGACACGTTTGGGTTCCCAATATCACGCTTCAAAGACGACGATTCAAGCTCCCATCCGGCTCCCAAGAACTAATCACACTTCCCTCTCTTGTATTTGAGTTCTGAAAATCTTTGCTCACAGACCCATCAACAACTTGCCTTCTGTCTCTCTATTTCTCTCTCTATGTGTCTCATTGCAAAACCCTAAAAATCTTGAACGGGGTAAGCTTAACTAATGGTTTTTCAATAAGATTTGGTTAATGTTCTTGCACGATTTTCTTTTATTGCAGACTTGACTCTGGGATTCTTCAAAGGTATTCCTTGAAATCATTTCTTTGAACCCAATGAATGTAATTTCAGTACTTTAATCAATTAGGGTTCCTAATCTAACACCCGATTCCTTGAAAGATCAAATCATCGGACGGTGGTTCTTCCCCAAATCAAATTTATTTCACAGTCAAGTAATTGGGAAAACAATTACAGTTTACACATATAACCCGTTTCAACGTTTTTATTTGCATTATGTTTTCTTAGAGAGATAGAGCAAGAATTCGTTGTTTGTGGACGCACATCTTCATCGCCGATCGCCATTTGCTGCCTCCACACAACTACGGTCCTCCAATTCTTCTGTTAGATCTCTTTTGATCACGTAAATATTCATATAATCATTCCAATTTTGATCTTTCGTTGCCTACAATTCATGTTTATGGATATTTGCCACATCTGAACGATATTGGTCCTTCAATAGAACTTCTTATGTTTGCTTTGGTTATTTTTACTTGATAGTATTTTCTACATAAGTTCACTTCTTATATTTGAATTCCTAAATAAGCATTGTGAATGAATCCTACTAAATTTCACCTTATCTTCAGAATGGAGGGAATACATTATACATTTTCTACAACTTCCAGGCCTGGATATGTCAAACTCTTGTTGTGAAATCTGTAAAAATGTATTCCTAATTTGACTGATTATTTTTGAGATTATTCATTTCCGGTTTTCAAGACAACCATTGAAGCTCTTGAGGTGCTATACCCATTCCATTGTTGTGATTCCCGTTCCCAACATGGTGATTGATATTCTCACAAAAATCCTCTATATTTATTTTTTAAAAAAATCCTTTAACACGATTGTGATCAATCTGATGTTCATCTCGGCGTCTTTAGTTGGTTATTAAATTATAAGTTTACCAATACTTGCCAGGTTAGACCCTTTTCTCTACTCTCTGGCTTTGGGGCTTCATTCACATACACATAAACCCTTTACTCTCTTGATTTTCAATTTACTTTGATGTTTATGAATCTCTTGTTTATCTCTTCACAACCAGGTCAATCTATACGACCCTCTTTGTTTTTATATAATTTTTTATGATTTAATCGATTATCTAGGATTTGTTAGGTTGTTTGATTAGAAATTGACTTCTTTGGTGTTCGTTTCGCAGTATAGAGGAGTAGTAGAGAAGTGGTTGTAAAATCTTATGGATGGTACCCTAAGATTAAGCTTGCCGTTGAGGTTACAACAACTTTTATCCGGTAAGGACCTATCGGTCCGAATGTTAAACTTGACTCTGAGACTGTAAGAACTTTTCCTCTATTTGAGTAATTTTTGCCTTCTTCAAATGTTTGTGCATGGTTTTATTGGGGATTTCACTGTATCAGATCCCTTTTCTTAGGTTGAGGCCTCTAATGAAAACCACGATGCTTCTCAAGAGGCAAAGGCTAAGGGGACATTTATGGCAGATGTTTGGAAACAGGAAGGGTGATCGACTTCGTGTCTTGGGGGGTTTTCCGATTGAGAGGTTGTTGTCGCTTTATTGGAGGATATAAACATCCCGCCACGAGATATAAAGATAGGAGAGATCGAGAGATCACAACCGTGAGAGGGTTGTGATTCTCAGTCACATACAACAATAAATCAAACCAAGGAAGATAGTCGTTGAGGGCTCAAAAGCAGCAAAGAGAGAGGGAAATTGAGATTGAAACCAACAACACTGACCATTCAAGTTTATATTTCAAGTCTTTTTAGTTTTTGTGTGTCTATATTTACACACACCATCTCCCTAATTTTGAGTTATGAATTGTGTATTGTTAGTTTGTGCATCTTTCGGTTCAACAACAAAGGGAATTTGGCTTAAGGCACTTGATTTTACTCTCAATGTATGATACACCTGACATGTATGGATTTATAGTGGATTCAGGTTATAAAGAATGGTATATGAGATTATATAAACTTTTCTCCTTTTCAGTCCATGATTGTTGTTAATAAGAAATTATCGGGTATTAACAAATAATAATTGCTCCATAGTGTTTAGATCTTTCCAAATAAAAACAATTATGACATCCATGTTATTAACATGGTACCAGAAGCCAACGAGGATGTATGAAATAGATGTTGTAGCTATGATGCTTGCATAATATTTTTATTAATAAAAAATAATATGCTGCAAGCTTATCAACCAATATTTTTAATGGTTAACATATTCCCTTTTCTTGATAAAAAGAATGTAAATAACAATACAAATGTCCATCTACTTGTTTTTGTGAATTCTGCAAATTAAACAAAATTAAAGGCACTATTTATCTACATTTCTATCTTGGTAATTTCTATGAACTCATCTTTGATTTAAACTTTAAGAATGCACCAGGTAGTTTTTTCTTGGAAAAAATGTTTTTAGATAACAAGGTTTCTTAAAATGAATCTGGATCTCCATATTTCAGTCACATGTAAAAATGTGTAACATGATCCTTATTAGAGTTAATGTTAAGAATTTCTCCTATTAGTACTAATGTTTTAAAAACATTAGTACTAATGTTTTAAAAACCGGGTCGACCCGACTGGTTGAACCAGGACCCGGAGAAGAGGGCGGGTTAATTGTGACCGGATTTATGGCAATTTATTGCCCGGAGTGAACTGGTCAGTTTTATCAAAAAACCCGGTTGGACCGGATGGTTGACACGGTGGTTAAACCAGTTTTTTTAATGTATTTATGAAGAAAAATTTATGCTTGTGTGTTTTTTTAATGTATTTGGTTGACCCAGTGGTTGTTTTTTAATGTATTTGGTTGACCCAGTGGTTGAACCGTGACCCACTCACCACACTGTGTCAATGAAAAAACCGGTTTTTAAAACATTGATTAGTACTTATTTATTTGAGATGATATTTATGATGATAATTTATAGTTATAATGGTTTAGAATTTGTATGTTCAATAGCAATTGATATTTTAAAAGATTTTGACTTCAGATACGAATGAATCTTGTAGAAAACTTTTGCATCCCGTGCATTGCACGGGTAGACGGCTAATATATATATATATATATATAATTTTATGAAAATCATATATTAGCGGTGGGTTGGCGGGTTGGACGGGTTGAGCTAGGCCTAGCCCAATTTCAACTCTCTTAAATGGCAGTTTGGCGGTTTGTGAGTTGGCGGTTTAGCAGTTTGGCGGGTTGGGTTGGGCGGGTTTCGCGGGTTGACGGTTTTATGTACACCCCTAAATATTACAGATAAATACAAAATCACATAATTATCCTTAATTAATTACTTTATTTTCTTTTAACTTTAATTATGAGTTACATACTTTAAAGGCCCATAAACATTCTCGCATTTTCGTAAAACGGGGGTGTTCTCATTTGCATCTCAATATATATCGGACAAATTACGTAAAACTTAACAATATTCAATACTTAACTTATTTTAAAGGAGTAAAGTAGTAAACTACAATTTTGGTCCCTAAGGTTTACACGTTTCTACGAAAATCGTCCATAGACTTCAATAACTACAATTATCATCCCTACTGTTTACATTTTGATTTGAAAATCGTCCCCTGGTCAATACCTCCATTAAAAAATTCTGTTAAAATAACGACATTTTCATAAATTAATAGATATTATTGTAATAAATATTATATATTATATATATACACCCTCCCCCACCATTGAGACGCCGACGTACATCTCCGGCAGCCACATCTCCCTTCTCACCTTCCATCTCCGTCCGAACACACACACACACACATACACACACACAAAGTGTGGTCTTCTCGGAAAATGGCTACAACCCATCCGATCTCCATTCTCACATGAATGACGAAGACCACCTATGAGCGCTATGAACAACCACCACCTCTAGAGAAGACCACAGGTATGGAGAAGACCACCTGGGTTTTAGGTTGGGTTTTAATTAGGGAGGAATCCATCAGAGAAGGTGACGGGAAACTGGACTAGAGGTTGCCAGAGATGGTCTTGGTGCGACGTTCACTAATCCGTGAACCATCACTACCTCTAGAGAAGACCACAGGTTTGGAGAAAACCACATGTTTGGAGAAGACTACCCGCATTTTAGGTTAGGTTTTTGATTGGAGAGGAATCCGCCAGAGAAGGTAACCGGAAACTAGACCAGAGGTATCCATATATGGTCTTGATGTGATGGTCACTAACCAACACCTCCATTTTCAAACTACGTGTCCCCACAATCCTGGTGTATATTACCCAATGTCACCCATTCAAAACATTCATCAAATCAATACAACAAGATCATCAGAGGTCAAATCTTAGCACCCACCAAAATTAATTTCTAATTATGCAATAATCAAGCCAATAATGGAAGGATTTATCCTATTGTTGATGCATGCCATGAAGAAACAAAGACCTCACAACAATTACCGGTCCTTCTCCGTCGGTTCTACCTGCAACTACCATGTTCTCGACGGAGCTGATGCAACGATCACTATATACACACACACAAATATATATATATACAATATCAATATAAGTTAAAGGAAATTACAACTAGGTCCCTTATGTTTTATGGTTTAAATGAAAATAAGAAAAAACAAAGAAAATTGCAAAAAGAGAGAAAAAATATGATTGAATGAAAATACCCCTGACTCTAACGGATAATTTAAGCGGAGTTAGTGACTAGGGATGATTTTCAAACAAAAATATAAACAGTAGGAACGATAATTATACTTATCTAGGGACGATTTTTGTAGAAACGTATAAACCTCAAGGACCAAAATTGTAGTTTACTATATTTTAAAGGTATCGACAATAATTTTATAATGGCGTAATTTACAAAATAAAATACATATTTTTAATGTATTGTTAGTAAAAATTATTAACTAATTAATTAATTAATACAGTAAGAGTGTACGATGAAAACAATAAGGAAGTCAAAAAGAAAAAGAGATAAAACTAGAAGGACTAAAATTGTAATCTAACTATATAATCTAATAAAACAAAAAATGAAAAAGATAAAGAAAAGATAAATGGACTAAAATACCTTGAAGTTAACTAACTATTTTAATTGGACTTACTCAAAGGGACCAAAAGTGAAACAAAATGGTAACTACAATGACCAAAAGGGTAATTAGTTTTAAAGAGGGACCAAAGTTGATAATAGATAGCAACCATAAGGATCAAATATGCAATTTACTCTTAATTTTAAGTTTTATTACGTTTGGATTTTGTATAAGATAAGTTAGATAACAAATAATAAAAGAGTAAATTATGTTTTTAGTTTCTGTGGTGGTTAAATATTTTGAATTTTCTTCTTGCAGTTTAGAAATAGTGGTTTTTGTCCCCATGGTTTGTAATTCATTGCTATTTTTGTCTTTATGATATACAACTAATGTTTTTTGGTCCATGTGATTTATAATTCTTTATTGTTTTGGAATTAATTCAGGGTCGAAAATAAAAATAAATTGCAAACCATAGAAACAAAAATCGTAATTTCTAAACCATAAGGACGAAAATTAAAATTATTAACAAACCACATGGACAAAAATCAAAATTATTAACAAACTACATGGACAAAAATCATAATTTACCCCTGTGGTATTATGGTTTTTCTTTTTTGTCCTCTGATTTCGTTTATTACAAAAAAAACCTTATGATAAAACTTTTGTCTTAGTTTTCACCCATCACTCTAACGAGTCACACATTGGGGTTTTTAGTCAGTTTAAGGGTTTCTATTTAGATTTTAGGATTTTTTTTAAATAGTAGTTACGTACCCACACGCGATGTGGCGCGAAATATCTTGCAATCGAAACCGAGAACTCGAGAAGGCAATCACACTTCATTTTTTGTTCTATTTCCTTCTTTTTCGCCGTTAATTTTATGGATATATGTGATTTTCTATCGCAAATATTTGTAGAATGTTCATATACCCTCTAAATTATGGGGTTGTTTGCAAGTAAAATTTTATCTTGAAAGCCAACTGAAAAATACGAAGGTTGAATCTTATAAAAATCAATCACTTCATATAATTTATTTGAAGAAACGGTCCATTTATCAAATCTCGAAATAATTTGAGAACCTTGTTTATGACAACTTTACATTAATTGAATACAAATTAATAAAATGTCCATCTTTCAAAAATCAACGATAATATACAAACATCAAAATTATCATAATATTAAACTTTTGAAACATCTATTTGAAATAAAAGTATGTAAAAAAAAACAAGATGCGTTGAGTATTAAAATTACTCTCTATGAATTTAAACTTTAAACAACTTCTAACATTCCTTAATATCTAGGATATCAAACATCCCTCCATGCCATTTAACCCCTTTCATCTCCCATCCACACTATAAGAAATTTGTCATCAATTTCTCTATTTCCTTGAACACCGAAACATGAGGAATAAAAAGGAAGACCCACAATTAGCGAACATACTTATTTGATACACAATTACAAAACAAGATTCTCTAAATCATGATCTGTGTTTTTATTTAATATATCATGATAAAAAAATACTCATAGACAAATATGAGGATGTAAAACCTAAAAATATCTAATATTGTCACTCTATCTTCACAGATCCACCACTTAAGTTATGGTGGTTATACCTATAGCTAGCATGAATAACCGACAAACACAACCCTTCCATCTTCATGTAGACATTCAATTTGCAACATATAAGACATTATTAAGTTGCTACAATTATTTAGGAATTTGGTCAAGAAGTAGATGCACCATTGAATTTAGAATCATGAGCATATATAATAGAGTGTATATAACTTTTTGAAGGAAACACATAACCTTGATTCAAATAAAGCAAACAAAATTTCACATCATGAGCATAAATGTAATTGTTAATTGTTCATAATCCAACCTACTTTTGGCTTAAATGAGGGAGGCCATTTTAGATGCAACAATCTCCATAAGGCCCTTTGGATCGTCCACATTAACCCAATGGCGAGACATAGGAGAAACCACAACTAAAACCTTACCTTTAGATTCGTCGCTCTTCAATTTTCAAGGCTTTTGAGCTTCTGAATTATATGTAGGTCATGTCATTGTTTTCAACAACCATAATCTCCATCCTTTTAGGTGAGAATTCTAGTATTAGCCAATAAGCCATCTCCCTTATGAATAACAAACAACAAACAGATTAATAATAACAAACAATCCACTACGAGTATATACCACATTTTGGCAGTAAAAGGAAAAAAGAAAAAAAATGCCCAAATAAAAATATAGAACTTTGTGACAACCAACATATGTACTTGTCATCTTTACCTTTAACATTTATTTTGATAGCTTTCTGTTGACTTTGTGGTAGACAAGCATGGACCGTCTCCAAAAGTTCAGGAACAATCAATTCCATATCCTTTGCAAAGTAATACAAGATTTACAGTTGATCGTATGAATCCTTGATTAGAAACTCTTAGATCCTGAAATACATTCTTTGCCTTGTAGACTCGCACCTATCATGTTTAGTAGTAGTAATTCACCATAAACACCAATCATACATGAATAAATTTACAATTCGAAATATTAATTTTCATACCGCTAGATCAGAGAATGCCCCTAAAGAGAGTGCAAAATGGATAAGAGGCTTAGGGTATTCAATAGCATAAACATGTTGGGTAGGCACTGTCATCAACTTCCTCCCTGGAGATAGCAGTGACTGCAGCCACTGATCTCTCTCTCTCTCTCTCTCTCTCTCTCTCTCACACACACACACACACACACACACACATACACACACACACACACATATATATATATATATATATATATATATATAGTAGGTGTTAGTATAAAAACATTAAAAATTTAAACATACTTTCAGATATAAAGATAAGAGGCAAACCGGGACTCTGAAGTGAGATCGGATTCCTAATATAGAGCTCTATATGATATATGCATTTACATATTGTCCACCCACATTATAAGTTTCCTGAATGAACTACAACCCAAAAACAAAAAAGAAAATTTTCAATCTCTAACATTTCTGTGGAAAGATATTAGAAAAGCACAAGCTTTACCTTCAAAATGGAATTAGTTCTTGAGTTGTTATGAGTTCCATATGCTAAATGTTCCTGCAAGATATAAAATATCACACAAACATATATTTTAATGTATGCAACCTGAAGCTAATTGACCTACATACATGCATTACCAAAGCATTATTAAGGTTGATCCAAAACACAAGCTTCTGTTCACGCTTCATTTTCCCAGGGTTAATCTTCTCAAGTTTCTTTATTAGTGTTATATGTTAGATATTTAGGGTTTTACTATTTGGGCCTCTTGGCCTTTTTTGTAGTTTCCTAATATAGGATCCTTATGTATCCTCTCCTATTGTGAATAAGAAAAATACAATTCCCGTAATATTATCATCGTATTAGAGCCCTAATGGAACCCTAGCTGTCATCGTTAGAACTCGCCAGAACCCTAGCTGCCATTGTCTAAATCTGCTTTTCCTGTCAAGAACCTTGATCCCTGTCTAGATCTGCTGCCGCTGCCGGCATCCATATCTTGCCGCCGCTACCGCCGTCCAAATCTGCCACCGCTGCCGCCATCCAGATCTTCCACCGCTGTCCCAGTCCAGATCTGCTATCTAGAACCTCATCCTTGTCCAGATCTGCTGCTGCCATTGCCGTCGTCGTCCAGATTTATTGTCGTCCAGATCTGCCTTCCAGATTTGATATTTTTTTGCTGATACCACCACCGTTGTCCAGATCTGCTGTTGTCGCCGTCATCCAGATCTGCCGTCCAGATATGATCTTCTTTGCTGTTACTCCAACAATGTCATCTACAGATAAAACTCAGCAACCTACGTCTAGTGACTTCACCGTTCCTGGTATAACTAATTTTGTTTTTCTGTTAAAGATTCCGGTTAAACTCAATTCTACAAATTGGACTCAATGGAGACAAAGATGATCATTTAAGCAAGGACCCTCCAGATCCTAAAACCCGGGAATGGAAGCTCAATGATTGTGGTATCCGAATGGCCCTATGGAATACAATGGAACCATAAGTCCTAAGCATTGCTTAGAACTACCCTACCACAAATTAAGAAGATGTGGATCCACTTTGAGTCTTCCTTCTCGGCCAAGGAATCCTTGTCCCATACCTATTCTTTGTTCGGATCCTATTTCAGATGTGAGCAAGGCGATTCTGATCTCACCGAGTACTACACGAGGCTATTGAAGCTATATGAGGAGCTCCGAGTTCTTTTCCCCGTCACTCCCGATGTTAAAGTTCAGGAGGAGTGACTAACAAAGATGGATGTGATGACGTTCATTTCGGGATTGTCTGCCAAATATTCCGGTGCTCGTCCTTTGTTACTAAGTCACTCATCATCTCAGTCATTGGCTTCCATGTATCATCTTGCACGGGAAATGTACTCCAGTAGCTCTTCATCCCAATCATTTGGGAGTGACATATTGGCTTTTTCAACCTTTAGTAGCAAAAACGGTGGAAGAGACGGATATAGAAAGAAGATTCAATGTTTTTATTGCAAGGAGTTTGGGAACACAAAGTATAACTGCCCTAATCGTCCTCTTTCTAGACCTGGATCTCAACCACCATCTCGTCCTCCTCAAGACCAGGTTGCATCTATAGATATTATTACCGCCACTCACATAGTACACGATGAAGATGTCTCTCAAGCCCAATATGAATTTTCAAATCAGGTTCCTTCTAATCCTCGTCCTAGCACAACACAATTAGGTATATCATCTACTTGTTTTTCTGCATGCTCGACATCCTGGATTATTAATTCAGGAGCCATGGATCACATGACTGGGAATAAAGACCTGCTATCCAATCTCAATACCGAGATTCCCCATACTCCAGTTCGGCTTGCTAATGGATCTTCGTGTCAAATTCGGTGCATGGGATCCACTAGCAAACTGTCAAACCTAAACCTGGCATCTGTTCTTTATGTTCCCACTTTTCCTGATAGCTTAATATTCGTTAGCCAAATTACAAAAAGACATAACTATTCTGTAACCTTTTTTCCAACCCATTGTGTCTTTCAGGAATTGGGGACGAACCGCTTGATTGGCACAGGTTTTGAATCTTAGGGTCTTTATTGTTTGTTTGCATTGCGATCTTCAGTAGCACATCTTTGTGATTCCAGTATCAGAGAGACTCATTGTCGGCTAGGCCACCCTTCTTTACAAGTTCTAAAACAATTGAGACTAGATTTGTCGTTTGTTCGTGATATGTCCGAAGATTCAAGTTCTAAATGTAATTCAATTATAATAACAAGATGAACACAAATCGATTACTCAACCTGTTATCAATTGATTACTGAATTCGATTACAAAGCTCTCTGTGACAGTTTCTCTCTCTACAAACTGTTCTGCGTGTATATTGAATCTTTAACTATCAACAACTACTTCTTCTAACCTAACTCTAGTCATATGTCTATTAAAAGAAAAACATGCTTACAAAGACAATTAAAAACAGAATACAATGACTTTGACTTTGACAATAATTACAACGACTTTGACTTTGACTTTAAGAGTTGACTTTGAGCTTTGACTTGCTTGACTTTCAATCTTCAGACTTCATGATCTTGTATCCAACAAATATATGCTCTAACAATCTCCCCCTTTGGATTCAAGATCATCTCTAAAAGATTTTGCAATTCAATCTCCCCATTTCGTTGCATTGAAAAACTTTAAAATTTCATCTCCCCTTGTAAACTTCTTTTCAACTTAGATCATCTTCAGAAATAAACATTTGAGCAATCTCCCTCTTTTTGTCAGAATATCATCAGATTAAATCTCCCCAAAATCTATCTTCAAGAGCAAAAACAATCTCCTCAAGGTTGTAAAACCTCTTTCAGACACTGGAAAGAAATTATCTTCAGATTCAACTCAGTTTGCTTCAGCAAATTGTCTTCAAAAGAAAATTTCAGTAAAATTCAGCTCGTCTTCAAAATTCTTTAAATTTGCTCTTTCAGCATTCAACAAACTTTCTTCAAATTCACTGTCTTGACACAAACTTCTTCTTTTAGTTCCAACTTTTCTTTATCGAACCAACAATTCTTGATCACTTCTCAAACATTTCTTGATCCTCACTCCCATCTATAACATTTCTTGATTACCTCTCCCCCTTTTTGATGATTAGAGCATGAAATCATCAAAACTTTACACAACTAATGTCTTTTACAAATCTGATCTGACCACTGATCTTTCCAACAAGCCTCTGACCATCTATTGATCTAAAAAGATATTCATCCGAATCTATGCAAATTCAGAAAAATTATGAGTGTAACACCTGAATCAAGAAATGAATCTGTTAAAATGCTTGTCAGCAACACTAAGTCACTGTGTGTAACGAATACACATTGGAAAGTAGTTTTTGTGATGTTCACTCTCCCACGTCTTCCATTCAATCATCGAATAACACAAGTTAATTCTATGAACATTTTGACAAAAAAACGAATTTTCTTGTGTGCTCGTGCTTGTGTTTGAAAGAATTAAGCACAAATGATTGCTTTTAATAGGCTCAAAATTGTGTAAACCATTGAGACAACAAAAGTATAACACCGATGCAATTGTGCATGATCGAAGTGCGAAGGTGGGCCTGACTTCCTTCTTTTTCAATATCCAGATTTTCCAAATAAAAATCAGATAGATTATGTGCTTCGTCTCCTTGAAATATCAAACAATTTCTTTTTGAGAAGAAAATGAGTAACTGGTGGGGTTTTTATCAAGAGTTGGCATGGGCTAGTTGCCTGTTTCAATGATGTTCACGAAGAATTGTGAAACACCAACAAAGTTGGTGCAAAGTTTGATATTCTTTTACTCTGTTCTCTCACCCTCTTTCTTTTTAATCATTGAGCTCGATTCTAACTAAACTCTCATTTCCATTTTAACTCATCACTCAACCCACACTCAATTATTTTTGACTTCTCACACATTCGATCACTCAAGGATTAACTTCTTGGGTAGGAAACACTGTTTAACGTGAATCCATAGAAGTTTCAGTTAAGCTCACACAATGAACCCATGTAATCCTAAAAGAACATGTTGCTTAAACAATTTAACTTTGCAGTTAAAGTACAATGTTAAATACAAGTCAGATATCTGTATGCTCATAAATGTAATCATGATGATTTGAACATTTTTAAACATTGAAGATATTTCAAACAAGTATATTGAATGAATGAAATGAATACAAGAAACTTGTTTGAAACTTTGACAGTGTATGAAAAAGATCTAAATCAGAATGATTTATGAAGAAAAGCTTAGGTCAACAAAAATTGGATATTGTCTATACGAATCAAAATATAGACACTCTTGAAAGAAACGTTTCGAAATGAAATCACGCTCAAAACTTTATGCATATCAAGCGGGGTGTATCACCATCGAAAAAATTGTTCAATTTGAGACATGGTGATAACATATTCAACAAAAAATTAAACCGCTGTGTGTGAATACTTGACAATATATGGAAAAGATAATATGCAAGCATTAATCTTTGGAAACACACGGTTTGTATATCATTTAAGTACAAGTAAATGAAAACATTTAAAATCACACTTCTATATTCATGAAATCTTTTAAGAATCAGAAGTGGTTTGAACATTTAAGAACATGTTTTCATATCTGAAAGTTGTCCTTCTTTCAGACACGTATGAGATTAAGATTAGAAATAAATCTTTTCGCTCAGTCTTAAATCTCATCATGTCAGCTCTAAGTCATATATGATATGATCATGTATGGTCTCTCTCAATTCTGCAAAAATCAAAAGTCGTCAAAGTACAAAGCTTTATTCACAAATTTTATTGAAAAATAAATGACATAAAGCAATAAAACTTTGAAAATACGAGTTCTGATCAGATATAATCAGAAGTCATATACTCCCCCTGAAATTATGCATTAAATTTATCTCACACTCCCCCTGAAAACATGAACAATGTTGAGTGCAGATATCTTTCAGATAATATTGCAAATGCATATTTTTCAGTAAAAATTATGTACTCCCCCTTTAAGGTTGAACTTATCATTTAAGTATCAGAGTACAACCACATATCATCATGGGAGTATCTTTGATCATTGAAGAGCGAGTCCTAAACTGTTGTGTTTAGAAGTCAAACTCTTAATCTTTGAAGAACGAGTCCTGAACTGTAGTATTCAGAAGCCTTGGTTCTCTTACTCCCCCTTGAATTGAGGTGCCAGCAACACAGATTCATCCTTTGGCTTTTGTACCTACTGGTATTTGTGTCCATGTTTGTGAGTTGCAGTTCTATTAGGAGTAATAGAATAAGAACCATACCAGTAATGATCACTCATTTTATGAAAAAAATCATATGTATGACAATAAGAACAATAATTCTTCTTATGAGCTAACCTGAGTAATTGATTTCTCGAGTAAACAAACTCAGGTTTACCTTTTCGTACACTGATCTTCTTGGTATTTGGTGCATGTACACATGATTTCTTACCTTTCTTCTCTTCATTCTTTTCATCATCAACTGGTTTCACTTTCCAAATCAACTTTTCTTCTTCATATCTCCTTCTTCTTCTTCTTCTGAATGTATCTGAACCATCTACATTTCTATCAAAGAAAATGTTAGTAGTACGAATCTGATCATATGAATTAACTTACCTTTTTGTTGAAACAGTTCTTTGATGTGAGCTTGCTACTGTCTTTTTAGAATTAGCTGAATCATTTCTAAGTGTGTGGATAATTGACTCTGGAGTCTTCTGCTCAGTCACCACCACCTTAGAAACAATTTCTTCAAGCTCTTTTATCTTTGAAGATAATTTGTCTCTTTCTTTGACGAGTAGGTCAATCCTTTCTAGAAATTCAGACTTCGTTTTCTGATCTTTCAAGGCACCAGTTGACAATTCAGATAACTTCTCTGTCAGCTTCTTTATTTCTGTCTCAAACATCTGTCTTTCTTCTTCTAAACCATTCTCAACATTCTTTATCTGACCATATATCTCTTTGAAGATTCCAACATTCTTTTGTTCAATGGACTTCTTCTCCTTTGCAAATTTGTCTCTTTCCATTATGATTACTTTCTCAAAATCTGATACTTTTTGAGAAAGTTTAGCACATTTATGCTCAACAGTTTTCTTCTCTTCAAAACTTTTCCTTGAAAAATATGAGAACTTCTTTGCAAACTCTTTCTTTTCTTTATCAAAATCATCTCTGTCTTTGGCCATCTTTAGCTCCAGATCAGAAATCTTCTTATTCAGCTCTTCATTAGCATATTTTAGATTCTGAACTATCTTCTCATACTTATCAACAGAATTTGCTTGCTGAATTTGAACAATTTGATCTTCCAAGACTGAAAACATTCTTTTCAGCTTAGTATTCTCAGCTTCCAAACTCAGTACCTTTTCTTCATTCAACCAGAAGTCTGTTTCAGAAGATCTTCATTTATTGTCCTTAAGACACTGACTTCTTCTCTCAGTATCCGCTTTTCATCATGATATCTTTTTAATCTCTTTGAATAGTAGTCAACTGAAGAAGCGAGATTTTTGTTCTCTAGTGTGAGCTTGGAAATCTTTTCTTCATCATCAGAAAAACACATCTTGAATATCTTGTTTCAAAAAGAACTTGAAATGATCGTTAGTCCAAGTGAAATAAGAAATATAGAAAAACTTAGAAAGATTTCAGAAATTAGATTTCCAAAAATCTTTAAGTATGGAATTCGCACACTACTATTACACACACAATTCGCATAAAAGCACAAATAACTAACTTCAGAATTCGCATATAAGAGAAACTACCAAGAATTCGCATACACACAAACTATAGAATTCGCACACAAGGAAAATAACCAAGAATTCGCACAAATACAAACTTCAGAATTCGCACACAAGAAGAAATCAGAATTCGCATGCAACCCTTATGCGAAATCTAGACTTGAATTTTTTTGAAAATCATACCTTTTGCATGAAACTTTTCGTATACGCTTTTCGCACAATAAACGCATACGAATTCTGGACTTGAAGAAATTTTAAAGCCTTTTTATGCGAGTTCTGAAGAATTCGTATGACACACTGATGCGAATTCTTAACTTTTCGCACGAGACACATATGCGAATTCTGTCCTTGAGATTTTTCAAGAAAACTTTTCGTATCAAACACTTATGCGAAATCTGTCAATTCCCACACAAAGATATACAAATTCTTAGGAATACTTATCACACACACATGCGAATTCTATGCAATTCGCATAACACAGATATGCGAATTCTACACTTATGAGAATTTCAAACAACACAAATATATGAAATCCAACAATCTACGAATTCTAGATGCGAATTCTCAAAATTCTTTGCGAGTTCTTCATGAACTTATGCGAGTTCTTGAGATCTCGTCGAAAAAACACTCTGATTTCTTCAAAAATCCATCAATCCTTCGATTTCCAGTCTATAACTTCGACAATTTACTAACTAATACATCTAGAATTAATTACAATCACTGAATTTTAATAAAAATCACTTAAAAGTACAACTCGATCCAATTACAGTAGGACTGAACTCGTGAACTTTCGAATGACAAAATCTCAAAATTCATGAAAATTACAGTGCAAAACTCCAATAAACCTATACAAGATTCATCTAAAGCACTATACAAACTCAATATAATCAAATAGACTCGCAAATTCTCACAAAAATTCAATACTTGATCTACAACTCAGAAAAATAGTCCGAAAACCATATTTTCTTGATTTCAACTTGAATCTGCTCTGATACCAATTGATATGTCCCAAGATTCAAGTTCTAAATGTAATTCAATTATAATAACAAGATGAACACAAATCAATTACTTAACCTGTTATCAATTGATTACTGAATTCGATTACAAAGCTCTCTGTGACAGTTTCTCTCTCTACAGACTGTTCTACGTGTATATTGAATCTCTAACTATCAACAACTACTTCTTCTAACCTAACTCTAGTCAGATGTCTATTAAAAGAAAAACACGCTTACAAAGACAATTAAAAACAAAATACAATTACTTTGACTTTGACAATTATTACAACGACTTTGACTTTGACTTTGAGAATTGACTTGCTTGACTTTCACTATTCAGACTTCATGATCTTGTATCCAACAAATATATGCTCTAACAGTTCGTGAGTTACTTTGTGAGTCATGTCTGCTGGGTAAACACACTCGTTGCCCTTATCCCCCTAGAGAGTCTAGTCGTGTTACCGCTTTATTTCAGTTAATTCACTCCGATATATGGGGTCTGTGTCCTGTGATTTCTAGTAGTGGTTTAAATATTTTATTACGTTTGTTGATGACTTTTCTCGTGCAACATGGGTTTATATGCTCAAGTCACGTAATGAAATATTTTCCAATTTTTGCGATTTTCATGCTTATGTCAAAACCCAATTTGATGTTCCTATTAAAACTCTAAGATCTGACAATGCCAAAGAATATTTTTCTTCAGATTTTATAAGTTATTTATCTATGCATGGTATTGTACAGGATTCATCGTGTGCCTATACACCCCAACAGAATGGCATTGCCGAAAGAAAGAACCGCCATTTGTTGGATGTGGCTCGCATTATGATGATTCACAATAACGTACCATAAAGTTTTTGGGCTGATGTTGTTCATACAGCTAATTATCTGATTAACTGTAGGCCATCTTCTGTCCTTAAAGGAAAGACACCTTTTTCCATTCTATTTCCAAAAGGCACTTCTTTTCCTTTGGCTCCTATAATCTTTGGATGTGTTTCTTATGTCCACGATCATCGCCTGGGACATAACAAACTTGCAGCCCGTGCTATCAAGTGTATGTTCCTTGGGTATTCACGTATCCAAAAAGGCTATCGTTGTTACAGTCCTACCTTGTGTAGATATTTTACCTCGGCTGATGTCACCTTCAATGAGTTAAATCCCTTCTATGACAAACCTGTCTCTAGTGGTTATAGTCAACCAATCTCGTTTTGGATCCTTTTGAATCTTCAGATCCTTCGGCCTTTGATAGTCCCGTGCAGACACCAAACGTAGCTATTCCGACACAACCGCCTAATACTCGTTTCACAAATGTGTATGTTCGACAGCGTCTGAGATAAGTGCTTGAGACCCAAGAGTTCTTGCCTGTGCATCATGATTATAGTGAATCTCCTGTTCCACCACTTGATCCACACATTTCCTCATCTATGGATACAGTGTACGACCCAGTACCTAATACACCTCCACCACCACTTACCGAAACCTATGACCCACCTGGTGCCCCTCTTTCTGATATTCCAATTGCCTTGCATAAAGGCACACGGGCTTGTACCCGATATCCCATTCATGATTATCTTGCTTATTCTCATCTCTCTTTAGATTCATGTGCCTACACCACAGCCGTGGATAGCCATTTTATTCCCAATAATGTAACTGAGGCGCTTAATCATCCAGGATGGTTGCAAGCAATGTAGGAAGATATGGATGCCCTACAGAAGAATCATACTTGGGATTTGGAACAACTTCCTCGTGGAAAGCGCAAAGTGGGTTGTAAGTGGGTCTTCACTATAAAACTTCATCCTGATGGGTCACTTCATCGTTTGAAAGCCAGGTTAGTTGCCGAGGGCTACTCCCAAGACCATGGGATTGACTATGATGAGACGTTTTCTCCGGTGGCCAAAATGCCTTATGTTCGAATTTGTATCGCTTTGGCTGCCATTACTCATTGGCCGCTTCATCAGTTGGATGTCAAGAATGCTTTTCGTAATGGCATTATTGAGGAGGAGGTATATATGGAACAACCACCGGGTTTGTTATTGCGGAGGAGTCCACAGAGGTATGCCGATTACGACGTTCATTGTATGGTCTCAAACAATCCCCTCGAGCATGGTTTGGACGGTTTTCAGATGTTCTCCAGGAATTTGGTATGAATCGCAGTTCCCAGGATTATTCTGTGTTTTTCAGGCATCGTGATGATCGACGAATCATACTAGTGGTTTATGTAGATGACATAATTATCATCGGAGACGATAGGACCAAGATTTCAGATTTGAAGCAATTTCTACGAACACAATTTCAGGTAACTGATCTTGGACGACTTTGTTATTTCCTTGGGATAGAAGTATCTTGATCTCCACCAGGGATTCTTCTATCTCAACGAAAATATGTTCTTTATATTCTTACTGAGTGTGGTCTATTGGGATGTAAACCAGTTGACAAACCAATGCTTTCTACGAGAAAACTTCTTCCAAATGATGGAACTCCTCTAAAAGATCCAGATAGATACAAGCGACTGGTTGGAAAACTAAACTATTTAACGGTTACTTGACCAGATATATCATTTTCGATTAGTGTCTTGAGTCAGTTCATGACTTCTCCTTATACAATCCATTGGGGGTGGCACTTCATGTTTTGAGGTATCTCAAAGCCACACCAGGCTTAGGGATACTTTAGTCAAATCAGGACCACTGTCAAGTGGGTGCATTCACTGAAGATGGGGATGGTAGGATATCTGGTTTCTCTGATGCTGATTAGGCTGGTTGTCCTGTTTCCAAGAGATCGACTACAGGAAATTTTGTATTTGTCGGTGGGAATCTAATTTCTTGAAAGATCAAGAAACAACATACAGTCTCCTGATCGAGTGCCGAGTCAGAGTACAGTCCCATGGCAGATGTGTCGTGTGTGATGACATGGATAAGAAGAATTCTAAGAGAGCTTGGAGTAATTACTGACGACTTGATGAGATTATATTGTGATAATCAGTCATCTATACATATGTTAGTCCAAGATTCAAGCAATCAAACACTTAAGAACACAATTGAGAGAGAATTTCTAGAGAGAGAAAGTGTATGTCATATATCTCACAAAGTCACATATTACACTTACTCACATTCTTACAAGAACAAAGAACCAAAATCTTATATATGGGTCAAACAAGCCTTGACCTCATATAAAGCAAAGGTTAGAAAAAGTCAAACTTTACATTACAAACGATCTAAACAAAATACACTAACAATCTCCCCCTATTAGATCACTTTGTAAGTCTCCTGACGCGATTATCTCTGATTCCCAATAATGTTTCAAATCTTTCGATGCCTCTTCTAAAATTAATTCTGTCATTAAGAGCCTTAAGAATTCTTTGCATCACCAACTTAACTCTTCTGGGTAAATGCTCACCACCTTGCATTCTCTACCTTTCACTTTCTTTGTATCTTTCATCGAGTTGTAGTCTGATCACCTTGAGTGTTCTATCAGAGAACTTTGCAATCTCAGAAACTCTGAAGAACCTCTTCTCATTATCTCCATTCTTGTAGACTACACCCAACTCTGGTTCGTCCAGGACAGTAAACAAAGCATAATCATCAATGTTAGATAGATTCGGATTTGGCTTTGTCATGTTGACTCTCCTCTGATTGGTCTCTATACCCAATTGAAAGTCATAACAGTAAGTATAGTAGGTGTGTCTTCTCATGAACCTTTTGACGACTTCCAATGCAAACACTATACTTTCTCCCCTTATGGCCATAGCACTAAACAAATGATACATAAACTCAAGATCCTCAACATTTAGATGGTTGAAGTCTGCTTCTGTAAAATGACATTCACTCAAATCTCTTCTCTGAACATAAAATATTGGATACCAATTTGTCATGAACTTCTTCAGCCTTACTTCTTTCACTGTCAGAATGTCAGATTTGTTCTTTACTTCTCTTCTAGAAAAGGAACTATGAGAGCATGCCTCATTTGTCTAAGTTCAGCTTCAGAAGGAATTAGAGGTGCTTCAGGTTCATTTTCATTGGTATTGGATGGTCCTGCTTCATTTTGGTTAGGCATAGTGGGTATATGAACATTAACTTCTTCTGGTTGATCATTCATTGGTTGAGCATCTTGTATTGGACTAGGAGACCTTGCTGGGATTAGATTTTTTGTTGGGCTTTGATGGCTTGTTGGACTTGGATGACTTGGTGGCATATCAACTACATCAGAAAAGTTGAATTCTTTAAAAGCTGGAATCACTGGAGCTTCATTGGTAGTTTCAAGAATTTCATTATGCACTGGACTGAGTTGAATATCATCTAGAGTCCCCAATAAAGTATCTAACACATTAGCTTCATCATCAGAAATACCATCACCTTCATCATCAGAATCCATCAATTTCTTCTTATCTTCTTCTTTAACATTCCAGAACTTATCATATTTTTCATTGGATTCTTCTTCATCATCTGATGACAAATCTATCACATCAACTGCATCCATTTTTGTGAGCAATATAATTTCATCCCTAGTAGCAACCTTAGGCTTTACAACCCTTGGTTCTACTTATGGATTCACATACAAAACCAATTCCCTACATTCAATATGCTCATTCTGTTCATTCTGCCTTTCTGGATGATGTTGAGCATTCTTTTCTTCTTCCACATTCACAGACTGAATATTTGCATCATAATCTCCAACAGTCTTCTGTCTTTTACTCATCTCCCCCTCATGATCTTGATCAAGATTAGGATCATGTCTCTTTCTGGTAACTGCTTGAGATTTGCAAGAAGACTGAACAACCTTTGTGAGCTCTTGAATAGACTTGACAACATCTTCTTTGAAAGCTTGAAATTCTGCCACAGTCACTACACCTTCTAGAACTTGAAGAACAAGCTGTTTGTGATTGTTGAGACCTCAGAAGACCTATCAAATCAACATTAGATTGATCTGTAGGTGCTTGTGAGAGCAACTTAGCATAGAGCAGTGACTTCAGATCTTCTACATACATATCTACTTGTTGTACTGGTGGATGTGGAAGTGGAGGTGGTTGTGGTTCTTTAGTAACCAGATCCTTGCCTTTGAGCAATCTTTTCACTTCTCCAATCTCGTTCTGAAATCTTTCAAACAAACGGTTTTCAACAACCTTTAAGGCACCATGGAGAAATTTCTTTCACCCGAAGTCTGGGATAGTAACACCAGGGCTACTTAAGCTCTCCGTTATCACAACAGTTGACGAAGCAACTATGTGGCCTGTGTTGAAAGTTGGCAAGATGTTAGCAATGACAAGACTTCCATCCCATCCTCGTAGTTCAGAATGTGAATCTACTATTGATGTTCCGATTGGGTCACGAAGACTTCCGATATTAGCAGTTTGTATCAGTGTCCTAGGAATAAAGATAGATGTTACAATTGTCTCTAGACTCGATTGTGCATTGAAAGATAGTGAGAACTGGGGTTGATGTTCTCTATTTTCAATATCTAAACTCTCCGAGTGAGAGCCAGATAGAAGTTGTGCTATATCCTCGTGAATATCTGAGACTATCACCAGTTGTGAGATGACAGAATGGCTGGCATGGGTGTGCAATTGCATAAGGGGCTGTTTGGAAGTTACTGAATGATTTAGTGCAATATGATTAAGTGGCCAGAGTGGTTAAGAGAGTCTGTATGATTTAGTGTCAGATAAAAAATGATTGTTTGGAAACTGCTCTGAATGAATAGTCTGAATGGCATAAAACTACCATTTTACCCCCAGTTTGGTGTTTAATTAAAAATAACGTTTAACAAAAGTTCTGACAGAAATTTCTAAATGAAAACTAGAAAATAATTAATGGTCCAAGCCAATACATGATTCTTATCAATCTAAACAAACACAACAATGCATGTTCAAGTTTTGGCATAACAAAACAATACATGAAATGCAAGTACAAACACAAATTTTTGCGTACAACATCTAATTTGAAGCATTTGAAACCAATTGATTTGCAATCTCATTTCGAAAATTACCCATGTACTCATTGTCATGGGAACCCCAAGGCGTTGCATCCATCTCTTCTTCCTTGCCTCCCTCAATTTCTTCGTGTGCTTTATTAATGAACATGGGGTTATTGTCATAATCCATGAATAATTGATCTTGCATATTGCACATTCTTATAAAGTTATGGATCGCAAAACAAGCAATTGCAATGTTTCTTTGTATTCGAAAAAGATATGGGGCCATTTGCTTCAAAATCGGGAATCTTGCTTTCAATACACCAAAAGCACGCTCGATTACATTTCTGAGTTGTGCGTGGGCATGATTGAATCTTTCTTCTTTGGTCAATGCACGTCGACGTTGAAAATCAGCTAGCCAATATCTTTTATTGCGATATGGAGTCAGAAATCCACGAGTGTTTGCTTATGCAGCATCGCAAAGATAATATTTTTCTACATTTAACATGTAAAGAAGCTATTGTTAAGTAAAATATTTAAGAAATCAATTATATTTAGTACTAAGTAAAAATAATAAATACGCAGAGGAAATGGAAAGCCAGAAGTTGGGTTAAATGCAACTTCTCTTAAAACTCTAGCATCATGTGCTATGCCCTCCCATCCAGCCAAGCATAAGTGAATACCATATTAAAATCACAAATCGCTAAAACGTTTTTGATAACATTCACCTCTTCCTCTGCCCCTATAACGAGCTTGTTGATCAACAGGCACAACTGCATGTACGAGAGTCCCATATAACGCACCTATTGCCCCCTTTATTAAAAAAAATGTAAACTATAAGAAACTTTTTAAGTACCTTCTGATTTTGCAAATTATATAAACGAAAACATACTAGAAATATTCCTCTAAGATATCTTTGTCGTTTCTGACATGTTCGGGGTTTCTTCATTGGACATTCCCCGTACAACTTCTCTAGAAAATTCCATCATTTCTCATAGTACTTGACGTAAATATCTATGGATAGTATCCGTTGAATGTTGCAATCTCCGTTTAATCATTCTATAGCGCTCATTGTGACCTATTATTGTTAAAAAAATTGCCATCTTCTCCTCAACACTTGCATTCCTACTATTTTGCAACCAATTCATTTGTTTAAAATGGTTGCATAATAGTATATAGGCGTCACAGGAAAGACGCATCAATTCAAGACATTGCGTATTTAAGCCATTTAACAATTCTAGAGTATACGCATGTCCGGTCAACGATGGCGTATTGTTTCTTATCCTTTCTTTTCTTGATGTAGCTTTTCGTTTCAAATACAACCAAAAAAGTAATAAAAGAAACAATTCTTACTCAACATCCATAGAGAGCACCTTGAAAAAAAAAATACATTATAATAAATAAAAAAACATATCCAAAGCTAGCAACACAATGTTCAAAAGTGTAACATGATACAAAAGTTAACATCAAAGTTACATCATCCAAAAGTCACGTGTTCAAAAGCAAAACATCATTCCAAAGCTAGCAACACAATGTTCAAAAGCATAACATGATTCAAAAGTTAACATCAAAGTTACATCATCAAAAAGTCATGTGATCAAAAGCAAAACATCATTCCGAAGCTAGCAACTCAATGTTCAAAAGCGTAACATGATTCAAAAGTTAGCATCATATCATCCCATGCTTTCGTCCTATCATTGTAACCCACCCCTTACAACCCTCCGGCTTTAAGACAACCACACTTTTCTATAATCCGCACTTTCACTAAAGATAAACGTCCCTGTGTTGTACAACGGGTGCTCCGTTCCCCATCCAAGTTCTTCCAACTTTTCCAAGAAAGAAGGCACATCATTCGAATATTATTCCATAATTGCTTTCACGGCCTTAGAAATATCTTCTTCAACTTGTGAGTTACTTGCTTGCTTACCCTTTCGCTTTTTGCTTTGTGTACGTGGACGAGAATCACACTCTTGTCCTAAAGTTGCGGTCGGGTTTTGTTGAGTGTTAGGAACAACCTCAACATCTTCACTCGAGTGATTAGAAAGTGGGTCGGAAATGTCGGGAATACTAAAACGTGGCCCATGACTTTCAATTCCTGTTACTTGAACTCCATCAAATAGTTGAACACAAAGATCGGGAAAAAGCAATCCTGTACTCCTTATTGGTTCTACATATTTTCTTATCAGTTTTAAAAATATTATATAAATAAAATTATAGAGATATCAAATGAAAAAGGATATAAAACGTTAAAATAATAAAGATACCTAAATTTCTATCTCCCATTCTTCATCGATTAGATTAAACGTGTTGGTTGTTGGGTCATACACATTGCCCGTTTTGTTTTTCAGTCTCGTCCATGCATTGTATTTTGCTTTCAAATTATCATAATGGTTTTTCATTTGTTTTTGATTTGCTATGAAGTTATGTTTGTTTTTAAGCGTCTCTGCAACTTTCTTCCATGAACGCGATTTAAGACTTGTGCCTTCTCGTCCATATATAACAACCTCATGTATACATGCTTCCAGAAAAGTTCGCACCTCACTCTCTTTTTTCCAGTTTATTCTACGTCTCTTTGGTTGTGAACCCTCACCAACCTCGTCCATACCTTACAATTTGAAAAAAACATTCCTTCAATAATGGATTTGAGAAGGAATTATGGATTGAGAATAACAAACTAGCAATAAGAAAATTTAGGGGTCTGGGTGCTAGCCTACTCAATTTTGATAGGCTAAAAACATATTTTATGGACTATAACATACGATACCAACTATCTATATTTGGTTGCCCCATTCCTAACATATAAATATTTGCAGCATTGAGTTTGGTGGCACATTTTTGATATACATAGAGATGAATCACAGTGTGGATTAATGGCATATTTTTGATGAATCACAGTGTTTAAACATAGAGAAGTACATATCAAAGTGGCATATTTTTGATGAATCACTATCTAAATTTGGCTGCCCCATTCATTTACTTTATATACATAGAGAAGTACATATCAAAGTGGATTGATGACACATTTTTGATGAATCACAGTGTTTAAACAAATCACAGTAGTTGGGTCAAATGAGGGGTGCAAGGTAATCACTTGATACAAACCACAGTGTTTATACGGATCACATTTTGTTATGAATCAAAGTGGATTGAGAAGTTGTTCAACAAAAATATAAGTGGATTGATGGCATATTTTTGATGAATCACTATCTAAATTTGTTTGCCCCATTCATTTACTTTATATACATAGAGAAGTACATATCAAATGGATTGATGGCACATTTTTGATGAATCACAGTGTTTAAACAAATCACAGTAGTTGGGTCAAATGAGGGGTGTAAGGCAACTACTTGATATAAACCATAGTGTTTATACGAATCAATTTTTTTTATAATCAAAGTGGATTGAGAAGTTGTTCAACAAAAATATATGGGGTGCAAGAAAAGTACTTGAAGACTATCACAATAGTTGAACAAACATGTTTATACAAATCAACAAATAGTTGAACAAAACTAAATTTGCAGGTCTCAAATATTACTTTCTCATCGATTTCTTATCAGCAAAAGGAGAGAAACAAGTTACCTCTTTCAATCGGCAAAGACAATAGAAGAAATCGATGGTCCCTTTCTCCTCTGGTGCAAAATCGATGGTGAGGTCGAGGGTTTTGATGAGTGAATCGAGAGTTATGAGGCTGATTGATGAGTGAATCGAGAGTTTTGAGGAGAAAATCGAGAGCCCTGTGAGAATGAAGCGTCGTTGAGAGAAGGGCAAATTAGGGAAAGATGGTAGTCTGAATCGTACAAGAGTCTTTTGTCTGACCGATTCAGAAAAATACCTCTTAATGGTATCATTAAGAGGTAAACAAACAACCCCTAAGTGGTCTACTTGTTGGTCCCAAAGGTGCTTAACAAGTTTGTAGAAGGGGGGGGGGTTGAATACAAACACAAAATTTTAAAGTTTAATAAATTGTTTATTGATAAATCAAATAACAATTTACAAGTTTGTTGCAGAATAAGATTAAGTAAAACCTAATCTAAACAAACTTAAGAATCACTAAGAAGGCTGCACTAGAAATAGAGAATAGGGGATTGGGATAATATAGAAAACAAGAATTTCTATATATTTAGAAAGATGAAGGCCACACTCAGATGGAGTGTTGATCTTTCTATTTATACCCTATGCATTAAATGCATGGCAGAGTACTTTACACGTGTCCTTCATTGGTTGGTTGAATGAGTCTGAATTTAGGAGACATTCTTTCGGCCGTATGATGAACAATGTAGTTGACAGAGTTGTTGTACGAATTGCTGCAGAGGTATGTCTTTTCTGAAAATCGTACAATGTGTGCAAGGATAAGACAAAAGAGACTTGAAGCATAAGCTAAGTGATCATCAATCACTGAATATCTCATCCTTCAGAGATATAAAGAAGTTCAGCTATCGCTGAAGCTTTTCCTCAGGTTTCTTCACGTGCGTAGACTTGTCTTGGCTTCACTGATATCCGCATCAGGTTATGAGTAGACTTGTCTTTGTTCAGCAGCTTTGTCTTCGATTCAGCAGTGAACATCTTTTGTCGCGAAACTTGTGTTCAGGGATTACGTTTAACTGTTTACATTAGAAATCATCAGCATTACTGAACATACTCAATATTAGATCGCTGATGGTTAAACACTAATACATATGAATGTTTACAAGAGAGATCATCAGCGATAACTGAACAGACTCAGTATGATCGCTGATGATGAAACACTAATACATAATGTTAAACGTAATTTTCACTAAGTATAGAAAAGGGTCATATCAAATCACTGAGAGAGTATGGATCAACAATCTCCCCCTATTTGATGATGACAAAGTAACTATGAAAAAATTACTTTAAGTCAAAATAAAGGATAATCATGACTCATAACATACATGTCCCAATTACTATCTTGAGGGATCTTTTACAATCCTGATGGAGTTAAGTATTTTACTGAAATTTTCATTAATTCAAAGAAAGAATTACAAGAGAGATGAAAATTATAAGTACAAGGGAAGATCTAACTACCGTAAGTCTAACTAATAGATTACAAGAAAGAAAAAACTATTATCTATCTAGATAGGATTTAAGGACCTTCATCATATAATCTGGTACTTCTTCTCCTTTTTGTCTTCGATAAGCTGATTCTTGTCGGATGAGAGTCTTGATCGGTTCACCTGAAGGAGAGTAAATACACCATAAGCACAAAAGGTCCTTGAGATGACTTAGAGGACATAGAGGGATTTCAGAGACTCTTTGAAATCGAGCTGACCTTCATCATCTCTGAAGAAGATTCCAAGGTTCTTCAAAACTTGCTTGGGATGAATGGACCACCAGGACGCAGGGATAGATCAAGAACTGAGAGATCAGAAGGAGGCCTGAATAGTGCTTCTTTTGAGAACTTGATGGAGGTGTCATTTTTTATCACTGCGACATTATCATAGGAGGAAGAGGCAACATTCTGTTTACTTGTTTTGGCATTGGAGGAAGAGCTGAAGGCACTTTCAGAATTGCAACGACTCTGTTGATGAGGGTTCCAAAGATTCCTTCAACATAGCCTTTGTACGTTGATTTAGACTTCTTCAGTGCTTCCTTGAACTCTAGCCATTCAAAGTAACCAAAATGTTCCAGTCTTGATACCAACATAGCTTTGACGCTTCCATCATCTCTAGTTATCTCTATAGTCACTGAAGTTTGATCCTTCTTCTTTCTCCCAGAGATGGTGACAGCGACGATCTTCATTGGGTCAGAGCAATAGTCTATCTTTTCTTTTCACCAATCTAGAGTTTTATCGCTGACCTCTTTTTCATTTAACGCTCCTATTCAATCTCTTTGAGCAAAGCAGCTTGAACCTTCACTGGATTCTTCTTCATCTTTTCATATGTGAATAGAGATGAATGAACCTCAAGATCTAGATTAGAGTCTTTTTGGCATTCAACAATCAGCTTGTCAACTCTGACAGTTTCTTCGATTTCAGCTTGGGTCAGGAAGTCAAGCTCTTTAGGTGAGGATTGAAGAGGGATCGTTAGTCGCTGACTCTCTAGGTGAGAGATCATATCTGTTCTACTTTTGAGTTCATCCTCTGACCATTGAGCTGGTCGAGAGGGCCTTCCTGGATGAAGCAGGGTTTCATCTTCTTCTTCTTCTTCTTCTTCTTCTTCTTCTTCTAGTTCATCAACCTCATTGAAGGAGGTTGGGATTATTTGATCATCAGTTGTGAGAGCTGGGATTATTTACAATGAAGTTACCTTGAGCAGGGGAGAGAACTAACTGAGCAAAAATTGAAAAAGGGAACTAGTATTTATTATATGAGAAGAAAAATAAAGGGTAAAATGAGAGAGGGGTTTGGCAAGAAAAGAAGGAGAGATGGACAATGGATAGGCACACCTGAGAAGAATGCTCCCCCTCAAATAGTGATACGAGTTTCAGGTTTCCCTCGGCAGCTACTCCCTTTTGCTTGCCTTGGGATGGGGTACCTTAAGCTTTATCCTTCTATCTCCCCCCTGCTTCAGTGATAACAACGCCTTTCATCGCTGGCATTGATGATACGTTTGTGGTTGAGAACCAGAGAGACTAATCCTCTTCATCATCATCATCAGCGGCATTGTTATTTTCTTGATTAGGGAGATAAAGTTCTTCTTCCTCATCCTCTTCTTCTTCATCATTGAAAGCAAGGGAAGAAGAGGTAGGGGCTTGATCTTCTCTCTATGAAACTTCAACAATCCTCTCCCCCTCAACTTGAAAAGGAGTTTCTTTCATCACTTTAACCTCAAATGCAGTGTTATTTTCTTCATTTGATCTCTCCTCCTCTTTGTCATTATCAACGTGGGGAAGTTCAGCAGTGATAGCTTCAGCAGCAGGCTTTGGACGGGCATCAACCTCCAACTTATCTAGACAACCTTCAATATTGGGGATCTCCAAAGTAGCCTGATGAATGAATTCAATAACGATATTCAGCGAAGTACGATCGTTCTCAGTGAAGGAAGGCATCGGAGTAGAAGCTGGTTCATTCATCTTCGACAGCGCCTGAGTCAGGAGGTTTGTAAATGAGTCAATCTCGGAAGAAAGACCCTGAACCTCAACCGTGAGAGTGACAATGCGTCCCTGTAGGACCTGTACTTGTTGGTGATTTGTAGCCAAGTCCTCCTTTATTTTCGTAACCTATTCTTGAAAGCGGTGACTTGAGAAGCTTTAGTCTTGCAGGTAGAAGCAACAGTGAGTCTTTTAAGCTCCTCACCAGCTTGGTTGACAACGCTGGTAATGGTGTTGAGTGAGGTGGAGAGAGAGTCCAGTTTGTTAGCGAGTTTGTTGACGCTGGCGTCAACAGTTCCCAATGTAGGACCTGAAACAAAAGTTAGTGGTTGAGCAAAACGATGCTCAGGCTTATATGGAGAGGTGGTAGAAGTGTATATTGGTTTAAGAATACCTGATAGATCAAACATATTGAAGAATTGCATATTTCCTTCAAAATTTGGAGGATTTGTTTGAGTACCAGGTCCTATGGATGGGGATAGAAGTAGAGGGTTATAGAAGTAGACCAAAGAAATAGTGATGAGGGTTAAAGACCAAAGAAATAGTAGAAATAGTAGAAGAAGAAGTAATGGGGATAGAAGTAGAGGGAACACTGGTGATAGTGGAAATTACCTTAGTTGGTGGGTTTTGAGGAACTGAGAAAAGTGGGGTTGTCACCGGTGTGGTGTCAGCGATTGACGTCACTGACACGGTTGTTGTTGTGGTAGCTGATGTGGAGGAGCGGCCACAAATCCATCCAAAGTTCTTTGTTGAGAAAATACCTCAGGTAAGTTACTAGAAGGGGTTGACTCCTTGGTCTTTTTAGCCTTTTTAGCAAGGCCTGAAAGAGCTATAGACTGTCGATTGGAAGGGGTTGTAGCGGCAGGGTTAGCAGAAGAAGGAACCTCATGCGTGGCCACTAAAGTTGAAGAATAGAGAGAGAGACGAGATCGTAGAGTAGAAATACTTACCTCGTTTTCAGCGAGTTTGATGTCCAGCGCTCGTTGGCCAACCCGTGAGAAGCTACCATCATTTGTTGTGGGGTACTTCTTGTCAAGGAGAAAGTGAAGACAAGCACAAATGAAACAAACATAGGGAATCTTGGGATCCCTTTCAGGTTTCTCGATCTTTGACAAGAGATCGTCAAAGATCGCTCCAACATAGTCATAGTGCTTTCCAGCAAGAACTGAATAGCCCATTTGTAGCTAAATTTTGATGGCCTGGTCCAGCGATCCTATCTTTCCACTCATACTATGAATAATATGAGTGAAGATGTAGTTGATCTTTGAAGGCATGTTTGCCTCCTGGATTTTAGTCAGCTTCTTGTTGGGAATCTGGGATCGAGGCTTGTTGTCCCTAGTGTATTCCATGTCATCCAGAAATCGGATGAGTTCAACATCGGTGGGAAGAGAGTCGAAACCGTTGGTAGTCTTGGCAGGGAATCGAGGAGCCTTGCGGATATCAAAGGCAGTGAGATTTTCGGTGCCATGTTCAGTTTGGAAAGAGATGGCAGGGACCTCTTCAACTTTTTTGATGGTCACTGAGCTATTATCAGCAGTAAACCAGAATTGTTGAAGTAGTGATTTGGATGGCTTCGGGTCAACAGTTAGAGCATATGTTATGCATGATTGTTTCAGAAAGGCAGCAGCTTCCACCAGATGTGGGTATTTTTCAGCTTCAAAATCCAAGCGAGCCAGGTGGTTGTTCTTAGGGATTTCAGAGTCAGTAAGTGCGAACATGACATTCTTCGAAGCAATAAGTGTAGCTTGGGCCATTTATGGAATAGAAAAGTAGAGTAGAATAAAGGGTTTAGAGTCTAAAAACAATGAAAATATTTTACCAGTTTCTCTTTTTGGAAAGAAACATAGAAAAATAAAGTTGTTTTTAGAGTAAAACAGTGTTCTTTATGAAAAGAAAGAACAATCTTAAAAATCAAATGTTTTTGAACAAGTTAAAATCAAAAGAAGTGATTTTAATGTAAGAAACACTGTTGGATCAAATAATTGTATTCAAGATTAAAGGGTTTAAACTGTATTTATTTGATAGTTAAAGTTAGAGGGTCTAATTAGTATTTATTCAATAGTTATTAAGCTATTGGGCCTCAAGCCCATTAAGCATTAGGAAGCCTATATGTCCTAAGTATTTAAAGTTTTAATTATTTAGTTTTAGGGTTAAGATACCTCATAATAATTGTTTAAGAGATTATAGTAGTCATACGTTTTCTCTGTATTCAAGGGTATCAAGAACACACAAGGGTTTCATTGTTTATTCAAGGGATTGGTATGTTATTCTTAATCTTTATATCTCTTGATCTATATGTGTTTGTGTGTTTAATTATCAACTAGATTAAACTGGGATAACAATTGGTATAAGATCCTAAAGAATCAAGTTTTAGGATTAAATTTGTGTTTTTGCGATTTCACTATTCATCGATCACTATTCATGCGAAGTTACTGTTCATCGAAATTTTTTTACAGTTCATCGAGTGAAAATTGATTTCGTGAATTAACATGCTTTTATGCTTAAAATCGATATGAATAGATGCGAGTTATGCTTGTGAACAGTATCTGATTAATTAATTGCATTGTGGATTAACAAGTGATTGATTTTATTGATTTTGTGTTTTCTGAGTTCATAAAGGAGTCGACTCTGCTTCTTAAAATCAAGTGATAAAAAGTGATTTTTAGTTATTATGTTTTATTGATTTATTATGTTTGATTTTTACTTATTGGGATATAAAGGACTGATTTTTGCATCTGATTTTGAGACTGTATTGATTTCTGGGTTGATTATTGCTTCTGCTTATTGAAGTTCTGGGCTGTGTAATAAGAACATATCGGTCGAATAGTTGTATCGGTCTTTATCCTTTATCGGTCGAATACCATATAGGTCGAACACATTGTATCGGTCAAAGCATACCATCGGTCTTATCACTTTACCGGTCCCAAGCCATGTCACACCCCGCTAAAGCGGAAACACGGGGCATAACAGCTCGATACGCATAGCACAAGATTAAAGTTCATACCACCATACAATTTAATTATTTAAAACATTACATAAAAAAAATATTTATCATCGTTTACAATTTCCAAAATCTTAAACATAACGGACTATATTCGTAAAGGTAAGCTTGCTTCAAAACAAAGTTCAGGTAGCTTAAACATCGCTGTCTACCTTCTTGACTTCCTGAAAAGCATGTATAAAACAAGGTCAACTACAAAGAGTTGGTGAGTTCACAGGTTTTAAATATGCACAAATCATTTTTATATGCAAGTTGACATTGTAAATCACGTGTAAAAACCAATCTTCAATTCATTGATTCATGAGTACCATAATTCAATTTCTTTATGATAAGTGTATGCAAAGATAATATTACGTTGAGCCACTACTAAGCCGTCCCTGACCAATTTCAACGCCCCCGATGAACTAACTCAGTGGTGGTTCATGCCACATATTTAGTCATCTTCTCTAGTATAGTGCACCCCTGCTCGTCAGCATTAAGGTGGGTTTGTCACACCAAATAGCGCTATCCACTAATACTATAGGCCCGATTTTCTTCGAGTTAATAGTAGTGTCACGGGGTCTTAACATTAAAAACTCAACACATCAATTGCATACTTATCATATAGCTTATAATTCCAAATGCTTTTAACAAAGCCTTATAAATTGCCAATTCGCAATACTTTCAAACAATTCTCATGAATCTTTAAATACGCAATTTAAACATGCTTTCCACCCCAAAATCAATTAAAACGATAAAAGTGGGACTATGAATACTCACCTTTTGGAGAAAGTGCGAGGATTTTGAGATAGTGATCACCGAAGGTCGTTACTCCCTATAATTCCTATAACGAAAGATGCCACAAGGAAAATACGTCATTACTCGTCCTAAGTCCAAATAATCCTTCCGAGTGATTTATGAAATGCCAATAAGTGTATATTTTAGTCCAAAATCATTCAATTAGTTATTTTAGTCTAATTACTAAATTATATACTATAACGTGATTTCAAGTACAAATATGTAAATCTTTGAATAAATTATAGAGTTATAAAGTCCAAAAATCCTCTTTTTAACAAATCTGACCCTTGACTTAAGCTGTCAAAATTTTATGCCTACTTTTAATGATACTATAACCATTTTCCATATGTTATTATTTTACCAAATTTTTATAGTGTTTAATTTACTGCCTTGGTGAACTTTTGGCATAGGTAACACCCTTTTTGGAGTTGATTAGATAGGGCAATTATGTTCTTAAAGTTCATTGGTCACAGAGATCCATGCAGTGTACACCTTCTGCTTGTCTCGATCATTTGAAGGGTCAAAACATACTATTTTCTGGTGATTCAAGTTGGGTTTTGTTCCTTATTCAAAGAAGAAACTTCCAGAAAAAGATTCATCTTATTTGGACCAATAATGAGTGAGTTACATCCGTTTTAAGACAAGTGTCCCAATCTGACAGAAAGTTGCTTTTTGCACACTCAACTTGTTAATGATGGTTGAGTACTCAAATTTTTATATTTTCAAGTGAATCAAATTTTGTTTGGTTCCCAGATCATTAAAGTTACTTCCAGAAAAAGAATCATTAATTTTTATGGTTTTTCATGATGGTTATGGTTGATTGATTGCAAGATTTTGTCCAGCCGGATTCTGATTGCACCATAAACTTTAAAGGTAAGGTTGAGGGGTCAAAACTCCATATTTTTGAGTGATTCCAGTGGGGTTTGATTGGTATTTCATTATATTAAATTCCAGAAGAAGATTCATAACATTTGAGTCCATATTTTTCAAGTTATGCCCAAAATACTAACATGCAATGAATCTGACAGAAAATAAAAATTGAAATAACTAAATTTTATGAACATTTTATCACTTTTTGGCCCATAAATTGGGGTTTCTTGATTGAAAACGTTTTTATCTTCCATTTTACATAAGTTTTAGTAAAAATCATCCTTTAAATTTTTGAAACACATGTATGGACTCTAATATCTTTAGATTGTAAGAAAAATGGACATGCATGTCATTTAAACTTCATTTTCTTGAGCTTTAGAGGTATGGGTCAAGGGTTATCACCATTGCTTGACATTTAACATGTCATTGGTGTATAACCTACCATTTAGGGACTTTACAAAGCCCTAAATTCTAGAAAACCTTCAAGAAGATGAAGAAGAATGAAGGAAAAATGATGAAAACTTGATTTTTATGAAGATTTAAAGGTATGATTCATGAAATACAAGAGTAGAATGTTACCTTGATGATGAGGAGTTGTTTTGATCTTCAAAAATTATGATTTGGAAGGAGGTTTGGGGCTGGAGTTTAGAGAAAAATGATGCTAGAGAGAGAGAGAAATGAGAGAAATGAGAGAAATGATGGTGTGTTGGTGGTCTTGAAGAAGAAAATAAAAACAAAAGTGAGGATATAGGGGGGGGCACATGGACAATTCTTTACAAAAAAATATATTTATTTATTTTTTTATTTAAGTTTTATATATATAGAATGTAATTTTTATAAAAAGATAGGTTATGGGTAGGTGAATTCTCAATTATTTGCTTAAATTTTTGTTTTGATTGCTTAAAATTTAGAATTTATATTTGGTTAATTAAATTTTATAATTAACCCACTCATTATTATTACTATTAATAAAATAAAATTTTAATTTTATCGGATTGGCATTTTATAAGACGGTGTATCCCGTTACGCGCAGTGACCGGATATTCTAAGCGCACTACCGGGAACCTTAGGAAACTAAAGCCCTTGCCTATAAAATTAGGTCGTAGAAAGGTGTTCCTATATATTTAATCGTGATTTACACAGCTCGGGTGCTAACCTGGAGGTTCCGGAAGGCAGATGTCACAGTCTCCCCTCCTTAAAAGAATTTCGTCCCGAAATTAATGATTGCTATCTCTAGACTGATCCTTTGTGAAGAGGTGGGGATACTTGAGTTTCATATGATCTTCCGGCTCCCAGGTGTACTCGGGTCCAAGACTCGAGTTCCAACGAATTTTCAAGATTGGAATTTTACTACGCCTCAGGCGTTTGACTTCCCGGTCAACGATTTCAATTGGTTTTTCTACGAAGCGCATACGCTCGACAATCTGAACCTCTTCAGGATTTATAACCAATGATTCATCAGTTAAACATTTCTTTAAATTTGACTCATGAAAAGTGTCCTGTATAGCACTCAGCACTTGTGGTAATTTGAGTTTATAAGCTACTGGTCCAATTCTTTCTAGTATCACGAATGGGCCAATATATCCTGGACTCAATTTACCTCTTTTCCCAAATCGAACCAATCCTTTCCAAGGTGACACTTTCAGAAGGACTTTATCACCCAATTGGAATTCTAACGGCTTTCTATGGTTATCTGCATAACTTTTCTGATGGTCTCTCGCAGCTTTGAGTCTATCCCGGATAGTAGATATCTTATCAGTGGTTTCTTGTATAATATCAGACTCGATCAATTGACTATCACTGGTTTCCATCCAACTGAGTGGGGATCTACACTAACGTCCGTATAAAGCTTCATATGACGCACATTGGATACTGGTGCAGCTCCTGGAATTAAATCTATACGGAATTCAACTTGTCTTGGTGGGGGTAATCCAGGTAATTCATCAGGAAATACTTCGGCAAAATCCTGGACTATAGGAATATCTTGAATGCGTTTTTCTTATTCTCTTTATTTACTACATGCGCCAGAAATGCAACGTACTCTTTCCTCAGATAATTCTGCATCTTCATACATGATACCATCTTTAAATTCCTTTTCAGCTAGGTTTAGGGTACAGTTCAAAATTACATCCTTGACCCTAACTTCTTGTCCATTAGCAAATTCGATGGCATAAATTTCTTTTAACTTTTGGGGTTTTCGATTAATTTTGATCTAAAATTTAGTTATACGAAACTTCTATCTGCCCCGATTTCAAATACCCGACCCCGTGCCTGACCTCTTTGATTCCCTTGGTTGGCCGGTTGAGCTTGATTAAGAGTCAGCCTTCTGTTCATCTTGGGACAGGTGTTCCTGATGTGATTCGGACTTCCACACTCAAAACAAACTTGTCTTCCCCCAATCTTACAATCCTTCGCATAATTACCCCCTCTGTTGCATTTGTGACAAATAATACAATTCCCAGTGTGATGATTGTTACACTTGTCACATTTTGGATACGTTCCTTTTCCTTTGTCAGTAGCCTGAGCTTGGATTCCATAATTCCCCACTATTCTTTGCTCCTTTCCTCGGCTCCTGTCGAACTGTCTCCTTGAAGTTTCCTCAATCTTCCTCTTTCCCTTAACTCCGTCATTAATGAAAAGTCCCGAACGGTTGGCATTGTTGGTAAGTTTGGTTGCTAAGTTTACTGCTTCTTGGAGGGTTTTTGGATTTCCCGAAGTCACATCCCCTCGGATTAATGGAGCTAAACCCCAGATATATTTGTCCACTCGATTCTCTTCTGGTGTTACCAAATGTCGTACCATTTTTGCCAATTCATGAAATCGTGCTGTGTATGCATCTATATCATTTCCCTTCATTTCGTGATCCCATAACTCCGCTTGTAACTTTTGCATTTCACTCCTCGGACAATATTCCTCTTTAAGCATCTCCTTAAATTCATCCCATGTGACTTTGTTAGCAGCATCCCGTCCTCGTGTTTGAACCTGAGTATTCCACCATGTCAACGCTCTCCCTTGCAGTAGACAAGCTGCAAACGCCACCTTGTTTGCTTCTGTACACTTACTAATATGGAGTACGGACTCCATTCCTTCAATCCAAGTTAATAATCCAACAGCTCCTTCAGTACCATGGAATTCTTTCGGGTTACAAGATCTAAAGGTCTTATATGTACATTCTTTATCTCCGTTTGTACCGACCCTTGGATTGTCAACTTGGTTAGCATTCAAACCTGCTGCTACCTGACTAACTATATTGGGAAGTGCAGCTAAGATTTGTTCAGACACGAGTCGCGTAATTTCGGGGTTTTCCCTTCTTGGAGGCATAATTCTAAGGCAAAGTTTCAAATTAAAATCTAATCATCATCTATTACTATATCCGTACTCATTTTATATCTATTCTACGTTCTTAATACAATATATATTCATTGCAATTGATTAAACATACATTCGATACATCATAAATTAACAACATATATTTCAAAACCACACATTGTAAGTAATCATAATTAGCATTTCATAGACATTTTCAAAATTATAAAGATACCACATCAAAAGTTTAATATCCAACCAAAAGTAGTAGCCATGGAAAAAGTAATTGTTCAAAACAACGGACTACATGCTACCAAAAGAAAGTTTAACATCCCAAATATTCTTTATCAAACTAGACTACCGATGCATGAAAAACATCATCAATCATGCGATCACAACCACCACGAATCCCATCCCTAAGGATAAACATGCGTACAGCCTCCTCACCGCCGCCCTAGTATCAACCAACCTACCCATAATTCCATTCACCATCTGGTCACTCATGCTCATCATCGATATAACCCCATCCATAATCTGATCATTCGAATTCAACATAGAAAGGAGTGCGTCAATGGAATGCCCATGATGCTCTAACTCCATCCTAAACACCTCTATGTCTCGGGACATGCCCGAAACCCAATAGCTCTCAGCTGTTGTCATACCAGCTGGACGTGGCACCGGTATCCCAACACATGGGGGTGGCGATACTCTCCTTCTTCTCGGTCGGGAGGGCCCAGCTTCATCCCTACGTGGGATGGTAAAGGTCTCCCGAACGGGTGGCCGCACACTCATCCGAGCGATGCCCCGGGCTCTCGCTCTAGGTACAGACTGTGAAGATGAATCGGTCAAAGGTGTGACGGATCTCTCAGGAGACTGACCAGACTCTGAAAAACTATGCTCGGATGGGTCAAAGTCCTCACTCCTAGAAGTATCCCCTCTAGGTATGTGAGTAAAATAGCCTGACTCGTCAGGTGACTGCTCTCGGTGAGGTGGTGTCCGTGACATAATGACTGCGGTAATTGACAAAGTTTAATTTGTTAAAACATGCTAAAATATTTATCAAAACCCAAAAATACCATGCAAACTCACATAACAGCCATGCTTTTCATTTTCATGAACAAAAGTTTCTATTTTTAGTAAACCCTAGCATAACCGGTCCATGTCCCCATTATATACATCTAAATTAAACGAGGGTGATCAAGCTTCGTTTAAGTTAGAATATAATAATATGAAACATATTCTAGTCATACTAGTAGTATACTCAAATTCGTAATTTTATTTGTAAAACAACTTTTTTTTTTTTTTTTTTTTTTTAAAATAGAGGTTATAGTGTATGGTTTTATAATAAAACCGGTATTCTCTATAACCTGTGGCTCTGATACCAAATCTGTCACACCCCGCTAAAGCGGAAATACGGGGCATAACAGCTCGATACGCATAGCACAAGATTAAAGTTCATACCACCATACAATTTAATTATTTAAAACATTACATAAAAAAAATATTTATCATCGTTTACAATTTCCAAAATCTTAAACATAACGGACTATATTCGTAAAGGTAAGCTTGCTTCAAAACAAAGTTCAGGTAGCTTAAACATCGCTGTCTACCTTCTTGACTTCCTGAAAAGCATGTATAAAACAAGGTCAACTACAAAGAGTTGGTGAGTTCACAGGTTTTAAATATGCACAAATCATTTTTATATGCAAGTTGACATTGTAAATCACGTGTAAAAACCAATCTTCAATTCATTGATTCATGAGTACCATAATTCAATTTCTTTATGATAAGTGTATGCAAAGATAATATTACGTTGAGCCACTACTAAGCCGTCCCTGACCAATTTCAACGCCCCCGATGAACTAACTCAGTGGTGGTTCATGCCACATATTTAGTCATCTTCTCTAGTATAGTGCACCCCTGCTCGTCAGCATTAAGGTGGGTTTGTCACACCAAATAGCGCTATCCACTAATACTATAGGCCCGATTTTCTTCGAGTTAATAGTAGTGTCACGGGGTCTTAACATTAAAAACTCAACACATCAATTGCATACTTATCATATAGCTTATAATTCCAAATGCTTTTAACAAAGCCTTATAAATTGCCAATTCGCAATACTTTCAAACAATTCTCATGAATCTTTAAATACGCAATTTAAACATGCTTTCCACCCCAAAATCAATTAAAACGATAAAAGTGGGACTATGAATACTCACCTTTTGGAGAAAGTGCGAGGATTTTGAGATAGTGATCACCGAAGGTCGTTACTCCCTATAATTCCTATAACGAAAGATGCCACAAGGAAAATACGTCATTACTCGTCCTAAGTCCAAATAATCCTTCCGAGTGATTTATGAAATGCCAATAAGTGTATATTTTAGTCCAAAATCATTCAATTAGTTATTTTAGTCTAATTACTAAATTATATACTATAACGTGATTTCAAGTACAAATATGTAAATCTTTGAATAAATTATAGAGTTATAAAGTCCAAAAATCCTCTTTTTAACAAATCTGACCCTTGACTTAAGCTGTCAAAATTTTATGCCTACTTTTAATGATACTATAACCATTTTCCATATGTTATTATTTTACCAAATTTTTATAGTGTTTAATTTACTGCCTTGGTGAACTTTTGGCATAGGTAACACCCTTTTTGGAGTTGATTAGATAGGGCAATTATGTTCTTAAAGTTCATTGGTCACAGAGATCCATGCAGTGTACACCTTCTGCTTGTCTCGATCATTTGAAGGGTCAAAACATACTATTTTCTGGTGATTCAAGTTGGGTTTTGTTCCTTATTCAAAGAAGAAACTTCCAGAAAAAGATTCATCTTATTTGGACCAATAATGAGTGAGTTACATCCGTTTTAAGACAAGTGTCCCAATCTGACAGAAAGTTGCTTTTTGCACACTCAACTTGTTAATGATGGTTGAGTACTCAAATTTTTATATTTTCAAGTGAATCAAATTTTGTTTGGTTCCCAGATCATTAAAGTTACTTCCAGAAAAAGAATCATTAATTTTTATGGTTTTTCATGATGGTTATGGTTGATTGATTGCAAGATTTTGTCCAGCCGGATTCTGATTGCACCATAAACTTTAAAGGTAAGGTTGAGGGGTCAAAACTCCATATTTTTGAGTGATTCCAGTGGGGTTTGATTGGTATTTCATTATATTAAATTCCAGAAGAAGATTCATAACATTTGAGTCCATATTTTTCAAGTTATGCCCAAAATACTAACATGCAATGAATCTGACAGAAAATAAAAATTGAAATAACTAAATTTTATGAACATTTTATCACTTTTTGGCCCATAAATTGGGGTTTCTTGATTGAAAACGTTTTTATCTTCCATTTTACATAAGTTTTAGTAAAAATCATCCTTTAAATTTTTGAAACACATGTATGGACTCTAATATCTTTAGATTGTAAGAAAAATGGACATGCATGTCATTTAAACTTCATTTTCTTGAGCTTTAGAGGTATGGGTCAAGGGTTATCACCATTGCTTGACATTTAACATGTCATTGGTGTATAACCTACCATTTAGGGACTTTACAAAGCCCTAAATTCTAGAAAACCTTCAAGAAGATGAAGAAGAATGAAGGAAAAATGATGAAAACTTGATTTTTATGAAGATTTAAAGGTATGATTCATGAAATACAAGAGTAGAATGTTACCTTGATGATGAGGAGTTGTTTTGATCTTCAAAAATTATGATTTGGAAGGAGGTTTGGGGCTGGAGTTTAGAGAAAAATGATGCTAGAGAGAGAGAGAAATGAGAGAAATGAGAGAAATGATGGTGTGTTGGTGGTCTTGAAGAAGAAAATAAAAACAAAAGTGAGGATATAGGGGGGGGCACATGGACAATTCTTTACAAAAAAATATATTTATTTATTTTTTTATTTAAGTTTTATATATATAGAATGTAATTTTTATAAAAAGATAGGTTATGGGTAGGTGAATTCTCAATTATTTGCTTAAATTTTTGTTTTGATTGCTTAAAATTTAGAATTTATATTTGGTTAATTAAATTTTATAATTAACCCACTCATTATTATTACTATTAATAAAATAAAATTTTAATTTTATCGGATTGGCATTTTATAAGACGGTGTATCCCGTTACGCGCAGTGACCGGATATTCTAAGCGCACTACCGGGAACCTTAGGAAACTAAAGCCCTTGCCTATAAAATTAGGTCGTAGAAAGGTGTTCCTATATATTTAATCGTGATTTACACAGCTCGGGTGCTAACCTGGAGGTTCCGGAAGGCAGATGTCACAAGCCACTTCCGGTCGAACTCATTTTACCGGTTCTTACATTATACCGGTTGAAACCTTATTCCGGTCAAAGACAATACCGGTCGAAGCTTCAAGCAATCTATCGGTCTTAGGCTATATCGGTCAAAGTAAAGTACCGGTCTTACATCCTACCGGTCAAAGAAACTTATCGGTCGTAACAGGTTACCGGTCGAACGTGTTACCGGTCTTTACATATTTCCGGTCGAACACACTTTGCGCACCGGTCTTGATACGCAAACTCCACTTTGCGCATCGGTCGTGACGCGCAAACTTCCGCTTTGCGCATCGGTCGTGACGCGCAAACCTCTACTTTGCGCACCGGTCTTGATACATAAACTTCACTTTGCGCAAGCACTGTTCACTTTGCGCAAGTACTGTTCACGCAAGCACTATTCACTGTTCACTTTTGCGTAATTTTTTTTCTCTAGGGGTACTGCCCCCATACCCCCGCAAGGGCGTTGCCCCTTGACCCCACCCGCTAACCGGGTAGCGGGACCCCCGTGCTAAGTCTGCGAAGGGGGACAAAGTTCTGTTCGTGATCAAAATGTTCTTCTTTTCAGTATTACTCTGTTTGATTTTATCTACTGCGTCAGAGGACTACATTGAACTATCTTTGGAAATTTATTTTTCTAAAAATTTTTTAAGTGTGGTTTTTATCTTGATTCTAACTATCTCATCTAGTTGGTTGTCTTGGTACAGAAAAGTTTGATTACTAACAGTACTGCTAAGATGTCGAATCAGCTTCTCTCGATGGGATCTCAAGTCAAACCTCTTGTCCTCATGGCTAACGAGTATCAGCAATGGAAGATCAGAATGATCCAGTTTTTGAATCACAATAACAGAGATTTCATGAAAGCAATCATTGAAGGTCCACAAACTCCAATGATCATAGTAAAGGGTCAACCTGCTACAGATTCCTCTCCAGAAATCCCTGACAGAGAGATTCCTAAATCTTATTAGTTCTTCAATGAAAAGTAGAAAGAACAGTATAAGACAGAAGAAGAGGCTCTAATCTATCTGACAATGGCAATTCCAAACGACATCTACAATCGTGTCGATAGTCAGAGCACTGCTAAAGGCATCTGGGATGAACTAGCAAGGCAGTTTTAAGGAAGTGAAGCCTCCATACAAGCTAAGCAGAATCTATGCATAAATGCATACGAGGGATTTCATGCAAAAGAAGGAGAGTTGCTATTAGATACCTACAACAGATATAACATCATCCTCAATGACTTGCGGAGGAACAATATCTCTAAATCTGCTTCTGAGATAAATTACAAGTTCATCAAGAATCTGAATCCAGAATGGAAGAACTTTGCTATCAACCTCCAGATGTCCAAGAATATGGCTCGAGAAAATGTCACTAATATCTTCTCTACTCTTGCTCAACATGAGGATGAGGTGAGATCTATTAATAACGAGTCTAATCATCTGAAGGATTCTGTGGCTCTCATAGCCGGCAAAGTTTCTGTATCCTCTGCAAGGTCGAAGAAAAAGGTGTCTAAAGCTCTAGTTACCGAAGTTAATGACTCTGATTCGAGCGATGAAGAATTGGAAGTTGATTCAGATCCTCATATTCAAAAGTTCTCTGAAGACTTGGCTATCATTACGCGACGATTCAAGAAGAGCTTTGGCAAGAAAAGATTCTACTCAAAGCCAAAGTATGATGGATACAAGAAAGAGAAGTCTGAGATGCGATACAAGCCGAGGCATGGAAAGAGAGAGGAAGGACGAGAAGACAGGAAGGAAGATAGAAGAGAAGGAAAGAGAGAGGAGAAGCGAGAAGAACGAAAGGATGAACCAGGAAGATGCTACAACTGTGGTAAATTTGGGCATTTCTCGAGGGACTGCAAGTTCAAGAAGGTAAAGAACTCAGAGTACTATGCAAGAAAGTCACTTATTGCCAAGAAAGTTGAAGAAGGAAAAGTGCTAATGGCTGAAGAAGAAAACTGGTTGTATCAAAGTTTCGATGACGAGGAGCAAGCTCACTTCACCCAAGTATCTTATATGGCAAAGCTGAAAGGTGACGATGAAGACTCTGAGACACAATCCGAAGATGCAAACTCTGAGGTAGGTGACAATTCTGAACTTATTGAATCTTTAATGGCCCAAATACATGGTATGAAAGATGAATTTGCTTTACTGAAAGGCAAATTAGCTCTGCACACCAATCTGCATTAAGCTTTCGTGATGAAAATGCTATTTTAAAAGTTGTTGTGGAAGAAAAAGAAAAGGAAAAAGACGATTTAAAAGCTGAAAAAGCGTCTTTAAAAGAAAAATTATCTGGTTTAGAAACAGATCTTGTGAATCTTAATGCTGAAAAGGGTGAGTTTCAAATAAAATTTGAAGTTTGTTATAAAGAAAGAAATGAAGCTTACACCAAAATCAAGCAACTGGAGAACATTAATATGAAACGAGGTCAGACTGAACAAACATTAAATCTGTTGACCAATAAACTCCAAGACAAAAGGTTTTACAAACTTAAACCAGGTTTGGGTGTGCCAACTAATGAAATTTTGAAAAAGGCATCGGAGCATATATATAATTTTGATAAATTCGGCTCCGCAATCAGACCCATTCCTGACATTCGTGCAACTTTTGTTGAAGCAAGTACTCCTAAACCTTCTAAAGAGACCAAAGGTCGAGCAGAAATGGGAAAGAACAAGTCTGGTGACACTGATTCTCAAAATCTTTTTAAATCAGTTGGTTTTACATATGGTGATTTGAATAAAAGCTATAAGACTCGAAAGATCAAATTTACTGAATTTGAATCACTATTTACCACACCTTCCAAAGAATCAGTAAGCACCAACACAGTTCCACCTGAGACTGCATGCAAATATGATGAGTATGAATCGGATGTTGATCCATCTACTATACCATCAGTCTCAAATCCCATTGCTTCTAAACCTTTACTTGTTGAAGAGGTGGAAAAAGAAACTGCTATCACGAATGAATCTTGTGTTCAAAATGATAAAACGGAGTTTATTGAGTCCATGACAGAAGAATTATTTTCTGAAATGATGAATGCTTCAGACTCTGATCCTGTTTCTATTCCAAAGGAGTCAAATTCTGTGAATGATAATACATCTGAATTGATGAAGCAAATTGATATGTTGCAACAGTCTCTTGATGAGGTTGAAGATGAAAACTTTGATCTCAAACATAAACTTGAAAAGTCTTTAAAAGTAAATCAAGAGCTTTGCACTGAGATCAATGATTTGAAAATTACTTTGTTTAAAAATGCTTCAAATGATAAACAGATGTTCAATGATCCAAGCTGGAAGGTAAGAACCAATCCAGAATTTGATGCTCCTACAAAACCTTCAGTTGTTTACTCTGATTGTCCTGAATATCCACCGAGTATTTTTGAAAAGGGTGAGACTTCAAAGAGCACTAGAAAAGAACCACCTTCTAAGTTAGAGACTAACAAGGTTCCTGTTTCTGTTTCAGTTATAAAAGGCAATGGAGTTGGGAGGAGCAAGAAGAATAAAGACAATAGTTTGAATAAGAATAATAGGCTATCTAGTGAACCTTTTATTCCAAATAGTTGTACTTCTGACAGTGTTACATTGAAAAGTAATTCCTTTGATAAACATGAATGTAAGATTTGTTCTGATAAATCTACGTTTATGAATTTTGCTCGAAAGAATCTATATTGCAAACACTGTTGGGATAACTCATTCACATACTACTCCCCTCCAAAGTCCAAACAGAATAAGAGAAAAGCTAAACTGAACTTTAAGTCTAATTCTAATTCTAATTCTAATTCTTCCGCACAACCCAAAGTGTATCGAGCTAAGGTTGCCAATCCTACTTCTAAAAAGCACTTTCAGGAAATAAATGTTAAGATGGTTTGGAAATGGGTTCCAAAACCGCGTTATGAATGGAGAGTGAAAGTCAAACCAGATGATATTCCTGAGTTACTTGATGCTAACCGCGAAGGACCCATCCTGATATGGGTGCCTAAGCAAAACTAATTGTCTCTTTTGCAGGCCTGTCGATTGTGGGTAATAGATTCCGGATGTTCATGCCACATGACAGGATTCAAGCACCTCTTGCATAACTATGTGGAGGAGCCTGCCGGAGCAGTTAGATTTGCCAATTCTGAAGCCGAAGGCCACGTCAGGGGATATGGAATGCTCGATAATGGTGTTGTGAAGATTCAAAGAGTATTATATGTAGAAGGGATTGATCACAATCTGTTTAGTACCAGTCACTTCTATGACATGAAATATCAAGTCCGCTTCACAACCACTCATTGCTATCTAGAGCATCCCTATGGTTACGAAGTCTTCAAAGTTGAGCACCATGGAAATCTATACTATGTAGATTTTCCTACACTGTCTGCCACACGTCCAGTATGTCTACTAGCCAAAGCTTCTAAAGCACAATCGTGGACGTGGCATCAACGCTTGTCTCATCAGAATTTCCGATCTATAGCGAAGCTACAGAGACAAGGTTTGGTCAAAGGTCTACCAGAAATGAGGTTTGAAAAAGACTCACTATGTCCCGCATGTGAGTTGGGCAAAATGAAGCGAAGCTCCTTCAAGTCCAAAGCTGAATCATCAACCTCATCTGCACTGGAACTTCTTCATATGGACCTTTGTGGCCCAATGCGCACAACATCTATGAACGGAAAGAAATTTGTGTTGGTAATGATAGATGACTACTCAAGGTATACATGGCTCGAGTTTCTTCGCAACAAGTCAGATGCGCCAGAGTTGATTATCGCCAGGGCCGTTCCTAATTTTTTGGGGGCCCTGTTACACATTTGACAATAAAACGAGTGATAAAGAAATAAATTATAAAAATTCATACATTACTAACTGTCTTACAAATTAAAAGGAAAAAAAATGTTTAAAATAATATAGTAACATGTGAAATTCACTTAAACAAGATTATTCTTCTAGTATTCTTCGAAACGAAGTCTTCAATCAAATATTCATAATCGACGTTCTCCAAGAGTCCACTTTCAATAGCTATCATGGCAAGTCCGTTAAGTCTTTCTTGTGTCATCGTGGAGCGCAAATACGACTTCAACAACTTCAACTTCGAGAAACTTCTTTCTGCAGATGCAACAGTTACAGGAATAGTCAACAAAACTCTATAAGCAATAATAGCATTAGGAAAGCATCCAACATGTTTCAAATACTCTAAAATCTCAACAGGTCCCATCTTTTGATTCGCTAAATAATCTTGAAGTAACTTCAATTCCACATACAAGTCATTCCCATCAACATCAGATTGTTCTTGTTTCTTAAGTGCAATTTCAAAATTTGTACAAGAAGACTTCAAACACGCATTATCTAAAGAACACAACTTATCAGAAGTAAATAAAAACCCAAACACACTTTCATATTCTTGATATTGTTCAAATCTCCTATTCAATGAAGCAATTGCATGATCAACAACACATAAGAAATAATTAACTCTAAATGACTCCTTTGCAGATTGTGAAGTAATTTCAGATGCATCACTCGGATTTTCATCAAAATGTCTTTTTCTTCGAATTTCACGTCTTTGAGGAAACAATGGATCAATGTTTAATTCGGTAGCAATTTCTTTTGCTGATTCTATAGCATCTAAAAAGCCGGTTTCTCTATATTTCTCAAAAAAAGAAATCAACCCCTTGACTTGTTCAATAGCAACATCAATTAGCATCTTTTTTGACTGTAAATGCTTACTAACCAAATTTACGACATATAATATTTCATACCAAACAACTATTGACACTAGAAACTCAAAATCACCAAGCTCGTTGTGTGCTAAAGATTTTGCTTCACTTCTTATCTTTGAATCGTTATCAGTTTCAGCTACTTGAAGTAAAGCTTCTCTTATATCTAACACTTGAAATCTTATAGCTTTTACACTATCAATACGACTCTCCCAACGTGTCGTTGACAATGACTTGACAGTCCATCCCTTCACATTATCTTTAAACACTTGCCATCTCTTAGTAGAATTAGCAAATATTGTATAAATACGCTGAATAATTCCAAAAAAAATCTCTAGCTTTACCACAAGTGTTGGCTATGTCACATAAAGTCAAATTAAGACTGTGAGAAGCACAAGAGGTGTAAAAAGCTCTAGGATTTATATCTAATAATTTCTTTTGTACTCCTTGATGTTTTCCCTTCATATTCGAACCATTATCGTAACCTTGTCCTCGCACATCATCTATATCTAGACCAAGACACTTTAGTTCATCTGGCAAGACATCAAACAAACCTTGGCCGGTTGTATTATTAACCTCCAAAAATCCTAGAAAAGACTCCTCAATGCTAACATTTTTAGAAGAGACATCTACATACCTTAATATTAAAGACATTTGTTCTTGATGACTTATATCGGGAGTGCAATCAAGTATAACGGAGAAATACTTTTCCTCTTTTACTTTTTTAATAATTTCAGCTTTGATCCTCCTAGCAAGCAAATCTATTAACTCATTTTGAATTTTATTGCCAAGATAATGAAAATGCATATCATCATTAGTTATACGTTGAACATGATCTTGAACAATTGGGTCAAACTCGGCCAACATTTCAATCAAGCCTAAAAAGTTACCATTGCCGTTCTCATATAATCTTGAATTAGTGCCACAAAATGCAAGGTTATGTTTTGCAAGAAACTTCACAATAGCAACAATTCTTGCCAAGACTTTTTTCCAATGACTTTTTTCTTTATCAATTTGGCTTTGAGCAACTTTGTCAATGGTTTGATTCTTTTGAAGTCTTAGGCGAAAATCATACCAAGTTTTCATATTCATTACATGATCTATACTTGTTTCATGTTCCTTAAGTCTAGTGCTAAGGTGTGACCAATCGCAAAATCCATCATTTGTTAGTGTACCTTTCACATGCCTTTTTTTAAAAAGTTTACAACAAAAACAAAATACTTTATCGAGCTCTACCGAATAGACAAGCCAATCTCTATCACACTTTTCCCCGTTTGATAAAATTCTAGTATACCATGTGGCAGAAAATCGTTTAGAAAATTTGTCTTTGGGACCTTTTTTAACAGACAAGTCTCTTTTAGGACCCTTTGCAACTAGCACATCAATCATTTTAGAATCTAAAAAGTCCCAATTTCTTGGATCAAATATATCAATATCATTAAACACATTAGAAGCATTACCATTAACATTGGTGTCATCATCAACATTAGTGGCATCATCAACATCATTAGAAGCATTTGCATTAACATTAACATTAGTGGCATCATCAACATCATTAGAAGCATTTGCATTACCGTTAGTAGGATCATCAACATTAATATCATCACAAGTATCAACATGTTGATTATCAAGAGAAGATTGTGATTCTTTAGTGACAAACTTATCAAGAGATCCTCTCTGAGACTTTATCATCTCTTCAATTCTTTTTTTCTTTTTACGTTTTTCACATCCGGAATCATATTTTCTAACCCTAGAAGACATAATGAAACGGAAATAAGCAAAAGAGTATAAGGGAACAAAACAACCTACTTGAGGATTGAGAATAATTTCACAAACAGTAAGTCTCAAGTGCCAAGTGCCAATGTCCCAAAGCTTTTTTGACTGTACTGCAAAGTGCAAAATGAGATAAACAATATGAATGAATCAGCTGGTAAGTGGTACCTAATACAGTCTCCATCACTCATCACTGGCCGATATCAGAAAGATGGATTTTTTTTCAATTAGCTAAATGATGTCGTTAACAACATTATAAGATTGACAACCTCTTTTCCATTGTATTTTAAGTATTTATACTTCTGAGTTCTGAAAACAAAAAAGAAAAAAATAACTCATTTCAAATTGCAAAAGCCAAAACCTATTAACCTAACAAGTTACAAGTAATTAACATAATCTGAGATAGCAAGATTCTCATTTTAATTTACAGTTTTACACAAAAAAAAACCTAGACACAATCTGATAATTGATAAACTGATAAACACTAACAGTACTACAGTAGAGAAAAAAAATAGAATTTAAAAATTAAGATATCAGAAATTCAGAACTAAAATTTACCTATTATCACTGTGACTGTCGATTGTCGAAGTGTCGATTGAATGATTTATGAATTATCCTCAACCTCAAGAACCAAAAATTCGATGTCCAAATCTGCAAAATCGGTCCAATAAGATTATTATTTATTAGATGAACGAGAATGAAGATTCTAAGATTCACAATCACCGAATGTAGGATGAAGATTGTTAGCTCAGATTGAAGAATATATTCAGATTTCAGATAATTAAACTTCAGTTAATTAGTTATTCACGAAGACACAAACCTGTGGTATTATACAGAGGAAGAAGAGAGAGCCGTTTGCCATTAGCCGTTGAAGAAGAAAAACTGAATCGTCCATCTTAGGGATTTCAATCGTCATGTAGATAGGTTAATCGATGTCTAACAGTCGGTGTGAAAAGCTGAAATTGAGAGGCGCCGCCGAGAACGAGATTGAATTTCGTGAAAAAGGTGAGGCGTGTTTGAAGTAAATCGATCGGCTCTCGTTTTGGTTTCTGGACTGAAATTAAGCGATGTGTTTGAGGGTTTCAAGTTTCAAGTTTGGGCATATGAAGATAATAGGACTAAGAGAGGTAAGTATTGGGCCCCTTATTTTTTGGGGGCCCTGTTCACAAGAACACTTTTAACAGCCCATAGAACGGCCCTGATTATCGCTTTCATCAAGCGCATTTAAGTACGTCTTCAACTGCCAGTCAGAACCATTCACAGTGACAATGGCACGGAGTTCAAGAATGACACCCTGAAGAGTTATCTTACTTCCGTGGGTATTTCACACAATTTCTACGCAGCCTACACTCCACAACAAAACGACATTGTTGAATGGAAGAACCGTACTCTGGTTGAAGCAGCTCGTACTATGCTTGCTTACTCGAATTTACCCATGTATCTTTGGGCTGAGGCAGTCGCTACAACATGTTTTACTCAGTACCGTACCATTGTGGTCAAGCGATTTAATAAAACAACATATAAGTTAATCAACAATCGTACACCTAATATCAAATTTCTTCGTGTCTTTGGTTGCAGGTGTTACATTCTTAAAGAGCGTCAAGTATTATCAAAATTTGATAAGAAAGTGGATGAAGGATATCTCGTTGGATACTCTCTGACATCCAAAGCTTATCGAATTTACATTATTCGAACTAAGGCGGTTGTTGAGAGCATGAATGTCTCCTTTGACGAGAATTCTACAAGGACTTCTGGACACAACAGTTCAGAACTCGTAATTAAGGACAAAGCTTCTATTCACTCTAGAATAGAACGAGCATCTAAAGGATCTATTTCTTCTAACTCTAACTCTAGTTCATCTGAGTTAGATTTATTGTTTATTGATGCCTTTGATGATATATGTGCAGATTTTGAAAAAGGCATATCAACATCGATAACAAGTGGTACAGGCTCGGAGGTCCCTACTATATCTGAAGACATATCTGGACCGTCCGAAGAAGAAGTCACTGAAACTTCATCTCCATCAGGTACAGTACACCGTTAGTTTCTGACTCTACTAATGTTGAATCTGTCTCTACAGATAGTTCTTCTGGAAACGAAGTCCCGAGTACTTCAACTGCTAGTCCGAAAGCTTCAGTATCAGAAACACCAGTACAAGATGTCCCGAGTACATCTATGGAGCAACCTGCCGTGGAAGATGACAACGATGCGTCAAATACGCAACAAACAGTTGAAGCATTACCAAGCACACATCGTTGGACTAAGGATCATCCCCTGGAAAACGTGATAGGTGACGTACAATCTGGTGTCACAACAAGATCTGCAACAGCCAACTTCTGCATGTTTTCAAGCTTCCTTAGTTCCCTAGAACCGAAGAAAGCGTCTGAAGCTCTACGTGATCCCTTCTGGATTTCTGCTATGCAAGATGAGCTTCTCCAATTCGAAAGGAACAAGGTATGGCGCTTGATCCCACTACCTAAAGGTAAATCCGTTATTGGAACAAAGTGGGTGTTCAGAAATAAGAAAGAGGAAGTTGGAGTAGTCGTGAGAAACAAAGATCGTTTGGTCGCAAAAGGGTATTGTCAACAAGAGGGCATTGACTATGATGAAACATTCGCCCCGGTTGCAAGGATCTAAGCCATCAGAATCTTCCTAGCCTATGCAACACACAAAAACTTTACAGTCTATCAAATGGACGTAAAGTCGGCTTTCCTGAACGGCGTTTTGCATGAGGAGGTTTACATGGCTCAACCTGAAGGTTTCATTGATCCTCATCACCCTCATCATGTCTATGTTTTAGACATAGCGCTTTATGGTCTTAAACAACCACCGCGATCCTAGTATGAAACTCTCACTAAATTCCTCTTAGCTTCTGGTTTCAAGAAAGGTATAGTTGATACTACCTTATTTCTTAAAAGGAAAGGTGAGGACTTGATTCTCATTCAGATTTATGTTGACGACATAATATTTGGGTCGACAAATCCGAAATTTTGTAAGAACTTTTCAAAGATAATGGAAACAAAGTTTGAAATGTCGATGATGGGTGAATTGAAAATCTTTCTTGGTTTACAAGTAAAGCAATTACCCGACGGCATATTTATTAATCAAGCTAAATATATAAAAGATATTTTGAAAAAGTTCAATATGTCAGACAGTTCAGTCATGAAAACACTAATGGCTACTGGTACACTCTTAGACGCGGATCCCTCCGGGAAATCTGTTGATCAAAAGGTGTATCGCAGCATGATTGGTTCTTTACTTTATCTGACTGCCAGTCGCCCGGATATAATGTTTGCCACATGTTTTTGTGCGAGATATCAGTGTAATCCTAAAGAGTCGCACTTAACTGCTGTTAAGCGAATCCTTAGATATCTCAAAGGTTCTCCTAATCTAGGCCTGTGGTATCCAAAGGATTCTCGTTTTGAACTAACTGCCTTTACAGATGCTGATCATGCAGGGTGTAAGCTAGACCGAAAGATCACCTCTGGATCATGTCAATTCATAGGTGACAAACTTGTGAGTTGGACTTCAAAGAAACAAAACTGTGTTTCAACATCCACTGCCGAGGTTAAGTATGTAGCTGCTGCTAGCTGCTGTTCTCAAGTCCTCTGGATGACGACAAAGTTAAGGGACTTTGGATACAACTACAAGCGTGTTCCTATTTATTGTGATTCCAAGAGCGCAATATCTATAAATGCTAACCCGGTACAACATTCAAAGACAAAGCATATCGATGTACGCTATCACTTCATTAAGAATCATGTAGAAAAAGGTAATATTGAAATGCACTTTGTTCAAACTGACTTCCAGTTAGCTGATCTTTTCACCAAGCCATTGGATGAAAAGCGATTTCAATTTCTCATCAGCAAACTTGGTATGTTGAACATGTCTTAGACCTTACTCATGATTCTAGGGGGAGTATTCTATGTTTTTATCTTGTGTGTTATTTTTAAACTGTTGCTAACGATAGAGGAACCATTTTCATAAATGATTACCCTTATTTCTTTTATTTATGCAGGTTTGGTCAAGTGACAATGGTTTCTAATCACATCAGATTAGAACCCGCACTTCAGTGCTTTATTTATTTTTTCTGCTTTATTATTAAAAAAAATGTGATGCTAACAGATTTTTGGATACTTAAATGCTTATCTGACCGTGTGTTCTTAAAGATAAATACTTGTGTTTTATCTTGTCAATATACTTTGTCAAGTATTCATACACATAACGGTTCAGAACATTCTATTTGACTTTGTTATTACCATGTATCAAAAGTTAAATCTTTCTATGGTAATACTCACGTTATTTGTATTCACTGTTGATTGAATCAAACGTCATTTCATATGCTTTCATTGAAAATATGTTTATATATTGTTCATATAAACAACATTCGTTTTTGATTCTCCAAAATCTTATTCTTCATGATAAAATGATATGAGCTTAATTGTCAAACTCTTTTAGTTTGAGGGGGAGAATTGCATCGTCAAACATCTTCTGTTTTGACATCTCCGAAATTTATATTCTTCATGTAAAAAGTGCTTATTTGTTCTTACATGTACAAAAGACTGTTGAACAACATGTTCTTTTAGGAAAATACATGGGATTCAGTGTGAGAACTTAACAGAACTTCCATGGATTCACGATAACCAGTGTTTCCTACCCAGGAAGTATTCCCTGAGTGATTGAGGGTAGAGGGGTCAAAAGAATTGAGTGATGGTGTGTGAAGAGGTAAAATGGAAAAGAGAGATTGGTTAGAAGTGAGCATTAAAAGAAAGAGGGTGAGTTAACAGAGTAAAAGAATATTAGACTCTGAACCAAACTTCTTTCTGAGCCGGGCAGCCACATAATCTGATTGGTTCACATTTATTGGTGACCATCATTGAAAAAGGCACCTAGCCCATGCCATCTCTTGTATACAACCCCACCAGCTACTCATTCTTTTCTCAAAAAGAGAATGTTTCACATTTTCTGGAGACGCAGCACATACGCTATTGGTTCTTCATTTGGAAGATACTAATATTGAAAAAGAAAGAAAGTTGCCCCACCTTCGAACCCTTTCTCATGCACATTGAGTCTTTGTATAATTTGTTGTTGTCTCAACAAGTTTACATACTTTGAGCCTATATTGAAAAGCAATCATCTGGGCTTATTTCTTTCATACACATGCACGAACACACAGAAATTTGTTTTCTGTCAGAACGTTCATAGATAACCATGTGTTATTCGATGATTGAATGGAAGTCTTGGGGAGCCAACATCAAAACCAGCTCCTTATACAATAACTTTGTGTTACTCAGTGACTTTGTGTCATTAACAGGCATTTTAACTGTCATTTGTTGATTCAGGGTTACACCTATTAACTGTTTGAATTTGAAAAGATTCGAATGGTTACTACTTTCTATTTTAATCTGAAAAGATTGAAATAATCACTCTTTCCATCTGGGAAGACTGCTCTTATTTCTTACAGGGCTCATTACATGAAGAAAGTGCTACATTGAAGTCTATAAAGACAAAGGGGGAGATTTTTCCATAAAGGGGGAGATTGTTTTGACAAGTTTTGATGATGATGATTCTCACCACTCATCAAAAAGGGGGAGAAGATAAAAAAATGGAGAATATTCAAAGAGGAAGAATATATTAAGGGGGAGAATATAATCTGAAGACTGCTGAAGATTTCAAAGATATCAAGTTTTAAAGTTTTGAAGCTATCAACGTCATATCTGAAAAAAAGAGAAGACCCGAAGACAATTGCCAAATTTTTTTAATCTTGAATCCAAAGGGGGAGATTGTTGGATCAAATAATTGTATTCAAGATTAAAGGGTTTAAACTGTACTTATTTGATAGTTAAAGTTAGAGGGTCTAATTAGTATTTATTCAATAGTTATTAAGCTATTGGGCCTCAAGCCCATTAAGCATTAGGAAGCCCATATAGCCTAAGTATTTAAAGTTTTAATTATTTAGTTTTAGGGTTAAGATACCTCATAATAATTGTTTAAGAGATTATAGTAGCCGTACGTTTTCTCTGTATTCAAGGTTATCAAGAACACACAAGGGTTTCATTGTTTATTCAAGGGATTGGTATGTTATTCTTAATCTTTATATCTCTTGATCTATATGTGTGTGTGTGTTTAATTATCAACTAGATTAAACTGGGATAACAAACACTTTTAAGTCCAAAATAAGAGGATATTTAAGATTCAAGAGTGTTTTTATGAGGAAAAGAATGTGGAGAGACAAAAACATGATGATCTTGAAGATTTGAAGATTGAGGTATGTGTTTTTGTTTACTTTGACAACGCTTTCAAGTTAATCTCTCTCTTTGGCTTTCCTAACAACTTTAGCTTTTTCTTCAGTCTCCCCCTTTGATTACAAAAATGTCATAAGCTCTTCAGAAACATCATCAGCTTGACAACTTTCTTTCATCATTGCTTTGACAAACTTTTCTTCCTTATTCACTTCTTGCTTGACTTTGCTTTCTCATTCTTGTATTCTCCCCCTTTGTAACAATTTGCTTGACTTTCGTTTTAAAACGGATCAGACTTTGAAATCTTGAATTATCTCCCCCTTTTTGATGAATTTTGAGAATCAGAATCATCAAAACATTTCAATGTCAGCTTTGTCTTTGAAGTATCTCCCCCAAATAACAATTTAAGCGCAGTCTTTATGAACAATCTCCCCCATGTAGGAAAATAGACAATCTTTCCCAATCTGATCTAATAGAATGATTATGTCGTCAATTCATGAATGTATTCATCCGAATCTTTTCAAATTCAGACAAATTATGAATGGTAACCCTGAATCAACGAATGAACCAATTAAAATGCATGTCAGTAACACAAAGTTAATGAGTACAACGAATGTACTGTATAAGGAACTTGAGTGGTGTTCACTCTCTAGGACTTCCATTCAATCATCGAAAAACACAAGGTTAATCTATGAACGTTCTGATAGAAAAACAACTTTTCTGTGTGCTCGTGCTTGTGATGAAAGAATTTAAACAAGGCTCAAAATTATGTAAACCATTGAGACAACAATTGTTATACACAGACTTAATGTGCATGAGAAAGGGTCGAAGATGGGGCAACTTTCCTTCTTTTTCAATATCCGAATCAACCGAATGAAGATCAGATAGATAATGTGATGCTTCCCCTTTAAAATATGAAACATTCTTTTGTTAAGAAAAGAATGAGTAGCTGGTGAGGTTTTATGCAAGAGTTGGCATGGGCTAGTTGCCTATTTCAATGATGGTCACGAAGAAGTGTGAACCAACAGATTATGCGGTTGCCCGACTCAGAAAAAGTTTGGTGCAGAGTTTGATATTCTTTTTACTCTGATCTCTCACCCTCTTTTTTTTAATCATTTGAGCTCACTTCTAACTAACCTCTCTTTTACATTTTACCTCAGCACACACCCACTCTCAATTCTTTGACCCTTCTCCCCTCAATCACTCAAGGATTACTTCCAGGGTAGGAAACACTGGTTAACGTGAATCCATGGAAGTCTTTTAAGAACTCATATTGAGTCCCATGTATATTGTCCTAAAAAGAATATGTTGCTCAACGATTATCTTGACAATTAAGCACAAGATATCATCATCAGAAAATGTATGCTTATTAAAGATAGGAATGAAATTTGAGCAATTTGAACATTTAAGATCTCTCAAAACTTTGAACATTTATGATCATTCAATTTCATGGTTTTGAAAATCTGACAATGATAAAATCAGATCAAATATCATGAAGAAAAATGAAATAGGATATCAAAGAACGAATGTTTGTTTATATGAACAAGATATAAACAATGTTACAATGAAAGCACATTTCAAGTAGAAATGACGTCTGATCTCAAACAACATTGAATACAAACGGAAGTATTACCATCAAAAGATTTATCTTTTGAGACATGGTAATAACAAACTCAATAAGAATGTATTGAACTGATGTGTGTAAGAATACTTGATAGTATATAGACAAGATAATACACAAGTATTGATCTTTTGGAAACACACAGTCAGATAATCATCAAAGTATCAAAAAAATAAAATTAAAAGCACACTTCTCAATTCATGAAAACATTTTAAGAATAGGAAGTAGCTTGAACATTTAAGAAATCATTTTTCACACTTGAAAGTTGTTCTTCTTTCAAAGTATGGTAGAGATTGAGATTCAGAAAAATATACCTGTAGTATAGAAAACTCAACTCCCCTAAAATGAATATTATCATTAAGCATCCTTGACAAAAACCTCAGATACACCTCTTCAATACCTGTAAAGAGTCAACTCATTAGAAAAATATGACAGTGAAAGTGTAATTTTCTTTTATCTTGTCCCCCTTAAAGATATAACGATGACAATCTTATAAACTCCCCATCAATTCAACAGTAAAAACTCCTCTGAAAGATGTTATTTAATCAACATCCTAAAGAAGAAAAACAATTGAAAGCGGGTTCTGAACTGAGATATTCGGAAGCCATGTGTACATATTCTCCGGTGAGAATAGTAACTCCTCCTAAAAGTAGTAATGAATTTATCATTTAATCTCCTCCTGAAAAATCAGAAAATGTATCAGTAAAAATATAAAACATACAAGCTCCCCCTTAAAATTTGCATAATCCTTAATCATTAAACCGAGTTCTGAATTACTGAGATTAAAGTAAATTCAGAAGTCAAACTCCCCCTGAAAATTTGCATTCACAAATTTATCAGAAGAAATACTATGTACTCCCCCTTGAAGATTGATCATCTTTTATGTTTCGGAGTACAGTCATTTGTCATTGAAGTCTGAGTCTTGAGATGCTTTACTCAGAAGTCATCATTCTTGAACATTAAAGTACGAGTCCTAAACTGATGTGTTTAGAAGTCATCATTCTTTAACATTGAGGATTGAGTCCTAAGTTCTTGTTCTTAGAAGTCATTGTTCTTTCTACCCTTAGTCTTCAGGTGCCTGCAACACAGATTTAACTTTTGGTACCCACTGGTATTTGGGTCCTGTTTTGTTAGTTGCAGTTATATTAGGAGAGATGTTGTAAGAACCATACCAGTTATCCACATAATTTTTGCAAACAAAATCATTTGTACCACAATAAGAACAATTAATTTTCTTTTGTGCTAACCTGATCAATTGATTGACAGTATATACAAGATCAGGTTTGCCAAAAGGTTTACCATTAGGAGCATTGTTCTTCTTTGCAATCGGTGTATGCACAAATGATTTCTGATCCTTCTTCTCATCTGTAGATCGTTTTACTCTCCAAATCCAATTTTCTTTTTCTTTCTCATCTTTCCTTTTCCAAAACATTTTCTGCTGAGACTTGTTCTTCTTGATGTTACCTGAACCATCAATATATTTGTTATAGAAAAGGTTAGAAGGATGAATCTGTTCTTTATGTTTAGAAGTATGATTATCATTTGCATCAAACAAAGGATTATTAGAAACATTTGTAAAAATTGAACTTGCAGCTGATTTAAATGAACATTCTGATGCAGCTAGATCATTTCTCGGTGATTGAATAATTGATTTTGTTGTCTTTTGCTCAGTCAACTTCACCCTGAACATAATCTCTTCAAGTTCTTTTTGTTAGGGTGTTTTATATGTTAAATAGAAGTTCAGGGTGCAAAATGTAATTCTTTAATAGTTTTATTAAGTGTTGGGCCCATAAGCCCATAAGCCCATTAATCGTTGTAAGCCTAAATATATAAAGGCATATTTAGTTTCATATTTCAGTTTAGAAACTTAAGTCTCATTATTCATAATTCTCTAGTCAATAGGTTTACATTTACTGATCAGATATTCTCTCTGTAAACCTAAACCCTTTCTTGAATATTAATCATATGACTAGAGGTTGTGGCTATATTATTGTTTTTCATTGTTGATTACTTTTGTTCATGATTGCACTGTACTGGGATCTACAATTGGTATCAGAGCAAAGAGACTGAAGGTTTGATCCAAAAAGGTTTGTCTAAAACCCTTAATCGATTATTTGTTTTATTCGTTATTATATATGTTCTTGCTTAAATCAATTAAGTTTTCTAATATGATTTATGGTTTAAGTTGGTTTATGGTCGTTTGAGTACTGTGTCAAATTGATTTTCTGGGTTCATTAAAATCTGGGTTCGATTGATTTTGTTCTGAGTTTTTATCGGTCAATTTTGTTTTTCTGGAAAATCAGTAAGTCGATCGATCTGTGTCTTGAAAAATCAAATTTTTATCGGTCTGAGATTTTCTGGGTTTGATTATCGTTCTGCATACGTTCTTGAGGTTCTGGAAAATTCTCTGGTTTAAACTGGTTTATGCTTGGTCGATTAATTTTCTGGGTCGATTGGTTGAATTCGATCGACTCAGATTCATCGATTTTATCGGTGTTAATTTGATCTGTTAATTGATAAGTATTATCTTCGATCGGACTCGTTCGACCGATACCTGCGTGACCGATACTTTGTTGACCGGTACCTTGTTCTACCGGTTCTTTATTGACCGGAGCTCCAGTGACCGGTGCCTTAACCGGTACATTGTTCGACCGATAACTTGTCTTGACCGGTTCTGTTGACCGGTAATTTATTGACCGGACCTCTGCTCGACCGGGATCCTGCTCGACCGGATCCTTGTTCGATCGAGTCCTTGCTCGACCGGGTTCTTGCTCGACCGGGTCCTTGTCTTTTGTATTATATATATATATATATATATATATATATATATTGTTTTTGGATCATCCTGTTTGTCTCACGATCGTTACAGTGCTATTTAAGTAAGATGAATTCGAGAGACGCCTTAGCTATCGGTTCAGATCAAAAAACCCCGGTGCTTAATCGGGGTGAATACCCACAATGGCATGATCGCTTCATGAACTTTATCGAAGCGAAATCAAACTACGAGGATATACTAAAGTGTCTGGAAGAGGGGCCGCAAGACAGGCCAATGAAAGTCCTGCCTGGAAACCCAGATGAAGGTCGACCAGAACGCCGTGTTCGGAAAACTCTCGGTGAGTTTACCCCTCCAGAAAAGAGCATGTATGTGGCTGAAAAGCATGCAAAGTCCTATCTTCTATAAAGTCTACCCAACGACATATGTGTGTGCATCGACAGTTACAAGGAGACAACAAAAGGTATGTGGGACCAGATTGAGAAGATGATGATGGGTAGCCACATAAACAATCAGCTGAAGGTGACAAATTGCATCACCCGATATGATGGGTTCAAAGCTAGAAAAGGCGAGACGCTCACAGAAACCTATGAACGGTTCAACAAGCTTCTGAACGATCTGCAGAAAAACAAGATCACGAAGACGAACACCGAGAACAACATCAAGTTCATGAACAACCTCCAGCCTGAATGTAAACCGTTCGTCTCTCATATCCATCATACTCAAACCCTGGAGAAGCTTCATCTACATGAACTTTATGAAATGCTGCTCCAGGATGAAGAGGAAGTTTTTGAATTGATGGGAAAGCAAAAAGCAGATGAAAAGCCGGTGGTTGATCTGTCAGCGCTTGTATCCGATAAAAGAGGTAAATCTGGCAGCCGCGCATCTGGAAAGGAGCCAGTGAAAAGTGATTCTGAACCCGAAGATTCTGACAGTGACTCTGATCCAGAATACACTCAGATTAAAGAAGCTGTGTTATTCTTGACTCAAGCGTTTCAGAAGAGGAAGTTCTTCAACAAGTCTTCAATCAAGCAAAGATATTCCACTATTCTTCTCAATCGTTGTGATAATAAAGAGAAGTATAAAGGGAAGAGACGTGTTGAAGAAGGAAAGAAGACTGAGAAGAGACGTGAAGAAAAAGCAAAAGAGGAGCCGATCAAATGCTACAACTGTGGTCAGTTGGGTCACTTTGTCAAAGATTGTCGCAAGCCTGTAGTGCTCAACTCAGAATACTATAAAGCCAAGATGCTGCTGGCCAAAGAAAAAGAAGCAGGTAAGGCTCTCATGGCAGAAGATAACTACTGGCTGAACGTATCTGATGAAGAAGAAGCTGATGAAGAAGCATACTTGTGTTTCATGGGCAAGCATTCAGCACAGTCCGATTCTGATGATGATGATCATAATTCTCTATGTCAGGTATGTGCTCCTTACCTAGAAGCCTTAATTGAACAGATGCAAATCACTGTGCACAAATTAGACTCCTGCAAGCTAACCATTAAAGAAAATGAACAACTCATCTCATCTCTGGAAAAACGTGTGTCTGCACAGTCTGAATGTATTTAAAAACAAAGCATAGAAATTGCTGGCAACCTGTGCATAATTTCTAACATAAAAGAAGAGTGTGAGAGTTGTTCAAAAGAATCAAAAGAATTAAAGACCAAAGTAGATGACCTTACCTATGAGCTACGTATGTCAGAAAATGAGAAAATTGATATTGTGACTCAAAGCGTGGCTTACAAAAATGAAAATCAAAGGTTATCTAATCAATTAAAGGATCTTGAACGGAAACTTTATAAAATTGGTCAATCTCATCAAACGCTGAATCTAATTGCACCAAAAGAAACCAAGTATGTGGATACGGGTATCGGTTACGATAACCCATTTTATCTGAAAAAGGCCTTATCCGAAGTTCCTACGTTATATGCGTTCGAATTTCTTGGAATTGACAAAACCTATCCAGAATACAAAATCAATTGGACCAAACCACTTGATGATGAGGAAATGGAAGAGGACAATTTGCGAAGGAAGAACTCTACCAAAATGCAATTTCCTTTTATTTATGATTCTTTGAATGCGTCTTATAACGATGAAAAACCATTTTTCCTGTCAAACGACTATTTTCGAAGTTACACTCAAGCTGAACTAGATGCTAAAACCGTTGAAACTGAGGAGGAACCTCTAGACCATAAAGTTTATGTTCCACCTATGATTTTAGAAAAGAAAATTGTTCAGCAAGAAGAGTCATTTGCACAGGAGAGGAACAGTTTTCAAAAGGAAAAACTAGAGGTTTTATCCCAAATTAAGTGTCTCAATTCCAATAAAAAGGAAACTGTATCAGATGAGGAAAAAGAATACTTTGAGACAGAGATAAAGAAGTTAAATTCACAACTGGCTGCTTTGGCAGCAGATCGGATGAAAGATCGACTTCACAAGGCTGAGCCTCAAGCTAAGCCTACAATTCTCCAAGTTGAGAAAATTCATCTGTCTGAAAATTCCTATCCACCCTCGGACACATCTTTTTGTAAATCCTTTATGGGTGACTCATCACCAACTCTTTCAAACAAAGGAAAAGAGCCTCACCCGGATCATTGTTCTGATTTTCAAACCGCTTCCTCCTTTGATCCGCTTAAAACAAATCCTTCCGATATCCTGAATTCATCAAGTGATAAGGCTCCTTCTGATGAGGAAATGGAATTTTTCAGCATTCTTGAATTCTGAGGTGTGCCTAGATAGTCAATTGGATAAATTTGATTTTAATCCTTCTCTACCAAGTCACGTTGATTTTCTAAATTCTACTTGTGAGCCTCCGGTAAAATTTTACAAGGGTGAATGTTCCACATCTGCCCCACAAAACTCTTCTGTGAACAATTCTTCAAATTCTAAATCCAAAAAGCGTTCACAAAAGAAGAAAAAGACCGGTCGCTCTAAAAAGCAACAATTATCAAAATTCAAATCTTCTGACTATGGGTTAAACGGCATTTCAGATACTTTTGGTCGACGCAAAGAAGTCAAATATGCGTGGGTAGCTAAGAAGTCTAAGGAGAGCACGGCGACGCCAGAATTAGTTAATCCAGTTTTAAATTCTAGGAGAAACAATAACAGTCATGATGTTTTTAATTCTAAACCTTTGGTTGAATGTAATGGATTTTTACCTTTAAAAGTTTATTCAATTCCACAATTACTTCAACTATCTCATGATTGTCTTTGTTGCTCCTACTGTGGATTGAATGATTTTGTTGACCATCGTTTTGCATCTGATTGGTTTGGTTCTTATCATGTGTCTAATTCTCATTCTAAGTTTGATGTTCCCCGCCATAGAAACAGACCCAAGTCTAAACGGGCATCCTAGTCGGGTGTTATGTCTAACCCCAAAGGACCCATTTACGAATGGGTACCTAAAAAGCATTAACTTGTTTTGCAGGACGGTCATGTGTGGTATTTAGATTCAGGCTGCTCCAAGCACATGACCGGAAGAAAGGAGCTTCTCACAAACTTCACCGAGAAGTTTTGTGGAAATGTGCGATTTGGGAATTATCTTTATTCTCCCATCATGGGTTATGACGATATCGTTAAGACAATCTCACAATCAAGAAGGTGTCCTACGTCGAAGGTCTTGGTCACAACTTGTTCAACATCGGTCAATTCTGCGATAAGAATCTAGAGGTCACTTTCAAAGCTAAAAGGTGCAGCGTTCGGACTTCTATTTTTTTCTCTCGTGTGTTTCTCTTTTTCTTCGTGGTGTTTCGCTTTCTTTTACAGTCCATTAGGTTGATAACTGAAAGAGTATGTCGTTTGTGGTGAGTTTTCGAAGTTGTTAATGTGTTAAGGGGGAGCACTATCGCCGGATGCTCAGTAAGTTTCTCTAGTCCTCCGTTCAAGGTAGAGCAGGTAAGTTATTCTTCCATCTTGTTGTATGCCTGCTATCCTCAAGGGGGAGCCAAAATATTTCTCGTAAGTGATTCCTATTTTGAGGGGGAGTCGGATCATGTTTTCCTCGGTCCTTAGGTGTCGTTTATATTTTTTACTGTCTTAGTTTTATTTCCTTAGATTTATATTTTTTTTAGTTATTTTAGATTTTTTAATTTAGTTTCAATTAGATTTTTTTTCTAATTTTAATTATTTCAGATTTTTTCTTTATAATAAAAAAAATATGGTTTAGATTGTTCCCGACCCAAATCCTTATTCGGCCCATACCCCGGCCCGACCCACCTCTAATCTAAACCCGCAACCGGGGCATTTAAAACCCCGGGTCTTTTCACTTTCCCTCATTCTCTCGATTGCTCTCTAAATCTCTCTATCTCTCTCGCTCCCTGGTCGCCCTCTCGATCTCTCAAATATCTCTCAATCTCGATTTCTCTCTCTCGCCGACTCATCGATCGACAGGTACGTTTATCTCATCTCTATTCCAATCGCTCAACCACGGGGTGAATCGACTTCGGTCGATGGTTTTGTCCACCCCGGTCGACTCTCTGCCGCCCTAAGGCCGCCGGCGTCACTCCGCTCGACTCATCGTCGACCTAGTCAGGGTTATTCCCAATTGTTGTTTTTTTTTGGTTTCACTAATCGAGATGTGGATTTTGATCAATAGATTAGTAGTAGATTTGAGTTTTGCTTTCAGTATTGGGTCTATTTGGTCGATACCGGTCGATGTGACCATACCGGTCGATGTAACCATATCGGTCGATGTGACCCCGGTACTTAATAGCTTTGAGTTTGTTTGATTTAGATTATGATCTATTTGGTGTAAATACCGATCGATCGGGGTGACACCGGTCGTTCTATCTTGATATCGGTCGATCGGTAGACCCCGGTCGCTTTATTGACAATCCCGGTCGAGGTCCATACCGGTCGATGGTCTTACCGGTCATTGTCCATACCGGTCCATCTTAAACCCCGGTTGTTACCGGTCAATGGTTTGACCCCGGTCGATGCCATACCCCGACCAATGCTGATACCGGTCGACTTGGTGTTCATAATTGAATTCTGTTTGTTGGTGGTGTTTCAGCTATGTGACTTATAGTTCTTATATGTGGTGAGTTGAAGAGAGTAATAGTTGGATATCAGAAACCTTAAATGGTTGAAGTTTTCTTGGTTATTGACCCTAGTCCACGGATTAGGGTTGGTATTGATCCATGTCTTGGAGTTTGGATTGGTTATGGTTTTTCAACCATTGACTCAACAACTCCACGGAGATCTTGTTTTGAATGTACCTAAGTTCTAACATGTTTATTCTTAACAGGTACAATGGCTCATATCCCAAACCCGGCGATTGACCCAATTGCAGACGCCGAACTAATTCCTGAGGATCAGTTCCTTACTATTACGCCTAACATTTTCCATCTCGACATCACCCAACCTGCAATCCAATATCAGGTGATGATCGAGATCCTCCGTGGACACCCTCTCTCTTATGCACTCACGGAGACAGTTGAAGTTCCCCACCTATACTTGCAGCAATTCTGGCGTTCGCTTACTCCTCTGGAGGCCGACGATGGCTTCCAGTTGGAGGGTCGGATTGACCACACGCTCGTACTTCTCACCCGAGATATTTTTCGCCAGTTTCTCCATTTGCCGACCGCCACTACATTTCCGGGGAGAAACAGTTATGACTCAATTGTGTCCGACGCAACTCTCTGCTCCGACATCCAGTCCCTAGGTTACGGCTCGATGCTACGCTTTCCATCTGGATTCAACAGGAAAAATCTCACCATCATTTGGTACACGCTATTTACGTACCTCAATCGGTGCCTTTCGTCTATCACGAAAGGCATCGATCAATCGAGTATCAACATTCTACGCTTATTCCACGCTGTGGCATTCCACTGCCATGCCGACTACACCGACTTCCTTTGGTACGAGCTCGTTCAGAAAGTACGAGACAACGCGACAAAAAGACGGAACTTCATTCCGTTCATGCGATTTCTCCAGCTTATCATCCGCAGCTTCATGGTTCTTTATCCTGCCATTGCGCGCCGATCTTTGCACCCGACATGTCCGCAAAACCAAACTCATAAAATCCCGACTCGTCCTGATCCAGAAGGACTAGTCGCCATACTTATTCCAGACGGGTTACTGGCCTACGCTAGTCCTACGGCGCTGAGTGTGATATATTATAGGCGCACACACAACCTACAAGCTCCTATGGTCCATCCAGAACCGGAAGGACCTCCCCAAGGAGCGAGACCCAAGCGGCGTGATGGTTCACGTATGAGAGGCGGTAGCGTCCGGAGGGTAGGGGCTCCCGGACAGGGTGTGCTGAGAGAAAACATTGTGAGGGGATCTGGAGTGGGCAGCACCGTTCGACAAAGCCAGGCCAGTACTTCTAGACGATCGCCTTCACCGACAACCAATTAGATGGTGGAATAGGACACAACTACTAAAATCGTACATCTTCAGTCCTCTTCTGCCACCGACTCTGAGGAAACGACAGATCAATCCAGCACTCAGTCGGATTCTGCCACCGAAGCATCGGCATCAAGTGATGAGTCTTCTGACTCTGATGGTGACGATGATGAGCCCTCACCTAGAGAGACAAGGAGAGCGGAGGGAGTTATAGTCGAACATGATAGTGTGAGCAGAGAGAGGGAAAGGAAGAGTAAATTTGATACTGAGCGTACACGAGTGATGAGGCAACCATCTATGGTTGACCTCCCCTGACCACATTTAGCCAGGTAGCCACATCTACTACCCAGTCTCATGTGTTGAGACAGGGTATTGAAGGAGCCGTCGTGGACCTAGTGACGCAAATGCACACCCCCTAGCCATTCCACCGTCTCTCAACAGATGGTGGTTTTAATTTCTCACGGGGATTTAGCACAAACGCTACCGGTCTCTCGCTTGGAGAGTTCCGGTATTGAAACAAGAGGAAAACAGCCCCCGTCCTCGACTTCTTTGGGTGCACAGAGTCCATAGCCTTTTGATGTTATATCTCCTATTGCTAGGACACAGGTACCTTTCTCGGCTACTGCCGGAGGCCTTAGTGGCCCTGCCGGAACACCTATAGTAATTCCAACTTCGGTTGGTTTACGAGGCTTGGGTGGAAGTCCTACCACATCTATCATCACGCAAGCTATGAACATAGGCGGTTCGACTTCTACAGTCGTAACCACAACTGGAAGTCTAAGTGACCCAGGAGTTACTCTACTCACCCAGAGTTCGTCTCAAGGGAATTTTTGGACGGCGCCCTAAAGGTTGTCCACTCTGTTATACGTTCCGAGATGAGGGAGGAGGTAGATGCACTGAAATGCCTCATCAAAGGCAAAGCTCCAGCTACTGAGCCTGAACCACTACTATCTACACCACAACCCTCTACTGTTGTTGCCGATATGTCTATCGATGACCTTAAATCCATACTCCTTGCCAAACTACTAGCTCAATCACCAGCAGAACCCACCCAAGATGCCGAATTACTTTCCTTACTCCATGCCCAAGCATCTACACCTACTCCAACCCCCCAACCCACTATATCTCCAGAAGCCTTCCAGCAACAACAAGCCCTCATTCAGTCTTTGCACCAAATCGTAGATGTATTAACTAAACGACTATCATCCGTGGAAGACACCTACCGCAGCCAGGCAGAGAGGCTCAAGCGCCGACATGATGATCAGGATGATCCTAATCACCATGAGGGGGAGAAGAGCCAAAGATTATCCGAGCCGGAGACATATTCAGTGGGCACAGTACAGGTGGAAATGGAAAGGGGTTCGGGTTCTGATACTCAACCCGAAGGACAAGGACAAGTACAGGTGAAGTCTATGGATTTGGTATTATACGACATTCCAATGGTTGAAAAGCCTGAGGAATAAGATGGAGGTTCACCGATAGATCCTGAAAACTGGGCTTTGATTCTTTATCCATTTTCAGTTTCAGACCCGACAGAAGAACAAGCCAACACCGAAAGAGCACTGGTAGTCCTTCAAGCTGAGATTGATGATCTTATCAATTTTGAAGATTATCAGCCAATCATACAAACTTCTGTTGAGGTTCCTCTTTTGACTTACACATCTGCAGATCAACCTGATCTTCCTCAGCCAGATATTCCTATTAGATCTACTCCTGCATCACCAGTGTTGAGAACAGATAGTACTCCGCCAGCTAAGCCGTCCAAGTGGGAAAGAGTCAGAATTAAAGTTCCATTTCTGGAAGAAAGCCATAAGAAGATCTTTGCCCATTGGATTCGTGAATATGATGAAGTCGTGCTTCATGGTCTCCAGTCGATAAAAAGCAAGGAAAAGCAGCGTGAGATCATATTTGTGTATAACTACTTTAAAGACAGGTACAACAAGACAAAGATCAAAATTACATCCGTTGATCAGATTCATTCTTGCTTCTTCATGGGTGTAAAGTATTCATACTTCGTAGTAACTCGAGAAGATGGTGGGAAGTGGAATTTTTCTGAAGCTGATTTTCCACGTCTTGAACCTAGAGATCTGCTATTCCTGCTTAGAGATTTAAAGACCATAACTATCAGACCGGGGGAAGTTACAGATGCACTCGAGACTGTTAAGAGATATAAGAAGTGTGCAATAAAGCTTGCCTCGGTAGAAGACTTTCAGATCGGGTTAGAAAGCAACCAACCGAAGATCAATCTGCTTAAACCTGATTTGAGGATTCTTTCTGATTCCCAGAATGTACCGCCTTCACAGTTCTAAAGTTTCCAGAATTAGGCATGACTTACGCAAACAACAAAGGTGATATGCGTTTTATCCGATTCAATCAGATTGCCAGATTCTGCGATGGTACTTTGATGATGCTTAGAGACAAGTTGAAGCGTGCAGTTGATAAAGAGGAAAAAAGAGTTCAGCCATTAGATCCTAAATACAAGACTCTTGTTCTCGAAGCACTGGGCGTTATATTAGAGCGGATGGAGTACAGAACTACAATGCGATATTTCGAGATCAGTTTTGGGTTTCGAAAGACATATGTTCCAAACTAGCGTGATTTCGAACTTCTATTTAAAGGGGGAGATTGTTAGGGTGTTTTATATGTTAAATAGAAGTTCAGGGTGCAAAATGTAATTCTTTAATAGTTTTAGTAAGTGTTGGGCCCATAAGCCCATTAATCGTTGTAAGCCTAAATATATAAAGGCATATTTAGTTTCATATTTCAGTTTAGAAAGTTAAGTCTCATTATTCATAATTCTCTAGTCAATAGGTTTACATTTATTGATCAGATATTCTCTCTGTAAACCTTAACTCTTTCTTGAATATTAATCATATGACTAGAGGTTGTGGCTATATTATTGTTCTTCATTGTTGATTACTTTTGTTCGTGATTGCACTGTACTGGGATCTACACTTTTCCTTTAGAACAGTTGATGACAGTTCAGATAATTTTCCTGTCAGCTTGTTTATCTCAGCCTCAAACACTTTCCTCTCTTCCTTAAAATCTTTTTCTATAGCCTTTCTCTGTTCATATATTTCT